>CM030009.1:123274639-123892139 GCA_017639485.1 Pluvialis apricaria
ACATTTAATGCAATCACATAAGGTATGTTAACTCACTGCAACTGCAACATTTCCATTTTCTTTCATTTTTTGCACTGCTCATTCATAAGTACTAGAAATTCTTAATGCCAAAGATCAGATCTGAAGATGGCAGGAGTTTGGGGAGGATTCGTACATAGATGTTCTTTATAGGTGACCTTTTAACCTCAGAAATTATCTAATCCTAATCCATTCAGACCTGAAATTTTCCTGAACTTTGCATTCAAATCCAGAAGTGAACTTGACAATTCATCCTTATTTCTATTTTTTCAACCAGAACTGGAATTAAGCAATGTCAAAAAAAGTCGGGTGTGCGGCAGAGGTTCAAATTTTGCATGGGAAAACATTATGCGGAAGATACCGTTTTTGCCAGTCGAATACCTCCATATGCAAATCATTCATAACTCTCCTCTGGTTGCTGGGAGTTTTAGCCGTGTTTTTCAAGTTATCTCGGTGACTGCAACTGTGTGAAACCTGTGCATGTCACACGCTGAACATTCATCCATCCAGACCCTGGGATTCCAAGTCAGCAGTGAGTTTGCTCTTGGCATCTGTGGTTTACCAGAGTCCTAAGGGGTTTTTCTTGTGGTATTCACACATTTTCTATTACACAAACACAGTCCCAGATCCTCCGTGAAGGACACTGTACAAGCCAACCTGAAAATAGACATACTTCACTGTTGTTTATACTGTAGTTTTAAGTCCCTTATAGCCTGGAAATATCAATGGGTTTTCATTACACTTCCCATTGCAAACAACCAAAGCAAATTAAAAGCCACTTCCAGCAAGACCAAAATGATCCTTTGCACAGAAGAATTTTTTCTTATCATCTCAGTTATGGTTTTGTTACTCACAGCTGTTAAATATTTTTCCTACTATGTATTGTTAACTTTCTCTTCACAGTCTTTACACGTGCCTGGCACTGAAAAAGCCAATTATTTGGGAGACAAGTTACCCCAAACGAAAAAATAGATAGCTACTTTCTGCATTTGTAGGCACTGAGGAATTTTTCAAGAATGAGTACATCTATCCTTCATGTCCAAGTCACACAACACAGAACACAGAATGGTTTGGGTTGGAAGGGACCTTGGGAGATCAGCTAGTCCAGCCCCGAAGTTTCAAGTCACTGGAAGTCTCTTTCAGTTCTCTTTCAAAAACCAGCAAAGCCAAAAAGCCAGGCCTTCTTTTCTTTCTCACGTCAGCGGTAAGCAGCAGAAAGTACTGAAAAATCAGGAGCCATGGGTTGACCTTGGCGGTCTGCCAGATGCCCACCCAGCCGCTCTCTCACTGCCCCTCCTCAACAGGATGGGCAGAGGAAGACTTTTGGGTCAAGATAAAGACATTGAGATCACTCACCAGTTGCTGTCATGGGCAAATCACACTTGGGCAGAATCCATTTAAGTTATTGCCAATTGAAAATGGAGTAGGATGATGAGGAACAAAGACAATACTCATCTCTCCCCCGTCCCCTCTTCCTCCCAGGCTCAGTTTCAATCCTTCCCTCCCAGCTCCTCTACCTCCTCCCCCCGAGTTGCACACAGGGACAGGGAATGGGGCTTGTGGTCAGTCCATGATGCTTCATCTCTACCACTGCTTCCTCCTCACGCTCTTCCCCTGCTCCAGCGAGGATCCGTCCCATGGGCTGCAGTCCCTCAGGATAAGCCAGCTCCAACATAGGCTCTCCACGGGCTGCAGCTCCTTCAGGGCATGGCCACCTACTCCGGCATGGGGGTCCTCCATGGGCTGCAGTGTGGATATCTGCTCCACCATGGTCCTCCATGGGCTGCAGGGGAATCCCTGCTCTGGAACCTGGAGCATCTCCTCTCCCTCCTCCCCCTGTGACCCTGATGTGGCAGGGCTGTTTCTCACACTTCTCCCCTCTCTCGTCACTGCTCGGCAGCGTTTTTGCCCTTTCTTAAATACCTTTTCCCAGAGGAGCCACCAGCAGCAGACACAGACACAAACATATCTATGTGGGGGGTGTATATATATGTACATATATGTGTATGTACACATGTGTGTATATATCCACGCCCTGGGCTTAGCTAGCAGGAGTGGCTGGTGCAGTTTCAACGCTCAGCACGGAGCAGACAGGCTGGCAGCAGGCACAACCCACGGGTCCCTGTGTCACCTCGGTGCCCTTCCCAGCAGCTCTCTCAGCACCCAGGGTAAAGCTCGTCTCATGCAACAAATAAATGATGTGATGCAAATTGTATGTTTGTTTCTCAGCAGCAATTGAGTTTTGAAGGCTGTTTCCCGTTCTTTGCATGCCCATGCAAACTTCGGTGAGTGCTACGGATACCAAGAGTATTTCTAATATTTACATATTAATAATATTTACCTGTCGATACATGTAATATTTCCATGTTGACGGCATATTTCCACGTCGATGCAAACAGTCCCCAGCACAGAGCGGTTGCTCAGGCCCAGGCAGGCAGACCTGGGGTCATGCAGCCCGCAGCACTCGGGGTCAGACGCACAGCGTGGAGGCACCACGGTGGTGCTAGAGGGGGCTGAACTGGGATTTAGGAAGGATTTGGCTGCTCACAGCCCTGATTAGATATGCCCCTCAGCCCTGCATTTGGCACAGCCTGTTTTCTTAAAAACTGCCTTTTCTCTCTTTTTGCATGACAGGCAAATACCCAAAATTGACGGTGATGCTCTGTAACAAAATAGCCCTCATATTTACATACCGATACCACAGACACCGTGAGCGGAGGGCAGACCTCCTCTGTGCTGCGCAGCATCAGCATGCAGACACACACGCTTCATTCTCTGCCCGCAGCACACATCTGCACTGCCCAGCTCCCGCTGGAGCCACAGACCACTGCCTGCCCATGGACATCACCTCTGGGACCTTCTGCACACCTGAGGTAGTGGAAGGTAATCCGCATTATACTACAAATGCCATCAATTCCTCCTAGTTACCTCCAAGTTTGCTGATGTGAGGAGGTGAAACTGTTGCAGGAGGGTGAAGGCATCCACTGTAGGTTAGGTCACACTAACATATCAAGAATTAAAATACGTGTTTTTTCAAAGACCACACCATCTATCAGGTTGCCTCATCAACCAACCCTTCTCACTTGAAGCAGCAGGTGCCCAGAAACAACCAAACAAATAACCATTGCCACACTATAGCATGCCAGTCCTCCGCCTGCAGCTAAGCAGGATGTGGGGTTCAATGAAGATTTCCAGAACAATTTCATAACATCTGCCCAGAGGAGATTTCATTCTTTTTCCTGAGCTGCTGTCTTCAAACAATTGTGGACTTCTGAACATTGAAGTTGATATATAGGTGGAATGGATTGGTCCAGAAGTTAGGCATCTAAAAGCCTAACTAGTTAGCTGACCTCGCCTAATCCTCTGGGATTCCCCCATGTGATCAAAGGAGGAAGACAAGGATTCTGGAGAATGAAGAGGTCCAGCCTGAATCAAGCTCAGATTGAAGCAATTATATCTATGTGCTGTGTGTCTGAGATCCCATGACAGATGTGTGTCCATCCAGTTGCCTAAGTGCAGATATCTGGTGCCATTTGAGATGCACAAGGGCATCCAAAATATCCCCATGGGCTGCTAGATACAAAGTTAGGAGGACTTCTTCCCCTTCTGGAGTGGTGGGGGGGGAGATGGATTTGAATTGGCAACAGACACCTGTGTTTTAAGCAGATGATGTACATCTTCCATGCTTTAAAAACACAGCATTTGAGACTCTCATTTTCTAGTTGTTTTTAATATGGGTATATTCCCCATGCTGAGCTGAGCCCAAATCTCAGCCACTGTGTTGTCCTGTTAGCATAATATTTTCATTTAACGCCCTCCTATAAGCACAATCCCCGAACAGACAGTTCATCTTCAGACCTTTTGTTACAGAACGAACTTATATTGTCCTCACATAAATATGGAGAGAAGAAGAAGAAGGAAAAAAAACAAAAAAAAAAAAAAACGAAAAAAATAAACCCCCAACCCTACACAATGTTTTCTGTTCTGTCAGCAAAAAAAGAGGGAACTTACTCCAGAACATAAAGCAGAGAACAGGCAAAGTCAGGAAACGAAAACTCTCTCAAGGCAACTCTCTGAAGCCCTGGGGCAGGGATGAAGGTACTTAAGCTTCATATCTTGGTCATTGGCCATGTGAAACGAACCAACTCACTTAAGATAAATGCGCATCAACAAACCAGAAGTTGAATTAGAGCAACTGCCAAGGTTTCTCAGGGAGTTGTGTTGAAAAAGAGTGATGCATTTGGCATTTTTATTCACACAGCGGGGAGCTTTCAGTCCCCTCTGGTGCCTTCACATCTGCCAGACTTGTGGTCCCCAAGGGCTAGCTCAGACCTCTGTAATAACTCAGCATGCTGCTTAGTTACTGCCCTGACTTACCTGAGTTTGTCTCTGGAATGTCCTTTCTAAGCTGCCCTCCATCAACATCAACAAGCAAAAGAAATAATACACCGATGTTAGGGACTAAACGGCATGGGTTGGTACAATTCCCCACTTGATGACTGATAGGCTTCCACTACCACACAAATCCTTACAGCCTTCCCTCTGTCTACAACAAAGTCTTGAATCTGACACATTGAAAGTACGCTTTCAAAATCACAGGCAAATGAAGTGAAATCTGACCCTGATCCCAAGCCAGAAAATGGAGGAGCACGTGGGAATACCGTAAAGGCAGAGGAGGAGGTGACCCGTGCTCTGAAACAACACGTCCTCCAGGAATCCATTTCAGAAGATCATCTGGCGCTACCTGCCAGTGGAGATACAGTGTCCTACAGCTGAATAGCCTTCAGAAGTGCTGATAAGCAGAAGCTAACAAAAAAGTGAACTTTGAAAGGAAGAGCAGATTTAAATCTTAGTAGATATAGCCATAAACCAACCCGATAAGCATTCGGCCTGCCCATTTTATAACTGTTCTTGGCGTATTAACCCTTGGAGCAGTCAGGAGCTATTGAACTATTTAAAATTTCTGTGACTTCCTCAGAGATAATCTCACTCTTTTCTTCTGCTTTACGAACCATCCTGGCCCCATCCTCACATGAGACCACCAAAGCTGCTGAGTATGGAAGTAACAACCTCTTCAAAAGAAGAGGCTTATGGTCTGCCACCTGAATAAATCACTTTAAGAGAAGGTTTGCTTGATGGGTTTTTTCTTATTCCTGGAAACATCTCGGTTGGCCTTCTGGGCTGTGGGCACACATTGCTAGCTCATATTGAGATTCTTATCAACCAACACCCCCAAGTCCTCCTCCTGCTCTCAATTCATTCTCCGCCCAGCCTGTATTTGTGCATGAGATTGCCCTGGCCCACGTGCTGGACCTTGCGCTTGGCCTTGTTGAACTTCACCAGGTTTCAACGGGCCCACCTGTCAAGCCTGCTCAGGTCCTTCTGGATGGCATCACTTCCCTCCAGTGTGTCGACCACTCCACACGGCTTGGTGTCATTGGCAAACTTGATGAGGTTGCACTCCATCCCAACATCCATGTCGCCAACAAAGATGTTACATAGTGCCGGGTCCCAGTACCAGCCCCTGAGGAACACCACTTGTCACTGCTCGCCATTTGAACATCAAGCTGTCGACCGCAACTCTTTAAGTGCGACCGTCCAGTCAGTTTCTTATCCACTGAGTGATCCATTGGTCAAATCCATGTGTCTCCAATTTAGAGACCAGGATGTTGTGAGGAACAGTGTTAAAAGCTTTACACAAGTCCAGGTAGATGATGTCTGTTGCTCTCCCCTCATCCACCAATGCTGTAACGCCGTTGTAGAAGGCCACCAAATTTGACAGGCACGGTTTGCCCTTAGCGAAGCCATGTTGGCTGCCACCGATCACCTCCTTATTTTCCACATGCCTTAGCAGAGTTTCCAGGAGGATCTGCTCCATGATCTTGCTGGGCACAGAGGTGACACTAACCGGCCTGTAGTTCCTTGGGTCATCTTTTTTATCCTTTTCCAAATTGGGGGTTATGTTTCCCCTTTTCCAGGCAGTGGGAACTTCACCAGACTGCCATGACTTCTCAAATACGATGGATAGTGGCTTGGCAACTTCATCTGCCAGTTCCCTTAGGACACGCAGATGAATCTCATTTTCTTCTGATTCAAGGGGTAAAGCATCATCTTTAACTTAAAAATAGCTTTATTTTTGTCATCACCAGAATGCCAGCCATCAAGTTACAGCAAAATGTGTTGGTTTGGGTTTCCTCAGGAGACCACAAAGACTTTGTCTCTAACAGCACGAGTACAGCGATGGGTCCTGGTTTGGTCCCCATCACGTGCTTATGAAGCCATGTGCTCCCAGTGTTTTGCACGGGAATCCCACCCAGGACTTTCCCTGTGAACACAAGTCATGTGGGTCAGGGTGAAGCAGGGCAGGAGAAAGGCCCCTTGGTGAGAAGGCAAGAGCAGTGCTGAGATTTGCCTCATCCTTCCCCCAGAGACATGATCACAAACGTCCATCCCATTAAACCAGGGCCACAGGAAACACAAACAGAATTCACCAAAGAGCTTCCATCACTTGACACTTCCCACCCTGCCTGTCAGAGGAGCAGCAGCATTGGGGGGTTGCAGGGAGAGGAATCACCAAATCAGCCTCCTGAAACACAATGGGCAGGGGAAGAAAATCCCCTAATGGCCAGCTGGGGCAAGCCATCCCGGACTCCCGGACTCAAGGGCACGGACCAAAAAACACAAACAGATTTGCATCCTTGCCTCCCAGTCCTCAAAGCTGCCACCCTCTTTAGACATGAAGGCGATGGCAAATGAGACGCAGAGAAGTGAGTGATTCACTAAATGCTGCTTCCTATGATATTCCACCGCAGGGCGGCAGCATGGTTTCCAGTGCCCATCAGGTTGCTCTTCACATGCAAACAAGATGAGTCTGATCTTCATCACAGCTTGACAACTTCCTTCCTGACTTTTTGCAGGTCTAAAGCACCTGGAGATCATCTGGCTCCACATTCATTCTGCCATTTTCAGCCTCAGAGAAGTGGGTTGCTTTCCTTAAGCACTTCTCTTTTGAGCTTCCAGACAACATCCATCCATAGGTGCAGACGCTCTCTCTAATGCCATCTCAGTCAAGCATGCCTGGGTTTAAATGATCCATAATATTTTTGAATGACTGCATCCAAACCTAGCTACGCTCATGCTTTCTAGGCAATATGATAAATAAAGGGTGGTGAAGTTCTCACTAGAACTTTCATTAAAAACCACTGGCCTGTCTGAAGAGATTTTATGGGGACATGCGGTAGGTACCATGCTTTGTTGTTGAGATGAACTCCAGGCCTTCTGCAGAAACATTTCAACATGTTAATGCTCTAGCGAGGTCCTTAGCAAAAAAATGCAAATAGGAGCATGTGAGAATGATATTCAAAGAGTAGTGCTGGCATTTATATCCTCCAGAAAACAAAAGCATCATTCTGAAGAGAGAAAACGATGGTCTTCTATTGCCTGCAGCCACATAGCTATTGGTTGCGATTTAATTTTTTCCCAATGACTCCACAGCATCAGCCAAGATCTAGTTGGCAACTGGGGTCCCGATGTGCAAGGTCCTGCACAAACCCAAAATCTATAGACAGTCCATGATCTACAGAGCTTAACACACCTTGCCTGTTAAAAAGACAAAGTTTTCAGGACTTGAAGTACTTTGGAAGCTTGAGGGTGTTTCAGTGTGGAGGGAACCCAGCATGGTCCATCCCTAAAACTCCTCACGTTGCTAGCAGATGAGTTTTGAACCCTGGCTCAGGGACTCACGTTTATATTTGCCCTTTTCCTCTATACGCTTCAATAGAAAAGAAAGTCCTGCTTATCCTTCAATCCCTTCCCCCTACCATGTGGAAGTCACTCAGTCACAATACTGTCCACTGCAGAAAAGCATCTACATCACTGCAGGTGGTGGTGTGGCTTTTGGGGAGAGGGGCAGCAGTGGGACCTGTGCCGCTGCAGGTGGGGCACGGCCTTGGCTGGGCCGGGCCGCGACTTGCACTGCTACAGATCGAGGAGCGGCTGCTGGGGTTTGAGTGGCAGCTGCGCGCGTTACCCTGTAGGAGCACCAACAACAAAATTATGATCTTAAGGAAGTAGCAATCCTTGTTGTCACAGCCTGAGAGGTTTCCATGCCCTGGCTCTGATGGTGGCACGTTAGTATAATCATCAAAGGGCAAAGTAAACTTTCCCAAGGTACAACCGCAAGTGTAACTAGGAACAGAATCCATCACGGGATGCCCAAGATACGCAGGTAGGGCCGTTATCCAGCTGATCATATTATACACCTGAATTGTGAACCACACCAAAATAGCATATTTAAACCTTCCCCTAAAACCACAAAGACTAAATAAACTTTGCAATGCATTTGGCAGGTCAAACAGAGTTGACTCAATTAAGTGCAAACAAAGCTCTTTAAAGGCACGATATAACATTTCGTTGAAGAACAACATGATGTGAGCTGTCTGTTCTAATCACTGAACAAGCTGGAATTCAAAGTATTCAGGCAATCCATCACAGCTCCAGTCAAGCCCTGCTCGTACCCCACGTTGAGCGCCAATTAATCTATCCTGGTTTAGGCCAAATCTGCTACTGGGGATGTGGGGCACCCCAGATGGGACCAACAGATGCTCCCCTCTACCCCTCTTCAAAGAGAGAGAGAGGCAGAGGACGGAAAAAGTGACTGATGAGTTTAGAAGGAACTAAACTACTCTAATGAAATAGTAATAATATTCTTTTATAATAAGAAAATAATGAAATATATACAAAACCATATCAAGCTCCCAGGATGACGATCACGACATCGGCTGGCACTGGGGCAGTCCCAGGCTGGTCTCAGTCACAGACGGGAACTGGATTCCGGATCTACATTCAGGATCGGGATCAAAGGCAGACGAACAGACAGAGTCCTCCTCAGACGTCGGCCATTGAAGAGAGAGGGCTGACCCTTTGATCCCTCAGCTTTTACACTGAGCATGAGGCAGATGGGATGGAATACCCTGTTGGTCAGTTTTGGGTCCCCTGTCCTGTCCGCTCCTCCCTGCAGGTGGGACCCCACTGCGCTTTTCCGTTTCCGACCCTCCAACGGGGCACGTAACAGAGTGAGCTGCCCTTGGGGGTTACAGCAATGAGTATAACCCAGAGCCTCTCTGCATCCCATGCCCGGGCATCAGCTATAAACATCGGTCTGATCACTCAGAGTGAACAGTGTCTGCACAATATGCTGTTAATTTCAGTAGTTAGAAGAGGCCCAGCTAAGAAGCGAAGTTACTGAACGAAATTGGTCCTGTTTTACCTCAAACCAGGACAGTGTCACCCAACAGAGCTCTTCTGAACTGAAATTCAAATATTGAAGACTGACACTGGTACCGGGTAAGGGAATACCCAGCACATTTACATTCCTGCACCTGCTCTGCTCTGAAAAGGCGCAGCACCAAAATCACCACCACCACCAGCCCTATAAAGCTCCTGGTCCATACGTGACACTCGGGAAACAGGAGCTGCCGACCTGCGCTGAGCGTCAGTGCAACAACCTGCTTTTCTGGCACAGCACCGCTAACGTCTGGGAGGATGGAAGCTTGTTACTCTCAAGACAAACTTAATGCCACTTCATACGACATCACGGCTGTAGTCATCATCACACTTCAGGCATTAGCTGGCATGTGGATAAATGCTTTCATTGTTTCTGTGCTTTGTATTGCTTGGGTCAAAAAGAAAAGCTTTAACTCTAATGAGAAGATCTTGCTGTTTCTGGCATGCTGCAGGTTTTGGTATTTGTTCTCCACGTGGGTGTATCACTTCTTTTCAATACTTTATCCCTTGTCCTTTTATGTTCACCCCATACCCCAACTATTTACAGCTCTTCACAGCTTTTTTAATTGTTCCAACTTGTGGGTTTCTGCCTGTCTTTGTGTTTTCTACTGTATAAAAATTGCAAATTTCAGGCACATCCTTTTCACTTACCTGAAAGTAAAAATTGACAGGATCGTGCCGTGGCTGTTGCTGGGTTCAGTGCTTTTATCCCTCGTCATATGCATCCTTGCCTACGACATTGCTAACAAAGCGCACTGTAACAACCCTAATTCCACCACCCAAGGAAATTTCTGGAAAGTGACTATCAGAATGGATGAACATTTTTTCCCTGTTTTTTTTATCAGTGGCTTTGGATTTGCCACTGCATTCCTGGCAGTAATCTTTTCTGCCCTTCTCCTCCTCTTTTCTCTCTGGAGACACAAATGCAAGATGCAGACAAACTCAGGGAAGAACCTCAGCATGGATGCCCATATCAAAGCCATGAAATCTGTTCTGTCTTTTTTCTTCATTTACACCATTAACTTTATGTGTTTGGTCCTGACACTGGTTTATGCCACAAAGGAGGCAAATCCTGTGGCATTTCTCACTTTAGTATTGCAGTATGCTTTTCCAGCGGTTCATTCCCTTATTCTGATTTTCAGCAATCCCAAACTGGAAAAGACGCTGCTAAGGACCCTGTCCTGCGTGAAGTGCAAGGTTTGTATGAGGTAGGAAATGTAATAAAAGCGGGAGCCCATTAAAAATGGTGATATTTCATTAGAAAAAAACAAGTAATGTAATCTCTAATGCAACTCTCCAGCCGGTTTAGATGATACGGATATTCTATCTTCACCGCCTAAATTAAGAAAACTTCATCAAAATTCTTTGAACTGCATTATTATCAGTTAAATCAGTTATTACTATCGTTGCATTTAGATAATTCTTTGGGTTGAATTATTGTCAATATGGAAGTAATGTAGACTTGGTCCATGGGGTAGCTGCAAAAGGGGAATAACAATAACAAACCTTCTAACAATGCTTTGGTATTTGCTGATTGAAAACACTTAACTAAACAACATGTTTATATTGATTTTGTTTTACATTTTTTTCTGCTGTGGCTGTGGACTTTGTAATATTAGGAGTTCTGTCACTGTCTTGCATTGGCTTATAACTCGTGCCTGAATATGTTGACCACTGTTATTCACCAGAGCTGATTACTGACGCAGAAACAGCAATGCAGAAACGGCCTCAGGGCAGATGGGCACTTCCCACGCCAGCCGTACGTGCCCCCTCTCTCCCCGCTTCTGCACAAACGTGATTCGCGCTGCTCTGTGTGACTGCTCTCCTCGATTGCTTTCATTTTTCATGAGATCTGCTTTTACTGGTGGACTCTGGCTCCGTAAAACACCAAGGAAGGTGGGTTTTGTGCCAAGCGCAGTGTGGAATAAAGTCACGCTTTCATGTTTTAGTGACCCATGGGCAGATGTATGGGGTCTCTGTGCCAGCTGCTGGCAGCTGGGGGATCTACAGAAGGCTCTGTGAGGTGAGGTCAAGGCTGAGAAACAGCCCTGCAAGAAACACAGGTCAGAGAAGGAAGGGGAGGATGTGCTCCAGGTGCTGGAGCAGGGATTCACCTGCAGACCATGGAGACGAACATGCTGATGTAGGTTGTCCCTGTGCAGCCAACAGAGGTCCACGGTGGAGCAGATATCCACACTGCAGCCCATGGAGGACCCCATGACGGAGTAGGTAGACATGCCTGGAAGAACTGAAACCTGTGGAGAGCGCATGCTGGACCAGGCTTGTCCTGAAGGACTGCAGCCCATTGGAAGGACCTTCACTGGAGCAGCGGAAAACCATGAGGATGAAGGAGTGGAAGAGACAATGCGTTATGAACTGACCGCAAGACCATCCCCTGTACCTTTTCCGCTCGGGAGGAGGAGGAAGAGAAGTTGGGAATGAAGGAGTGAACTTGAGCCTGGGAAGAAGGGTGGGTGGAGGTAACGTGGTTGAGTTCTCTCTTTGTTCCTCATCACCCTACTCGGTTTTCATTTGGCAATAAATTAAACTGATTTCCCCCAAGTCAAGTCTGTTTTTCTCATGATGGTAATCGGTGAGTGATCTCCCTGTCCTTATCTCGACCCATGAGCTTTTCCTTCTTGTTTTCCACCCCTGTTGTGTCGAGGAGCAAGAGTGAAGGACAGGCTGGGTGGGACTCTGGCAGCTGGCCAAGGTCAACCCACCGCAGCAGATCATCTAAACATGAAATAGTTCCAGCATGAACAGAACAGAACCTGAATTGTTCACTTCTTTCACTATCTCCGGCCCAGACGAACATCTTAACCTCACCCCAAGTGCCAAGCGTGCCTTTTTCATGCATCTCGGCAGGTGTTGTTTCTGATTTTGTTGTAAAACACTCACCCAGAAGGAGTACTTTTTCTAGGTGTGGAGCCTCAGAGGACTTCTGAAGCTCTGCAAAGCTCAGATAGACCCAAAATACTCTCCAGGGAGTCATCTCAGGTGTAACATCACCCTGCTGGACATGGATTCACCCCACAAAAATTCCTTGAGCTTTCTCTTGGCTGAAATTGTTTTTCAAACCATTAGCTTTGCGCTTTTCTGACTCTTCCGGCTGTAGTAAAGCAAAATAATTATATTCCTGTTGTTTGGCTAAAAAGAAAGGATTTGAGTCATCTGATCAAAATTAGATGCTCAGAGCCTTTAGCTTTTTGCCTTTAGCTGCAATTGCATTTGTAGATCAGACACCAGACTCCACTGAGTCCCACTTCCACAGCAGGAGACACTTGGCGCCATCCCACGTCCCAGTGGACGCAGATCTTAAACATCTCACCTGGACACATCTCCCCACCTGAAAGGCCTTTAAAGGACAGGCACCACCACACCTCCCTTCTTTCCCTGCCCTTGCTCAACGCAGTTGATCTTTTGGCATGACAGACCCCATCACTTTCACAAAATGACCATGGAAAAGACTTTTTACTCTCTATATCCCAGGCAACATCATCCCTCAAAAGCTCACATACCACAAGACTCAGCAGGCCAACCCAACATCTTCTAGATGTTCTCACACAAAAGAATGAAGCCCCAGCAAATGACGCTCAACATACCTTCTTCCATCTCTAGGAAATCCCTGGGAACATGATGCCCAACACAGCATCACTCCCTCCAGGCACCAGCCCCATCCAGCTGGCACTGCAGGAGACGGCTTATAAACCACCATGGCCACAGTGCACAGCCCATATGCTAAAGCCGCTCTCTGGAGAGATGCAGTGGTGTGCCCAGACCTGGGGAAAATGTTCCTCAACTACAGGCCACTCCACCAGCTGGTCTCAGGGCTAGAAACACACCTGTTTAATTTATCAGCGTGGCAGTAAGCACTCTGTCCCACACGTGTCTCCACTTGCACTGTCACTAATTCAACAGCCGGGCCAACTGTGAATGGAGCTGATGTTTCATAGGGCTTGGAAAGTGCAAATGACAAAAGACAAAGCTGGAGCCTGACTCATTTGCCCAAACATAGGCAACTCGAGTCATACGAGAAGTCTTAGGGTATCTGAGACATCTACATACATACAGAGTTGGGAGCTACAGCACAGGATCTTCCGGAGACCTGAGGGGCCAGCCTGGATACTCAAGAGCATCTCAAGTGACAACTCCGTGTAGATGGCTGAATTAGTCCCTGGAAATCTAGAAGAGGGAGGTGGATCAGAGAGTTGGTTGTGATTGCGATGGCCGGCTGGGTGCAAAGGACACCTGTAACCAAGGCACTCCAGAGGGACCAGGTTTGGGCAGTGGAGGGGAAGCAGAGGGGAAGGGAGGCAGCCACAGAAGGAGAGGGGAAGCGGGCACGTAAAAGACGCCTGCAGTCAAGACAAATGGCTGGCGTGGTATGGAAAACAGCTTGGGGACAAATTCAAACTTTGTATGATTGAGAAGGGAAACAGTTAAAAATGCTTTTGCCATGGAAAGTGTGGATGAGCAGAGGGATCACTCAGCACCAGTTCCACAGCATTCCTATGAGCATAGACCTAGAAATGGCTGGGGGCACTGCTAAAAATAAGGCAGCGCTCTCACTGTCTTGGCAGTCACAGAGGTCTGAAAGCAGCCACGAGGGAGCACGTTTTCCCTTCTGCTGGGACAGGAATGGCAGATACAGGCTGTTAGACCCATGTGCCCAGGAAAAGGTCAACATCAGCCTCTCCTCTCCAGCCAGAAGAAGCCACTACACCCCACTCCCAACGAAAAGATAGAGGCACCACCAGAGGCTGCGAGCCTCTAGAGAGACCCCTGCTTGCCTCGGGAACAGAGCCAAACAAGCAAAAGCCACAGACATCACCAGAGGGAGCAGAACCACAGTCCCAGATGCTTTCATGAATCAGTTAGGAGCAAAACCATTTCCCTCTCAGGCAATAACGGGTAACTGCTGTCATTGCTGTAAATTTATACATTTCAGAGAATTACATTATTAGCGTATTTAAACAACTTCTGCACTTTTCTGATAGGGGAGATCTGATACATATAGACATGCAGACGACAGAAGCACTTCTACCTGCTCACTGATAATGACAGTAGTTCCATTACAGCACAAAACACATTCTTGTGCCCATCTGCTTCTCCTGTTCATCCATATCTCACCCTGCAGATGCACCTGAGGGCTGACACCGGCTTTGCTCTGCATTGCAAGTCCTCGGTGGCACCAAACAGTCAGGGCACACTACTGCTTCCGCCTCTGTTTTTTAGTTTTCTGTTGAGCGGAGGGTGTGTAGTTCTCCCAAGAACACGGTGGATTTCTCTCAAGCTCTTCTTTCTTGAGTTCCCAGTCTTCATCTCTCTGGTCTAAGGGGATTCCTTTCATTGCGGCCGTCCTGCGATAGTTTCTGCTCTCCACCTCGGCCCTGGGGAAGAAAGCAAGAGTGCATCTTCAGGTACTGAGCACAGCACAGTCACACCACCCTTCATGAGTGGACCATCCACACGGTCAGGGGATTGTGTATTCATATGGTCAAAGCACTGCTGCCAGCAAAACATGAGAAAGCACTGAGGCTCACCCCAATTCCAACAGCGTTCATCACCCCAAGTGAACCAGGTGCTCACTGAGAGCTGGGCTGAAGTGGGAAACTTTCAGTAAGGATCTACGGTGACATTGGACTTTTACCATTGGAACTATAATTTTCATCATAACAAGCTCTCAAAGACTGATCTTGTGAATTGGTGTGCTATTAACTCGGCTTAAGCACATTTAATGCAATCACATAAGGTATGTTAACTCACTGCAACTGCAACATCTCAATTTTCTTTCATTTTTTGCACTGCTCATTCATAAGTACTAGAAATTCTTAATGCCAAAGATCAGATCTGAAGATGGCAGGATTTTGGGAGGATTCGTACATAGATGTTCTTTATAGGTGACCTTTTAACCTCAGAAATTATCTAATCCTAATCCATTCACACCTAAAATTTTCCTGAACTTTGCATTCAAATCCAGAAGTGAACTTGACAATTCATCCTTATTTCTATTTTTTCAACCAGAACTGGAATTAAGCAATGTCAAAAAAAGTCGGGTGTGCGGCAGAGGTTCAAATTTTGCATGGGAAAACATTATGCGGAAGATACCGTTTTTGCCAGTCGAATATCTCCATATGCAAATCATTCATAACTCTCCTCTGGTTGCTGGGAGTTTTAGCTGTGTTTTTCAAGTTATCTCTGTGACTGCAACTGTGTGAAACCTGTGCATGTCACACACTGAACATTCATCCAACCAGACCCTGGGATTCCAAGTCAGCAGTGAGTTTGCTCTTGGCGTCTGTGGTCTGTGGTAAGGGGTTTATCTTGTGGTATTCACATATTTTCTATTACACAAACACAATCCCAGATCCTCCGTGAAGGACACTGTACAAGCTAACCTGAAAATAGACATACTTCACTGTTGTTTATACTGTAGTTTTAAGTCCCTTATAGCCTGGAAATATCAATGGGTTTTCATTACACTTCCCATTGCAAACAACCAAAGCAAATTAAAAGCCACTTCCAGCAAGACCAAAATGATCCTTTGCACAGAAGAATTTTTCCTTATCATCTCAGTTATGGTTTTGTTACTCACAGCTGTTAAATATTTTTCCTACTATGTATTGTTAACTTTCTCTTCACAGTCTTTACACGTGCCTGGCACTGAAAAAGCCAATTATTTGGGAGACAAGTTACCCCAAACGAAAAAATAGATAGCTACTTTCTGCATTTGTAGGCACTGAGGAATTTTTCAAGAATGAGTACATCTATCCTTCATGTCCAAGTCACACAACACAGAACACAGAATGGTTTGGGTTGGAAGGGACCTTGGGAGATCAGCTAGTCCAGCCCCGAAGTTTCAAGTCACTGGAAGTCTCTTTCAGTTCTCTTTCAAAAACCAGCAAAGCCAAAAAGCCAGGCCTTCTTTTCTTTCTCACGTCAGCGGTAAGCAGCAGAAAGTACTGAAAAATCAGGGGCCATGGGCTGACCTTGGCCATCTGCCAGATGCCCACCCAGCCGCTCTCTCACTGCCCCTCCTCAACAGGATGGGCGGAGGAAGACTTTTGGGTCAAGATAAAGACATTGAGATCACTCACCAGTTGCTGTCATGGGCAAATCACACTTGGGCAGAATCCATTTAAGTTATTGCCAATTGAAAATGGAGTAGGATGATGAGGAACAAAGACAATACTCATCTCTCCCCCGTCCCCTCTTCCTCCCAGGCTCAGTTTCAATCCTTCCCTCCCAGCTCCTCTACCTCCTCCCCCCGAGTTGCACACGGGGACAGGGAATGGGGCTTGTGGTCAGTCCATGATGCTTCATCTCTACCACTGCTTCCTCCTCACGCTCTTCCCCTGCTCCAGCGAGGATCCGTCCCATGGGCTGCAGTCCCTCAGGATAAGCCAGCTCCAACATAGGCTCTCCACGGGCTGCAGCTCCTTCAGGGCATGGCCACCTACTCCGGCATGGGGTCCTCCATGGGCTGCAGTGTGGATATCTGCTCCACCATGGTCCTCCATGGGCTGCAGGGGAATCCCTGCTCTGGAACCTGGAGCATCTCCTCTCCCTCCTCCCCCTGTGACCCTGATGTGGCAGGGCTGTTTCTCACACTTCTCCCCTCTCTCGTCACTGCTCGGCAGCGTTTTTGCCCTTTCTTAAATACCTTTTCCCAGAGGAGCCACCAGCAGCAGACACAGACACAAACATATCTATGTGGGGGTGTATATATATGTACATATATGTGTATGTACACATGTGTGTATATATCCACGCCCTGGGCTTAGCTAGCAGGAGCGGCTGGTGCAGTTTCAACGCTCAGCACGGAGCAGACAGGCTGGCAGCAGGCAGAACCCACGGGTCCCTGTGTCACCTCGGTGCCCTTCCCGGCAGCTCTCTCAGCACCCAGGGTAAAGCTCGTCTCATGCAACAAATAAATGATGTGATGCAAATTGTATGTTTGTTTCTCAGCAGCAATTGAGTTTTGAAGGCTGTTTCCCGTTCTTTGCATGCCCATGCAAACTTCGGTGAGTGCTACGGATACCAAGAGTATTTCTAATATTTACATATTAATAATATTTACCTGTCGATACATGTAATATTTCCATGTTGACGGCATATTTCCACGTCGATGCAAACAGTCCCCAGCACAGAGCGGTTGCTCAGCCCAGGCAGGCAGACCTGGGGTCATGCAGCCCGCAGCACTCGGGGTCAGACGCACAGCGTGGAGGCACCACGGTGGTGCTAGAGGGGGCTGAACTGGGATTTAGGAAGGATTTGGCTGCTCACAGCCCTGATTAGATATGCCCCTCAGCCCTGCATTTGGCACAGCCTGTTATCTTAAAAACTGCCTTTTCTCTCTTTTTGCATGACAGGCAAATACCCAAAATTGACGGTGATGCTCTGTAACAAAATAGCCCTCATATTTACATACTGATACCACAGACACCGTGAGCGGAGGGCAGACCTCCTCTGTGCTGCGCAGCATCAGCATGCAGACACACACGCTTCATTCTCTGCCCGCAGCACACATCTGCACTGCCCAGCTCCCACCAGAGCCATGGACCACTGCCTGCCCATGGACATCACCTCTGGGACCTTCTGCACACCTGAGGTAGTGGAAGGTAATCCGCATTATACTACAAATGCCATCAATTCCTCCTAGTTACCTCCAAGTTTGCTGATGTGAGGAGGTGAAACTGTTGCAGGAGGGTGAAGTCACCCACTGTGGTTGTAAATTAGAGTGGTTGGGCTTAAAAAAAGGGTTCCTGAGCCCCGGTGACAAACTCTTGCCTGTCCACAGGCTGCGTTACGGCTGTGAGGTGATCATACAGGCTTCATGTGTGTTATAAAATGCCCTAGGCATGGGCAGTCAAAGCATCTTCCCAGTTATTATGTTCTCCCAGCCACGCTCCTGGCTAAGCCACGCAGCTGCAGGGCAAGCCAGGCCAGTGCGTGGCTCCAAAAGACACGTTTTCCACCTTAAATTAGCCATTCACCTCAGAAAACCCTCCGTCAGCTACAGGAGTCGCCCTAGGCTGTTGCCTAGGTGGCTCAGAGCAGGGTGTCAATCATCCTGTCAATCGTCCTGTCAATCATCCTGTCAATCATTCTCGCAGGCGCCTCCGCCCGCCGCGGGCATCGCCCGTGGGCATCACCCTGGCAATTCCCCCGCCCTCGCCGTCACCTCACCGCTGCGGCTCTGGTGCGCAGCCAAGAGCACGGCAAAGTCTATGCACTTGGCAGGACTTACTGAGCAGGATTTAATGGCGAGATTAGCGCAAAAATGACAGCGCTGAATAGGTAAGCAATTGCTACAAATGATTAATCGAGGGCAACAAGCCCTCAGACCTTTCGCTCTCCAGGACAGACAATATTTACCTGTTCCGATACAGAAACTAAGCAAGCCAAGAACTACGAACAGAAAAAATAGAAAACCCTCCCCTGGAAGGAAGTGCCCCATTCTCAAAGAACTGGCAAACCTGAGCTTATCCCAGCTGGGGTCCAGGTAGTAAAAAAAATAACGAGCAAAATTTAGATATCAGCTGCGTGTTGTTTAGATTTCTTTAAACTGAAGGTCTAAGGGCAATAAGAGCTGGTTCTTCTGTGTGGAATAGTGAGGGTTTGGTGCCTGTCAGCTCCATACACAGCGAGGCTTTAGCTGTAAGGTGTCCTGGATGTGGGGTGGGCAAGTAAAATGCAAAGGTCCTATCAGCTTCCACAATAACCAGAGCTTAGAAACAGGAGCATACAGTTTCCCCAGAAAGTTTTTTGGGCTCTACAGGGGAATTTTGCACGGTTTGGGTGTTTCTTCCTATGGAAGGACACTGATGCTGTGTCAAGATTAAAGGTGGGCATGGAGCCTTTCAGCAGGAACCAACAAGCTGTAGAAGTACAGCAAAAGGACAGTGGCACCTACAGAAATCTTTCCGTGGATTCATGAAAGGTGGCATCTGGTAGGCACCGGCCACCTCAGACCTTCACCCAGCCACCATGCCTGATTTTGAACTTGGCAGCTCTTGTGCTGAACTGGCAAGCTGGAGACTTTGAGTTGGATATGTGTCTATAAAAAAATCCACGATTTCTATGGCGCCAAAGCAGTCTTGAGAATGTGGCAGCGGTAAAAAAGGTGCCAGTTAAGGACTATGGTGTGTATTCGCTGAAAAAAACAGGGGAGGAAAAGCCTTTAGGTGCTCTCAGCATCTCAGGTTCCGACATGTGCAGGTTTCACAAGCAATGTATTTAAATACCAGGAAACGTGTGGGACTGCAATTTGCACCGAAGCAGCTGATTAGCCTCTGGCGATCTGTCCCACTGCTTTAGAGAGCTGGAGGTACAGGACACAGCTCAGACCTCTGGAGGACAGCATCCTGATCCAGGGAAACAGCTTCCCAAAGGATGAAAATATCCGTGAGCCAAATCAGTGGCTGAAAAACAGGAACGGTAATTGGGAACCCTTTAAAAGCATATTACTCACTGCATGTGGCGCCACAGTGATAACCGTAAACAGTTGAGGCAATAAGGAGTTCTCCAAAATTTGGAAGCAATATCACGGAATCACGGAATCAGGGAATTTTCAGAGTTGGAAAGGACCTCTAGAGATCATCTAGTCCCACTCCCCTGCCAAAGCAGGATTGCCCAGAGCACATTACTCAGGACTGCATCCAGGCGGGTCTTGAAAATCTCCAGAGAAGGGGACTCCACACCCTCCCTGGGCAGCCTGGGCCAGGGCTCTGTCACCCTAACCATACAGAAGTTTTTCTGTGTATTTCTGTGTATTTTCTGTGTATAAAGAGTCCCTCCCCACCTTTCCTGTAGGCCCCCTTTAAGTGCTGTAAGGCTGCTATGAGGTCTCTCCGGAGCCTTCTCTCCTCCAGGCTGAAAAGCCAAATGATACACATACACACTAACACCAACTCCTAAAGAAACACTCTTAAACAATTCAACCTGTGTATTCAGTATTCTCCACTCTAAGGGGTTAATACTCATTAGTTCTTGCTTTCTTTTCCATTGCTTAATAAGTGCCCTGTAATATCCTTACAAAAACAATGATGTCATGAAGTGGTAACAATTTTGAAAACATACCAAAGCAAACCATAGACGGCAGTGGAAGAAATGAATGTCTTCCCAATGGCTCTCCCGTCACAGAGACCCCATTTGCTTTTCTACCACTTGTGCCTGACGGCTTTAATAGGCTTCACAGAATCACAGAATCACCAGGGTTGGAAGGGACCTCTGGAGCTCCCCCAGTCCAACCCCCTGCCACAGCAGGGACACCTACAGCAGTGGCACAGGACAGTGTCCAGGCGGGTTTGGAATGTCTCCAGGGTGGGAGACTCCCCCACCTCTCTGGGCAGCTGTGCCACTGCTCTGCCACCCTCACAGAAAAGAAGTTCCTCCTCATGTCAAGATGGAACTTCCTGTGCTCAAGTCTGTGCCCGTTACCTCTTGTCCTATCACTGGGCACCACTGAAAAAAGACTCTTCCCATTGCCCTGGCACCCTCCCCTTAAGTATTTATAAGCACTGATAAGATCCCCCCTCAGTCTTCTTTTTTCTAGACCAAAAAGCCCCAAGTGCCTCAGCCTTTCCTCATAAGAAAGATGCTCCAATCCCCTCATCATCTTGATAGCCCTTTGCTGGACCCTCTCCAGCAGTTCCCTGTCCTTCTTGAACCGGGGAGCCCAGAACTGCACACAGTGCTCCAGATGCGGCCTCACCAGGGCAGAGTAGAGGGGGAGGATGACCTCCCTCGACCTGCTGGCCACACTCTTCTTGATGCACCCCATCTTGAGGTAAAAAGATAGGTAACACACATGTATTCATTCTGGTCCTCTCTATAGCAGCCAATTTAATTTTCATTGCTGGAGCCCCGCCAGCTGCCGCGGTGGGACCGGCCATCGCTACTCACGTTTCCAAGAACCTGGAGCAGTCTTGGTGCCCGTAGATCTCCGCAAGCCTCCTAGGAGTGTCGCCGAAGAGGTCGGCCGCGTCCATGGCAGCGTGCAGGGAATGAAGGGTGCGAAGCACCCCCAGTCTCCCCGACTCAGCAGCAAAGTGAGCCGGCGTCCAGCCCACGTCACTCCGCAGGCAATGCCGGGCACCATGATCCACGAGGAGCTTGACCAGCTCCGATTGTCCTTGTGTTGGGCAGCACAATAGGGAGAGAAGATGCACCTGTATTAGACTTTAAACCTTCAGGATGCAGAAGACAGTCACACACATTTGATCATAATTCCTTCAGATTTTACCTGTGACCTGGCCATTTGATTTATCAAATAAATGATACACATTGAAAAATGCTGATTTTTTTTTTCAATGTAGACTGCTTCCAGAAGCATTTTACAACAAAACTGGCAATAAAATAAAAAAAGCTTTCTACTAATTTCTGAACAGTACATGTCAATTAATCGTTGACTAATTGGCTATTGACTATTTCATTGTTTCATTTTGGTTAAGTCAATACGAAATAAAATTTAAACATTAAAAAAAATAGAAAATGTGCACAGCATTACTAAAGCAAAGGTTTGTTTGTCAGGAGACAGAGAAATTACTTGTTTTCATTCACCTTCACATTTTTCTAACCTGTGGATTTGCTTAAAGAAGCAAAAAAAGTTGTTTCTGCCCCACTTCACACTGCCGTTACTGAGCTAGATGGTTCCCAATGGCACCTAGACTGTGCCAGCCTCTCGCCATCCTTTCACTATAAATTATTGCTATGGAAATGCGGTTTTCTTGCCGGCCATGGTTTTCAGTGGTTATCATATTGGATTTGTCATTGACGGTCATAGCATTTATATATCCTCATTCCCCGATTTCATGCTTTAACAATTTACATTTTTAATCATATTAACTTTTTATATATGATGTCAATGTATATCTATGTATACATGAAACAGCTGTTCTGAAATAGCTCGGTTCCCTTTGCCACTGCCCAAATGAGTAATCAGGGCAAAAGCAAAGCATGGTGTCAAGCATAAAGCAGCAAATCACACATTTGATTTCTGAGCGAAGACAGACCCCATGATGGGAGATCCCAACGTGTAACAAACACCCCAGCACGGAGGAGTACGGGTCCAGTTTCCCATTTTACACTGTGCACAATTGTGCATTATGTGTTGTTGCACTCATCTCTTCTTGGGGTTGCAAAGGGATATTTGACTTTAACAGACACTTCTATAAGTGGAGGACCAAATGAGAGCCGCAAACTCTACGACGCCACCTCTTAGGAAAGTAATGCGAGGAACAAGCAGGCATGCTATGTACATACATATCACGTACATTGTAAATTTTCACGTGTGATGGAAAAAAAAAGCTGAAAAATCACTTTGATGATAATCCCATAAATTATTTTGGAGGCAAAGTTTCCATTCAAATTGGTATTTTTCTCTTTTTCCTCATTAAGGACAAAAGGATCAGATGTGAGCTGGGACTATCGCCAGCATTAATTGCTACCATAGCAAGACGTAATTACAATCAGCATCCCCTTTTATGACACTGATGCTGTGGTTTGCAGAGGTAACAGAGCAGGGAGTGCCCTTACCTTTTGCAGCAGCCCAGTGCAGCGGGGTCCTGTCATTCCAGTCAACATCCTTGTGATTTGGGTCGCAGCGCCCCGTCCTCAAAATCTCATCCACCAGGTCATAGTCCCCTGAAGCCACGGCTTCGTGGAGCTCTGTCATGCTGCACGCTTCGGAAAGGGTGACGGTCACTTAGCGGGTGTTCGCTGATGTATCGGTTCCTCTCAAGAGCAATTTTAACAGATCAAGCAGCATCTGGATTAAAAATGAGACATGCACTGTGAGAAACCAGGATTTATCCAAAAAAATAAAAAATAAAAAAAGGAAAAAGGAATGATAGGAAGAAAAAAAAATCATTTATCTTCAAACAAGTGATCAGAGACTGATGGTGATGTTTAATTTACAGACCCGAAAATCTGGGGCAAAGTGCAGTCCTTTCTATAAAGGACAAAACCACATTGCGTTTCTCAAGGATGTTGCTAACGAACAGCCAGCTCAGGCCAAACATTTGCCACGGGTCTGTTGGTACTCACTTGCCATGGAAACTGGCTCCTCCCTTGCCAGTGCCGCAGATCCATTACTGGCAACCCTTTATTGCAATGAAAGAAATGTCTGCGCAACTATCTTTTCATCTTCGCTGGTGCAAACAATGAATCTGTGCCATGCTGCTTAAAAATCTCATCTCCATAGTCAGGCTTTGCAATTTCCAGCCCCATACAACAGACCCCCATCAAGAAAGGCAAGCAGATCTTCAGCCCCCGCAAGGCTGTGGATGTCAATAATTATACCTGTGCCAGGGGATATTTCCTAGCTGCTTTGCTGGCAGGGAATTTAAGCAGCTTGCAGGGATCACTACGGTACCCCTGAGGATGGAAACACTGCACTGTTTTCTCCAGTCTGGCCAAATCAATGGGGAGAAATCTTGTATATTGCCATATCGACAGCTGGTCTTAAGCTAATTAGTCCAGTCCCTCTCATAAACCAGAAGTAATTTAGGACTTGCTCCAGCTTTTGCATTGCATTTACTTCATGGAGTAATTTTCACAGATTGAAAAGCGTGAGATTTCCACGTTCAGCCTGTTGGAAAGGACCAACGTTGGAGCCTGCAGAGGCTGAAGCAAGGGAAGGTTTGCAACCCCAAGGGCTACATCCTTGGAGCCAGAGGTGGATGGGGCCATTTCCCTGCTCCCAACTCCCATAAACATCCCAACCACATCCCAAATCCAGGCTGGAAGGACACACCACCGTCTCTACCCTGCTTTCTTGTAAGAAAAAGATGAGACACAAAAGTCAGAGGGAACCACAACCTGCTTTAGTAGGTCCCCTGACTTAGGTGGTTAGACTGTGTAGACCAGGTCCCAGAGGAAGACCCATACATGACTTCTGCCAAGTTTGACTCCTGCACATGTGGAAATATCTGAATATATTAAAAAATATAATAACTGTTGGGGCTCCTCAGTGGCCCACAAAAGTATCATCGGCTTTGGCATGTCTCTGTTACTTTAACCACTCGTGCACCACCTCCTCGTCCTCATTGCATCTCACTAACCTTGAAGAACCTGTTCCTTTAGATTAAGGAGAGGTCTTCAGAGTTGTTCTCCAAGACATTTCATGGGCATTAAATCTGTCCTCAAAATGTTACACTGTGATGCATCCAGCCTGTCACCGAAACGAGTGCTGGACAAAAGTACAAAAAAAAAAAAAAAAAAAGAATTTTGGACCTTTTCATACAATTTTCTTATTCTTTTCCAAGGAAATGCCAACAAAATTCAAACTTTAAAAAATGTAACTTCTTACATTTCAAGCACCTTTGTGCTCTGCTAGCTTCAGATCATACCCACACACACAGAGGCAAAGGGAGAGGAAGAGAAGCCAGTGTTCCCCCCCCCCCCCAGGAGCTCACCAACTCTCCAAGGAGATGGTCCACGGGTGCAGCTTCGTAAACAACTCAGGCCAAGTGAAATTTTGCCTTCCCTCCCTCCCCTGCTGCCTCCCTTTGCCAGCCTTGAAGGTGATATGACTTTTTCATCAGCTGGATCAACCTGTTGGTCTCTCAGAAAACTCATCTTTTATTATTGGTGCTGGTTTTAGGGTTAATTCCCAAAACTCAGCGTTACCGAAGGGGCCGTGCAAAGGGGGAAGAGGGGGTGCAGACCCTCCCCGTCAGTAGAGACCTGCGCTTGATCCACCTTAAACCGCTCCAGAAACGGCACCCACAAGTGGCACCGAGTTCCTTAGGGGGCTGTTATCCCCTTCTCGTAAGGCCAGAAGAAAAGAGTCGGATTTTTATGGAGGGACCGCGAACCAAAGGTCCCCCCTCCTCGCCCAGCCGTAAGCGCCGTGGCTCCTCGGTGGGATGTTGCAACCCGGCAGGGGGAATTTTCTCGCGGGGATCCCGGTGCTTGATTCAGCCCTACGCCGCCACGCTCGGCAGCGCTGCGAGGAAAGCCAGAAATCCACAGCCACATGCAAACAAGCCCGCGTCTAAACCCGTCCCTGCCTTGCAAAGGCACAGCCTGGCATTTAAGCAGCCGCAGGGTCCTCTGGGGCGTACGGTGTTTTTTGGGGATGGCTCCATGCCGGAAACTTGTTTTCCAGGTCCGAGGAAGATCTCTCCCAGAAAGATTGTCTCATCTGAAAACTAAGGCAAAGTTTGGTCCCTCCCCTTCGGGGAGAGCCCGGCAGTGGGTCTGCCCGCGAGAGAGACGTCCTCCTGCGGGAACAGCCGCCTCTCGCCTGGCTCCGGAGGGCCGTGGGCGACCGAAGGGTCCATCCTGCTCCTCCGGCCAGCGGGACGGGAGCGGAGGGCGCCCGGGACACCGCACACCAGGTACGTTGAGCGCCGGGTGCTGCTAAAGAGGGGGGGAAAGGGTGGAGGGAGAGAACGGGAAGGAGCGACGGTGGTGCGAGGGGGATTTTAAGGAGCTGGGTAGTTTCTGCGCAGCCCCTCGCACAGCTTGTTGATGATGCTTCTCCTTGGCTTCAGCCCAAGGCCTGTCCCCCCACGGGGGCTCGCACCCTGCTCGAGGGACGGCGCTCCTCTGCTTCCAGCCCTTTATCTGGCCCCGAATCCCTGCGTGTCCCTGCGGAGGGATGGGATTACACTCTGGGGAAGCTGCAGGAGGGGATACGGCGATGCGGCCGTTCCCCGCTGCGTGTACGGCCAGCGCTCCGGGAAACGGCGAATTGAGTTTTCCAGTGGGGAAAAGTAACCTCTCCCCGGACACCAGGGATGTGCCCAGCGTGGGGTGGGAAGCAGCGATCCCAGGCTGCAGCGGGGGAAACTCAGACTAGATGGAATTGGGGAGGGGGGGTGAATTCACAGCGAGGGTGATTAAACCCTGCGTCAGGCATCCAGCCCGGAGACAGGCAAAAACCGAGGCAGCCCCATGCGTGCCCTGCTTTGAGCAGGGGTTTGGAATAGGTGACCTCCGGCGGTCCTTCACGACCTAAATGCTTCTGGGAGGCTGAGAGGGACACAGAGCGGGAGGTTTTGGGTGCTCTGCCCGCACAGCGTTCATCTCCCCCAAACCTGGCATCTGCGAGGTGGGCGCCTGCGTGGGACCCTGCGCCCTGGCTGCTGTTAGGGCCGGTGGGGAGAGAGATGGTGGGATTAGGACGTGGTTACCCTGGGTGTGTTTCAATCACCTGATGAGCTCAGATATAGGTGACAAGGTGGTGGACTGTAACATTAGATGAACCCGCCGGGAGAGCCTGCCTGTACTTTGCCCCGTGACACAACCATCTGCGCCTCTGCGGGAGCAGCAGGTGGTGGCTCTTCGGGGTAGGAACCGAGGGCAGCAGCGCCGTCCGGACTTTCACATATCAACCCCGCTGACATGATTTACAGCAGCCGAGAAGCTGCTGTGACTTACTGCTGGGGACACGTGGGGTCCTCTAACGGGCAGCTCTAGGAGGAAACTGGGGGTGCTCAAATCTCCATCTCTGGCTGTTGTTAGTGGTTGGCCTCCTGTTTTTCTCTGCCTGCTGGAAGTGAAACACTTTCTCTCTTCGATATCAGCTAATGTTAGAGGGGAAGGGACCTTTCTGCCGTGGAGTCACGCTTGCAGAGAAGTGAGAGGGGACATTCCTGCTGGGGGAGGTACGCTTGGATTTAGCCCTTGGATCCATAAGCTCCATGGTTTATGGGAAGACTGAACCCAAGTGCCTCCTCCTGCTGCCTCCAAAGCTGCTGCCTGCTGCTTCCACCCGACGTCCCCATGTCCCGACCACACAGCAGACAGGTTTCCCACCACCCAGGTCCTACTTCAGGCCCAAACCAGCAAGCAAAGGGTGAGAAGCGTTGCTTCACTGCCTAAAATGGGGCATTTAAGAGCAGGGACCAAAACTGGGGCTCTCAGGTAAATGCTGTCATGATGCTTAGGGGTGCTTTTTCCCCCAGACTCAATGAATGTTGAAATGTTTCAGTATATGGGGTAGGGACTATGAAGCAATCCCATGACCCGGTGATGAGAACTGGCTCTTTGGTGAAGCCTCCAGTGCCAAAGCAGGCAGGGGATGTACTTAAAACGGAGTACTTGGAGCTCAGGAAGGGGACAGTGACACCAGTGGGGAATATCTCACTGGGGAGCGCGACCGAGATGAGTGCGTGGAAGTGCCCTGAGATGTGGCTTGGAGACCCTGGCCTTACCCGGGATGCAGGAGCATCACCCGAAAGGTGGGATTGCCCTGGGAATCGCCCAGCTGCACCTTTGCTTCTTTCAGTCTCCATTCCCCATCTTCACAAGGGGGACGTACCGTCCTTCCCCAGCCCCGCGGGGGCACGCTCTGTGCTCGTGGTATGTGCTATCACCCAATTACCGAGGGCAGCATCACCTCTGCGTTAAGCCACTCCAAGATGTTGGATGGAAGCAGCCTTTAAAACATGGAGTATGCTTGTTTACTGGGGGGAAAAAAAAGCCGCTCGGATCAGTGGAAAAATACACATTTGCATTTCGGTGACAGCCTGAGCCATTTACACCCTGCAACACAAAAGGCGTCAGTGTGAAGGACTCTTTCCTTCAGCTCCCACACATTCCCCAAGCACAGCTCCCGCGCTTTGGCAGCCTTCAAATAAAGGACGAGCCAAGGTCAGGGGGGGGAAAAAAAAAAAAAAAAAAAAAAGAAAACCGAAAAACCATAGGCCCTGATAAAACCTCCCCGACCGCTGCTCACTATCCAAGCGAGAGCTCCTGCGCGGGAACCGCTCACCGTTTGCTCTGATGGCTCTTGCACTGTCCCTTCCTCCCTCGCTGGAGAAGGTGGCACCTTTCCAGCCCCCAGCTGTGGGACGGACGCTCGCAGAGGTGGCAGAGATCACGTTTTGTCAGGCATGGGGGACAGCTCGCCCTGACACCAGCACCATCTTCCTCCACCAGCAATGTCCCATGAGCTTCACCGAGATGCTGAAGTGCCTGAGGAACAGCGATCCCACCTCAGAAGGGGCTGGGAAGAAGCACGGAGACACCCATGACCCTGTCCTGCTGCTCTCATGCACGTAAGCTCTCCCGCTGCAACCCCCCGAAGTGCTGGAGAGTTTGCAGTATCTGGCCAAAAAAAAATAGCAATGCCGGATCACCTCCCTGTGCCAGCTCGCACAGACCCACGGAAGCCGGTGCTGATTTATACGGATGTTGGATCCAGCCTTGGAATTTAAAAAAAACCTCCATGTTTATCCGGGCGCCAGGAAAGGCTGTCGGAGCCGCTTCCTGCGCCTTTTCAATCCCCGGCTCTGGAGCCGCTGCGGGAACCGCCTGGCTGCAGCACGTCGGCTCTGGCAAACGAACTCCAACCCACGAACTAAAGGCAAAACCACCGTTAAACACGAGCAAGAAGCCATCATCTGCCGGATTGCATCCACCAGCAATAACGCCAGCGTGCTGCTGTCAGATGTAACGTCTGTTTTTGGATGGAGACAACGCTCTGTTTGTCGCACTTGAAGTGGACCCCCCCTCTCCTCCGAGGCCTGCGTGAACTCCGGCTATTAAAAATTCAGGATCTGGACACACATCTCAGGTCTCGGCTACTGTACAACCAGCAGGGCCACGGAATTCCAGACTTAAAACACACACAGACATATAAAGACACAACCTGATGCATTTCTTAAAAAGCATGTAAGGACTTGATTTCCAACACCGCAGGAGGAGAGCGGGGGTGATGGCGTGTTATCCCACAGCATCCATAGGGAAATCAATTAGCTACCATTGTCATAGTGCAATTTAAAAGCCTACAGGGTTTTAAGGTGTTTCTCTTCTGCTACAGATGCTGGAGGTGCAGAGACGAATGATGAGAAGTTGGTTTAGGACAAAAAGAACAGGCTGATGATGTCAACTACAGAGGCTAAAACAGGCTGGGGGTCCCTTTTCTGCTGTTCCTTCAAGGGCTGGACAAACTGGGCAGAGCAGTTCAGCACCCGAGTAGTAAAACGCCCTGCACAGGGCACATCACTGCGCTGTTATTTAAATCACCCCAAAAGAGTAAAGCAGAGCGAATGCACCATTTTTACCTGCACCTGAATTAGGCACCTTCTGAATTTCCCAAGAAATAATGACATTGTTCTCGATGAAAGCTGGAAAGGTGCTTACAAAAAGTCACGCTTCGGGTGCGAAACGTCTTTTTGATTTTTATTTCTTACCATAAGCGAGGTGCGTGCCCTGAGGAAAAGGCTGTTAAGGTGTTACAGATGATGTTTTACTGAAATAAGTTCAAGTATAAACAAGAGTAGCTCATAGGATGAGCAAAGGGTTTTCCCCACCTCTTTTGTGTCTGTTCCTTAATATCTATTATTGCTTTAAAAGTTAACGCTCTGCTTAATACATTTGGCTTACGAGATTGGTAGGAATTTTAACATTCAGTTTGCTTTTTAAAAAACAGCTGCAATATTTGATGACATTTTCTGGTCATTCAATAACCCCAAAACACTCCTCACCTAAACACCTCTCCTGTTCAGAAAAGCCACACTAAAGCGTCCAGACCCAGCGCGGTGGCCGCAGCTGAACCCCAGCCCTTTGGACTCGGGACGGGCAGTCACAGCTCCGCTCCTAAACCCGCTGCCAAATCCTTTCGTAGCCCTGGGTAAGGGAAAGAAAGTGTTTCTAGCAAAAACCCCTTTAGAACTTAGTAATAGCCTTGTAGCTATCCAAAAAAAAACAAAAAAAAAGAAGTTACATAAAAAAGTTACATAAAAGAAGTTGCATAAAAAATAAGTTCTGCAAGGAAACAAACAGGGCTTATTGGAATGTTTAAAAATCAGAAGAAACCCTCAGAGAAACTACATCATAAAACAGCATACACGTTTCTTCAGCAACTTAAAACAACTGTTTTTGCTTTTCTGCTCTTTATTTCAAAGGGGAATAAAGTTCCCAAGAGCCCCACAAGGCCCGAAACTCCCCTCAGGCGCTCATTTTTGTTTGGCTTATGCGCTAAATGCAGAAAGTTCCCCCCAGATCTGCAGGTACGGTTGGGACAGCTTTTGCTCCAATTAGACCCTGCTCCTGTAAATGATGCCTAATTGTCAGCTGGAACCCCTCACACAGCAAAGATACCAAAGTCAGACTATCAAACTTCCCTTTACAACTTCACATGAAAATAAAGTCAGCCTTTTTTTTTCTCTTTTAATTCCATTTTTGGCTAAAACTTTTACAGTTCCAGAAACGCAGCACTCGGCCTCTTTGTTCGCTGCTGACCCCAAACAACCCCCGCGTTTCCCCCACAGATACGTTGCTCGGTATCAAGAGAAACCCCTTCCAGAAGCAGCTCCTCTGGTTACTGCGGGCCCACCAGCCGAAGGAGGAACCGGTGGGGCAGCTTCTTAGAAAAGCAACAACAAAGCTGCCAAATTCGGTCTTAAACCAGCCGCTCCGCCTGGCTCCCAACCCCTTCCCGCAGCTATTATTAGCGGCCAAGCACTTAAACCCGGCGGCATCCTCTCCTGCCATCGGGCCGAGCGCTTCCGAAAGCGCTTTCGCTGTACGGGATGTAAGTCTGATGGAGCTGGGCTGTTTTCTCAGCGCGATGGATGCGGAAGGGGATGTTTGTCCATGGGGATCGGCAGAGCTGGTGGCCGTGGGCGAGCAGGGCTGGTGGCCACGGATGAGTGGGGCCAGCGGACGTGGGCAAGCGGGCCCGGTAGCCGTGAAGGGGAGATAGGAGCAGAGCAATACGGTGCTAGAAGCGAGTACGTTCCCCGCCTTTCAGGTGTGTTTAGGGGTGGCAAATATCTGGCGGTGGTTTCATGGGTGCGTGTTGACTCCCGTTGGGTGCGCGTTGACTCCCGTTGGGTGCGCGTTGACTCCCGTTGGGTGCGCGTCCCCAGGGGCAGAGCGGAGCAGGTCCAAAGCCGGGGCCACGCAGCGCGTCCCTAGGCGGCCAGGTCGAAGTCGTCGCGCTCCTGGTTGTAGTCGAGGACCTTCTGCCGCAGGCGAGAGGCGTCCACCCAGGTGATGAAGTCCTCCACGGCGCGGGGGACGAGGAGCGCCGGGTCGGTCACCACCTCGGGCCCCACGCGGACGTGTCCCTGCTCCACGAAGGTGACGGCGTGGCGCAGGTTCTGGGCCATGCGGAGCTTCACCAGCAGGCAGGGCAGGCGGCGGCGGCAGAAGGCGGCGGCCGAGAGGTTCTCGCAGGCGGCCAAGGACCGCCGGCTGCTCACCAGCCCCAGCCCGTACAGCTTCTCCAGCAGCGCGGCGGCGCAGCGGGCGCGGAAAGCGGCGCTGGCGGGTCCCAGGTCGCGGAGGCGACGGGTTAAAGCCCGCACGGTCCGGGCTAAAGCTTTATAATGCACGTAATCCTCCCGCCGACCCAGCCGGTACCGCCGCAACGCCTTCACCTCGGCCAAACTCCCCGCCGCCGCCTCCCAGCTCACCAGCTCCAGCCGCCGCAGCAGCTTCTGCTCGTGGTACTTGAGCTTCCGCACCATTTTTGGGTGAGGGGGATGGAGGATGGAGGGAGGGAGAGGAAGGATGGACGGAGGGAGGAAGGGACGGAGCCGCGCTGCCGCCCGCCCTTTCCGGGGAGGAGCGGCCCCGCTCCGCCCCGCCGCTCGCCCGGCGGAGGGTGGCCCGCAGGCGGCCGGCCGGGCTGGTTTTGCAGGGTTAGGATGGTGCCGGGTGTCTTCCACGCCGTGCCCGGGGTGCTGCCGGGAGAGGAGAAGGGTGGCGGGTAGAAGCCCGTCGGAGCGAGGGGCGGGGGATGCTGCCCTAGGCTGGGATGCGGCGGGTGGTCCCCCTGCGCTCGGCTCGTCCCCAAGCCTGGCTCCGAGGTGTCACCCCAGGTACGGGCCGGGGGCGGTCAGACCTTCCCCAACAGCCTCTCCTGTTCGGGCAGCCCTTCCTTTTCTCTCCGGGGATCAAATCCTTCGTCATTCCTCCGGGGAAAAATGGCTACAGCGTTGGTTTTCGCCCCGACATCCTTCTCCCCCCGGTTTCGGTTACCGAGGAGGAGCAAAAACTTCCCTCTCTGCCGTTCCTACGAGGAGGAGCAGCTCCAGGTCGTAGCCCGGCGGGGAGCGAACTGCCTTCGCCTCTGAAAGTCGCCACTTTTTGGGCTTACGCTTCCCTCTTTGTGCCCAAGAAGTGACACCGCGGCTGCTCTGCACGGCAGCACCTCGACCTCCCGGGTGCCACCGCGGCGTCCCCAGCCCAACGGTTCCCCCCCGGCCTTTCTGTTTAGCGCACGGTGTTGTCTGATCCTTGGGATTCAGGACACTCTGCTCCGAGGAAATTCCCCGATGGAGCAGGTCAGGTTGGTCACTCGGGATTTCAGGGCTCTGATTCTCATAAGCAGATTCTCGTATCGGCTCAACCCTCAATTTCCTCCTACTGGGCTTTCAACGCGCTGGATTTTTTGGGGGGTAGGCGATGCGGTTACACAGGCCGTGGGGGTCTCTTGATTTGCTTTGTGGTTGGTTTTTTTTTTTCCAGGTTTGTCAGTGAAAGCATCGATGGAAATGGGGAGCAACAGCACTGAGAAGTTTTACAGGATCCCTGAAGGAAAGGGACCGCACTCGGTTGGATGTACGGACCTGATGACAGAAAATGCAGTTGAGGTAAAGCTCTGGGTTCTTCCGCCTTTGGATTTAAGCCGCAGTGTTAGAGAAACAGCTTGCTGTAGTTTTACAGATGAATCAAACAGAAGGCCTTGTATGTGCAGGGATGCTCCGTGGCTGACGCTCACAGCTGAGCTTATTATCCTCTCCGTCACGATGTAGGATGTGTACTGGGCATTTACCGGATGGATGTAGCCGGCACGCCTTCCCCATGGCTACCTCCACCTAATATCCTTGCCTTCCTGACTCCCCTACGCATGAAACTGCAGAGAAACTGTGTCCTCCTGGGCCCCGCGGGGTTCTCCCCACCCACCCCACCGCTCCCTTCTGCGCTGGGCTCCCGGGGAGACTCCACACGCAGTCGCCGTGACTGCAGCTCTTCTCCTCACAAAGATCCCAACGGGATGTGGCAGGGCTGGGTGATGAGGGTATGGAGCGTTTCAGCTGCAGGGTACGGCGTGAGCTGCCTTCTCGAAATTTTATCTGCCTGACAAAGAACAGGATGTCATTTCTGCAAGTGGTTAGTACAGAGGGAAGCCACGATAAGAAGACGGAGGCAGTAAATAGGCAGCTAATGAGCTCGCTGATGGGTTTCCATTTCAAATCCTCTCGCTTTTTCCTTTTCCTATGAGAATACGCCTGCGTTTACACTGCGGTTTTACTCCTCAGACTAGCCAGGTGTCATGGAACTTGTGATCGGTTTGTAGTGGTTATTCATATGTTTTCCTTTACTCTACTGAGCTTACGCTGCATTAGCACAAAGAAGCGATTAGTTTCTCTTTGCAATCAGCCCATGTGTTTTTCTTAGATAAGCAATCCGTATAATTACAGTTCTCTCAGGCATAGATAATGAACCTCTTTCCCTTTCTGGTAGGCAGTTAGTCACCTGGGGAAGTTCACTAGGACTGTTCTGGGATCGAATTAATATCATTACCAATAGGGAGGAGGGTTTGATGATTTCTTCCTTAAAGGCCTTTGTGTCAAAGGTTGATTTAAGTTTGATGAGTAAATAGAAACAAGCTTCATTAAACAAGCTTTTGGTACGCGTTGTGTAGGAAACTGATGAACTAGCGTTCAAGAAACCAGACTTTATTCCCAAGAGCTCATGTTCTTTTTGGCCCTAGACTGAACTTGCTAAAACAAAAGTACAGTTGGAGCAAAACAGTGAATTTGAATAGTGTGTCGCAAATTCTCTTGCAAACCAGGAAGTAAGAATGCAAATTACAGACAGTTCATCTGCCGGGAGATCTGCTTTACGGGGTGCTGTCGGTACGTTGCTGCATAGCAAAAATACCAGCAAGGGGGTATGGTGGGTCCGCGTGAATGTGGAGAGCTGGGGTGGTTTCCTGGAAGACCTGGAGTGCAGACAGTAAAAGAAGATTCAAATCGGTGGTAAGAAACGGAGGCAGATAAAACACAGGTTAACAACATTGCGTTTGGAAAGATGGGCCACTACAGGCTTGTAACCACCCTGATGAGGAGGAAGAACAATATATTGCTCTCCTCTGCTCTCCAGCTGGCCAAGGGCTTTCCTGACAGCCTTTTGCTCACGTCAGCCAGGAACGCTATAGCCATGCTGAGACCATGCCCCTGACTCTACCCGCATCTCCTCTGCTGGACCACACTTCCAGAAACTCATCTCAGGGTAAAATTTGTCTTGCTGACCTAGTGGGAAAATATACTTCCAGGAGGATCCTTTTTTTCCCCACCAGTTTAGAAAGCGGAATTGGGTCGGTAACAGCTCCATGAGACTCGCTGGTGCAAGGAAAGCAACGACAGCTCCCAACTGGAAGGGTGAAGGGGACACAGTCACCCCTGTGAATCTGCTCAAACTGCATCATCGTACCATGCCCCGAAGGGAGGCACAGTGAGGAAGACAAAAGAAAAGATCCAGGAAGATGCAGAAATGCAGCAAATAGGTAGTGAGTGTCTGTAATGATTAACTTAATTAAATGGAGCATTTTGAATTAGCTATAGGCTAACCTAGAGAAGGTGATGTGTTTCTCTACATGGATGCCAACAGTCATTCTACTTTAAATTCATTGCAGGGACAAAAAGGTAGTGACATAGGATTGGCATCAAAGCCTGTATAGGGTAATCATTTTCTCCTGAGATTCTGCTAATTCTCTTGAGCTGTCATTCTTGCATCTGAAGCCCTTGTCATAAATGCTTTTATCTTCCATATATAAATAAATACCAATCTTCCTTTTTTTTTTTTTGTCCTTCTGTATCCCAGGGAAGCTTCTTGCGCTTGTATTATCCTTCATGCAATGCCACAGATAACGAAGAGGCACCATGGATTCCAGATAAAGAGTACTATCAGGGACTCTCTGACTTCCTTAATATGTACCGAGTTGTAGGAGAAAGGCTTTTCCAGTACTATGTTGGTAAGACTGGTTCTGGTTTTATTCCTTGACTAGTGCAAGGGCATGAGCTCTGTATGCAGGTCATTGCCTCGCTGCTCCGTAAGCAGTGTGTTATTGCTGCAGGATGGAAAAATAGTTTCTCCTGAGGAACTGTGTGTGTGTTTGGGATGGGTTTGTGTAGCGACGCTGAACATGACCCAGTTCTCAGGCAGACCCGCAGTCCCTGAGTGCTGTGAATAGGAATGTCGAGGCAATTTGCTCTAGGAAGAGCTTGGGTAAGCTGTACCTGTGTGTCGGGATTTAAATCCCACAGGGAAACGTGCAAATATACAAAGGTCAGGTAGATACTAAGGTTCTGAATACCAATGCCTGACGCTATTCTTGAAACTCTGTTCTTGTAGGGTTTAAGAGAGATGTAGGCCTTTTGCTGGGCTGTGGATGGGGAGAGGAGAAGGAAGGTATCTTCTGCCAAGTAGAAAGTTTTTTTCAGAATCCGACCCATATTTGTCTTCTGTATTTTAAGGATGAGATTTGGTACCTTATCTTCAGATGACCGCTCCGAAATCAGTGGTCACCAGATTCTTGGGATCTCTCCCACAGGAACAAACGCTTCCTCTCATTTCGGTAATAATGACATCTGCTTTGATTTTTATCTAGGTTCAGTGACCTGTCCTGCAAAGTCAAACGCTGCTTTTAAGCCGGGAGAAAAATACCCACTCCTCATTTTTTCCCATGGACTTGGAGCTTTTCGGTAATTCTACAGTTTGTTGACAAACTATTTTTGTCATCTATGGAGACAGCAGTCTCCAAGGATGGTTCTGAACAGATTTTTCAGTAGGGGGGTGAGATCCCCGTGGAGCTGAAATAGATTTGAAGAACAGGCTGCTGTGTATCAGTATGCCTCCACTGAAATCCACAGCAGTAAATAAAAGCAGGGTTGACGTATTTACTTGTTGTTCCCCTTTGTATTTTAGGGGTGAAAGTATTTACCAATCCATAAGCATGTTGTGAAGATTAGCTAGTTGATTTTTGGACAGCTCTCTGAAGATGCAAAGTGCTACTTTTTTCAAATCATTAGCATTTTTCCTGCTGAATAGATGGTAAAACAGTAACGAGGTTTTGTGAAGGGGCTTCGGTGCCTGGCATACAAAAGCCTGCTCTACTGGCTAGCAAATTCAAATAGAAGAAATACTGACTGTAGTGTGGTCAACGTTTAAAGGGCAGTGTAATTGAAATAATTATGTATGCACGTGTCTCACCAGAGTGTGGTTTTGATTGCAGGACAATCTATTCTGCTATTTGCATAGAGATGGCTTCTCAGGGCTTTATAGTGGCTGCTGTGGAGCACAGGTGCGTATACGGCATGTTTTTGAGTTCTGATGGAAAGAAACTTTCTCACATTGAATAGAATGTTATTTATTTTAAGGAAGAACTTACGATTTTTTTTTTTAAAAAGAAAAACTAACATACCTTCGTCAGCTGTGCCCACACCCCCTGTTTCTCTAGCTCGGCTCTTATCTAAGCCAAGGGAATTTGCTTAGATAAGCCCTCGAATGAAAAGTCCCAGGGTAGATATCGTCCGTCATTCTCCAGGCATTCTATTTTTCTCTCTCTTATTGTTAGAACCTGGAGAATATAAAGGAGGTGGGAGTTTTGGTGGGGTTATTGCGTTATTTAGAAAGTCTGTCTATACTCAGTCGTGATTGCAGCAGCACTGGCTGGTAGCTGGATCTCTTGAGATAAGTGAAACCTAAAACTTCTGCTGACTTCATCTCAAACCAAATGGAACGCATCCCCAGAAGTAACCATTTTTTGATATTACAGAGATGAATCTGCTTCAGCAACGTATTATTGTAAAAAAAAGTCCATTTCTGAACCACCAGAAGAGTCTACATCAAGCATGGAGAAGGAGTGGATCTACTACAGGAAACTAAAAACTGGAGAGGAAGAGCGTTGTTTGCGCCATAAGCAGGTACTCGTCCTAGGGCTGGGCTCGAGGGAGTGAGGCAGGAGTGGGGTGTTCAGGACTGACTGGCAGGCTCTTTCCCTTTGGCCACCTCTGCGGTCTTCTGCCGTGACTCAGGGGATATATAAAAAATGCATCAAGTCCTTTGTTCCTGAAGATGGGAAAGCCAACAACAGCTTTCTTCAGAGCATAAGCTACTTCCTCAACAAGGCTTTCTCGTGAAGTTGCACTGTTGAGTTTGGTCAGCTGTTTCTTCTCTGGTTCCACTCAACTTTCTGTTTCCTCTCTGTGTCTTCACGCTTTTGCTGCCCAGCCCAGTCTTTAAGTGAGGCAGAGTTGAATTGAAATGTTTGTGTGGCCTCAGGCTTGCTTTAGCTTTTGTTTACTGTTGGGTAGGGAGATGAATCACGGTTCTCTACGGGGGATGTTTGCTTCATCATCTTTGCACTTCAGCGTGGTTTAGAGCAATGTAAACAATGCAGACTTCCTGATTGTAAGCAGCATCCGTGCTAGACGTGATACGGCCATACTGATGAGCTCCTCCAAGCATAGACTTGACCTTTAAAATATGGGAGTGTTTTCTTCCAGCTAAGGCAAACTCAGCCAGGGAGGCGTTTCTCTGTATCTCCCTGGGCCATGCAGACAGCAATACGAGCATCATTTCCTGTGTGCCTACAACACCCTACTTATGAGTCTTAATACGTAACGTCTGAGCTTGCAAATAACCTCCAGAAGCCGTTGCCTGCAAATTTGACTAGTAGACAAGACAGGAGATTGAGATTTATTTGAAATTCAGTGATGCTCAGACATCTTGCTGGCTGCCTACACGCTGTGGTTCCCAAGGACGCTACTGTTCTTTGGTTATTTTTGAAGCTTTTCTTTTACTAAAGTATCAAATTCAAAACTACTTTTTATACCAAACAATGAAAATCTTTATTTGCAACAAGGGATAGACTGTTCCATCAGCAAGTTTGCTGATGACACAAAACTGGGAGGGGTGGCTGACACGCTGGAAGGCTGTGCTGCCATACAGCGTGACCTGGACAGGCTGGAGAGGTGGGCAGAGAAAAACCTGATGAAGTTCAACAAAGGCAAGTGTAGGGTACTGCATCTGGGGAGGAATAACCCCATGCATCAGTACAGGTTGGGGGCTGACCTCCTGGAGAGCAGCTCTGCGGAAAGGGACCTGGGAGTCCTGGTGGACAACAGGGTGACCATGAGCCAGCAATGTGCCCTGGTGGCCAAGAAGGCCAATGGCATCCTGGAGTGCATCAAGAAGAGTGTGGCCAGCAGGGCGAGGGAGGGCATCCTCCCCCTCTGCTCTGCCCAGGTGAGGCCGCATCTGGAGCACTGTGTGCAGTTCTGGGCTCCCCGGGTCAAGAAGGACAGGGAACTGCTGGAGAGGGTCCAGCAAAGGGCTACCGAGATGATTAGGGGATTGGAGCATCTTTCTTATGAGGAAAGGCTCAGGGACTTGGGGCTTTTTAATCTAGAAAAAAGAAGACTGAGGGGGGATCTTATCAATACTTATAAATACTTAAGGGGAGGGTGCCAGGGTGATGGGAACAGTCTTTTTTCAGTGGTGCCCAGTGGTAGGACACAAACTGGAGCACAGGAATCTCCATCTTAACATGAGGAGGAACTTCTTTCCTTTGAGGGTGGCAGAGCAGTGGCACAGCTGCCCAGAGAGGTGGGGGAGTCTCCCACACTGGAGACATTCAAAACCCGCCTGGACGCCGTCCTGTGCCACTGCTGTAGGTGTCCCTGCTGTGGCAGGGGGGTTGAACTTAGATGATCTCCAGAGGTCCCTTCCAACCCTGACGATACTGTGATACTGTGAACAGCTTTACTAGTTTTCAAGAATGTGTATGTATATATAAAACAGGAAGGGCTTCTTGGCTGTTTCTTATTTTGGGTGTATCCAGTGTAAAGACAGTTTCAAAGCTATCATGCAGATGGTGCAAATGATGTAATGACATTTGCTCATCAATGTGAGCCTGGAGAGGAGCTGCAAGTCAGCCTTCCTCGTAGTTGTGTAGCTGAAGCCTTTGTACATCCCAACAAGCCCTTCTCTGAGTAGTGACAGGATGAAGGAGTTGGAGGTCTCTGGTGTATGTTGTGGGCATAAATTCTTCCACATGCAGAGGACCTACACAGGAGCTTCAACTCTTTGGACCTCCAAAAGTCAGTTTTGTTGTTGGTCAGACCTTGTGGGAGTTCCATTTTGCAGTTCCACTCTGCAGTTCAGAATAGTCATTACCATATCAGGCACTTAAAGGAGAAAATAATCAGACTAAGTCTTGTGTCCAGAGGGCCGGCAAGCCTAGCTGTTGTCTGATAATTCCTTCCACTGCTCTGCCCCAACTTATAGTCAATATCAGCTTCTCTTTCTCCCCAGGTGCAGCAAAGAGCGCAGGAGTGTATCAAAGCTCTCAATCTCATTCTTAAAATCAATTCAGGAGAGGAAGTAACGAATGTACTACATTCAAACTTTGACTGGAATAGCCTAAAGGTGAGTGAAAGGCAGTGACTGCATTTTGTTAAACGCTTAATAATGCTTCTGGTTTCTCTCTTCCATTTCTAAACTGGTTCCTGTAAACTATTCTGGAGATCACACTGTAGATCTATGAATATATTCTCAGGTTATCCCAAGCTGGATAGATAGTAAAGGAGCTGAAATGATGTTCTTCCTACTTTAATAGGATCTATTGCCTAATAAATTATTCCCTTTAAAAAAAAAAAAAAAAAAAAAAAAAGAAAAGATTTGGGAAAGAAAGTCTCTTACAGCACCTGGATTTTTTTGACAGGATTCTGTTGATACTAGCAGAATAGCTGTGATGGGACACTCTTTTGGTGGTGCTACAGTTATTGAGAGTCTCAGCAAAGAAATAAGATTCAGGTAAGTATGCAAAACAAGGCAAGAGACGTTTGGCACTTGAGAGGTCTGGAGCAGGGGACCTTACCTAAGGTCCCCCAACTACTAATTAGCTCTTGAAGAAAAGTTTTGTTTGGCATGTCTTCTTTCCTCAAGTCAATCTTCTTTCAACTGTGGGGATGTGGTGGAACATAACAGAGCTGTATCGTATTCTATGATGATACTGCGGGACCCTGCAGAAGCTCCTGTGCCCAGCTGCACCTGGCAATGGTGACAACAAATGCAATAATGGATTCATTCTCTTCCCCCGGAGTAGAAATCATTTTGAAACAAAATGATTCATTAACCTGTTTACCTGTTCAGTATCATAGAGACTTTCTCTTTCCCATGTCTCCTGCAAACCAAAGCATGCTGAGGACTCCCATACAAAGCTTTCTGCTTCTGTGACAATATCCAGTTGTTTTTGACAGGTGTGGCATTGCCCTCGATGCATGGATGCTTCCAGTAGGCGATGACACTTACCAAAACAGCGTCCCGCAACCGCTGCTTTTTATCAACTCTGAAAAATTCCAGTGGGCTGATAATATCTTAAAGATGAAGAAGCTCAGCTCCAATGACGCAAACAAGAAAATGATCACTATCAAGTAAGTGTTCAGGATCCATCATTTCTGTGGCAGAAGAGGAATCTCTATTCTCTTGTTGGAGCTGTTCAGTTATATGTAACTGCAGACAGACAGACAGACTCTGTCTGTCTCATGGCCCAGGTTTTCACTGCATGTTTAAGTTAGGCAGCAGCGTGTCTCCCACCACGGAGACAGAGAGCTCTCTCAGCACAGGCAGTAACTCTAAGTTTAAGGTACTGCAAAGTGTTCATTCCTGCCCTGGGGCACAAGTTTTGCTCTGGGCCTCGTGCATCATCTGCGTCTGAACATTTCAAATAGCCACCTGGGTGCCGTAACACACTCACCTAGTGAAAGCACTGCGTGCAGGGGAGTGGGTGGCTCTGTAACCCACCTTAAAGCAGAGAGACAGCTTGATCTTGAAGTTTTGCCAAGCCTACTCTTTACTGCTGTTGCAATTACAGCGACTTACAGCAAGCATGTACAAAACTTCCTCCCTTCCATGGGTAGGACAGAATTTACTGCTGATCTTGCATGCTCATGAGATTAACCGGTTTTATCTTCTTCTGCTAAAGAAGACGGCATAAGACGGGTGGCTGTCTTTCAAGAAGCCTGTGCAACCCATGGCACCTTTTAATCAGACGACTGCATTCTTATAAGTCTGTTGATCATTGTTCTATTTGCAGGGGGTCAGTGCATCAGAGCTTTCCTGACTTTACCTTTGTGAGTGGAGAAATCATTGGAAGGTTTTTCAAATTAAAAGGAGAAATAGATCCAAACGAAGCTATTGATATTAGCAATCACGCTTCATTAGCCTTCCTGCAGAAACATTTGAGTAAGTATCTGTTTACATCAAAGTATGAAGTTAAATTAATACTTAATTCCTATGAAGGTTTATATATAACCATTCTGTTTAGAACAAGACCAAAAGTAATCATGTCAGAGAAGTTTAAGTAGAAAAAACAGTCAGACTCTTTTTTCTAGAGGTTTGTTTGTTACTTTTGTAATCTAAGCAATTCAGAGGAGGAACATTGCAGTTGTGTTCTAATACATAAAAACCTGGTATCATTTTTCCCTCCTTAAAGCATCATGCGGCCCCTATTTTGAGTCATCTGTACGATAATTTAATTTTTCAGTGTAGCTTTCCAAAAAGCTGATTACTTAATTCATTACCACTCAAGTTTTCTTTCCCCTGTTTTATAGGTCTTAAGAAAGATTTCAATAAGTGGGATTCTCTTGTGGATGGCGTAGGACCCAATGTTATTCCTGGTACCAATATTGACTTATCTCCAGCTGAACCCAAATAAGGAATACAAAGAAGTACTGAAAATGCCACAGACATCAGGACACTAATGTTGGCCAGACATTGCTCAGACACGTGACAGCATTGGCCACCTGCACAGCTTTTGGGGTGTAGAACACAAAAAAAATAATAAATAAGGCATTAGGTTACATGATCATGAAAATGTAGAGAGGTTTTAGTTCAAATGAGTTAGTGGGATTCTCTGAAATGCTGCAACAGGGTAACTTCTGCTTTATAGGCAGATGGGGGGAAAAAAAATAATCATGTGATGGTGATTTAGACACTTTTTCTGGTTTTGACTTAGAATCAAGTTTGCAGAAAGAAATTAAGCTCCAAGGAATTCAACTAAAGTTCTGCTTACCAAGCTTTAAGTCACTTTGCATCCAGCAAGCCTTTTTTTGCAGTGTAGGAAAAAGAATAAATGTTATTAAACTACTTAGTATTCCAGCTGTGCTCTGACAACAGTTGAGAGCTGGAGCAGGTTTTTGCTCCATCTAGTCAGAGAGGTGCCAGTAGAAGGTGGTCAACAAAACTGTCTTGTTTTAATATACGTCACAGCAAAAGCTACAGGGAATAGTTTAAGGTAAGAGTGGAGAACGGTGCTTGTTCAGACACAGGACTTCTCATATGAACTTAACCCACTTACATTTAAGATCTGTGTTTACTGCTGTACTGAGAGATGTTTCCATTCCAAAAGCTGCTGAAATGGGTCACTGTTGTAGCAACTGTAATTCCCCTTCGGCAAAGCTCCAAGTAGTGCCTCTCTTGTTGATCTCTGTATTGCCACTATCACTCGGTCGTACTGTTGTAGTTGAAATTACAGAAGAGATGCATCATTTCTACCACTCCCTTTAAAAAGGAGTATGTAAGCATTGCTTGATCATCTTGATGTCTCTCATGGTTGTAATACTCTCCCCAGACACTCGCCTTTGTCCAGGTATAGCATTGCTGTCTGTATCTGTCAGTAGAAGTAGCTGACTATGTGGTTGGCTGAAGAAGGCCGACTTTTAGAACAAAACTCTCTGAAGCTGCTGCATGGAAGGGTGGCTTCTAAATGAATAAGCCTTGCAACAGTGGGACTACTTCTAACTGTAGCCTATTTGTTTCAAAATCAGGTTACAAACAAAACTGAAGCAAGTGGAACAAGCAAAGCAGTTAACAGTGTAATTAAGTATTTATGTAATCTGTGATCTTAACACAAGATTGCAACAACACCCCAGACTTGTTTTTCAGAATTTAATTAAATTCTCTCCAGCCTACAACCATGTATTGTCTTTATTAAAGGAATCAACATGCAAGTGTTTCTCTTACTGAGTGAGCACCAACGCTTGAGATCTACTGTGATACTCAGACTATTACACTGTCAGAGATCTTGGGTTCCTAAAATGTTATGGCAGCATGAAAAATCCATAGCTTCTGAAGAGGAGAAAGAACCTATGCTATATAGAAGCATGGAACAGGACTGGAAAATAGAAACCCCTTTACAACACATGAGGTGGAGAATAAAAGGCGAGATAAGCTGCAGCTGTTTTAAGAAGTCCTTACCACACTGTATACATGCAGCAGCAAAACCAGTCCTCTAAGTCTGCTTCATATCTAGAGGAAAGGCATCATCTTTCGTGCAATTAAGGCCATGTCATAAATACAAGTTTATTCTGTATGTGACTGCATGGTGTTTCAAAGCATTCAGCATGGCTCACAGCGCTCTAGAGAGCTGCTTAGGGTCAAGACAGAACCAGTAACTGCAAGATGTACTGGAGTTAGATGTAGCTATGCACAAGATACTCTTTATGCATACAGCATTTGGGCTTATGCACAGGAAAACATAAACGCAAGTCATTAACAAAACACTGATCAGCATATGCTAGCCAAAGCTTTATTCCAGTTTCATCCATTGCTTTGTAACAGCACCAAGTGCAAGGCCTCAACACAAAACAACTGTTTCCCGACAGAGAAAAAAAACTGCCCTCCCCCCCACCCAAAGAAAAAAAATGCCATCAACTTTTCCTAAGGGAGAAGAAAAAAACCCCACACTTAACAATGCAACTTTTCAAAAAGCAACATGAGAAAGCAGTATTGTGCAACACAGTAGCCTATACAGCAACTCAAAAAAAAAAACCAACCTTTGTTTGAGAACCACCCACCAACATTAGACACAAGTTAGTGCACGCACACGTTCAGTAAGCAATGCCAGTCGAGAGGCAAATCCTTGTTGAAGTAAAGAAGGTACAGCTGTAAGGAGCCAAGCTGACAATAACAGTCTACCAACAAGCACTATTCCTTGACAGGGAACTGTGACAGCGCCAGGCACTTGCTCAGTTAGGTACAAGAAACACTCAGTGCTTTGCCTGTATTCGTGTTCCCGTGAAAATACATTTCCATGGGACTGTTTGTGTACACAGGTAATTGTTCAGCTTCAGGTGATGAATGTGTCACTTGGTTTCAGGAACTCTGGAGGACATTAGGATCTTCAGCTAAATCTGAACTGCAGCCAGTTTGCTTTTCTACAGGGAATAAAAAAATAGATTAGACCCATCAAGATGTTTCTATAAACATGTATAAATGCATTAATATCTGAAGTCATAGCTCCACAAGGCTTCAGAATAAATGTTATCAACATATTGGACCATATTAAAAGACTACACTTATGCAAAGTTATCGTACAAGGATCAGAGAGTTGAAACAGTGGAACTGCCCAAGAAGATGAAGCAAGCAGTGCTCTCAGATTTCAGTTACGAGTTCAAGCCACTCCATCCCTCCGTGGGTTAAGCATAAGCCACCACAGGAGTTTTTGCATCCTGTGGATTGGGTACTTTCTACTCAAATTGCCTTTCCAGGCAGTGGCCCACACATGCAGCAAGATCCAGTTCTGTGCCACATGGCTACATGACCTTAGCTCACGTTTTCTGCGCTGTTGCTGAGGGACCATACACTAACACTGTGCAGAGTATTCAAGAACACAGACAATGGGCAAATTTGGACAAGAATAATTAGCAACCAAAGAGGGGGGAAAAGAAAATGAAGCTGTAAAAACTGGAAAAGTATTATCAAAACCACAAACAGCGAGACGAAGATAATTGCATCGCTCAAATGCAGGATTAGAGGGAGGATTTGTAGATTCACCAGTTTAACTACTTTTTGCCCAACAGGTAACTAGATCTCTGTTGCAGGCTTCATTATTTGTTACCTGTAAACCAGTCAGCTTTCAGTACTGTTGTACTGAAATACAATTACTAATTCAATCACTGAAAACACAAATGCTTTCTGTATAGTAAGCTTAGTTCAGTCTCCATCAGGCAACCACTGGTCAAACGCAGGAACAAGTTGCCCAGAGAGGTTCTGGAGTCTGTGTCCTTGGATAGATTCCAGACCTGAAAGGAAGGTCCTAAGCAACCTGATCTAGTTGACCCTCCTTTGAGCACCTCCAAAAGGTCCCTTTCAAGTAGGACTGCTCTATGACTCCGTAGATTAGAGAAACACATAATCAGGAAGAACCTGTACCATTTACTTCAGTACACAGAACAGGTGTTCACCAGTAACACTTCAAAGTTAATTAACAATAAAGATGTACATGCACTTTTCACAAACTATCCTTACAACAACCAAGATAGTATTATTATGGGTTTAGATTCATAGACCAAAATCTATTAAGGGACTGGGGTGTTCAAATCCCAAACTACGATGCTTAGTAGAGTCTGCCTAGCAGTCGCTCACCTCGCCTCAGAAATGTGAGCAAGAGTAGCATACTGGTGGCCGCTGCTCAAAACCCTACCAAAAAAAAGTAAAATCTATAACTTAGGTGTACCACCCCAGCTTGTCGAAAAGGCTCAACCTCCTAGGCTGAATAAATAAATACTAAATTGGTCTCTAATCAAGACGGAGTAGCAGCTTTTGTTACATGTATTCACCATTAAACTGACAGCATGTAAGCTAAGGCTACTGAGAAAATTACAACAGTATTAGAGTAAATACATCAGACAAAAAGTTTCAGCTGTATTTTTTAAAATAAAGCATTTCCTAGAAAATTAGAAAGCATCCAAACACCAAGTATACAACCTCTTTTGGAGGTCTAAGGTAGTCTTACCTTGCAGTAAGGACTCCTCTGGTAAGGACTGCAAGCTTTCTGTTGCAGGGGTTACTGCCTAAACAAGAAGGGATTCTCTTAGGAAGCTGGCGCTATTGCCCAGACAGTTTTTCATTGCGGTGCTTCCTTTAACATTAGACTAACTTTTTACATCAGCACAGCTAGACTCTTTTTACCACTGTTTTACCCCCTTCTGACTCACTACAGAAGTCTTCTGCCCACTTTTTGCTTTGATGCAAAAACTGCACGTGAAGAATGAACTGGAAATTCATTCTGTTATCATCATCAGTAGCATGGCCGACAACCTGAGATTTGAGTTCCAGACATGAGGTTTTTCATTCATTGGTACTTGATGCAGGACACTGGTGAAAACCTTATTACCATTTCCTAATTACTTCGTAATAGAAGTATTTCATGATTTACCAGTTAGTTACATGCTCTATTAGCGTGATCTGTCACAAGCCACATATCATCAGCGTTGTTCTACAGTTCTTGATTAATAGTAGTCTTCCAGTAACGTTTCTTCCTTCAAGCTGTTTTCATTAATCTATTCCCAGACTGAATTCACAGGCCACAGGCCAAATGGCTGACAGCTTATATAAATCTATATAAATAGTTTACATGAATTACATCAGTTATATAATAGATTTATACAAATTTCTATAGTCTCCATAGAGATCTATTAGAGAAATAAGGACAATATGATGTTTCAAAGAAAAATGCTGTGCTTCTAGCAGTTAGTGTGAACGCACAGATTTAGATTAATGCTACTTTGCCTTTCTATTCTCAAGGTGACACAGAAAAAGTCACAACTAAACTCAGAGCGCCCTTTCTAAAAATTGGTAGTGTCCTGCCCAGCCCACTACCACACCACCATACCTCAGATGATCTGCAAGCCCAGTCAGGAATACCGTTCCAGACATTCTCAGGATCCACAATCTCCTCATTGCCACTGGCGAAATTCAAGACCTGTACAGACAGAGCCAAATCATATCTAGCAGAGCACTGGATCCTGAGAATACACTCAGCAAATAAGACACAGCAGTAGGAAAACACAATTGAGAACTTTGAGAATTCCCTGCCTTTGAGAAGGCTTTCAGTCTGGATCTTGCATGGAAGAGCAAGTTGACCTCTAATGAAGCTGAATATTGCTACTGAATCTGCTCAAGACTCTCCCAGGCTTCTAACCCAAGTATGGTGAGAGAGGAAGGCTGGAAAACACCTACTAGAGCAGCACCAGTAGGAAACTGATGAATAGGAATATCACTACATACCTGATGCTCATCTGAATACAGCTGAGGCTAGCTTTAGATACATAAGGAATCTACTAGCAAAAGAGTTGGCTTCCCTGTTCTCAGACATTCAGTCTTACAAAAAGTTACTTTTATGAAATGATCTTTTGGATTTGCAACCTTAAATTACAACTTAAAGGCCCTTTTATTCAAGTATAATGTCTGCACATGTATGTATACATACAGACACACCACCCCCCTGAACTGGAGGAAGACTTCTCATTTATCCCATAGCTTCAACAGCAGTAGAACAAGGCAGCCCATTAGATTACAATCTACTGTTAGTTAACTCCCACCAACTGCTAATCCAATACACGTTTCACTGAAGTAGGAATAGTTGTGTATTCTTTACTAATTGCAGTATAATTTAAGTTTCTTCCCAAGTTTCTACTGTTCTAGCACTAATTCCTCAAAACATCAGTAAAACAATACCATGTTTCATGAGCATTTAATGGTAACACAGCTCCATAGCAGAACGTTAACATGCAGGCCAGATAGAACCACACGCATATGAGTACGGGTCGCAAACTGGAGTCAGATCCTTCAGTCTTCCCAGCCAATGCACGGGAAGATGTGACGGGAATATCAAGTGTTGACATATAGCATCCACTCTGTTTGAGACACTGCTGTTTCTATGTAGTCCGCAAGTCCAGAATCAGCCTTTGCAATACTAAGTCTAAAATTCTGTAACAGACTTCTGTAAAATATTCAAAGTTTGGAGGAAGACCAAAGAAGGACTGGATCTTAAGAATGCAGAAAGAGTATTCAAACCATACTTACCCTGGTACCTTTTTCAGATATCTCCAAAATGCGAGCCTCACACCATTTTAGAGAGGTCCACACCACACATTTGGAACCAACAGCAAAGCCCTTCAGATTACAAGTATATTCATTGCATTCTACAAAAATGATGACATATCCATGAAGGAGAAAGGAAAGAAAAAGAAAACAAAACAAAAAACAATCCCTCCAAAAAATTCAAATGCCTTACAACCCTGCTCTCATACTCCCCCACCCCCCCCAAACTACTTTTACTTAGTAAATACTTGAAAGTTAAAAATTTGTCATCCTGAACAGTCTTGAAAATGCATTTCATGTTCAGAAATAAATTTCCAACATAAAAACACTGACCTCTCAAACTAAGATTAGTTGTCGTTAGACTGTCACATGATCCATGAGATACAACACTTAGTCTGATGTCTTTAACCCATTAAAGGATACTGACCTCAACGCTAATATAGTAACTTATCAGGGAATAAAAGTTAGGTTTCCACAAGAAAGCTATTTTCATGTTTGAACATACACATTTTGATTATTTAACTCCTTAAAATCAGATACTTTACCTGCACCACAGTCAGCCAAGCTCTCATTTTGCTTTTTTTCTACTTCATCCTCAAGCTTACGGTCTGCAGACTGCACACATATATTTCCACATTCTTTAAATGAGTCAGTCAAGTCTCGTTTCAACCATTCTTCCACATAACAGTCTTTCTTCTTCTGCCACTCCTTATGTTTCTCAACTTCACGGTCACACGATTTTACAGGGCAAACTGTTAACTGATTTGTTAAGTCTTTTGTAAGAAATGAAAATTGACTTCCCCTATTCGCAGAACTTTGCAGTGCAGCATGTTCCAACCCTAACGAGTCCTCTTCCCCATCTTCCTGAGATGGCTGCACATCAGGCAGCACCAGTTCCAGAAGCTGCTCAATTTCAGCACCTAGCGCTGACAGTATATCATCGGTCTTCAGGTCCAGTTGTTTCTCAGATCTACCACCAGATGAAGACAGCCTCAGGGGAGGAGACTCTACTTCCATCCAGTCTTCTTGCATAGCTTCTGCTTTATGAGTTCCAGACAAATTCAATTCCAGTTCCATTGCCCCCTCTCCCAAAGCAAGCTGAACATCAGAAGGAATCAGCTCTACTGTCTTCTCTCCATCACTAACTGAAGGCACCAAGTTCTCTCTCTCATTAAGCAATGGTAAGATTTCAATAAGTTTCAGAGCTGCCAACTCCCCCGTCTCCTCACTCACAACTGGCAGCTCAAACGATCCCTGCTCCAAGACTTTCTCTCTTGCTTCACTTCCCCAAGCTCTCTGCATTTCAAGTGATTCTGTTTCCAGAGCTTCCTTTGTTTCCTCACCAAAGGAAGAATGCATTGAAAGTGCCTCTAGCTCCAGTATAAGCTCTTTTAGATCATCATACGAAGAGTGCATTTGTAATTGATCCAGTTGTACCAACATCCCCATTTCGTCACTTGAAGACGACTGTACCTGGAGCACTGGCAATCTTGGCAGTTCTTCTTGTTTGTTTCCTAGGATAAGACTGGATGCTGAAGCACTGCCTGTCAGTTCTGCTTTCAGCTCAGCATCCTCTCGAAACTGTACTTCAGATAATTCTTGTTCTGCAGCTTTCATTTCACTGGCTAAATTATGAAGACTGCAGCTTCTCGTTGGTTCTAGTAATACCTTGTTATCAGTCTCTCCTTCAGACAGAGGTACCTCTTTATCAAAATTGCTTTGATGCTCAGCTGTTTGACATCCATCATCGGCCTTCCCAGACATACGCTCAACAGCTCCCACTGACACATTTGCTTCTACAGTATTTAAACACTCAGAAGTTACACCCAGGAAAGGTTCAAAACAAAGTAAAGCACTTTCACTTTCTTCTTGAGGTAATGCACAAACAGCAGTAGTTTCTCTTTCGAGACAAAGACCCATATCATTGTTTGAACATCTGCTCTCCTCTAAGGGGTTCTCAAGGTTTGAAAAAGCATTGTCACCAGTTCCTTTATCAGCCTTCCAAAAAGGCTTCATCTCTTCATTAATACTCTTGCCAGCAGCTTCCAGCTTGACAACAGACAAAGGGACTTCAGAAGCTTTATCTCTCTGAGTTTCTACTACTTCAGCTTCTAATAAGAGGTCTTCAGTCATATCATAAAACTTCTCTTTTGCTTCACTAAGCCATGAGCCCTCTGAGGAATTGAAGCCTGACAGACAGCATGCAAATGCTTGATTAGGTACTTTGAGCAATTCACATGGAATTTGTCTGATCATCTCCAAACAAACTGCTTCCTCGCTTCCATAATCCACATGCCTAACAACTACATTGTCACCTTTTACACTGCTGACTTTAGCTCTATAGAACTTGCCATCTTGACTATATTTTGCCAGACAAATATCACCACTTTTAATACAAGATCTGAAATCATTCAAAGAGTTTGGTCCAAGGTTTTCAGCTTCCTCTATTTTTTCCTCTATGTAGTTCATCTCTTCTGTATCCGCACTGTGACTCCAAAAATATTCTGGACCATTTACTACTGTGACATAAATTTTTACAGTCTGACCTGCCTCTGGAAACTTCCAGATAAATGATCCACAATCGCTTCCACTGGAAATTTCATTTTGTGCCTGAGGAGGCAAAGGCTCACTCACAGTTACCATGCCACCGTTCTCTCTATCAAGTATTTCTGCTGAAAAAGATCTTTTCCTACTTGCAAGATTTTCATCAGCTACATCCACTGTTATTATACCTCGATGGTCACTGAGAACAACTTCCCATTTATCCTCAACCTTCTCTACAAATTCACACATTAGCAGAATGTCACTTGTTCTCTCAGTGAAGGAAAGCACTGTTTTCTCTGCCCAGTCTGTATTTTTTTTGCATTTAAGTCCACCTAGGAAGCAGCAAATGCTTATTGCTGGAATAGATGACAAGTCTTCAGGAAGCCTGTGCGCTTGATCAACATTAATTACTGAAGTATTACCATAATCAATATATTGTACACTTAACAAATTGTCAGAAGTCTTCTCTTTTACTACAGCTCGATACCACAGGCTGTCTTCTGAATAAACAGCACTGATTAAGTCTCCTGCTTGGAAAAGTTGTCCACAAGGGCTCTTTGCTTGTGTCCTATTGTTTAAGCTTTCCGAAATGCTGTTAAGCTGAGCCTCGTCGCTTTGAAGTTGAACATAAAAATCCAATGGATCATTTACATGAGACACATACACTAACACTTTAAGAGATGGCACTATCTTCTGTTGCAGTAGATCAGATACATTTTTAAGTGTTACACACCTGCCTTCAGCATCAGATTTAATATCTGACTGTGTACTCATCCGGACAGAAAGCAGAGACTCCTCCTCTGCTTTATTTAAGAAAAAAGCATCTTTCTTGCTGCTAAGCATGTCATCAGATTCTAGTACTCCAGCTGCCAGCTCTCCCTTGGTAGCAGGCTGGAAAAGGTTTACATCATCTTCTTTGAAGTGCCTTTTGCTACTCTCCCCTCCTCTCTGGGCTTCAGATCCCCATTTTTTCCTCTCAAGAGGCTTACCTGCATTTAAAGGGGACTCTGCAGTCTCATTCACATCTGTATTTCTAGAGCACAAAGTTTCATTTTCTACACGCCCACACAGTCCTGTTTTGTTTAGTAAGCTTAAGTCCTCCTTCAGTTTTGCATTAATTTGAGTATTACCATCAAACAACTCAATCAACAGTTTACCATCAGATTCCTTTGCTACCACTATTGCTTTTAACTGTCTTTCTAGGACAGCTTGCTTAAACCATGTTGTAGCTTCTTTGGGAACATTAGATATATCAGATAAGGAACATTTTATGGCCTGCATTGGCAAAAGCAAGACATCACAAGCATCCCTGGGTAAGGGAAGCAGATTATCTTTCTCTATTGTCTCTGTGTTCCCAAAATCCACAAAGAACACTTCCGTATTAGGTTTTGTTTTCATAACTACTCCCCTGTACCAGTGATTGTCAGTATACTTTGCTAGACACAATCTCCCAGACTTTTGCAAGGTTTTTAAGCTGGTCATTGTTTCACTTAGGCGACCGATGCTATCGGTAAGCTGTGCTAAGACATCTGCACATCTTTCAAGTTGGCAGTAAAATGTCCATGGATCCTCAACATGTGTAATATAAACGTCTTCCTCACTCCCAATTTTGATATCGTGCATAGAATAATAGTAAGAACGAAGCTGAACTGAGGATACCAGAGACTTCTGAGGAGATAAACGTCTGGCCACACCTCTCTCAGTCAGAAACTGGCAAGCACTCTGAAAAGGTGTCATCAAATCTACAATATTAAATAGCTCCTTATTGTTTATGGAAGCCAAGGCAAATATTGTACACTTCAGTTCAAAGCGAGATGACGACATATCAACAAACTCCTGAAAAGCCTGAATCGCTTCTTCATCCCAAGTAAAAGGATCATGACCATTTGGATGGATGAAGTTGTAAAGGCTGCACCTGAAAGCCTGAGCCTCTAACCTCAGAAAGTGTTCATGAATTGAGCGGAGGTTTGTTAGAGAGACCAACTCTCTGTTGCCATAGTCAACATATACGACTTCTACTTTTTCCGCAGAAGTAACTTCACTAGTAATTAAGGCCCTGTACCATTTTTCATCCTCTGAGTACTGGGCTAAACATACAGAATTTGGCCAAGCATGTGGGTGGGATGAATTTTTACAATACTCCTGAATTTCAGCCATTAATACCTTAAGGTCATGGCAATTTCTACTTAACTGACACCAAAAATAACTAGGATTTTCAACATATGACACAACAACATTAACTGTACTTCCCACTTCTAATTGACCTCCATAAGAGGAACTTGGCTTCATTTCCACATAATCCTGTCTGCAAGAGATGGGCAGCTTTTCCTTGCCCTCATACTTCTGAGCAGGAAGAGATTCACTACTTTTCAAGTTGTGAATGGCTGCAACAGGGCTCGCTCTGACCATCACAGCCGCGTAAGGATTAAGCACTCTACCACTTCTCTTTAGATCAGATTCTTCTCTGAGCCTCTTCTCTGCATTTATTTGGTTTTCCTCCTCAAACTGTGCTGCAGAAGAGGCCTGGCTCACAGCTTGACCAGATAATTTCTGGACAGTCTCGGGTATTTCACACCTCTGGTATTCAGCATACCCTCCCTGGGCCATGAGTTTACTTACACTTTTCTCTCCTAATTGGGACTGGTCAAAAATTTCAACCATGTATTTGTCACCCTGTGTACTCAAAAAGTGAACCTTTAATCCCTTGTTCAGTACAATCGCTCTGAAGGCAGACACAGATGCTTCACTCCAACTCCCTCTCAGAGGGGAGACACCCACCAAACAACACTTCAGAGCTAAAGCAGGTAGCTCCCTGAACTGAGGGAGCAGCTCCTTTACCGCACACCAATCTACAGTTTCTGTATTGCCTCTGTCCATCAGGTATATTTCTACCCCACTGTCCAGTACCCTGGTGATAACCGCTCGATAAAAGGCACCGTCTTTCCCACTAGCACAACAAAGGGATCCAGTCTGTAGGTCCCACCCAGCACCATCCAGCTTCGTGGCATGGGAGTAAAAATTCCACATACGCTGCCTCAGCTGCCTGAAGAGCTGGCAATGCTCATGGAGCTGCAGCCAGAACTCAGATGGGTCTCGGAGGTGGGAGACCTGTGCGTCATGGAATGCACCCAATTTCAGATACACACCAACTACAGGAGCAGAGGCCAAATCTCCATGCATTAAGGCAACAGGAGGTGCTCCTGGTGGCAATTCCAGTTCTTCAGCTGTGCATTCTTCTACTTCCAGCTGCTCCCGTGCCTCAGTTTGACCAATCTGTGTATGGCTGCTGACCAGACAGCAAGCCTGCACCCCAAAAAGATGGTTCAAGTTGACGCCGTTTTCCCCATACAGGTTCACATAATAGCAATGCTCGAAGGAGTTAAAGGCTTTGATGTGAGCACTCACTCCTTTGCCGAGCACCAAGGCTTTCAGTTCATCAATCTGCAACGGGGACCAGCCACAACCCCCATCTGAGATACCCTGAAGAGCACAGGCGTAAGTCACCACAGGCATGCGAAAACACTCAACAGGCAAGTGGCGCAGGTTATGTCTGGTCACAGTCTCCTTCCTGCCGTAGTCCACAAAGATCACTAGAGCCACTTGCTGGTTCTGCTCCCCAGTAATAAGATCCAGCAGGAGTGCACGGTACCACTGGCCATCTCTGCCACAGGCAGCACAGGGTGAGCCCACTTTGGGTAATAAATCCTCCTCCCACAGGTCACAAGCATGGCACATGGTATCAGAAAGGCAACGGATCTCCTGGGACAGGCTCTGCAACTGGCAGTAGATGCGGTGCGGGTCAGAGACATGGGTCACTAGGACAGGCTCTGTCACACCCAACTGAAGCTGTGGGTAGAAGTAATCCAAGGCAGGTGACACAGGCTGATATGACAGCAAACCATGGAGAAGCTGTGGCACTGCAGAAGTCACAAGGGAATGTGCTGGAGGCTGCGCCTTGAGCTTGCTCCTTAAGTGGCCGTAAGCTAGGCAGCACCTAACCACCTGGCAGAACCAACTGGGAGGGACCTGCCTGGCCAGGCCCAGGTGATGCATCTGGGCCACTAGCTGGGGCAGCTCAAGCACTATGAGCTGCGGCGTCACCACCGCCCGCACCAGGCCAGACACCTCCTTGCCATGCAGGTAGCTGAGGAACTCTATAGCCTCCACGGTCCAGGTGGAGGCTGGTGCATCCCCACAAGCTGCCACCCTGGGGCCTCCAGAGGGCATGACATCAGCCACAATACAGCTCAGCACCTCCGGCGGCAGACGGAAAAGCTCCTTGCAGCCCCGCGCCAGGTAGTAGGCAGACGTGACCACGGTGCAGCCCTCATCGAGCAGGAACACACGGTAGACCTGGCCGTGGCGACTCACCACGCAGCAGCGGTACCACAGCCCGACCACCTCCACCAGGCCCAGGTCTCCAGTGCACAGCTCAGCCCCCGCGGCCACCAGCCCGCCGGGATTTGGGACGGCCGCCAGCCGCGGCCCCACCGCCGCCTGGATCTCACGGCGGAGGCGGCTGTAGTCAGCGCTGCGCTCACCCAGCAGCCCCCACAGCCACACGACGGGCACCTCGGGGCGCAGGCCCACCGCGCAGACCCGCAGGGCCACGGTGGCACCGGGGCTGAGCGCCCCCGCCCCACCGCTCATCCCACCGCCTTCGCCGCCCGCACACGACGACAAATGGCCGCCGCCTCCCCCGGCCTCATAAGGGCACGCGCCGCCCACGTGACCCGCGGGTGGTCGAGTCCATTTCGCTCCTCCCGCGGGGGGGGGAAGGGGGAACAGGAGGGGCGGAGCGAGCGAATACACCGGGCCGCTCCTGCTAAACGAAGACTGCGGAGAGGCGTTACAAAGCGAAGAATTACATTCGGGTCACGCTGGAGCCGCCGGGCTCAGCCCAGAGCCCGCCGGAGCTGCCCTCGCCCAGGGTGGAACGCTCCACGCCGGCGGTGCGGTAGCGGCACGGCCGGGAGGCGGTGTGAGAGCCTCACGGGGCCCTCTCATTGGTCAGAGCGGGCGCCGGGGGCGGGGCGTGCGGGCAGAGCTTGGCACCTATTGGCCAGCGTGGGGGCGGGCGGTGTGAGGGCGGGGTGGGGCGCGTGGGGCGGTGGTCCCTGAGGGGCGGCCGGGGGGCGAGGGGTCCCCGCCGCCGGCAGCCATGGCCGGGCGCCGACCGGCGGCAGCCCCCGCCCGACGGGTCTCCCCGGCCTCGCCGCAGCCAACCTCCCGGCGGGGCCGGAGCGCCTGAGGAGCGGGCTGGGCGCGCAGGGCCGCCCCGCCGCCGGCAGCGAGGCCCTGCCGCAAGCCGGCCTCAAGGCTCCCTCAGCGCCTGAGGGGGAGGCCGCCCTCCGCCTCTCACCGTCCGATCGGCGCCTTCCATCTGAGGCCGCCGCCCCGTGGCACGGGACACCCGGCTCAGCCCTCTGCAGCACGGCGAGGGCGACACCGCACCGAGGGACAGCGGCGTCCGGGGCTGTCCTGCCCATGGATGGGGCAGCCGCGGGCCGGCACCACCTCTGAGCGCCTCGGGAAGCCGCCAACGTGGATGCTCTGCTCGGTGGCCCCCGGGAGATTGCCTGGGCTGTCACGCTGCTCGGTTTCATGTGTTCAGCTCGGCAATCATGTGGTTTCTCCCTGGTTTCGCCCCCCCCCGCTTTTTCCAGGCAGACCTTTAGCAGCTTTGCAGCCATTAGGGAGAACGGTCAGAAGTGGAGGTGTGAGGAAGAGGAAAGCCCAGGACTTCAGCGAGCCTTTCTTAGGCCACAGGAGCGTCCAGCCAAGGAACCTCAGTGCCGTCCTCAGGCTAGTTCTTGGCTTCTGAAACTGAAGCCGGTAAGTTCTAAATAAATACGGCGAAGTGCTTCACAGGGTACAAACTTCTGCTTGAAAAATTTGCCATGACAAAACAGGATTAATGCAGAAAGTGGCAAGTTTTCTTATTCAAATTATTTATTTTTTAATACAAAATGCTAGGAATCAGCACTGTTACAAATCTCTTTAGTGTCTCGTGCTCCAAAAAAAAAAAAAAGGCTTTATTAAGATTTAAAACAGTTTTTCAGTACAAGATTTTTAAAATTACTTTTTTTAACTCAATAGGTCAGGTACTTCTGCATATCCATCATCAGGGTTGTCTGAGTAACAGGATTGCAGGCAGGATCACTTGGGATGTAACTGAAGAAGCCGCTTTGACTGCTCGTTTATAATCACTGGTGATGGTGTGCCAGAAGGAGAGAACTCAGATTAGTTCCTCAGGCTGACAGCTAGAAAAATAACACTACTGCTGAACAAAATCTTCCGACCCCCTAATAATGGTGAGATGATTTTTTTCCAGGCTGGAATCGCACACCCAAATGCATGCAGCCACAACAGATCTACAATATAATCAAAAAGTACAAGTGCAAGCCAAGAAGACGCCCAAACTGTATTTAATCAGAAATTGGCACATTGAACATACTAGTTGCAAAGACTAGTCTAGAAGAAATCCTGAGTATTTACTCAAGAGAACTAAATCTTGTACAATCATTCCATTACTAGATATTGCTAAATCAAAGCCAGCTTTGTTCTGTCTACATTATGATTGCTTTTATACTGCATTTTTGCCTCCTGATTGCCAAAGATAAGCGTAGTGACAAACAGCAGCAGTCCCCTTTCCTATGAAATATGGAAAGCTTTAGGTTAAAAAAAGTAAAATAATTCATATTCAAACATTTCCTGGTTTTGAAGAGAACATTATTTCTTCATCTAGGTTTAAAATGGGCAGAGTGCGTATTTCCATGGAAAAGTGGTACCGTAGTGACTCAGTCTGCCACGTCAGCACTGGGACTCTTACAGGACAAGTAGTTCAACCCTGTCCTATGGACAGCATGTGTATTACGAGTCCTTCAAGAGGGACAGAGTGAACTAGGCTTTTGATTTCCTGGGTAGAGGACTCCATTTCACTCATGGATACTGCTCAAATGCTTGAGTGAAGAGGTCAGGCGGTCTCTCTGAAGTAAGAGGAACACAACCCCTTCCACCTTTTGTCCAAAGCAAATATGAAATCGGGTAAACTGCTTTAATCTGTTTCAGTTCCTAGCACTACAGGCTTGGTTTGCTGAGGCATCAAACTAATGAGAGGTAGTTCTTTATGTGTGTGCAAATGTAATAATAACAAAAATTCCCAAATAATTTTATGGACTGCTTAGCCACAGAAGCTGTTCAGCACTGTGTTGGGTCAACCTGCTTTTGTCCTTAACAAGCAAACGGTATTATATTCTACTTGCTTGGTAGGGGTTTTTTTGCCTGTTTACTGTTTCAGAAAGCTGATGCTGGCTGCTAGCTGAAGTATTATTGTGGCAATTTTACCCTGTGGATAACTGAAATTTCATATGGCAGTCTGACAAGCAAATGGTATCCTTAAGTCATGGCTACTCCTAACCAGTAAGGTCTGGATTTAGGGCAGCAACCTATACATGTGATTCTACTGGCAGTGTCTAAATGAATTAGTTCCCCGTGGTGTCGGGATGCCTTGTGGATTGAGAATTCAGCTTTCCGATTCTTCTCTCTTTTGTGAATGTTGAAGTGGTTTCATGATTTTAAAAAGAACTAACTCCACAGATCCTTCTGATTTGTTCATATGTAAGCCAGAATACCAGTGACCAAGGAGCCTGTGAAAGCAAACACTGAAGTTAGAGGCTTAAAACAGAAGTGGCCCAATAAATAAGACCATTAGATTAAACTGTGTCTCTTTAAAAATCATATTCTTAAACTCAGTCTCGTATTATGTCTTTCATACAAAAATCATAATGTTGCATATAGTTAGGGCTACCCAGTCCTTCACAAGACACCTAAAACTTTTGTTTTTCAGCTTGCCAACCCGTAAATGTTTGACCTGAAATGTTTCAGACCTGGGGGCTACTTCAGGCTGAATGCTTTATAAGAAATTTTTTTAAGGGTTTACTTGTTCTAAAACCTTAATCAGAAAATTACATGGTTCTCCTTGGCTAGATTTTATATCCCGCACCCATTTAGTTGAGATGCTCTATTATTTTTTTTTTGACAATAGATTGGTGTTTGGCAAAAGACTGCCTTGTGCCTAGGAAACACCTTTTCCTGCTCCTCTGAAATACCCACTAAACATTCCCAAAATTACAAGCCTTTGGGAAATCTAAGCTGGTGTACATTCCGTGGAAATTTTTAGCTTACTAGTAAACTCGCAAAGACCGCATCAATACTGACTGTGCTCTGGCTCAGGGACACAACTGAGCAGAACCTTCCTATAATTGCTCTCACCAGAGGTTGTGGCCACTGTTGTACTCAGTTAAATGGAGAAGGGAGGCTTTTGCCTTCGATCTTAGTGCTCAATCTGGTAAATGAAATAGTGTCATGATCTTGAAGCCAGCTGTGAGAATCTAGACATAGCCATACTGTTAAATTCTTAGAGACTTGGAAAAAAAAAGTGGTCACGTCTAAATTCAGTATTGGGAATTGTCCCTTGCCCAGACTAACAGTGTAGACAGCCAAGGTCCTGTTCTCAGGCTTCACCTGCTGCTTGGCTTAATTGTACAGATTTAGCTTTAACCACTCAGCAGTATGCAGGAGAAAGCCACTAGCCCGAATGCAAGAGGGGCAAAAGTGAGAGCCGGGATGGAGCAGTAATAAAGCAATCCTGGGATCAGGAGAGGAGGAATGAAAGTAAGAGGGGTGCAAAGGGAGTCCAGGGCTGGAAGCAAGAAGGGAACAAAGGAGAGTTAAGGAAGGGAGAAAGGACGGAGCCTGAAATTGTAAAAAAAACAGCAAGGAAAATCACTAGCAATTAAGCAGGACAGTATTTTCCAAATTAAAGAGACGCAAGAGGCAATGTGGGGGAAGTGACACTGTGTGCAGTCGTGTCATCCACTACGCTGATCTATGCTAACTGCAATTAAATAAACCAAGAGACCCAAATAGTTTTGGACAAGTGTTGACACAGAAAGAACTTACATTTTCATGCCACATTGTTCAACTGTTGTAAAGCGAGTTAAAAGGCGCTTACCATTCGCATCCAGGTTGGTATAAAGCCTTTGTATAGAGACATAAACCCTTCACCCTGTACCGTTTGAATCAAGCAGTCCATGGAAGACTTGTACAGCAGACCTCTAGCAATGTGCAAGGAGAACAAATACTGTTAGGATTACAAATAGGCAAATTAAAAAAATCCCATCCCTCGTGAAAAAGAATTTGTATCTTATAAATTTGTACAAGCAAGAGCTCTTTTGTAAGCTCACTGAAGTCTCATCAGAACTGAAATCCAGTGGAGTAACTGGGTGTGCTTAGATGGCCATCATAACCCTTGACATGCAAAACTAAACCAATAAAATGATCATCAGAAAGATGAAGAGCAAATTAGAGACTTAGTGCTGCAGTTCCAGTGAAATCAGTGAGACTCAGGGTTTCGTTTTTCTACTGAAAAGTCAGTCCCTGCAGTGTCCGTACCTCCCCTGCTTATCTCTCGGCTGGTTCATTATCCGGGTTTTGACCACGTCAGCAGGAGTTCCCAGAACAGCAGCTACCAGGCCAGAACAGCAACTGTCAACACCAACAGAACATAAAGAAGAAACTAAGATTTATCACGACAATTTAAGCATCATGATTCCAGTTCTAATACTATATAATATATTAAAACGGTTATCATAAAATCATGAGTAATACCTCATAACTTAACAGAAACTTGATTTGGGAGGAGGCTTGCTAGTATTGCCCTTACTCAGATGTCCTCCCAGCGCCAGCTTCCCTCACCTCTGCGTGCAGTTCTGAGGCAGGGATAAAGGACCCGCAACAGCCAATTTATGATATGAATTTATTTTAGTTGTTTATATAAAGCCAATTTCTTCATAATTTAAGGGAGTAAAAGATGTTGTTCTGCAGAGTTTATATTGCTCATTCTTACGGTTTGCTAAAATTAAAACTAGGTTAGATAAAATAGTAGCAATTCTAGAAAAGTAAAAATTCCTGTGCTGTCACAGATGTGTGAGGTGTTTAAATGCATCGGCAAGGTACTTCTAGCGAGGGCAGCTTTGTAGCAATCATTGCATCCTTTGTCTTGTGTCCTTTGTACAAAGATATCCTCTCAGGCAAAAAAAAAACCCAAAAAGTAGTTATAAAGGTGTATTTTGTCAGCGGTATCACAACCAAAAAATAGGGGCTTCTGCTGGCACAGAGAGGCAAATCAAGGCAGTGAGGCTGGAAATATTCCGCAGCGGAAAAGGGGTAGTCAGGGAATACAGCACCTGGCAACACTGTGAGTCACACTATTGTCCACTAGCGGCGTGTTCAGAAGCAAAAAGTGTTTCACTGAGTCATAAGTGGTCAGATCTGTAAAGAGGATAATGAGAAAAAAACAGCGTTTTTAGAAGTAAATGGTGTCTGTGTTGTTCATTACTGACGTAGGACGGAGGCTTGGCAAGACCCAGATTTGCGGTGCAGCTCCTCCCATTGGCACGGCTAGCACTCTGCCCCCAGTTCCTGGTGACGGTTGCGGCACCTAGGTCCTGTCGTTAGACATGTGAGTACACGCTCCCTTCTACTACCGTCTTCTCTGATTTACCCTACAAATGATAAAATGGATCCCGAATGGAAAATTCTGCAAAATAACTCATTAACCCACAAACGTCACAGTAAGAATGGTTCTACCTCTCCCACCTCTGTGCAAGTGATATAAAAATGTTAGAAACGTTAGATAAAAAAGTAGATGATGTCGTGGAAGTTATATCATGTTCTTCTGAAAGCAGACATGACTTACGGGCATCTGAATTACAGTGATCTGAAAGTTAGCAGCAGATCAGGGTTACATTTCCGATGTCCTGAACTTAAAACTTAAGAGCCCAACCTGCTACCCAGGACGACCCCTCCAGCACTTTTTAGCGCTTTACACCCCAAACATACCCAGTGGAGATCATTTCCCACTTGTAAAGGAGTTTGCTTGTTTAAGTTTACATGCCGAGACCACACATTGACGTTGTGTATGGAGGTACATACCTTAGTTAACAGTCATTCTATAGCCCTCATTTAACAGCTCCTGCTGCAAACATTATCCATCCAGTGATTCCTTTACTGCTGCTTAGCAAGGTGTAAGCTTACACCACCTCTGATTTTCTATCTTCAAAGATATTTTTTGCTCATGCTGCTAACATATCCCTGGGCTGAATGACGTAGAAATTAGTAGCTGTCATGCCAAAGAAATTTAAGCATGCAAAATAAAAAATTGCCAAAGCAATGCTATACTATGTGCCACCAAGCACAGAGCAAGGTTTATGGTGGGCACCCACAGTTAGTGTCTTTCGGTCCCAAAGACATCTCCCTCCTAAACAGAACCTCAGGAAGGAGAGCAAAGACCGTGTAACATATCCTAGCAGTTTTGGAGAGGCACAGGAAAGCTCTATCTGTGTGTGGAAAGAGTGAGTGCTTCTCGGATCAGCTGAGCACTCAGGCAGCCACTTCATCTTATAACCCTCAGTCCCTGTCTGAACTACACTGTAGGTGTACCTGTCTGCAGCTCCATCACACCATGCCTGGGCTGTAGACCTTGTTGATGTGGACACTGACCCGTGGACTGTCTCCCTAGCTCGACCTTGGACCTTTCTTATCACCACACACCTGCTGGTGATCACTGAGCTGTGTCTGACCCTGGTGACCCTCACCAGACCTGATGCTGGCCCAGCTTCCTGGCTTGGCCTTAGACGTGCCTCATCACCACACGCTTTCCGGAGGGTCTGCATCTTGGTAGAACCTGGCTGCCTTCGCTGGCTCTGCCCTGCTCACCTTGCTTGGGCACCATGGAGCTGGGTCGAGGCTGGCGAGGTCCTTGCTCTGCTGGCGGTGGGACCCCCTCAGCTCCCAGCTCACCATCCCTCAGGCACAAACTGTTATTTTTAAGCAACTTGATTTCCACGGGAACAAAACGTTGGAGGCAGAAGTCACTTGCAGTGCGCTTCAAATAGGTCCCCAGCGTAGATAAGCAAGAGACAAAGACCAGGGGAGCAGCTGAATTCTCCTTAAAGCGTAGATGCGGCCTTAAGCGCTGCAGAGCAAGTTATGAAATTACCTCCCATGTTCACCAGAGCAGCTCTCTGGACATTTGGCACCCATCCAGCCCAGAGCCCCCGTATTCCTCCTTCGGACAGGATCTTCATAAACGCGTGGTGCACTCCTCGAAACCTGGAATCAATATGCGACTAGTAGGTAGAGAGCCCAGCTGTGGAGAAATCTTCACATATTCCAGCACTTTTCCACGTCCTCACATAGGAAAGGCAGTTTAGATCTGTGGGGATGTGGCCCTCCGGATCCATTTTTTGATTCATTTTTTGGATCCCTCTTTGACTTTCATGCTGCGATATTTTACCAAACATACCGGTTGCCCTGGTAAGCGGCAACCTGGTTGCTGATGACAGACGACCCTTTGATCCCACAGCTGGGTTGCAATACTAAGTGGATGGCACACCAAAGGCTGCCAGCAGTTTTGGATGCAAGGAGCCGCGTGTCCTCATATCTGCAGGAGGGTCTCGAGCAATTCTGTCTGCAGCTGACCCAGCCCTTCCCTGCTCCTGTGCATCCTGCACAAGCCGTTTCCCCCATGCTTTTCTTCCAGCTTCCCTTCTTCAGAAAGCATCCTTCCCTCCTCCTGGCACAGCATGGACGTGCTGCACATGGATGGGTGAGGGTTTGTGGTCTCTGGGACCGATATATAAGAATAAGGAAGGTGAGTATAAATGGAATAAGGAGGAAGTCTCGGATCCCCCACGCTCTTCACTGCCCTGAGCCATTGCGTGCCTCCCAGGCACTGCTCTTCCCCTGAAAGGGCTCCGAGCAGCTGGGGAGAGGGGGGTGGCAGAAGACAGAGAGAACCACACCCGCAGCCAAAGAGTAATCATTAACAGAAAAAAACCACCAGATTCGAGAGGAACCGACCGTAACGGCTTTCCTTCCAACTTCCTTTTTCCTTCCATCTGCATCTGCACCTTCACCAGATCAGTCGGGCTGGCGAAAAACTGTCCGATGGCACCCGCTGACATGCCTCCAACTACAGCTTTCCTGCCAAACAGGGGAAAAAAACATCCTTCAGAATACACTGAAAATCTTCACAAATTGCACTGCTCGAGCTGAAGAGTTCAGCAGCGTGGCCCAGGTGAAGCAAGTAAATGGTTATTCCTTATATTAACACCCAAAGTTAGGGTAATAATTGTGGCGACTGCAAGTAGTTAAGGTAGTCAGTAATATTTCTTTCAATTTTAAGAAACGGTTAAAACTTATCTGGAAAAAAATGAAGTTACTATACATCACCAAGGTGCTCTGCTTCCTCTGCAGGTTACACCATGCTCCTCGCGTGAGGCTTAAAGGCAGGATGACAAGGTACACGAGTAAGGGATGGTGCTCCATATATTATAATAACTGAATGCCAGTCTGAAACTCTAAACTGTTTGCTGATATATAAAACTTTTCATTACCTCCCATTGCTACTGGATGAGTTGTTAATTTTCTTGTTCTGCTTATTTTAGTAGAACCAGAAATTTCACTATTATCCCAAGTTCCCCCTTCCCATAGCATCAGGCATGACAAGTACTTTAGCTGTATTCGATTTTATAAATCCCATCTTAAAAACAGTTACATTTTGGACCCAAGATTCGATTTTGGAGTAAAATACTTTATTGGATGTGATACTGTATATGATTATAAAAGTACATGACTGACATTTTAACAATAAGGATTTGACAATTAGAAATTACCAAATTTTGCAAAACTTACAGAAAAATCTGCTTCGTTCCCCACAGGCAAAGAGTTAATTTTGTGGCTATACACCGCTTGCATTGTCAAAATGGGATTGAGTGAGATTTAACTGTTGCTGAATTGAAGTTGCAGAACTCAGACTTTGGGTTTGTTGTTCACGGGGATCACTTGTCTCCTCAGGAAGGACGCACAGATTTAACTTAACATCTGAACAAAATAGTGTCTTTTCCTTCACAATCTGCCTCTTCACTAGCCAGGAAATTTCCATCTTTTGGGCTAAAATACACCACCAGATTCAGCAAACGGACCTATTATGCTCCCTGTTAATAATGCAATGGCATAATCATTCCTTACCCAGGCACTAAAGTAAGCAGCAAAACAGCAAAGCGTTGCCATACTGCTGCTGGATAACACATAGCGGGACCCATCCCTCCAGCAGCTGGAAATCTGAGACATACCACCCCTCACTTCTTTTCTGCAAAGCTCCAGGGGATATTTAACACATCGATCATACCTTTGGAAATGTGTCCTCACCCCGTGGGGAGCTAATCGAGCTCTCGGGTGACCTCGGAGCTGAGCAGGGCACAAGCTGCAAGTCCAGCTTGGCTCAGCTGAACCTCTGGTCTGCATTACCCGGGCGGCTGTAGGATTAGTCACGGTTACTCACGCTGGTGTCAGGTTTGTGCAGTAGCTCACCCTCTTTCCAGCAGCCGTCACACACAGCTGTACGGTCAGCCGTGAGTCACCTGCACTTCCCAATATCCCCTGACCCACGCGGAAATAAAAGAGCTGCCACTACATCACAGACCTCGAGTCGTGGTAAAGCTGCCCTGCCTCCGCTCTGATCCAGGCTAATTCCCGCCAGCCCAGGACAGCCGCTCCTATCAATGCAATTCATCGTGTTCCTCCATCTCTTTAGCAGAGTATCCTTATTAGAATAATCATGGTCCTTGTTAAGCCTCTGAGAAACTTACTTTGTAGAATCATAGAATCATAGACTCATAGAATGGTTTGGGTTGGAAGGGACCTTGGACATCATCTCGTTCCAACCCCCCTGCCCTGGGCAGGGACACCTCCCACCAGCCCAGGTTGCTCCAAGCCCCATCCAGCCCGGCCTTGAACACCTCCAGGGATGGGGCAGCCACAGCTTCTCTGGGCACCCTGGGCCAGTGTCTCGCCACCCTCAGAGTAAAGAATTTCTTCCTAATATCTGATCTAAATCTCCCTTCTTCCAGTTTGAAGCCATTCCCCCTCATTCTATCACCACATGCCCTTGTAAAAAGTCCTTCCCCAGCTCTCCTGTAGGCCCCCTTCAGATACTGGAAGGCCGCTATAAGGTCTCCCTGGAGCCTTCTCTTCTCCAGGCTGAACAACCCCAACTCTCTCAGCCTGTCTTCACAGGAGAGCTGCTCCAGCCCTCGGATCATCTTAATGGCCTCCTCTGGACACACTCCAGCAGGTCCACATCCTTCTGTGCTGAGGACTCCAGAGCTGGACACAGTACTCCAGGTGGGGTCTCACGAGATCAGAGTAGAGGGGCAGAATGATCTCCCTCGCCCTGTTGGCCATGCTGCTTTGGATGCAGCCCAGGATACAGTTTGCCACCTGGGCTGCAAGCACTCATCGCTGGCTCGTGTTGAGCTTCTCATCAACCAACATCCCCAGGTCCTTCTCCTCAGGGCTGATCTCAATCCATTCTCTGCCCAGCCTATATTTGTGCTTGGGATTGCCCCGACCCAGGTGCAGGACCTTGCACTTGGCCTTGTAGTATTTCAGTATTTCTTAGTCCTGTTCCCAGCTGAATGAAAAGATACTGCCCTGAAACTAAAATCAGAAAGTCCTTATTGGTGCTTAAACCCCTGGTTTATATTGACCCTCTTTAGGTTAGGCGAGCCGTGAGGAAAAGGCAGCTTTTAGGGCTGCAGGACTCCTACAGTAAGGACAATCCCCAAACACGCAAAAGCATAAATATGCAACATTACCAGAAAGGAAAGCTTTCATCCTCAGACCTGCCCAGCACGGAGTCACGGAGATGTTCGTACGCAACCATCCGAACGCCAGAGTACACTGTGGAAAACAAAAAGCAGGAGACGATTCTTGGGTCTGCCATTTCTGGAGGTCACGCTGTGATAGAGAAATCAAGAGATTGGTTGTAAAACACTCCGGATCTTGCCTGGTTCAGCTGGTTACTGCACTCGCGGTTGTGATCAAAATGGGGAAAGCGAGGGGGCTGCCTGGTAGCAATGCTACAGCCAGAACTTTTCAGCATCAGCGAATCTCTCTGGCTGAGCCACATATCTGCCAGGAGGCAGCACGGCTTATGCCCGCACGCTACGGAGATGCCACCGCATTGTTTCCCTCTCAGCTGGGGCCAAGCACAAAACCTCCTACAAGTGCTTTTGAGGTTTGTTGCTGTTGCCATATTTCCAAATAAAACACAGAAAGCTGTTACCTGGGGCCAAGCCACTAATGCATTTCTTCATCCTAGCACTTGCAACCTTATCTTTTTTTCCCAGCCCATCCCCAATCCCCTCAAATCTTTATTGTTCTGAGGACTCTTGAGTGCCTGTTTGCACTGAAGACCTTTCTGCAAAGACCACAGGGAAATTATATTTTGTTTTCCCAGCGCCAGATTAAGGCTGTGAAGGAATGGGCAAGAGAAGGAAGAGAGGACACTGAGCCAGAATCCTATATATTTCAGAGCGGGATTGCAGGGTAGACTGAAGAAGTCCTCGCAGTTATATTTAAAGTACACAGAAGATACAGCAAGCTCACACCGAAAGGCTGTTGGCCACAGAAGGCAGGACCCAAACTTGTCCTGTCATGAGCAGATAATCACCTATGTGGCGGTAGACGGCCGGCGTGGCTCCTTGCCAGAGCTTTCGTAAGCCCTCCTCTTGCACGATGCCAGCCGCGGTGCGCAGCATGCCGCGGTAAGGGACCGCCTGGCCGGCGGCAGCTCCATTGCGATGAACGGCAGCTTCACCTTGGACCTGCAGTCGAGTTTTCGTGAGATCCAGAGGAAATGTTACTGAAAAGAAAGAGCAGGGAACAAACATGAATATGGGTGCAGCTGCGGGGAGAGCTACCATGCTGGTAACATCTGCGCCACAATCCCCCCGTGCCAGGTGGCCAAGGGGGCTGTGCAAGCACCAGCAGGCAGCAGGGACTGTACCCAGCAGGGGTGCAGGCGACTCGTGGAGAACAGGAGATTCACGTCCAGATCTGTTAAAAGTGACTCTGGGCATGAATAACCAAAATATGTTCCCGTCAGACATCAAGTCACAGAATCACAGAATGGTCAGGGTTGGAAGGGACCTCTGGAGATCATCCAGTCCCACCCCCTGCCACAGCAGGGTCACCTACAGCAGTGGCACAGGACGGTGTCCAGGCGGGTTTTGAATGTCTCCAGTGTGGGAGACTCCCGCACCTCTCTGGGCAGCTGTGCCACTGCTCTGCCACCCTCAGAGTAAAGAAGTTCCTCCTCATGTTAAGATGGAACTTCCTATGCTCAAGTTTGTGCCCGTTCCCTCTTGTCTGATCACTGGGCACCACTGAAAAAAGACTGTTCCCATCCCCCTGGCACCCTCCCCTTAAGTATTTATAAGCATTGATAAGATCCCCCCTCAGTCTTTTCTCCAGACTAAAAAGCCCCAAGTCCCTGAGCCTTTCCTCATCAGAAAGATGCTCCAGTCCCCTCATCATCTCTGTAGCCCTTTGCTGGACCCTCTCCAGCAGTCTTTCTCCCTTATTTCTTTTTGCAGATTTGTTATGCGATATGCGTACTTTCCAAGAGACTGGATTAAAACTCCTGTTCCAGTTACTCCCCCTGAATAAAGATCAGTCAAATCTCATACCGAGCGTGTGGCCTCTCCAACTCTGCCCAGCATAGTGGCAGCACACCTCACAGTCAGGAACAACCCCACAGCGGCCATCGCGATGTGGACACGCATGCAGGTGAGCATCTATCCTACGAACCACCCTAAAACATGCTGCTTTGCTGATGCAGACATGAAAATCATGTTTAGCCTGTTATTCCTCTCTCTGAAATAACTGATGTCCAGGGAAGGTGGCCCATCTCAACCTCAGCTTCCCAGGGCTGCTCCTGAAGCAGTCCGGGTACGTATTTGGTGCTGCTAGTTTCAGTTCCAGGCCAGAGGCGTCTCACCGGGTGAGGGACCTTCCCAGCCTGTCTCAGGCTCAGGTGAGCTCCCAGGAGCAGGGGTTGTCGTTGGTTTGATACCTGTGCAACGTGCCACGCTGCAGGGTCCTTCCAGAGCAGGACTCGGTGACGCTACGGGAATGCAGTCAAAGCCTCAGCACATTTACAGTCTATTCGCACATTAAGTTTGGTATTCATGTTTAAAGATTCGCAAAGACTGAGAAGTTACAACTCATTAGAGCAATGCAGCAGGTTTGCCCGTAAGAGCTTGTAGAAATTATATAGAATATGCTAAGAAACACTACAAATAAGTTAGTGATCACAAAGTAGTGCTACGTGGATGCCAGGGTGCTTCTTTCCTGCATTTCAGCAATCAGTTTACTATACTCCATTTTTACAGACAGCTCACTGTAACCAGAAGAGGAAGATTAAATTTTTTCTTTGATTAATTGGCATTAAATATGCAAAGCAGATTCCTGAAGTCAGCCCCTTGCTACTAACTTAGACAATGGATCATCCTGCCTCTTTAGTTTTCTTCCAGAAACCCAGGAAGCAAGTTTTGACTTAATTTTGACTTAACTAATTTAAGTTTTGACTTAACTAATTTAAGTTTTGATTTAACTAATTTAAGTTTTGACTTAAATCAGTCTCCGCTGCTCCGTTGTGACGGCAGCCCTTCGGTCCTGGAGGCAAAGATTTTGACCTGAAAAAACCCCTCCCTCCAGCCACAGTCAGGTGGCATAAAACAAGGCTTAAGTTATTGAAAAGTCATGGCGAGCGGAGTGGAATGAACAGATTTGCTGGAGCAGAAAAGCCGGAGCGAACACTGAGAAATGAAGCGTCCAGGGACTGAAGTTACCCCTGCTCCCCCCTCCCCACCCCGGGTAAGTAAATTTTGACCCCCTTCCCTCTCAGAAAATCCCGGTGAGTTGTACCTAGTTCTGCCACAGCCGCCGCACAGGCTGACAGAGCGAATTTGCTGGCCCGGGGCCATCGCTCTGGAAGAGGTAAGCTCTTCTCTTCTTCTGCAGGTGACATCTAGCGCCTACCATGAAGCAAGGCTAAGCAGCCACCCTGCGAGGGTCTGGAGGAAAAGCAGACCCTAGCTCAGCTCTCTTCTGGGTCGTTTAGGAGACAGATTGCAGAAGGTCATGTTTCTCCAACGCCCGCACCAGGAACCGCAGCAGCCCAAGTGCCTCCTGCAGAGCTGCAAGGTCCTTGTGCAGTGACACAAGAGACTCCTGCGCAACAGGCTCCTGGGAAATGTAGTCTGTCACCAACACGACCCTCTGCCAGAAAACCGGCTGTGCAGGTACAGTCACACGCATGATTTTGCCAGTTATCTACTCTCAAAAAAAAAAGAAAAATCATTAACGAGACCTCAAGGTTATGAGAAGGCGCGTGGGGTCTGTTTGCTGTGTGGGCTGCTGTCATTGACAGCGACGCCTCGGGAACCCCAAACCGCGTCCCTGTGCCAAACAGCTGCGCGGACACCCAAGATGGATTAATTGATCCAGATCTAGGTTTAAGCAGAAGCTGCGTTAGCAACACGCCGAGCTGGAGAAGTGACTGCTTAGCGCTTGTAACAATTCACGTCTCCTGGGGATTAGGGACAGCACAGCGCAGTTTGAGCAAGAGGCACGCAAAGCTGGGAAGGCAGAAGCTGATCGCTGCCCAAAGCCCCGTATGTGAAAAAAAGCTTTTCCTGGCTGAATGCTGAAGCCCTGTTAATTGTGTGCCAGTCCTAATTTCTCTTCAATTAATGTAGGCATATTTAGGTTCTCATCACGAAGGAAAAAAAAGAAAAAAAGAGTAAGGCATGTGCTGTTCAAGAGAAGCTTTTCATTTATCGTTAAGGCTGAGGTGAATCACTAAGTTAATCATTAGCCATTAATCACTAATCCTCATGCTGAGGATTTGAGGGTTTTTTAGGTCACAGAAACTTATCCCAGAACACCCCCCCACCCCCACCCCGCCGCCCCTGTCTGACCAACATTTTGGTGTGCAGTCCAGGTCACAACGATTCAGAGAAACGAAGGGATCACTGCAGACGAAATAAATATTCGGCTAAAGTGAGCTGAATTCATCTTGTCAGTCGCCAGTAACCAGTTTTAAATCAGATCCTTCGCTGGGTTAGAATTTGTTAGAGTTCAGGCAGTAATGGAACAAACCCCTGATTAAAATGGGGAGAAGGCACATCGCAATTCAATGCGAACGTGTCGGGCTGCACCGAGGGTGCGAGCAGTGCAGAGCCTTGCTCTAGGCACTTTGTGCGACCTGCTGTTAGTGCTTTTGTGCCTCTCTCCATAGCTATGTTCTGGACTTGGATCACCTTGTGCCACTGTATAGCAGCCTTTACATCATCGATTCGTAGAGTAATTTAGGGCGGAGAGGACCTCTAGAGGTCATCTAGTACAATGCTCTGCTCAGAGCAGAGAGAGTTTCAGGGTTACATCAGGTTGTCCAGGACCTTGTTTGATCACCTTCTGAAAGCATCCAAGGATGGAGATTTCACAACCACAGCCTGCTTTGGTGCTTAACCACTTTGGGAACATTTTTTTCCTTCTATTCAGTCAGAATTTCCCACGTTGCATCTTATGTCCATTGCTTCTCATCCCTTAGATGTACAACTCTGGGGACAGTCTTCTTCTGTTTCTTCTCTATAACTCCGCTTTAGGGGTGGAAGACAGCAACTGGATCCTTCCTTAAAATAAACCCCACAGCACTGCAGCATCCTATGGAGAGAGCAGCTCTCCATGGTCATTTTTAGTCTGGGGAAATAGGTTCTTTTTTAAAAGAGGCCAATTTGGGATGGCAGTGAGGAAGAATTTTCTCTTCCCACAGGAGGCAGGTTGGGGAGTCCCCTTCTCTGCAGATTTTCAAGACCCGCCTGGATGCACTCCAGAGTAATGTGCTCTGGGCAATCCTGCTTTGCCAGGGGAGTTGGGATAGATGATCTCTAGAGGTCCCTTCCAACTCTGAAAATTCCATGATTCTGTGATTCCGTGATATTTGAAATGACGCTGACCTGGAGACGGTCCTGTTTTGTGGAGCAGTGAAGGGCCAGTGCTCATGGAGGACCATCAAACAGCTGGAGTTTACTTACCCCTTCCCCCTTATCCCTTAGTCTGAGGAAAGCTTGTTAGTGACTACCACACCATCGTACCGGTTGTGTCCTCCTCACACTAGAGCCATTCAGAAGCATCTCGTGTCCTTCACCAAATTGTGCCCCAGAAGCAGAAGGTAAAACAACAAAAAAAAATGTCCCAAACAGACACAAAAGCCTTTAATGAATGTCTTCAGAGAGGGTTGAGGGCTTGTCTTACCTGTGTACATCGATCACTTTAAACTCACTACTCAGGCTGTGGTATAATGAAAATACACTCCAATAGTACAAGGCCTTTAGCTCTCTCATCACTATTACCCCTTTGTAGGAAAAGAAAGAAGTTAATGGGTAAAATAAAACCAGGAAAGAAACATACAAAGAGCTGTGATAGTTAAATATAGAAGTGTAGTAATACCAGAGTTGAAAGAGGTTTTTCTATTTCTCCCAGACAGTTTGCAAAATCCACATCCTACTTGTTGACATATTTGGGCTTTTTCTTCTGCACCTATGACCGGCACAGGTAACATCCCGGTGTATTTCAGCGTGACTGTTTAATGAAGGCCATAGATCTGTTTTTCACCGCTCTTAACCTCCTCCTTTCATCGGGTGTATTTCTGCTGTGCTACTTTTACTGTACTGACTCTCTGCACAGATACAAAGGTTCCCGAGTGTGCACCTATTCCTGTATAGGAAGGGAGTTAAACTGCATTTGTACAAAGCGCTTTAAATTGAACCATCGTGTTCATGCCAAATGGTGTACAAATTGTGCACCATACAAACGGTGCTGTGTTCCCAAGGTATGCTGTTTCAAAATATAGTAGCGATGAACTATATCCTTCTCCTAGTAAAATCCATGAAGCTGGCGAGTGGATAGGGCCTCTGGGTTAGTAACTATTGAAATATTATAAATATATGCATGAGGACAAGTTCAAGCACAGTCCAAGTCTACCTCTTACTCAGATACTAGCGTGGTTTTATTCTAGTGAGATTTGGGAGCACAGATATGAAAAGAATGGGACAGAATTAAGTAGAGTTCAGGAGGAAGGATACGGGGAAACGGCTTTGGGGGCAGAGCCAGAAAGGCTGAGAGGAAATGCGTGTGTGGAGGTAGTATAGGAGTAAAGGGAGAAGTGTTAAGATGTGATGAACAGCTGGATGCTTGTCTACGGAACAAACACATGAGATGAAGAGCTAGAAAGGCTGAGCAGGGCTTGTTCAACCAAGGAGTGTGGGCCTGAGGATAAGGTCCTGGGACTGAGCAGAAGAAGAGATTTGGACAAAGAGCCAAACCAAAAGAAGACAATCACAAAATCCCCCGAACAGTTGAGGTTGGAAGGGACCTGGAGACTGGCTAGTCCAACACCCTGCCCAAAGCAGGGTTGCCTAGAGCAGGCTCTCAGGACTGTGTCCAGCTGGATTTTGAATGTCTTCCAAAATTCTCCAGCTTCTCTGGGCAACTTCTTCCCGTGTCTGGCCACCATCACAATTAAAAAAAAAAAAAAAAAAGTTTAAGTGGAATTTTCTGTATTTGTTTGTGCCCACTGCCTCTTGCCCTTTCACTGGGCACCACTGAAGAAAGCCTGGCTCCATCCTCTGCACTGCGCCTTCAGGTCTTCATACACACTGATAAGATCCCCTGGAGCCTTCTCTTCTCCAGGCTGAACTGTGGTAGCTCTCTCAGCCTCTCCTCAAATGACACATGCTCCAACCTCTTTATGAACTTCTTGAAACTTCACTGGGCTCACTCCAGTCTGTCCATGTCTCTCTTGCACGGGGGAGCCTGGAACTGGACACACCACTCCTCCAAGAGGGAAGATCACCCTTGTCCTGCTGACAACGCTCTTCCTAATGCAGCCCAGGGTGCTGTTGAATGCAAAGACACATTTCTGACTCGTGTTCAACGTGGTGTCCACCAGGAGCCCCAGGTCTGCAAAGCTGCTTTCCACCCAGGTCGCCCCCAACCCGTACTGGTACATGGGGCTGTTCCCAGCTGGGAACAGGACGTGGCATTTCCCTTTGCTCAACTTCACGAAGTCCCTGTTTGCCCATTTCTCCAGCCTGTTGAGGTCCCTCTGAATGGCAGCACCCCCATCTGGTCTGTCAACTGCTCCTCCTGGTTTTGTATTGTCTTCAAACTTGCTGAGCCCGTGCAGCGCTAGGCTGTGAGAGCAGTTCCTAGGGTTTTTATACTTAATGAATTCTGTATGTAATTTTGGTGTGCCACTTCCACACACGCAGAGAAACCATCCTGACCTCTCTGAAATCTTGTCTTCTGACGTTGCAGCGATATTATAGGGGCCACCAGAAGGTTTTGAGTTGTCAGTTCCAACTCCGAAGCCTTTCTCTGCTCCTCAGACACTGGACACACATCTGGCCTTTAATGAGATGATCTCAGAAAGGGGAGACCTTTCGTAAGGCTCGCTGCTTCAGGTGATGCCTGCAGAAGTTTCTTGCCATCTGCTTCGGTAAAAGCTAAATGTCTGCAAATCACAGCCTTTCTGCTTTGTAATCCTGATATTGCCAAAAAATTACATTTTTTTTTTAACCGAAGAAAGTGACACGCTGCTTTGCCGCAGTGTCCCTGGCGGTGTCCCTGGCTGCCCGGGTAGCCCTCCAGCAACTGGTGCAAAGGTCAAGGATTTGTCACAGCAACATCTAAGTTTTGCAAGCAGTGGAGTTGGGCCTCGTCCCAGAGCGGAGGACAATTGGCTCTTGCCTTTTCCAAAACAAGGGCTTGTCCCCTGGGCTGCTTGGTGCTTTGACGTCTTGTCTCCATGGCAGTGATCAGCTGGCAAGACTGATAAAAGAGGCCCCATTCATTGACTCGGGGTAATCCCGGCCAGCGCGGCGGTGCCGGGTGCTGCGGCAGGAGGAGCAGCTGCTGCGACAGGCAGCGAAGAGGCGAAATGGCTCTTGCTCTCCTCTTGGCAGCGATCCTGGGACTTCTTATTGTCAAGGCTGTTTTGTCTCGGCTGAGAAACCCGAGCTCCCCTCCCTGCATCAGGGGCTGGATCCCTTGGTTTGGAGCTGCGTTTCAGTTTGGGAAAGCTCCTCTGGAGTTTATAGAACAAGCTAGAAGCAAGGTAACAGCTGTGGCGGCGTGCCTGCTCGTGGGTGCGTGCTCAGGGTGGCTGCCTGCAAGGGGAAAGGCGAGGAAAAACTTCTGCATTAGCTTTGCTCCTTTCCTGTCACATTTGATAACGTCAGAAGCATTTAGCTGGTGAAGGATCGGCTTTGTACCAGTAACTTTGCTAAGTGGTGGATGCGATCCAGGCATGATCTCTGCGCTGTGATCATCCTGTTTGGAGCCAGCACCTCTCCTGTTTTCGCTTTTGCAGTCTGGCTACGTGTTAATCTTGGTTTCAGATAATGTGGAAAGCCCTGTTGCAGGCGCTGGGACCAGGAGACTAATTATTTGTGCGCCTAAAGTTAGGTGATGTTTCTGAGTACCAGCTGGTGTCCCTCAACATTCAAGAGAGACACAGGCATGCTTGGCAGGCAGCTTCTTCCATCCTAAAAAAATTACCGGAGACGGGTGTGAAGATTTACCCCCTGGACATGCCTTTCTTTCTCTATGTCTGTCTGATAGAGAGAGCCTAAATGATTAATTTAGATTAGATGTTTGATTTCTAGGCAGCTAATACTAACTCACATAAACCCCATCTTCCCATTTTCGTTCGGTGATGATACCCCCTGCTACTGATGCAGTATAGTCACCTTCAAGTGTTCAAAACTGAAGGATCGCACAGGCCACTACTTGCAAAAACTAGCTAAAAATGAAACCGCTGTAACATCCCGAAATTTGAAAAAAAAAAGATATTAATAACTACTGGATGTTTAAAAATTTCTTTCTCATTTTCAACTATTAGATTTCGTATTTGTAAGTACTTCTTTGCAGCCATGGTTGTTAAACTCATGCTGTTAAATGAAAGCAGAGGTTCGAGTATAATCTGAAGTGTGAGGTGTAAGAACATCACGAGCTGTCAGTCTTGTACGAAAGCACATTGGTGCACCTTAGAGTAAGCTCACGTGCATGATCTGGAGTTCCTTGGCTTCTGTGAGCTTAACAGGCCGCTTTCAACCTTATATCGCTCTGTCCTTCCTGTGTCTTTCATCTGTGCACACCGTCATTCATTCATCTTAGGGCAGAAATGTAGGACTGGAAGACAACTCATTCCAGTCCATTCTCTTACTATTTCAGAAACCATGCCATGTAATCCTTTAAATAAACTGATCAAGCTTCACTCAGAAAAAAAAAATCATATTTCTTTGGTGATACGAGGCTGTTAGAGGATCTCCTTGCTCTATCGAAAACATACCCTGGTGGCAACCAGATTGAAGCAGCCCATTAAACCATCCTTTCCAGCACAACCCCTTTTGGGGACAGATGTTTCACCGTGACTGAAGCTTGCCTTTAGTTGCCTTTTTTCCTGGGAAGCTTTTAGCAAAATTTATTAGATGAAATTTTAAAACAAACCTGGCAGAAGAATCCTTTTTGGGGGTTCGTTCACAGATGGAATGAGCCAAACTTTTACATACTAAAGAATGTATTGAAGTACAAATGCAAACTCAGTGGCTCTGGGTCCATTAATTTTGATGTTCGTTTGCCTGGAGACCCTTTAGGCTGCTGTTGGTGCTATGGCGGCTGCTGCCACAGCTGAACACACCAGAAACACTTGAAGGACTTTGTGTACGCCAGGTTTTGTTGGGACAGAAACTAGAACAAGAAACATTTTCAATGGGAGCAAACTCAAAATGAGGGAAAGCTGAAAGAGAAGGGTTTCTTACGTATCTCCCCTTTACTGTGTGTTTGCAGATAGGACTTTTCCTTTGACTTTTTTCTTAGTGCAGCAACTCAGCATCCTCACGAGTTGTGACCTCTCCCTGTGGTCCCCCTGGGCTAAGAGGGACCTTTCCATCCGTCGCCCCCGGGCTGGCTGCCTGCCTGCCGCACGGTCATCCGGCAGTCTCCCCGTCCCTGGGAAGGGCTCCTCTCTCGCCTTCCTCTCCTTGAACATCTCAGGCATGTCTCCCTCCCTCCCTTCCCACCTCCCACGCTGGCCCGAAGTGCTGAGGCCAGGAGAAATAAACCTTTTCCTGCCTCCTCCCTTGTAAAGTAGTAGGCACTGTAGCATCGCACAGCCAAAGAAAACAGGTGCTGCTGCCAAAGGGGTCATTAGCAGGCATTACAAGGGTTGCGAAATACATCTGCAATAATTTGGCAATTAGAAAATTCCTTTCCTGGATTAATCCTTCAGTCTGACAAAGTGACGCTCGTTTCTTTTTCTTTCTTAAACAGTTAACTTTCTTACCATTGTTCCTTTTGTGTATATCCCCCACTGCTTTTTCTCTCGAGCCCTGGAGTAACACACCGGACTCCCACTTCTTCCAACCTGCGCTTTGCTTGAAGTTCACTGCTTCTGTTTTCCTCCTACAGAAGAAGACGTGGGCAGGAAGAGTTGTCTGTTTTTCCCCTTATGTCATCAGTGGGTCTAAGAAAAGAAAGATCCCCTGCTCTAATAAAATATTTAATCTCTGGTCTAATAAAAGACAGCACCTCTTCCTCCCAAAGCTGCCTGACTCGTTAAAGGAATTTTGCGGGCGGTCTGAGACGAGCAGGGTGCGTAAATGGAGCCACCATACAACATAAAATACATGTAGAGCTGCTTCATGAGGGCTTCAAAGGATGTGGTTCCCCGCTTTGCCTGGCAAACACAATAAGAATTAGTAAGGAATTTCAAATGCTTCTCATGAGATTGCTAATTAAGCTAACGAGAAAAGTTCAGTTCAACCCAGGAGATTGTTCTGCATTGTTTCCTGGGAGTCCTGGTGGCCAACAGGGTGACCATGAGCCAGCAATGTGCCCTGGTGGCCAAGGAGGCCAATGGCATCCTGGGGTGCATCAAGAAGAGTGTGGCCAGCAGGGCGAGGGAGGTCATCCTCCCCCTCTGCTCTGCCCTGGGGAGGCCGCAGCCGGAGCACTGTGTGCAGTTCTGGGCTCCCCGGGTCAGGAAGGACAGGGAACTGCTGGAGAGGGTCCAGCAAAGGGCTACAAAGATGATGAGGGGATTGGAACATCTTTCTTATGAGGAAAGGCTGAGGCATTTGGGTTTTTTTAGCCTGGAGAAGGGAAGACTGAGGGGGGATTTTATCAGTGTTTATAAATACTCAAAGGGAGGGTGCCAGGGTGATGGGAACAGTCTTTTTTCAGTGGTGCCCAGTGATAGGACAAGAGGGAACGGGCACAAACTTGAGCATAGGAAGTTCTGTCTTAACATGAGGAGGGACTTCTTTCCTTTGAGGGTGGCAGAGCAGTGGCACAGCTGCCCAGAGAGGTGGGGGAGTCTCCCACTCTGGAGCCATCCCAAACCCGCCTGGACGCCGTCCTGTGCCACTGCTGTAGGTGTCCCTGCTGTGGCAGGGGGGTTGGACTGGATGATCTCCAGAGGTCCCTTCCAACCCTGACCATTCTGGGATTCTGTGATTCTGTTCTATGGACCTGTGGATCCAAACATCGCTCTCAGCATGTTGATTGTGTTTGGGACATGGTGCCCTGTCTCAGGACGCAGGTAGATGCCTCTCAGATTGTGTGTGGTTGCACGAGGGATGGATGGGTGGGTTACACGGCAAGGGCCATGTGTCCTACAGGAGGTTTGATGGAGGGGAAACAGGCTGGAGAAGAGAACAAGGCTTCTGGTGGAGCATTTCTGAAGACAGTGTACACAGCTGTCTCTAATGGTCTGTGACCCTGGTTCCATGCACAGAAGGCCAAAATTGTAAAGTCCTTGAGAGAGAGAGGACACACATGGTGTTGAACTCGTGTGCGTGGGCGTGCCAAGGGAGAGAAAACCAGCCCAGTGCACCCAGCTCCCAACATGAGTCTTGACAGCTCTGCAGCCGAGAGCGGTTGCTCCCTGCCCAGCAGTGTCCCTGGGAAAAATGGCTGTTCCCCTGATTTCCTTCCTTTGGGATTGCGGAGAACGTCCTTCTGAAGTTTTTATTTCTCCGGACCATTACTTTCATGCAAGCTCAGATGCCCTCTCATCATGGCACTGCTGTTTGGTGCGGTGTTTCCCAGTCTTTGGGAAAGAAAGAGCTTTCATAAGTGACAGCAGCTTCATAGGCCCGAAATCCTAACAGGATTTTTATTTTGCTTTCTCTGTCTCTGTGTCATCAGGTCTCTTTAAACGCTGTTTCAGGCAGAGCAGTAAACTGGGACGCAGTGTTGGCAGGCAATGCCCACGCTCCGTCGGTACCCACCCATGACACAGCGCTGGTAAATGCTGTGACAGATTGTTCCGGTAACTGTTTTCATGACATTAGAACATCAGCGTAATTATACCGGGACAGATGAAAAGTCTGTTTATTCAGGTGTCTGTCCCGAATAGCAGCTATTAGCAGACGCTCGGGAGCAGGGTGTAAGGAGCACACCCAGATGAGAGAATGCCGCCTTCTGCTTTTCCTTCCCAGCAGCCGGCTGTCAACAGTTGAGGGATTTTCTAGGCTGGAATTTGCATCCAGATGACCTGACTGTGATAGCCTAATCCCTTTTTTTTTTTACCCTGTGTGTGATTTTGGCTTCCACAGCATCCCACAGCAATGAATCCGTAATTTAACCATGAAGCATATGAAGAAAGCCCATTAGCTTTTACTTTATGAGAAACTGGGAATAATTATTGTCTTTTCTCCTTTCCTGGGATCTACATCCACTTAGTCTCCCTTTAATGAACCTTTCACTCATGCTTGCTCTCCATCCCTCTGCCTTTTCTAGCTCAGTTTATCCTGCTGAGATGGAATGGGCAGAGACACACATTAAATTGAAGGTGTGAGCAGAGGGTGGGTTTAGGTATTTGCTGTCCTTTCTCCGCTCCTTTCCTAGCAAGATGAGAGCTCTAAATTAATTATTAGCGCTTGTATAATAGATGTAGGGGTCATTTCAGAATGTGATTCTTCTAGGCCGCCTTCTATGATCTTTCTAGGTCTCCTCATAGTTTAGACTCCCAAATGACTCCAGATTATGCACAAACTTTGAATTCCTTCTTCTAAGGAATGAATTAGGAATATGTTTAAGGCCACACATCCTTACGCTTTCCTAAAAGCTGTATTAGGCTCTTCTTGAGTAGATCCTATTTATCCTCTACTAATCCTGGTCTTTGATAACGCTTGTAAAAATTTGCTGAGTGCTGGAATGACCCTTTGAGGCTTCCCAGGTCCTCCTTCGGGAGCCCTTGAGAAAGGCACCACGTTTTCCTGTCTGTCCTCCTGTTGCTGAGGGTGATTTAACGGCTCACGGTAGGTAATTCTGCAACTTCATATTTTAATCCCTCTCGAGATTTGAATCGAAATATTTATCACTGATTTACCGAGCACTTGTTTAATTCTATTCTACTTAATACTTCCTTTGAAACAAGGTCTCAGTCCGTCCCTTGTGGTGAAAGGCTCCAGGGTGGGATTTGTCTTAAACTGCTGCGATTGCTAACTCAGATTGCTTCCCCACTTGGTTTCTTTACACCTTGAGCGTTTATCAGGCTCGGCGACACGCTGGGAGACTTCCTGCATCTGGTATGTTCGGAAAAGTCTTTATTAATGGGGGTGGGCATTGCCAGTAGCATCTTGATCCTCAAACCTTTTTTAGTATTTTAATTTTTTAGTATTTTTACTTTTTTAGTATTTTAATTTTACATTTATCAGATATCATATATCTTTGTAATTTCCTGCTTCGACACAAAATTCTGCTTTCTGAAAGATGTGTCGTTGAATATCCACCATCACTGTGCTGCTGTTCGATGCAGCTGACTTGTTCTTTGTTAATTTCAATTTTGTTTAATATTGCTTTAACTATCATTATTCTAAATAGAGTGCGGTACATTGGACGAGATTCAAAACCAGATTGTTTGGGTAGGTGTTCACAGGCAAGCGAGACGCCCAAGCTTTACCGATGGTCAGTGGAGACGTAGTCAGTCCTGTCAGTGGAGCCTAAGGGCGGTCCAGTTCATCCTCATAACCGGAGGTGTGCAGTCGCTGGGCAGATGAATCGCTTTTTAGGCTCCCCTGGCCGCGTACTCGACCTCTATCGTCTGTAATGGGAGCTTAGGCATCTTGCTCGCATGTAATCGTCTAAAATAAAGTGTTTCAATCTTTAATTGAGTGCGACCTTAATTGAATAATTACGTTTTATTGCAGAGTGCTATTAGTTCAGATTTAATTTTATTTTTAAATTAGTTTAAGTACATTTTAACGTGAATTTAAAATTTAAAAAAGTCTGATTTTAACAAACACAGTATAAATTCACTGATTTTTACCCAGCCTGATGATGAGGACCTGCTATTATCCATAAAAATCCAACCTTAGTGATTAAAACAATATTGTATTTAGTAACACCCAGAGAGTTTAAACAGTCATTTTTTTCTTTAATAATTTCCAGTTGAAGGACACAATCAAAATTCAATTGATGTCAAGAGGAATCTTTTCCTTGGCTTCAAAGAGCTTTTGATGAAGCTTTACAATACAGACACAGCCAACACAAGAAATGGTTCGAGTCAGTGGCATAAGCTGGGTGAGCACGGAGGTTTCAAGGCTTTTCAGCACTCCAAAGAGATCAACAGAAATCTTTTTCTCCCCCTTGTTAGCAATGTAACCGGGAAAAGAAAATCTCTATGTCTACAGACGTTAGGAACCCCCCCAAACCTTTCAATTTGTACAATAACTTTGCCAAAAAGAAGGTGGTGTGCATCTAAATGTAAATGCTGGGCTTTTGATTTCCAAGGCTTTTACATGTGAGCAGAAATCACCTTCACTGAGAAAAAGATGGTAAAGATGCTTCATTTCCTAATTTTGATTTTTATGCCTAAATCTGACAGCCAGTAGATACTGCACATTTATTTGCTAGTTTAGAGTACCTACAAATATTGGTGATCTTTTTCATAACGTAGGAATTCAGAACGGAATACGTATTGCTGAAAGTTTTGAGAGGGCTCTAGGATGTTAGATTAAAGGAAAACAAAAGAATGATTTATGGTATCAAATATTTTCCCTGAATATAAGTCTCAACAAAGTTGTTTTAGCTATTTTGGTATTAATCTTTAAACCCGTCTACAAGAAAAAGATTGTTCGTATTAGCGGAACCTTTAAACTAGAAAATAATTTAAAAAACCCAAAACAACATTAAAAGGATGCAGGGGTGAGAGTTTTTGTTAAATAAATGTAGACTGAAATAGGTAGGAGTATGGATTTTTACAATGTGGGTACTTTGCTGTGGCAGCCAAGGGATGCAGTACATAATCCATCGCTTGAGTTCTTTAAATCCAGGTAGGTTGTATTTTTCGAACTGTAATGTAATTCACATATAAAATATTGATCTTGGGGAAGGAATCTCTTCTACTCTGCAAGAGGTCAGGCAGGCCCCTGGGATGTTCCCTTCTGGTCCGTAAGTCGATATATTTTGGTCTGATTCATGTTCATCTTTGTGCGCCCCTACGCCAAAGGCGTACAGAGAGCAGGGAGGGACCGGGTCCTCCCTCCTCACCTCTCGGCAGCGCCGAAGCCCTCTTGGGGCTCCCGTCAAACGTGTTAACAATACAGTAATACGAAATCTTTGTTTGTTCCAGCATGGGCCTGTATTCACAATATTCGCTCTGGGAAAACGGTTTACTTTTGTGACCGAGGAAGAAGGAACTGAAGCATTTTTTAAATCCAAAGACTTAAATTTTGAACAGGCAGTCCAACAAGCTGTCGCGAATGCAGGTAAATGAGACCTAGCTCTTTCTTTAATAGAAATCAAATCCAGTTACCCAGGAACGTTAAAGCCCAATCCAAAGCCCATTGGCTTTTTGATCGTGCCTTAAATGCTTATCTTAACCCACGACCACGCTACGAAATGAAGGCGAAATTAAATTCCTTCCTGTGGATGCAGCACTGTAAGCCTGCAAAGTGATTTGGATTCAGTCGCAAGGGATCAAAGGTTTCTGATCTGTTACTGCTTTTATCGTTAAGCAACCCGAGTTTGAGATCAGGTCATTTACTGTGGCTAGACACTCCACCTTTGTGTACGAGGTTTGGAGCAATACTATGTTGTCCTATTACTTAATTTGAAAATCAGCATGCAGCAATAATTAGTTGTTACCCTGCAATAAAACAGTCATTAAAGAGGTATGAGATGTATATCTCATCTGCAGTGGCATGCACCGTCACCGCATGCTTATATCCACGTGGAATCGCACAGACAGGAATTCTCTGAGTTGTTTTGGCAATTTTGGGCTGTGAAATGAGAGAGAGGCAACTTGGCAGAGAAATTAAATCACAGAATCACAGAATCCCTGTGGCTGGAAGGCATCAGCCCAGTCCGAGCCCCTGCTCAGAGCAATGTCAGCGATAGCAGGTTGCTCAGAGCTTTGTCCGGTTGGGTTTTGAGTTTCTCCAAGGATGGATACTCCACAACCTCTCTGCGCAACCTGTTCCTGTGTTGTTTGACCATCCTCACAATCAAATCTTTCCTATGTCTCAGTGGGATCTCCTGTACTCCCATTTGTGCCCGTTGCCTCCTGCCCTGGGAAGAGCCTGGCCTCATCTTCTTCATTCCCACCACCAGATACTTGTCCCCACTGATCCCCCTGAGCCTTCTCTTCTCCGGGGTGAACAGTCCCGGCTCTCTCAGCCTCTCCTGATAGGACTGAGACAATGTACTATAGCATGAAGACCCAAACCTTTTTTTTTCTTGGATTAATTTAGTTTTCGTTTCAGTCAGTTTTGCGGAGCGCATGCGCTTCTCTGGGCAGCCACACTGAAGCTAGGGGGAAATCTCTGGATTGTTGATTCTGGCACTGAAGCTTCATGGGGCAGGGAGGTGTTACACAGGCTGGTAGAAGCAGAGGGCTCACCAAAATCTTTACAGGGTTAGAACGAACTTCCTGGGAAATTCACTCTAGGAAAATGAGGATTAAGGCATTTAAATTAGAGTCACGAGTTATGTGTGAAAAATGTCACTCTATCTTTCTGTGAAAACCTACTCCGTCTACTTTCCAAAACATGTTTCTGTTTCTTTTTGTATTTAGTTTCTGTCCCTGCGGAAGCATTTTATCAGAACCATGGTAACCTCTACAGCATGATGAAGGGAAAAATGGGCCCTTCAAATCTGCACATGTTCACGGGCACTTTGTGTAAGGAACTCTGTGAGCACATGGCACAGCTGGGCACGGAGGGCACGGGCGACCTCAATCACCTGGTAAGGTAAGGGAGTTTTGCAGCACATCTGTAACACATGGGTGTCCTGTGTGGGAGCAGAGATGTCACCGTAAAGCAGGGGGAGCTCAGGCTCCCGAGTCTTAGAAAAGCTGTGGCAGGATATTCATCGCTGCTTCACAGTTTCAGGTGGCTCACAGAGCGGACAGGGTTTCATCTAAAGGTGTTTCTCCCAGCGAGGAGAAACACCTGAATTACCTATTTGGAAGACAAAAAGAAAACACAGCATCTTTCAACAAACTCCATTTCCCAAAAGATGGAATAGAAGCTTCACGTGCTTATAAAGAACTTACGAACAGACAAAATGCTTGATCTTCAGCAGGATGAAAACCTTTCCTGTGTGTTTTGGGCCAAGCCTAGCCCAAAACTTAAATAAGATCTCTACAACTGACTTTGCTGCCAAGACTTCATCCTTCATGTAAAAAAAAAAATCCCTTTACTGACAGTTTCATGTGACAACAACAGAGCTTTTAACTCCTCCTTCTTCCTGATGGTCTGGGACAACACCTGTATCTTGCCTGGCCATCAGGATGACAAGTTGAGTATTGCCTTTGGCTTGGACCTGTTTCTAAGACCTCACACCCAGGTTGACTTTTGCTGACTTTTTCTACATAATACATTTAAGATACAGCTTTTTACTGCAGCTAAAACACGGAGCACCTGTCACTTCAGTTACTGCAATTTGGATTAACTGGGGCAGGATGTGGGGGAAAGGGGCTTTGAAACCTCAGTCCCAGTATTGGGGGTGCAAACCCCCACATCCCACGGTGTTCCCCCACCTCTCTTCTGACATCAAAGTCACAGATATTTTTTTTGTTTTGTGAACAAAACGGACAGTCATCGAATCATTAGCGTGCTGCGCCACTGCCCGGTATGCTAATATTGCCTCACATTTTCTTGTTATTCCCCTGTCTGGATGCATCTGTGCTCTTTTACCTGGGCTCAAGTTTCTGAGGGCAGGGAGGGACCTGTTGTTCTCTGCTGTACTGGCACCAGCACAGACCGTGGTCCACGACACGGCGTGGGCGCCCATGGTGGCGTGGGTGTACAGGTCCTACATGAAGCGTGCACGGCTCCATGCTGCAGCCTTGGGGAACAGGGCGTTCTTCCCACTGCCATGGCTGTCATGGACACTGGTCATCAAGTCCGAATCAGCTGCTGTTTGTCTAAAATTAAAAAAAAAAAAGTCATAGGCTAGATGATAAACGAGAGAATCTGTAAGTCATCCACAGTAAATCTGTGCTGAGTGTAATCTGTTCTTATGGTTTAGACAGACAACACAGGATAGAATCAGAATGCGATGATGCCCTGGATAATTGTTATTTAGCTGCCGCAAAATTAAATCCCTAGAGCCAGCAGGTGGCTCCATCTTCCTTACGATCTGTAGAAAAGCAAGAAAGTGAAAGAGCCTGAAATACGTGTTTAGCAGTGGCTGGAACCCAGCGAAGACTGCATAAAGGTTTCTCAGAGCTCAAAGAGTACAGGTGAAGTGGGCTGGGAAACGAGCTCCGAGTTTGCAGGATAACAGAGGAGCAAATAGGGAAGGAGTGAGATGAAAAGAAAACAACAAAAGCGTTGTTCAGTCCAGCAAAGCCGCAGCCAGAGGAAAGATTTCTCAGGGTGTCTGGTTGCAGAAGGGCTTATGCAATGCCGGGAAGGTCCACGTGGGCTAACCTGAAATAAGAGGGATGGTTAATGGGGAGAAGGGGACCTCAGCGCCCAGAAACTTTTTGCCACCGTTCAAGTGACCAAACGCTAACTGATGAAGTTCAGCCACATGCAGAGGACTAGCCTGAGGTCCGTGTATCATCCCAGCTTCTGCTTAAAATCTGCAGTAAAGGTGTGAGTGAGGTGTGAGCCCTGTGCCAGCCCCTCCATACTGGCATGACGCTTGAATCCCATACTTCTAGTGTTGGCAATTCAACACACCGTGTCCTGACCTAAAACTGCTGCAACAGCTTCCCTAAGGCCTGTAAGTCATGGGGATCTTGTCCTTGCAGGCATGTCATGTATCCAGCAGTGGTGAACACTTTGTTTGGGAGAGGCATCTGCCCGACAAGTGAGACTGAAATCAAGGAGTTTGAAGAACATTTTCTGAAGTATGATGAGGACTTTGAATACGCTTCTCAGATGCCCGAGTGCTTCCTGAGGTAACGGAGTGGAGATAATGCTCGTGGTGTACCCATTACAGGCATTTTGCTTGCTGGGATATCAACCGCGAGAGACATTTCCCCTGGAGGATGATGCCCTGTCTTTATCGATGGTGTGTCCTTGGGTCAGGCAGGTTTTCAGCTAGGTGCTTCAAAAAAGCCCTGACCTTCTCTCATGCATTTTCCTGGCATAAAGCACCTCGCTTAGGTGAGCAGGGTCCAGCTTGGACCTGTCAGGGAGCAGAACAGGGTAAAAGGCAAAGGCCTGAGCCTAAACGTGAGTCCCAAGCGGAGGGGTTCCCCAAGAAGGCATGTGCTCTCTCCCACACCTTAGCTGTTTTCCCAGCAGACTGATCCCAGGTTCCACAGCTGCTCTGTCGCAGAGCTGACCTTGGGTAAAGGCAACCAAACTCCAAGAAAGGGAGCTTGCCAATGCACTCAGGGCCATGACAGCACCTTGAGCGCCTCAAAAGAGCCTTCAGAAAGAACTAAGGATGCTTTAAAAATGTGGCCTTTATTTTCTTGGGGGAGGTCACTCTTGAAAAGATTGAGCTACTCGATTGTCCAAAGCCACAATGAAAACCCACAGTGGAATAGATATGAAAATCTAGGAACCTTGCAGCCACAGGTCCTGGCTGTAAGATGAGGTCTGGCCAAGGTGAAATCAACACTACTGTCAGGCAGATTGACACTTGACTATTCATCAACTGACTGCTGCCCAGGGGCTTTTGGAAAGAAACCAAGGAGTCCTTCTCATGGAAAAGGAAATGTTGGTTTGTGCTGCCTCAGTTAAGCGCTTCTTGTTTGTTGCTTTTCTTTACAGGAACTGGTCTAAATCCAAAAAATGGCTTCTAAAATTATTTGAGAAAGTCGTGTCGGATGCTGAAAGGACCAACCCTTCAGAGACCACATCCAAGGTAAACATCCAAGGCTACGAAATAAGATGACTTCGTTGTATATTCTGACTGAAATGATGGAGGGCAGGAATTATTTCAGTACTGGAAGAAATAAGCCAAATATGTCAGCTCTGATAGCTGTATACCTTAATTGTCCATTATTGCTGTTACCTATATTAGGTCAGACCCGTAATTTTGAGCCCTACTCCTCAATTTATTTTATTTCCTACAATTTTGACAATTAACATCTTCGGCTGGGGAGTTTTAAGCCAAGGGCTTAGAGCTCTGACCCATTGCCAGCCTGCAGGATCGCAGCTGCAGTGAGCCCTTGAAAGAAGTGAGAGAAAGACCTCTTCAGTTGTTTCTCTGAGGGCACCGCGCTGTGAAACCTTACATGTACTATTTTTAAACCCTGGTGTAGAGTGAGCAGATCCTCCAGCAGCCAGACTAGTAGAAAATAGCAGATTACTGGATTGGAAGCCAAGTACCCTAAATATTGATTGTGTCAAGGCTGTGATAAGTTGTCCCCCTGGTTATTCTCCTGAGCTATGGCAGGAATTCTGTCTATACAGTTGACAAACACGAGGGCAGACTGGCCTGGGAATTTTGATCTACCAAATGATTATAGAACAGATCATTAAACAACCCAGGTTTTATTTAGACTTTAAAAGCTTTACATACCACAATTTCTTTCATAAAATAAACCAGAATAATGGAAAGAGAGGGCTGGAGAGGGGATGGCGGGAGGTAAGAAGGTGCAGGAGGTTGGAGGCATGAGCTCAGTGTCGTAGATTGGGTGGGAATTTGGAAAAAAGAGCGGTCATTTTTTATTCCAGGTCAGCATTTTCCCCTCTGAAAAGGAGACAGGAAGCTTTGCCTTGAATGCATGGTTGCCCTGTATTTAAGGAAATACTATAAACAAAAGCTGATGCTAGAACATTACACAGTTGCTGTAGTTTCAAAGAACATCGAGCCATTGAAGTCATTGGTTAGGTCACTAAAAAAGCACCTGGAACTAGGGAATTTGCTGATATATCAGACCATCTCTTCATAACAAGCACCTTTTTGGCAGGGACAGAGAGAACATTTTCTTCATTTCCATTCGTTCAACTTGTTCAGTCCCATTTTCAGGTTCTTTGAAGTAGAGAAGTAGAGCAGGAATTAAAAAAGAATAGAGGTTTCTTTTTTCTTTCTTCCACATGCAAGCAACAACGGGGAGTGAGAGAACCAGATTCCCTAAAAACTTTAAGAAAACGGAGGGCGGTGCCAGTATTCAGTAGGGATTTGCGTGGTGCTTTGCCTTCTTCTGGCCCTCTGCCTATGAGTGAGTCTCACTTTCTCTTAACAGCTGTCATCTCTACTTGTGACTGCAAAAAACCCGTAACTAACATTACTTCTCTTTGATAAACCAGTCTTACGTTATATCCTTGAATTCTAGTAAGCACTACACTAAAGTAGATTTTACTTTTTTTTTTTTTGGAGATACATATTATTATCTTTTATTTATAACAGACACTACTGCAACATCTCCTGGATAACTTGCAAGGAAAACATCTGGGTCCCAATTACGGTCTCCTAATGCTCTGGGCTTCCCAAGCAAATTCTGTCCCTGTAAGTACATCAGCTAGAGAAACACATTCTCTCTAACCTGCTCAAAAGCCTGTATTTGGGAAGCAAAGACTTTGAACCAGAGGTCACACACACTGCGTGTATTCCAAAGACCGGATTATCACGCCCACATGCATCACTACAAATATACCCAGGCTGCAATGTCACAGAAGCAATGACAAGAAAAGCTCTTCTTGTATTTTTCCTAAATTATTATGTCCCCTATCATAACATTTCGGGAACATATGTCTCATAGCTATTAAGATCACAGTCTTAAGCTGGGAAGAGTATTAAACTCTATTTTGAAGCACTGTGGCTGTATTATACTAGAGAGTCTATTTTAAATAGCCTGGTGTTATCAATTGTAAAGAATATCAAAAGCATAATGTAGAGTAACTTCATCTGTGTGTAAATCCTTGAGTGATTTTGACTCTTACTGTGGGGGATCTGCTGTACAAATGCCATTGTTGCTTCAGGGCAAGAAAAGCAATAGTTTGATTCTACTGCTGCTTAAGTTTTGTCTACGTTAGGAACAGATTTGATGGATTAATGATACAGATATATGTATGCTAAGAAGCCCAATATATCTAACACAGCTTAGGCTGACCAAAGACATTTATAGGAATTTCTCAGATGAAAAATCCATAGCAGCAAAAACATCCTTTATTTACCGTGACGACTAAGCTCTTTCCAGCAGTTATTTCTGTTACAGATGTGATTTAGGAAAAAAAAATGATAGTGAGTTATTTTTATATGTACTCCTGATGGATATATCTATGGTTTTTGTAGATTGGATATTACCACAATTTATCCGAAAAGAATTTCATCCGTTTCAGTGAGGTTTCTGTGGATTCACGTGTTGGTATAAGTGAGAGGCATAGCCTGCTGCCTGTTATCAGGATAACTGACATTCCTTCCACAACACTATCATTACTTACTCCTGTAATATTCAGCTGTAAATAGACATACAGATATTTCGTTGTTTCTCAGAATAGTCACAACCACTGTTCTGGTGACTCGAATGATGAAAAAAGGCCTTTCACTTTCCAAGGGGATTTTTTACAAGTGCGTTAAACCCTTTTATCTGAAACAATTCCGTTACCCCTCCTCAGCCCATGGAGTGAAGCTGCGGTGCCCAAGTGCTCTACAAGAAATCTAAGCTACCGGATTTGTTTTGCAGAAGGAGGGCTGCATCCACGTGGGGCTATTTGGGAAATAACAGTAAGAGTTCTCATCCCTCACCAGCACAGATGGCCCACGACCAGATCTGTGTGCAGACTGCATCTCCCGCTAGCTCAGCAAGAGGAAAGAAACTCCTGGCAGTGCTGCCAGTCCTTCTGCTTTCATCCTATTTAAGAGGATTTTCTCCTTTCCTGAATTTCTTGATTTTCAACTTCATTGTATAATCAGTTAGCAAATTATTTCTAAAGGGGATATACTACTGCTTGTTTTGCTGTTCATTAAAACTTTTCCTGCCCATTTTAGGGTGACTCACTGTGACAATGCCCTGCAAATTATTTAACCTAATTTCTGCTAATGTTAGTAGGAATTTACTATTTAATTTTTCTTCCATTCATGCAGCTAAATCTAATCGCACCCAATGATTTAGTAATTCATTTTAACACCTAGTTATTTGAAATTAAAGAAAGGATGCTGTGTTTCAAAGCTCAAAGCCAAGGCTGTATAATGTTCACTGAAGATAAGTACACAGCAGATGACTAGACCTAATCTCCCAGGATCTGAGCCCTTAGACGTGGATTTACCCTGGAAGCACAGCTCCCTGTGCATCCCAACTACAACAGAAAAGTACAAATGTTTTCACCTGCCTCTGTGATTTTCTACAAAGACACTGCAATTCTGTTCCATATTCCGGAGTTAAAGTACTTTCATCTCTGTTTAGGTTGCATTTTGGACCCTTGTTTTCATACTCTCTTACCCTTCCATTTACAAGAAAATCATGGAAGATCTGGCTTCTGTTTTTGGCAAAGCAGGTAATAAACCTGATCGTGTCCTTCTGGAACCTAGAAATTATTTATTCTGTGTTGGCCCAGCACATGACCAGTGGTCAATTGCTGGGAATAATGAATGTTTCTGCTGAGGGTATTACTGATAACACAGAGTCCAGCTCTGAGTTCTTTACTCAGCATATGCTCAAGACATATTTTTAAGCAAAGAACACCTTTGATGTTATCACAAGAAGGTAGAGGAAGAACTGTATGTACTTGTCTCTTCATTCCACACCTATCATTTAGACCCAGATTTGTATTAACCGGTCTTGTGCTTTTTTCGTGCATCTGCGAAAGGATCAGATGAGGTTTTTCAAATCAGCTGCTTTTCATGGTGTGATGTTCACCAGAGTTACAGCTATTCTGTGGAAAAACAGGCCAGGAACTGTTCTCTTTTCTCTCATCTGAGGTCAATTTGTCCAACACGATTCACCCCCACATGACGAATCTCTTTCCTTCAAAAAACAGTCACCTCCTGGGAGCAGTCACTCACATAAGCAGTCCCCTGAACCATGCTTAGACTTTCATGGAAGACTCTTAGTTGGCATTGGTCAAAACCACATCAAGGAACATGTCAATAATTAACCAATAAGGATACTCACGAACCAGTGCTTAAGCCTTTCTTCTGGCCCTGTTTTATTTGCTGGTGCTAACATAGCCCAAGAGCTCAGCCGTGATTGCTTGTCTTGGGGCCTACAGACCCTGAGCTTTCCATGCAGTGTCCTACCAAAGTCCTGAAAAAGTCCAGGGACTCTTAACTTCCAAGATGACCTTTGTATGGCGTCTTCTGGCCAATGCCGTATCTACAGCTACCTTAGAGTTATTAAATTCTCTTCAACGGCTTTTCTCGTAGTGTACTGATTTTGGGCTATTTATTTCCTTTGAAATATAAAGAAAATTTCTGGGTGTAAACAAGGTCTTAAAGTCTTGAGGTATTATGGCAGAAGGTCTAAAGCAAGACATGTCAGCATGTATCAAAGCAAGTATGAAATCTAATTTTCACACAAAGGCTTCTTTCTCCTGCCACAACAGGTAAAGATAAAATAGAAGTCTCTGAAGAGGACCTTAAGAAGCTCCCTTTTATTAAATGGTGCACTTTGGAAGCCATACGGCTGAGGTCTCCAGGTGCAATCACCAAGAAAGTAGTAAAGCCAATAAAAATTAAGGTGAGTTTTGTTGGTTTTTGTTTTTCCCCAAAAGAATGCTGTATGAGTTGTCTGGAAAGGGGGCTCCCGAAAGATCTAGATAAAATTCAAATAGTAGAGATATTCCACAATCTCACATATTTATTCTGTTTAGGTTTAACAGATTTATTCATCATCATTAATTTAATCATCATTAATTTAAGAGTGGTTTTGCTTCTCTTGCTCACAGTCTTACGTTCAATTTTAAATTTACGTTAGATTTAATTGATTTGAGCTGGAGATACCATGCAGATGGTATATGAAATAGTGATCAGACACAACAAATACAGTAGAAGGCACCACAATTTAGTAACTGATAAAACTCCTTCTTTTCTGATTGTCCTCTTCACTGCCATTCAGAAGAGAAGTGCCAGTGTTCAGGAGTCTAACAAATAAATATTTGGGAGAAAAACATTCTCCTAAGGAACCACCACTCATGCCTATTTAAGAAATTATGAAAGTCCCATAAAGGTCTACTGTCTTTCTATGAATTTCTTTGCATTTTGAAGGAAGCTCTTAACAAAAGATTTAGCAAAAAATACCAGTTCACACAATACATCAAGAAGCAGGAAAGACAGAAATATTATTTCTATTATTTCTATACCTGAAAAACCAAATTAGAACCAAAATAGTCTTTCCACATTCTCCACTGTTTAGGTCTTATGGAAAAAAGGGCAACAGAAAGAAGCTTCAAACATGTAATATGTCCACCGTGGCTTCACCACCCTCACTTGCCCTCTGTTAGGACCTTCTGCTTATGGAAAAGAAGTACTAAGAAGGGACTGTTTTGTGAGTTGAACCCATGATTTTCTCTTTTCTTAGAGTTTTTTCTTCTTTCCAGAATTTCATCGTCCCTGCAGGTGACATGCTGATGTTATCACCATATTGGTTACACAGGAATCCAAAATATTTTCCTGACCCAGAAATGTTCAAACCTGTAAGTTGTCGCTCTTAGCGTAGGTATTTTACTGTCTTTTCTCCTCTTCACTTATTTCACAACAAAAGCACACGGACAAATTGGCTTAAAGTTGGGTATTCCCTGTCGTCTGCAGGATAACCTTGTATACAGAGAAGATGTGCAAAAAAAGGAGAAGCCTGTAGGAATAGGCCAGACCTTAAAGTTCAGTTATATATTCCAGATAATATGGTATTGCTTTATATCACTTTGATCTTGATTCAAAGCCCACCATGGAAAAACCTCACTGATTTCACTGTAGAACCCAACTCAAGAACCGTCCCTGTGATTTGTTTGTGTAGCTCATCTCCACGCGTTTACACAGGCTTACTGGTCTTTCCAGTCAGATGATTTCTGGTAGGAATTAGCTCTTCTAATTCAGTAGCTCATCTAGAGTTTCTTGATTATTATTCCGCTCCAGGTGGCCATGTGGGCAGGCTTGTAACTGCTCTTTTTAGCACCATCCGCTGTAGAACGGTTTGTCTTTTTTATAGAAATACATCAAGGAGTAATTTAAACAAAACTTCCCCTCTAGCAAACTCTTCACCAATTTGAAATCCCTCATAACAATTCCTGCCTGTTTGAAAGCCTAGGCAAAAACGTAGATGCAGCAGCTTATTTCTTTAGTAACTTTACTCCTAAAAAGCAAGCTAGCTTGTTTTTTAGAAACTCATCCTTTTTCCATGAGGAATAGGTGAGTACCTCTCGGACATTGCGATTCCAAATGGCACCGCCTTGCTTCATCACCGCTGAGGTTTTTTTACAGACAGGCTGGTTTTGTTGAGAAGAGTTCCTTTTCTCACACACTGGCTTGCACCTGAGAATGGGGCCGGGCGATCCTTGCCTTTCTCTTGTGTGACAGCTCATACGCCTTGCATTTATCTGTGCGCAGCGTCTTAGAAATGGCCTGTGTGCAAGGCGTGCATGAGCCGTTTGTGGGCTGTGATACAATTTTGTGGCCGAGGGAAGGTACTGGTAGAACATTTGTTTTGAATGTGCATATATTTAAAAGGAGAAAGTCACATTTTTATAGACATTTCAATAGCTCAAGACGCAGGGTTTGGAAAAATGGGGAGGTATAGGAAGAACACTTTAGGGGTGATTTTGAAAACCCTTCCAGTACTAAGTAAGTTTCAAATGGGACCCTCATTTCTTTCCCTGAGTTGGTGCTGACTTTCGAATCCGGACTGTAACACTAACAGGTTGAATGCAAAAAAATAGCATTAGTGCAACTTTGTGTTGAGGATTAGCTGTCCAAGGTCATTTTTAGCCTGGAGAAATAAAGTTAAGCTTTATTTATATAAGGCTGATTTGGAAAAAAAAAAGTTTCTTCCCACAGGATCGTTGGAAAGAGGCAAATTTAGAGAAGAATGCTTTCTTGGACAGCTTTGTGGCATTCGGAGGAGGGAAGCATCAGTGTCCAGGAAGGTCAGTGAAACAGCTGGGGTTTATTTATTCCCAAACCCTGCAGAGAACAACTCTCTTGAACTGGGCTCCTCTTACACTTGGAGATAAAATGTTTTCATTGCTTTGCTCTTTGTAAGTCCCCCAATATTCACTATTATCCGGACCTTGTGTAAACTGATTTGAAAATGGTTTCATTCCTGGAAAAGACAGGTTAAGTCACGATGTAAAAGCAGAATCTGAGAGGAGCAGATGAAAGGATATCCCCCAGGGAGGAAAGTCAGCCTAGCTCTGCTGCTGCCGAGGCACCTTTTCATCAAGGGGGAGTTGTTCCACTTACAAACGTGCCAGTTGATAGACACAGGCATTTAGGTTGCCATAAACCAGTTCTAAATTAACCTAAAGAACATTTCTCTGGTCTGAGACTCTCTTTCCATCCTCTGTGATGCCACTGACATCTTTGCTAATCTTCCAATGTCTTAACTGGCTCCTCTCTGTTTAAATCTTGTCTTTGCATTAAGGCCCACGCAATTGTATGATGGCTTAAATTGCAGATCCTGTCTCTCTCCACTCCTCCAGCAATGCCAGCCTTGGTGCTTCCTGCATTCCTTCTGCTGTTTTCTCTGCTGTCCCTCTTCCTGGAACAAGTCCCAGGGAGCCAGCTGCTCCTCGTTTCTGTGTTCAAACATCTCTCTGCTCAATTCACTGCCTTCAAAACCTGGTCTCCTCTAGGAAGCAAATAACCAAGAATCCTTAAAACTGGTCAGTTTAACTCAAGAGTCCCATGTGGATTGAGGAATCCAGAGGGTGTTGCAAAGGATCTGCATTTTTGAATCTTCACCCTATAGCAGGCTGGACGTGACTGCCATATAAAATTTGTGAAGGCATTAAAGACATAAACAAAATGAATAAAACTGCATTCACCATTTAGGCTTGCTGGAGGAAAGTGCTCACTCACTGCTCTACCTCCGTGGCTTGTACCATATTCCTGAGCTAAATATGAGCACAGCCTCACTCCCAGCAAGGGCGACAGCAGAATTCACAAGAGGCATCCGCAGGTACAGGACAAACTGCAAAACAATCTTTCTGAAAGCTGCTTGTTTATATATAATGACCTATTTCTTTGTTCAGGCTGTTCTCTGGGCTCTGATAATATCTTTAAGTGTATGGTTGGAAAGAAAATGATAACATTTCCACATAGACAACAGACGGAGAATCTTTTTCTTGCTGACAGACAAAAAGTCCTTTCAAACCCTTTGGCAGTCCACATGGTAACATGCACCTTCACGCTTTTCAGCAATAATTCTAAGAGAATAATGCAGGGGTCTTAGAAGAAAGGAAATTAAATCAAGGGATGTATCTAGATCCCATGTTGCAGATTTCCTTGGTATGACTGAATGAAACAAAGATATTTCGAGTTTAAGATGCATTTGCATTTAATTCTGTACTGGGATTTTTAATTGAAATTTATTAAACATTTAATTTCTCCATTGCAAGAGTTCATCATGAAATTAAAAGCTAATTTAATCAAACTGAAAGCTGGAAAATAACTAACTTGTCAAATATTCTAGCAAACTGACACGGGAAGAGCTCACACAAAGCCATTTACGTGCCATCTTTTTTACCTAAAGGAAAAATTTGATGGCAGTGAAGCTACTTTTATCTAACTAGGTGACTACTGCCTGTGTGACTGGGCTTATCTTGCATGGCTCTGTCTGTTGCCTCCTGTCTTATGCGGACATTGCAAACCCTTCAGCACAATGGCCGTGATTTCATTCTCGGACTCCATTTACTGCAGGACCTCAATCCACAGCTGGGCTCCTGGGTTCCAGCACAACACCAATACGTAGCAGTGCACTGGGGGCAAGATTTCAGAAAACACATCTTTGTCAAACCCCCTCGTCACTGAATAAAACGGGAAGGCATCAGTGACTCGGAGTTTTTACAGGAAAACTGCTCTAGGATTCAGTCATGAATGCAAAAGACAGGTGGGACCTAAGGGGCATTTAGCTGCAAGAAAGCTCATGGTTTCTGCTCGGTACAACGTGCTGTGGGAGAGAGGGATGCGCTGGGGCTCTGGAGTCCTCCTGCCTTTTGCTCCTGGGCTGTCCCTCTGCCCACCCTCAGGCGTGCGTGTTGCTTATCACCGTTGTGTCTCAGCGTCTCTGTTCGAAGAGCAGAATAACAACAGCAGCCTGTGGGGAGAAGCACTTTGAGATCTAACGGTGGGAAGTGCTGCGGTCAGTTATGGGTTATACCCATTGCTGCTCGGACAGATTGCAGATGAAGCCCGCCGCGGGTCCAGAGGGGTCAGCGCTAGTCAGCTCGCATCCGACTGCGCTTGTGTTTGAAGGACAGACCTCTGTAAATGCAGCCTTTCCACTTTCGGGGCAACCTAGAGGCATTTGGGCATTTGGCCACATCATCTGTGCCAAACCGCTGAGGCTCAGAGGCAGGACTTCACGCACCAGGAGCCCAGGACTACACTGGGCAACCAGTGCAGCGACTGTAAGGAGCCCACCTTTGCACGGTGACGCCGGCATGGAGTTTGGGTAGCAAGTCCTGCCTGACCTGAGCTAATTTCCACTGAAATATCTCTGCACTGCGTTCCCCCGAGCTCAAGGTCACCAAAAGCTCCCTATCTCAAGGTAATTCCAATGTGAAATCACAGAGATAATTTGGGTCTGAAGCTACGCCAAAACAAACAAGCATCCTCCCACTCCGGAGCACAGGGCGGCTCAGTGCGCAGATCTGGATGGCTCTGCAGGAGTTAGCTTGGGTCTCATGGGGCTTATTAGCTTCCTCTTCACACCTGCCAGGCCAAATCCAGGCTGCCGCCATGTGCAGTCATGTGGCCTTCTCCCCGGTGAATTCCCCAATAGCTGTTTTATCCAAGTTTTCCAGCATCTCTCGGATAATGGAAAATAAACTGTGCAGAAGAGCACGGTAGTGTGACTATTTTAACCAGGTATTTAAGACTTCTGTCTAAATTCTGCAAGTGAGTAATCCCATGACCTGGCATAGCTCCGTGCTAGGGCCTGAATGCAGAAAGCTCTTGTACGTATCAACATTAAAAAGAAATAGCCTAGAGGAGTTCACCTGCAGTTATCTTAAATCTTCTCCGCACTGACTAAGATAGACCTTTCTTGAGAGCATTACAGAAAAAAAATCATGCCCTTGGGTCTCATACCGCATTCTAATGCTGACGCATTAAATAATAACTCCCGCTGTCACAGCTACTCTGATGTCATCAGGCTCCCAGCTGTATTATATAACTTTATATAGCACAATTAGTCATATAGCCTTTTCTATATTTGACTGTCTTCTCACTCCTATGAAGTTATTTCAAGTCAGCAAGCGTTAGAAGAACATAAATGTTTATACAGTGGAAAAAAACCATAATGATAAGGGGCTGTTTTAAAATAGGGTGTCAGAGGGATGCTGTCGGTCTAACGTTTCACCGGAAAGAAGGGGCAGCCGCTACATTCATGTTCTTCGCTGAGTAATGAAGCTGAACAAAGCTACAGCATATTTTCCTACGGGAGATAAACTTTCAGGCAGAACTAAAGCATGGAATGTAAAATGTGTCAAAGACAGCCTGTTTCTTATCTGATGATGACACACGTGTGATGGTCGGGCTGGATGGCCAATGTTTTCTTTCCTCCCTTTTCTCGCAGGTGGTTTGCTATCATGGAAGTCCAGTTGTTCGTTGTGCTGTTCCTATACAAATATGAATTTGTGCTTTTGGATGCAATACCAAAGGAGGTAAAAGATCCATGCATTTATATAGCATTCTGCATCTTTATATCCTTCATTCACCACGCTCAGCTGAACAATCATGCTCAGCTGTGGTTAAGTATAATGAAGCAAAGTTTTGAGAGGAGCATTAATAAAACACATAATGAATAACTTTATCTTCTTTTAACTCAGAAAACCCAGAGTAACTCCGGCAATGTTAATGGGGCTGTGCTGTCTATACAAGAATGCACCTACGAGAGTATTTTGTCTCATCATTACCTAAACGTTACAAGAGATTTTATAATTGCTTTCTGCCACTCACAAAAACAATAACTATAGAAATGGATTATTAATACTTTAAAGCTATGGAATCAGATGCAGCACTCACAGTGCTCTTCCACTTCTTATTCAGTGGTGGTAGAGAAATGATTAGAGTAAGACTGTAGGAGCAGCTGTGACACAGAAAGGTTCTACCATTAAGGGAGAGTGGTGTGGTCTCCACTCTCAGTAGTAATTTCCTTCTCCGTTTGCCTGTGTCCTGTCCGCTTTCCAAAAATCCTTGTTCCTCACAAACATGGACTGCTGCAAAGTCAGCACGTCCGCCTGTCGCAACCTAAACATGACACACGAGCCCTATAGCTAAACTCCTGAGGAGAGGAGGGAGAAGTTGAGAGTGGCATGGGCTTTGTATGATTGCCCTTTAGGCTGCACGTTGGAAGATCAGAGCACTTAAGTTCCTCTGCTCTCCTTGAAGAACGGGACATGTTGATCTCAAGTAGCTGTAGAAAGTCCGTATGGATGAAGGCTGCCTCTTGCTGACTGATGGTGTGTTGCCACACCAGCTTTCACTGGAGTTGACTGTAACTTGGGTCTGCACCCACAGGCAATTATGCTGGTGAAGATATTCAAAACCATTAGAGTTTCTTAAGATCTCCTGTGTCATCCTCTGTCAGAGTGAGTGGAATAAATGGTAATCACGAAGGGCCTACTCAATGGCTTCAGCAAAGCCAAGAAATACTCTCAGTATTTGGTCTTGATTCTGTAAGACCAAACCTCCAAGAATATGTTTATATCTTAATATTAAAGGACAATGATAATTCCATTAACTGAACTAATGTAAATGTTTCTACTGATTTTCTTCTTTTTGCAGAGCCCTTTACATTTGGTGGGGACACAGCAACCCATGGCACCATTCCGGGTCCAGTATAAATGCCGGGAATGAAAGTTGCCCAGCACTAACGTACCTTCCTTTGCCAACCACCCCTGGATGGATGGACCGCTGAGCTGCTTCCCTGTCCTACAGCTTCAGATAGGTTCTCTGCCTTAGCAGTACTTAATTTCAACTTTAAATGCTGTACATACTCTGCGTTGTGGTATGCCATACCAGTATAGTTGTATCTGTGCTCCTCACCTGATTGCCTACCTCCTAGTATTTAAAAACCAAGTTCTCCTGCTGCGTTCATAATTTGTGGGCCAATTATTCACAGACTTTGCAAATCTGGTATACTAAACTCACCAACCAGACATTCTGGATAAAAAGCTGCTATGTTTGGAAATCCTGCATGGAAGTTACGCTATAACCAGCGGAAAGGCAGGTCCCTTAGGCCGTGTCACTGCTTCCCGCGGGTTTCTTTGGACCAAGGTTAAATTGGTGCCTTGTGGTAACTCCATACGGCTCCCTGGTGCTGGTGGGCACAAAGTACGGGACAGTGCTGAGCAGAGACCGACAGATCAGGTCTGCAGCCACAATAAACTAGCATCACTGCCTGTGTAGCTAGGTGAAGATCTGGCCTGCTCTGCCTACAATTGGTGCCAACTTTTTGCAAATAAAATGCATTTATAATGGAAAAATTGCGAGCATGGAAAACACTGATGTCTTGTTCTGCTGGAGCACCTCAAATTTCGACTGAGCTTTATTTGCTCCGCAGGATTCAGAATCGGTCCTTGCATGAATATGCAATGAAAGTTTGATGATGATGTTTGGCTTCTAATGAAAAGCGATGGCAAGAAAAGCTACTGCTATTCATTTGACGGGTTGTCTAACATCTAGAACACTTTTGCTTTCCCTTTAACGTGACGTACTTATAGAACAAATTGGACAAATCTAAAAATATTTAATTCTATAAAGAATACCTAGTAAAAGTTGTTCAAAGAAGCTGTCAAATAAGTTCAGATACCAACACTTTAACTGCTGTCAGATTTCATATATGATAATAGTTGGCATGTATTTTTAGTCTTTTAAGTAAAGATTATTCATCGTTTTAGAGGTATTTGCAAAAAACCACAAATTGAGTTTCAACAGCAGTAAAAACTGTGGGGATAACATTCATAGGAAAATAACACATTGTACAAGTCATTAAATGGTTTGCTTAACTCAATTATGGATACAACAATTTAACAAACTTTAATGATTAATATATCTGGAAAACTATTTGTCCAACTTCTAATTTAGCTCATAATGGTTAACTCTGCAAGGGTTGCGCTTTTAACAGCTGTTTCAGAATCTCTTCCATACCTGAAAACTATTCCCTCGGTTTTCATGTCTGGTCATTACCCAAAAGTGTATATTTTCATTTTAAAATTTGGAAATGTCCACAATATCTGTTCAGGTATCTTGTAGCTTTGCGAATATAACTTTTTTTTTTCCCCAATGTGCATTTCTTTTTATTTTTCTGTTTAATTAATTTTGGGGGTTGTGTGTGCGTGGTTTTGTTTTGGTTGTTTGGTTGGTTTTTTTCCCAAGAGAGGTAACTCAAAAAAGGAAAAGTCTGTAATGGCAAACTTGACTTTAAACTAAAAAGGTCCCTAAAGGAAAGTATAACCTGAAGGTCAGCATCAGTTTGGTGAGAATGAATAAAAGGCACCTGAAGCCAACTAAAAGTTAATATTTAATAACAGAATCACAGAATCACAGAATTTCCTACATTGGAAGAGACCTGTAAGATCATCTAGTCCAATCATTAACCTAAAACTGACAGCCCACCACTAAACCACGTCCCTGAGCACTATATCTACACGACCCTTAAATCCCTCCAGGGATGGGGACTCCAGGGATGGCCAGCTGCCGGAGAGCCTGTGGGGTCTGGGGCTTGACTGAGACCCCCGTGTCCAAGTGTGTGTGCACGTGTGTGTCTTGGCAGGAGGCAGCTGGGGAGAGCAAGGATTCAGGCCCAACTACTGGAGGAGTCCATATTGTAAATATGTATTTTTACATATACGTCATGCTTACAGATTTTAACCCTGATCTGCTAGAGAAGGGAGCAGGGTGAAGCTGTCGGTGCTGCTCATGTGAGTGCTCAGTGAGTTCTGCTGGTGTTGGCCGGTGGGCCATCAGTGCACACACACATCGTACGTGTGTGTGTTTGTGCATGAGCCTGCTGGGACTCCACGCTCAGCTTCGCTGCAGGCTGGACCCCGGGGCGCGGAGCTGCGGCAGCCTCGCCTCTGTCAGGCTACCGATTTAGCAACTCCCTAGCAGGCTAGAATCAGTCATGAAAATATTTGTCCTGAAAGGCAGGACAGATTTTTATTAAATTGTAGGCTTTTGGCAGGGAAGAAGTACCTGTTCTTGACAGCCAGGGAGATACCAAACAAGCAGGTGAAGAAAAGCAGCCTTGACGCTGGGATCCCATCGCTGTGTGACTGCCCCGTCGTGGGTGACAGCTCCATGCACTTGCCATACTTTCCTAGGTAGAAAAAAACCAAGGGAGGTGGATTAGTAAAGCAATGTGGTGGTCAAGTGATAGAGCTAAATGGGGTCTTCTACCTGGAAATAATTCAGAAGCTTCTGGGGGAGGGAAAGACAGCGCTTTCCCGCTGGGACAGGGTTAAACGGGAATTAAAAGGTCATCACGATATCCTACTCAGGAGTGGATTAACAGTATCTAAATTATTCTTCTTCAAGCGTTTGTCTAGTCTGCTTTTAAATACGGCAGTGTTGAATTTCCCTGGGGCATTTGTCCTCTTACCTGACTCTCCCCACTGTCAGAAAGCTTTTCTGCGCATCAGTAGGAGTCAGAATGAAGTTTTTATGCATACTACCACCACCAGGGTAGCATCTCCACAAGCAGATTTTTAACCCCAAAAGAAAAAAAAAAAAGTATATTGACCTATCTTTGTATTTCAACCTTAACGTATGAAGTACGGATGTTAAAGGGAATGCAGTGGGGCATCCCTCAAAAACCATGTTAGAAAATGCAATTGTTCCCCCTCTGGACATGCCATAGGCCGGATCCACCTGAGCAAAACCCACAGTTTGCGCTGGCCAGGACTATGTGTTGGTATTCATTTATATTGGGATAAGTAACTCCCATGTCTAAGCCAGGGAAACAAATGGTAGGAGTCTTCTTAACGAGAGAGAAGAAATCTAGAGTTATGAGAAATGAGCAATAAAACTCTTTTAAATCAAATTTCCTTTAACAGTTTTTGTATATTGTATTGTATATTAAAGAAGAGTTTCAGGAAAAAAAACCACCAACATGGAAACTATCACATTGCAGCCAAAACTTTCTTGATACTGTTGAGGAAAGTATAAACACTTTCCCTGAAATCATATTTCCTGTGGAAATACAATATTTTACAGAAAACTCATCAAAATATTGTGAGTTAAAATTTTTGACCTACTGCAAGTGAGTCTTCTCCAGTCAGCACTGTGAAAAGATAACTCGTGTCGCGTCAGCAGCCACCTCCCAGAATAATCACAACTTCTTTTATGTCTTCCCTCTAATGAGCCTCACTGAAGGCCCCTCTCATCTGTACTTAGCAGTCAAGTATTTCAAGTGGTCTCTTTCTTTACGCTAGTAACGGTATTCGGTATCTTTTCTGTGCCACTGATTGTCACAGAAACCAGAAGTTTAGGCTTAGCACGTATACCTCCTGAAAATAGATATCTGGGGACTAAAAGATATGGCTGTGGCCATTGAGAGGTAAGCTAAAAATAATTACTTCCTTCTGAAAAGAAATTAAGTCTAAGGCCCTAGCTCTGTGCCGTGCTTAAGCACTGTGCCAAGCAAAACTCGACTTAAGCGTGTGTTTTGCTTTAAGCAAACGCTTACAATGGATTTGCAGAATAAGAATGGATTTCAATTTAAGCACAAGCTTAAGTGCTTTGCTGAAGGAGGGTCCAAATGCCTCAGTCGCTAACCCGTTGTTTACAGTTAGTCTTGGCATCTGCGTTGTAATTTTAAAGATATACAAGGGTTAGTGGAAATACTGAGGGAGCTTTGCTCATTTTAGGTGAAACTGGCAAACGTTAAGGGCTTTTAGGAAAAATATTTTTTTTTAAAACGGTCACATTTATAGCATAAACCAGTAGGCTTTATTGGCAGCAAACATCTTTCCCAGTTATTTGGTACATTCTAAACGTGTGGCTCATCACATGGCAAAAAATATTTCCTCTCCACCGGTATGCAGTGGAAGGGGAATTAGACACAAGAAAGGCATTCAAAAGATAGCAAGCGTTTAATTGAAACAACCAAGGAGAAGCTTTCATCATGTAGCCATTCTGAATGACATTGGACATGCAACTGATTGGCACAGCATTATTTATTTTTTTCACTTTGATCATAAAATTACTAGGAAAGGCTTAATGGAGTTATAAATATCTTGTTTCCATGAGAGTCCTGGGAAGATAATTATAGCACTGAAGTCTTTACAAAGATAGAGCATTTATAAAATGATATTATCTGAGGACTCCAATGGATAACACAGGGAATTCTGCACTCTATTCCCAGCTCTCCTGTTGACTCACTTTGCTTTTTGGGTGAATCACTCCATCCCTCAGCGACTCAGTTTCCTCATCTATACATTGGGCTAATAATGATAATTACCCACTGCTGCAAAGTCTGTATGGATTAAAAGTTGTAAGTATTGCTCATACTCACCAGAGCACTCAAGCCTGCTTATTGATAGTGATGGATGTCTGTAAGAGTTTGGACAAGCTATGTGCTTTCCTGAATTGGAACTGCCATATTTGTGTTACTGGCAAATCACATTACTTGTAGAATTACAGCCAAAATATTCAGAAGAAATATTTCAAATGTCTTGGTTCACACTTTTTACGAAGCTGATGAAACAGATGTACCTCAGGCTCTTCAAAAATATTTTGGTTTTAATGCAAAGCCTGGAATTTAAAGACTATGGACAAGTTTCTTGTTGAGCAAAAATACAATGTCCTTTCATAAAACCAGCCACCACGGAGCAGCATTACCTAGACGGTTGTCTAGCAGCTACCTGTGAGATAGGAACTACATCTATACTCTAACTTTCCTAAGTTGTATCAGGCTTTTTCACTCGTGTACAGCTTTTACTGCATTAGAAATGCGATATGCCATCTTTCCCAAGTACCAAGCAGAGTATTGGAGTAACAAGCATCAAAAGGACTTAATGTACCATATACTTAATGTTCCATAAAGCAACTTTTAGGTAGTATACAAGGGCAGAAAACTTTTTTTCTGAGGGTATAATACCCCCCACAAAGCAGACGTCGGATTAGGTAATCACAGCTGGCCAGAGAAGCCTAAAGCTAAGGAGGATCGTGCTGTTCTCAAAGTGTAATTAGGGAATGGCAAGATTTAGCATTCACTTTTTCCTGGGTCCTTGCTCAGGGTCAATTACCAGTGATTTCTGTGAACATCTGACGCAAATAAGAGCCAAGTGAGGCTCTATGGATGTAGTCCTTCAGCACCGCATTTCCAGACTCCTCTAGCTGAGGGGTCTTGAACGGGTAAAGTGTGCTCCAAGTTGAAGATAGGGCTCTGTCGCTCTTTCTCATCTCAAAGGTCTCAATCATAGCTGGACTTGACTTTCAGATTAAACACAAAAGTTTCAGTGGGTTCATGGCGTTGGTCTTTGTTACTGCTGACACAGATCCAGAGGCAATTTCAAGGCTTTGACCTTTTATCTGGCCTTTATTCTGAAGACCATCATTGCTCGGAAAAGCATTAAGTGTGTCCGCCTGTTTGCTTGATACCAAAGGAAAATCAAGTGCTTTCCAGTATCGTGACGTGGCTGCCCGAGCATGATTCCCAGGTTAAAATGAATAGATGAGCAGTGCAAGATACTTAAAGAGTTCTGCTCTTTAAATAATTCATTACAGCTGAAGATACTGCCTTTGACGCTCTTCTTCTGTCCAAATCTCGGTATTAGCATTTACTATTTTAAGCTTGTTTATAGAACTGGAATAATACACAGATAAAAAAGGATGATTATAAGAGTGTTTTCAGGCATTAAACCTGAGGTTTGAAGTTTCTTTTTCTGAAAAAATAAACCAAAGAATGTTTTACTGTCTGAAAACCTGGCAACTGGTCTTTGCTTACCGTGAACTGAAATCAAGCACCGCTTTGTTAAAAGCCAGTCTCATCACAATGATCTGGTTGTTCCTTAAAATAATAAAGACCCGAATCAGCAGGAGATGGTTATATTCTGTCCCTTGGGTATCAATCAACATATTCAGCCTTGCTAAATTTTTCTTAGAGCCTCTGGCCTTGCAGTCTGGTTCAGAGGTTGTGTGGACATGCACCGTTTGCCCATGTAGGCATATGGGTCTGTAGGAACAAATTGGGTAATGAGTTCTCTACGTACCCGCAAGCCAGGACAAATCCAAGTGACAGAACATAGCAAAAGTTGCAATCGCTAAAGCATCTGCCCTGAGCTACCCACACCTGCCAGCGCTGATCTGCACATGACGAGATACATTTATCCCTCCACACAGTGACACGCCAGCGCTGGCATCTTTCTACAGGGGTCGAAGGTGGAAGCTGGGCAAAGGGTGGGAGCTGGGGCTGTCCCACCTTCGGGACTCCGAGCATCTCACAACCTGGGGGCACACTGTGCCACTGGGTGTCCTGATGGGCTGGTTGTCTGAACCAGACAGAGCTCTTTCTGCAAACAGGTTTACATAATGAATGTACAGCACAGCGGGCTTCCTCCAGAAGTGTCATTTTAGCAGCCCAAGGGCAGAATCCAGACCAGAGGCCCTGGTTCTTCTCTACTTTCCCTTTTAACTTTCCTTTACTGTTCCCATCCTCCCAGGGATTTCACTGGTGCCCTTCTTCCCCCTTTCCAGCTCAGCTCTATGCCCAGCTTACTCTTTCCTTCAGGATTTTCAGATATCCAGGCTGCCAAATATCTGAAAAACTTAGAGTTGTAGTGCAACACTGCAAGGGTAAGACCGGTAGATCGGTAGCACATAATGCCTGGATGGACTGGCTGTCTCTTTTGGAGCTTTGTCACACAGCTGGAAGAGCAGGAGGAAGGGGTAGAGACTTCCCTCCGGCTGATGTGGAAGAAGGACACTCTTCAGAGGTTGCTTTGCCACAATGACTCAGTGTCGTGGAAGCTGTGACTGCCCAATTATATCTGTGTCACGAAGACCATTTCCATTTTGCCATCTCCAGTGCTCATCTTGCACAAGGGCTGGCAGGATGTAGGCACTGGCACCATCTAGGGGCCAACTGCCAATCACGGATGTATTTCTATTTCATGATAATATATGTAAGCATATACTATAATAACATATCCAAACAAAACATATCCTAGTAGAAGTGTTGCAAAAGGCAGTGTCTGTAAGTCTTTACTGCTACACACAATTCAGGCACAAAAATATAGCCTCAGTTGTTACTTACCTGCTTGAGCTGCGTATTTTCTATTAACTGAATGTGTATGTGGTATCACGTGCTGACTAATAACTCATCATTCACACTCTTCTGCTTCCAGTGATATTCCAATTATGCCTTCAACGGTCACCTAAAAGTGTCAGAATAATGAATGAAGACTTAAGAAAGAAAACACAAAAAGCCTTAAGACTATGGATCACACTTTAAAAGAATGAAACACATAAATAAATTTTTATGATCTCTCAATATAAACAAAACTCCTTAATCTGACATTTTTGAAAGCTTTCTGTGTCAATCCCTGTAATTATGGATAAAGATTAATAAAAGGCAAAGTAATCTAGTGCAATGGACTTCTCCATCAAACCTGTCTAGTGCTGCTTCAGAACTAGGGCTCCTAAATTCTCCTTCTCAACAATTAATAAACAATAATTACCACACTATTCACTTTATAGGAGCAAATTGTGTCTTGCAGTTGATTACACTCTGTGGCTTTCTAATTAGTACATGTAAAAATAGCATTTGTAGTATCTTTGTTTTCTCAGTTGTTTACATTCTGAAGTGGATTAAATAATATATTCAGAAGCTCAGTCTGTATTTAGATACCTAAATAAGCATCTTGATTTTTCAGAGCACCTATGACTCTCAGCATTGCACAGTGCTTCTGAAAATCAGGCCATTTATTTAGGTGTCTATATTTAGGTACATGAGTTTGAAGCGTTTGGCTTGAGGTCACATAGCTACGGCTCATTGCATTTTTTTTATTTCGATTTGGGTCACAATGGGCAAGTCACTTCTAATAATTCTCATCACAAATCTAAGAAATAGCAGAAGAGGTGGCAAGAATTACTTACTAAATACCATCATGATGCTTAGCACTTCCTCAAATACATAAAGTTTCCTTCCCAGAGAATTTCAGTCTAAAAAAAGATAGAAATCAGTGCATCAGAAAGGTAAAACAGTATGTTTAGAGACTGAACTTATGTTCTGGTTAAACTGTGCTCATTTCCTGGATTTTATTTGTCTGGCATCTTTGTCGTTCCCTCTATAAGCTTATGATGATTTTGACAAGCCAGATGTTTTAGCTTCCCATATTTTGATTGGGTAAATCCTAGAAACTAAGTGCTTCTACTTGTTAACACATGGCAGCAAACTGCAGTTTATTCTTGAGGAATTTGAGCTGACATTATCAGTCATGCTGTTGAATTGTGACTACACCTCCAAGACTGCTTTTGAATTTGCATGGTAGCTTGCATAGGCCTTGACCTTAGTGAAGCAGTTACGAAATGACAGTCGAAGCCCCTGCAGAGAGAAGATCACTGGGAAAAGGACATCAAGAGGATAAGGCAGTCTTCTAAAGAAACAAGGAAATGAGTTCCCTTAACATCCTACCTCTGCAGTTTGTCATCCCTCTACTTCACAACGTGAGATGCTTGTAGCTTTGGTAGCAGGTATACACACCACCGGCGATTCATAGAGCGCTGCCTTCATTTTGCACGGAGATGGTGGCTGAGAAGAAACAGGCAGCCCATAGGTGAAAACAATCATCTTAAATACCTCATATATTTCAACAAAATTAAAATCTCCTTGTCTTTCAGCATCCTCTTTCAAACAGGAGAATTTAAATCTGGCCATAATATTTGAGATTTGAGAGAACTTTAAGGATGGTATTTGGTACAGAAAAAAAGCTTGCTTTTTTTTTTTTTTCTTTCTTGAAATAGAGATTGTTTTAAAAGTCAATGAAACCCATTTTTTCCCCTTGATCTATCATGCATCTAGGCTAAAAAAACATGTCTTGGTTAAAAATATTCCTTAACCAGAAATTGGGACATGGCATTTTTGTTGTCTTCAAAACCGAGGGTTAACTGTAAGATAATAAAGCTCTATGTTGTGTTAGGTATGGAATTTTTGCAATGTCAAATCAAAAAGACTCTCTTTCAGGCAACTCAGTCTCAGAAGCGGATGGAAAATGTGAAGACTCTTTGTTCCTATTCTTGTTGCTTTAAAAGACAGGAGTCTCCTGTCTGACCTTTGTCTGACCCTCAAGGCGCTCAGAAACCACAGGGATATAGGAGAGAGAGGGTTTAGGGAGCAACACAGCCAAATGCAGGGGCTGTCCCACTGCAAGGCTGTGAGTTCAGGGGTTCCCAGAGCGCTGCCACAGGTTCTCCCCATTTGCCTGACTCCCACATACCAGATTTGGAGAGAACCGGCATCCCTGTGCGCAGCGGAAGCTTGTGCTTCTCTGCACCTCCAGATCCCCAAAGAAGGAAATGGCCCTGCTCCGTGATCAACCTGCTCATGGAGTATCACGTGCAAGGGCACTACAGGCACTGAAATTTTACAGCAAGTGAAGGATACTCTCCCTTTCTGCAGCCGTTTTTCATTGGTGCAATTACCAATCATTCTTCTTGCACCTAGAACTGTGCAAAATACTCTGTAGATAAATGAAAAAAAAAAAAGAAAAAGGGATGGCCTTTGCTTTACACATTTTTCTTTAAACATCTGCAATACTTTCTGTCTAAGCTGCTTTGCAATTGCTACATGCACGCAGGATGGAACCGAAGAGGTGTCGAGGCAATGTTGTCTCACTGTACTGAGTGACTGGGTGATAAAATAGCAGATGAAATTCAGCGGTGATAAGTGCAAAGCAATGTACATGGGAAAAAATAACCCTAACTATACATACATAGACACTGGTTTGAGCTATCACTTTTGCTGCGGGAGATCTGGAGGTCGAAGTGGAAAGCTCTCTGAAAATGTTAGAGTGGGGCTAGGAAGGGGTCAAAAAGGGGAATCGAATGTTAAGAACTGGTAGCTCCCCCCTGAGATGACAAGGAGACCCCCAAAGTCATAGGACTCTATGGCTGATATGCTCAGAGTTCTTCTGCGTCCCTCGGCCATACAGCGGTCTCCTGTTCCACATCCAGCAAAAGTCAATAGTCATTTTAGTAGAATCGAATTTTAAAAGAAAGTAGTGTTTTCTAGTAAAATTAGAAAGGATAGGGAGGATGGTGATAAAGTTTGACACTGGAAATAGAGAAAACCACATCAGCTTGAAAGAGGGATAGCTGAAGGGAAATCCAATTAAAGTCTGGAAAATAATGATGGTGAGAAAACCAAAATAGAAATTTCATTTACTGCCTGTATAACAACGGAACATTAATGCAACAATCAGGAAGAGGAATTGAAATTGTTTTTACACGGTGAAGAATTATCATGGCACATTCTGGAAAGCCAAACCACAAACAGGCTCAAAAAGAGTTAAGACAAACTCCTAGAAAACAGGACCACTGGTAGCTACTAAGCATAGTAGCTTGGATACAACCCTGAGCTCCAGAAGTTCCTACCTCTCTAGTTGCTGGAAAATTATAAGGTAAATAGGAGAAGAATACGTGGTCTATTTTTACACTGTTTTATTAAGCATCCAGTCTTGGCTGCTGGAGACAAGATACAGAGCTAGATGGATCCAACTGTGTTTTTATATTCTAAAAAAGTAACAGAAACAATCAAGGGTATGCTAATGCTGATAGAGTCAACATTAATTTTCCTTGCTTTATCCACTCTAATCTCCAGACAGCCATTTGCAAGAAATCATAATCCATATCTGGCGGAAGAATTTGGGATTATCCCAGTGAGAAGAAATGTAACAGAATCAGCGTTCACTTCTTGAGAATCTACAGATTTTGAGACGTTACTTACTCATTTGTTCCGAAAAGAGAAAACTTTGCCACCAAAGCTCCTACAAAGGCTGCAGGAGTGAGTCAGTGTTTGTATTTTGATGATCAGAAATCAGCCTAACACGGGGGACCAAAATCTTTTGGCTACAGTACTTTATTTATGTTGAAATTCACGGTGGTTGCTTCAGTAGGTTTGAGAGGCCACTTTTGCTTACAGATTAAATCTGTGGATAAGAAGCAGGTGCAGACTGAAGATAATGAGCAGCTCAGGTTTTGGATGAGATGGGCTAAGCCTGTGCTCTGAGATACCAGTAACAAAACTCCCACTCACTTCTGTGGGAGCAGGACTACAGCACTGCTTGCAAATTTTGCAAGTAGCAGCTGTTTTATCACCTCCTTTGGTATCCTTTCCAGAATTTCAGCTTCCTCCAGATTTTGGCACTCTGCAACTACCTGGGTTGTGAGAAGATGCCCACAGCATTTAGGAAGCACAGGCTGCATGGCCTGAATAGCACTGGGGCCCGAGTGAGTAAATGGTGTGACTCCAAGCAGGACGTTCTCTCAATCGCTCTTACTCTCTCTTTTTTGCAGCGCCATTTTTTTCCATGTCTAAATAATATATTATTTTGTGACCTTTCCTAATAGAAATCTTTAATGCATACAAGAAGGGATATTAAAAACACTGCAATTGTTGCCGTTCTCATTATTACCTAATTTGAAGGACATAGTTAATGCAAACTGTGGAATTTGGGGTTTTTTTCCCCTTCACCTTAGCAGTAATGTCTGGATGCACATAAAAGCCAAAGTACTGACTTAGGTGTTCCTGATTTTTCCTGAACATGGATTAGCTTGCTTTCATAACTGTAGAGATTCCTATTTTACTACAAGCAAAGCATATGCCAGGGCAACTTCATGACAATGAAAATATTCTTTCCAATATAAAAAAAGAATAAAACTTGAGACTGGCTACCGCGAACAGGACACAGTTAAGAGGTATGGGGGGATAAGAAGACACAAGGAAATTGTATAACATAAAATGTGGGACAGAAAAAGCACGGTGGGTACTCTTCCTACTCAGAATATTAAAATAAGACATCATGCAAAGGGAACACATGTAAGTGGAGACAGAGGAAGATTTCCTCCCAGGTTTAATTCTTAAAACAAAACCCAAAACAATAAGCATATCATTTGATTTAAAACCTGATTAGTTTATATTGTGACATCTTTAGTTCCATAGCTTGCTTTCTCTTCTGCATAGTGCCTGAAGCAATAAGATCATGGTCAGGGATTCATATTTTAGGCATGAGGATAAAACAACAAGAAATAATAGTTACTAATATCCATTACATATTATATATTAAAAAGGCAGAACCAAAGATGAAAGCCTGGAAGGTGTCTAAACCAGATATGCATGAAGGCATAAGTCAGTCCTTAGTTAACGGGACCGGGAAGAAACTCTTCTGTTGCAAATACAACAATCTACAATGCATTGCTCTTAGGTGTTTGCAGAGATGAGGTGGGATATGCTATTGATCTCATTCATTACAACTGTTTTTTTCTGCTGTTATTGGAAAGTGCTGCTATAAATGGCATACATCTTTTTACATATTTTTAACTAATGGAGAAGTATTCCTTCCATGGATTTTTTTATAAGGTATTTAATAATTATATGGGAGTCTTGTAGTTCTCCATTATATTCTATAGATTTTCAAAGCCATCTTTATAGAAACCTATTTACATTTCTGTATCACCCTATTGATTAAATCCCTCCGTATTACATTCCAAAGCGAAGAGACCGCAGAAAATCAGCATTAGCCTCTGACGCTTAGCGGTCTCGGATGTACAGCTGGAAGAGAGAAAATAGCCCTTCCTTTAATAAAGCATGCCTTGGGGGCAGCTGAATGCTTTCTCTTCTTTTTAAAATCATGACCACGACCAGCCCTTTTCCACTGTAACCCTAACGTTCCTTAAGAGTCCTACAAATGCACCTTCGAGCCTCATCTGTAAGGGGGAGATACGCCTTGTTCACCTGTTAGTCTGAAGAAGAGATGAATGACAACTGGATCCATTTCAGATGGAGCTCACTTCAAGGGTGAGTTTGCTTATCAGTGGCCAGAAGTGGGAATGGTGGTTGGGAGCTCCATGCCCCAGAGGCATTTAGACCCCCTACAAAATCACCATGGTGGGGGGTATTACGGGGTTTGTCACTAAAACCATGGTGAGGTGTGCTGGCACTGCATGGGCATCCATCCCACCTCTTCTCTTTGCATCCCACCCCACCTCTTTCCATCCCATTCCACTTCTCCCCTACCCTACCCCATCCCATCCCTCCTCACTCCCATCCGATCCCACCCCACATCATCCTAACCCATCACATCCCACATCTCCCTACCCCATCCCATATCTCCCTACCGCATCCCACATCTCCCTACCCCATCCCATCCCACATCTCCCTACGCCATCACATCCCACATCTCCCTACCTCATCCCACATCTCCCTACCCCATCCTATCTGACCTCATCCCATCCCATCCCACCTCACCCCATCCCACCCCACATCTCCCTACCCCATCCCATCCCACATCTCCCTACCCCATCCCACATCTCCCTACCCCATCCCATCCCACATCTCCCTACCTCATCCTATCTGACCTCATCCCATCCCACCTCACACCATCCCACCCCACCTCTCCCTACCCCATCCCATCCCACCTCACCCCATCCCATCCCACATCCCCCTACACCATCCCACATCTCCCTACCCCATCCCATATCTCCCTACCGCATCCCACATCTCCCTACCCCATCCCATCCCACATCTCCCTACGCCATCACATCCCACATCTCCCTAGCTCATCCCACATCTCCCTACCCCATCCTATCTGACCTCATCCCATCCCATCCCACCTCACCCCATCCCATCCCACCTCACCCCATCCCATCCCATCCCATCCCACCCCACATCTCCCTACCCCATCCCATCCCACATCTCCCTACCTCATCCTATCTGACCTCATCCCATCCCACCTCACACCATCCCACCCCACCTCTCCCTACCCCATCCCATCCCACCTCACCCCATCCCATCCCACATCCCCCTACACCATCCCACATCTCCCTACCCCATCCCATATCTCCCTACCGCATCCCACATCTCCCTACCCCATCCCATCCCACATCTCCCTACGCCATCACATCCCACATCTCCCTAGCTCATCCCACATCTCCCTACCCCATCCCATCCCACATCTCCCTACCTCATCCTATCTGACCTCATCCCATCCCACCTCACCCCATCCCATCCCATCCCACCTCACCCCATCCCATCCCACCTCACCCCATCCCATCCCATCCCATCCCACCCCACATCTCCCTACCCCATCACATCCCACATCTCCCTACCTCATCCCACATCTCCCTACCCCATCCCATCCCACATCTCCCTACCTCATCCTATCTGACCTCATCCCATCCCACCTCACCCCATCCCATCCCATCCCACCTCACCCCATCCCATCCCACATCTCCCTACCCCATCCCATCCCACATCTCCCTACCCCATCCCACCTCACCTCACCTCACCTTTCCTCTCCTCACCCCATCCCACCTCTCCTCTCCCCACCTCACCTCACCTCAGGGCAGGGGACAGACACCCTGAGGCAGGGAAGCTTTGCCACGCACTATTACCAAGGACACAGACCGCTGCCTGGTTCCTACCGCCCCCTGGGTGCCGGGGGCGACGTGAGACCCTCCCCCGGCTCACCCGTCCCCACACGGAGCGGGGAACACCCGCCGCCCCTCGCCCCCTCCCCGCCCGCCACCGCCGCCCCTCGCCCCCTCCCCGCCCGCCACCGCCGCCCACGCTGGTAAGCGACACCGGGCGCGAAGCGGTGGGAGGTGAGGGGCGTGGCCTAAGGGTGGAGGAGGCGGGGCCGGCTTGCTCCTCGCATTCTTATTGGTGGCCCCCGCCTGCTCGTCTGGGCGGAGGGGCTTGCTGATTGGCTTGCGGCGTCCCCTCAGCCTCCCCCCCCCCCCCCGCCCTTCCCGCCTTGTCCTCTACCTTCGCCTCAGCGGCGCGGGCAGCCGAGAGGTGCGGGGCGCTCGCTGAGCAGCCGGCGGCGCGCTCCTCGGGGCTCGGCGGCGGCGACCGCTGACACCACCACCATCAGGGGAGGAGGGCGGGGAGGCGAAGGGCGAGCGAGCCCGCAGCAGGTAAGGGCAGGGCCGCTGCCGCCAAGGGGCTCCTTTCCCCGGCGGGGCCGCCCGCTTGCAGCCCTGCCCCGCCGACCTGGCGCCGTGCGCCCGCTGTGGCGGGGTTATGTAACCGCCCCCCCCCCCCTCTCCCCCCGGCTCTCCCTGCGGCGTCCGCGGTTCTGCCGCCTCCCCGCGCCCCGCTCTTACCTCGGGCTCTCCTCTCGCCGGTGGCTTTTTGGGGCGCGGGGCGAGCCCGGGGCTTCCCCTCGGGTGCCCGCCCTCCGGCCGGGGTCGGTGCCCGCCGTGCAGCCCCTGCGCCGGGCGGCTGGAAATGGCTGGGGGGAGGTGGAGGCGTGCGGTGAGGGAGAAGGACGGGGCGGCTCGTCCTGAGGGGTTGGCCCGCTGTGGGGGGAGAGGAGCGTGGGGTGAGGTGAGGGAGCGTCCCCCCGAGCGAGGTGGGCTGGGGGGGTTTGGGAGCCGGGCGGGGAGCGCCGGGTGCCGGCTCGAAGCGGGTGGGCGCTTGCGGCGGTGCAGAGCTGTCCCAGGCGGTGGTACCGCCGAAGGGCGGTCCGCGGGAACGCGGGGCAGCCCCTGTCCCCGAGGGAGAGTCTTCTTGGGCTGCCTTAAAGTTGGCTGCAGCATCCCGCACCGATGTTGTTTGATGCTGATATAGCAGGTAGCGCTCTAGTTTGTGTTTGGTTTTTTTCTTTTCCTCTCCTCGCCTCTCCTAGGGTTTTTTGTATCTCTTTAAAAAGTGTTTTGGTCCCTTTTCAACTCGAGTTTAGAGTTTCCGAAGAGGAAAATGTATGATAGGTTTATACAACTGAAAGAAAGCTTACAAATGAGAATGATAATCAGGGGTTATGCTTTAGGTGAGCTTTTGTGTTAGGCTTTGAAGATCTGCGCTTACAAATTGGTTTGCTCTTTGTGCTGTTTAGCTAGTTAGAATGGTTGTCCTGTTGGAAAGGAAAAGTCTTTCTATGAAAATACAGCATTACTGTAAAGAAACTGCTGTGTTTATTGTTGCACTAAAACTGGATTACATGGTTGCACATCATTCCTGAACAGATGGAAGTCTGAATACTGTGAGAATATAAAACAATCAGGAAAAACTACACACGCATCACAGTAAACAAGGACAGAAGATGATTTTCTGTAGACTATCAACTCCCATAACTGGTAACTTTTTCATTTTTAACAACAGGAACTGTACAGAGGAGTCCATTCTCCTTAAACTTCTGAGAAGGAGTTGTCAACTGTGTGATCTAGTTTGTCTGTCCTCTTCCAAATATTGTAGTGTGTCTTCGGATTCAGTGGCTTGGTTTGTCATTGTGTTGAAAATGTTTGTCATTGCATTGGTGTCCTTAGTGATTTTTAAGCTATAAATTACTTGTGTGTACCAGCAGAAAATCCTTTTCAAGGAATCTTTGACATTTTATTCCAAGTCATTACAGTGTCTTGAGTATCTTCTAGGAGGTAAACACTGCGAACAGGTCCTGTTGCATGTAGTTCTGACATATGTGGTTTCTTCTTTTTTTTTTTTTCCTCCCGATAGAGAAAGGGAAAGTAGGTCTTGGTAGGAATTGGGGTATAGTTATGAATTTTATGTTACAAACTAGAGGGCTGTTAAAGGAGTGTTCCACTGACCCCTGTGTGAGGTGACACATCTGGCTGAAGGCCAGCAACGTTGTAATACTGTGTGCCCCTTATAAAACTAGCTCGCTTTAAATAGAGTAGCAAAGAGGCCAAGTGAAGGTAATCGGAAAGCTTGTTCTGGTTTCTTTGGGTTTGGGAAAGGTTTTTTTGTTCTTTGAATGCCTTAATATTGCCATGGTAACTTCAGTGGTTGACTAATCATAGCCCAGCTTCTTGACCTTAAGAACAGCACACAAATCTTCACGCTTGGCACTGGCTGATCAAAGCATCGTCTTCCTATTGTGGAATGGGGCTGGAGTCTTGGCTTAGTAGAGTTGAGCACCAGTGTCTGCTGGCTTGTTTTCTCCAGGGCTGGACACACAGGTTGCTTAGCAAGCCGATGCCAGCTGAGTTCCTTTACTGGTCATAGGGTACATCCCTGGCACGGGAGGCACAGCTGAGCCTGCTGAGCAATATGCAGGTCTTGAGCTGGCCAGCCCTGCTCTAGATGAATAAAAGTGAATAGTCCTTTTGGATGTTAAAAGCTTCCAAAAATAGTTGCAAAGTCTCAGCTGAATTTAATACGGCTAGAATGTCAATGGAAAGGATTAGAACATTTGGGATTTGTACCAGTTAGCATTTAAAAAAAAAAAATAAAATCCTCTTCCTCGTATCTGCCACTTCTGTAAGAGGAATAGTGGAGATTTGACACTATTTTTGTGTGATGCTAACCAAATTGGAGTTAAAATGTGAGTGGACTTCACTGTACCAGTAACTTTTATTACTCTAAGGGGAATAGTCATTGCTTCGATGGGAGATGCATAGGTGAAGGTTGAGGGAAGGGGTGACTGTAGTCTGTATTGCTTTTGAGACTCCCAACAGTTCATTAATCCTATTGCATGAGGTCCCGTTCTGCTCCAATTAAGTAAAATGTCTCCATTTAAGTCCATGGGAGCTTTCCACAGTGAAGAATTAGCACCATATAAAAATAATACTAATCTCCAGTGTTCATTTTGCAGAATGGAATGAAGTTTCAGGAGGCTGCTTCTATCTGAACTTCCGTGTTATACTTGTGCCTTCTGCCAAAGTCTTCAGTGTGAGTCCAGTTGACTTCAGGAGTTGTATCCTTAGGCTGACACTACAGAAGCTGGTGACTTTGCCTTTGTTGAGTCAATAAATATTTTGAGTAAAACCTGATTTTTTTCAGTAAAATCTTAGTGAGTTTGATTCCTCCCCTGCTGCCCCCCTCCCCTTTGAATGATGGTAAAACTTGCTGCTTAGGTTGTTTTTTGGTGTGTGGTGTGGTGGGTTTTTTGTTTATGTGTTTTTGGTTCTTTTTTTTTTCTTAGTAGGAGCAGAGGTATAATCCCTACAGGTGTTTTTTTCTGGACCCTTCTAGAAAAACAACTGCAACTTTTCTCACTTTGTTTTTTTTCCCAAATTTTCTTAATTCCTGTAGATTACGGTTTCCAGGTTTGCACTCGGGACTCAATAATACTTTTAGTTTATAGTGATTATATTTAAAGCTTCTATTTGTAACATTTTGTTTGCTTTATTCTATTTTTAGTCATGTTGTTTGTCATGGCAAGCAGTGTTTAATAAAAAAAAGTAAAGTTTCCTAGCAATTTCAAGAGATATGTGCCTGTTTCTTGATGTCCCTCAGGGACTCTTTTTAAAAACTCTTAAGGCAGGAAAATGGTCACCAAGGAAATGTCTTATTAGTTTCCATAAAAACAGTGGATGAATCTATGCATGCTTGGTGATATATAAGGCATTGGTCCATTCAAACACTTAATGTGCTCAAGTTGTCTTCATTCAGCAAATTTTTAGTTGAAGTTCTTTGCTCTGTAGGGGTCTAACTTCATAACAAGATGCTTTCAGCTTTACACTAAAAAAGCAACACTTTTTGATAATAATTTTTCAAATAGAAATTTCAGTAAGCTATTGGTATTTGCCAATGAATATAGTTTTCTGCTGGTCTCTGTTAATTTTAATTAGAGGTGTACCATGTCTAAAAATAATTAGATAACAGAATGAATACTTGCCTCCCACCTGGAAAGTCTACAGAACTTTCGGCTGCAGTATCTACAGGGTTGAACATTGACGCAACCTAATCTTTTCCGGTGGGAAGGGTGTTTGCTTCACATTTTGAACAAATTACAAAGTCTTGCACCCCTTGACCTCAGGAGGAGAAATTTACACTGACATAAGTTATTTCAAAGTGATTCGAATTGTGTATATGAACTGCACAAAAGAAGTGATAAGGAGATTCCGCGTAGGGTCTGGAAGGGTAGTGGCTGAGTTGGTTTTCCAAGGGTTAATAGCACTGCATTCTTGTGGTACTCTATTCTGTGTAATGCATTTTCTGACTTGAAAGTTTAGGGTCAAAATCCTACACCAAATTCAGAAATAACATAGGAACACAGATTACATATGGGTGAATTTTATTTCAAGGGGATAAAAGGATGTGGCGAGCAATCAGCATTAGCTGGAGGTTTCATGGACTTGGGCTCAGGTTTGTTTGTGTCTCAGTATCTCAGTCTTCTAAAGGGAACAATCCTGCTACAGAGTTTACTTGTGTGGTCCTGGTTAAGATCTTGGTGAATGAATTTAGCATCAATATTGGTGCTGGATGATGTCTTAGTGTTACTGTAATATTTTTTTTTTAATGGTGTTGCCACTTTTGAAATTCTGTATGACAATTTCTGGTATCTTAAGTATTTGAAAAATTTCCTGATTTGGGAAGAGAAGCAAATGCACAAGTCACTACATAGAACTCACTACGTTTTAAAATTAAGATGAATAGGGTTTACTCTTGTATGGATGCCTTTCTGTGGTTTTTTTTGATAATATAAAAGGGACTGTGAGAGCTGGGAAGTTAACTTATTTTGTCAGAAGCTGTGGAAAGGAGCTTTAATATAAATGGGGAATATGATCCAGTGACTGTAGTATAGTTACATAAAAGATGACTTTTAATTGGATTTATTTTACATGGCAATCCAGTTCATGGATGACACGTGATCTAGAATTAATTGTTTTTAAGGGATTTGAAATGAAAATTCTTTTGTTCAAGAATAATTAGTAGAATAATTGGAAAGAGAATATTTTTTGACAGACAACTGCCTGAAGTGGCAAGTAAATTCAAAGAAGCCACAAAACACTACCAAAACACCTGAGCCTTAAAGTGTTTGACAGACATAATAAAGCATCATGTGTTATATTATGTAGTTATGATTTGTTTTCTATATGTAACATGTTATGCAGCTCATTTTGCTGTGAAAACTGAAATTATAATTTCATGAAGGCTGTAAGTAGGTTAGTTGCTGAAAAGTTCAATCCTAACTTTTACTGTCGCCTGCCCATTCCCAAACTTGGCCCTTTCTTTTTCTGGTTGCTACAAATATTTATGCAACCATGAAGTGAATCAGGTCAGTTACCTACCTAATGGACTCAAACTTTTTTCCTTAGGCCTGAGCTTTTCCTTTAACTGAATCAGTTTGTGTAGTTGTGCCATGAGAGTCCAGCAAAGGGCTACCAAGTTGATTAGGGATTTGGAACATCTTTCTTATGAGGAAAGGCTCAGGGACTTTTTAGTCTGGAGAAAAGAAGACTGAGGTGGGGGATCGTATCAATACTTATAAATACTTAAGGGGAGGGTGCCAGGGAGATAAGAGTCTTTTTTCAGTGGTGCCCAGTGATAGGACAAGAGGTAAAGGGCACAAACTTGAGCATAGGAAGTTCCATCTTAACATGAGGAGAAACTTCTTTACTTTGCGGGTGGCAGAGCACTGGCACAGGGTGCCCAGAGAGGTGGTGGAGTCTCCCACACTGGAGACATTCCAAACCCGCCTGGACGCCGTCCTGTGCCACTGCTGTAGGTGACCCTGCTGTGGCAGGGGGGTTGGACTTAGATGATCTCCAGAGGTCCTTTCCAGCCCTGACCATTCTGTGATTCTGAGCAGGAGATGCTTTCTCCACTACAAAAGGTCGCGTGGGGCCTGTCTCTGTAGGAAGTGACTGGTGTTGGGAGCGAGAAGCCTGAGGTGCGTGGCAGATTACATTGCATTTTTTGGCAGAAGTGCTAGTTTGTCCAGTTGGAGTCTGAACTTACAGCCCAAGGGTCTGAAGTGTGCCAACAAACGTTGTTGATTCAAGTATATTTGTCCCCTCTGATAATCATTGAGCTCAGGCTCATAGTCATTTCCAGTTCTCCTGAGGAACATGTATGTCTTTTATTAGTGAGATTTCTATTTTAATTGTGGTGCTGTGCTTGATATTGTGCAGTGCGTGGCCCTTGCATAGCAAAGTAAAACTTATGAAACAATAGTTATTCCATACAGATGTTCTTAACTGTGCAGGTCCCATCTTAAATTGGGCAGGGGATTTAATAATTAGGGTGTTGTAAGTTGACTTGCTAGCGGAGGGAACGCTTACCAGAATTCTGGGTATATGTTAAGTATAGAAGAGGCATGTGCACCTACCTACAGGTCTTGAAAAAGAGATGGTCAAAAGGCATGTGAGACAGTGACTTTAAGAATATTTGGCCAATACCCGAGTCCCACTGAGCAAATCTGTCTCGAGAGTTGACTGAAAAAAGGAGCAAGCTTTTCTTAAGGCCTCTAGCAGAGCAATACTACTGCCACATAATGTAAGAGTATTTATTAATTTCTAATATCAGATGGGATTTTGAAGCCTATATATTGTAGAATCGCCTGCTATAGTGTATGCTCATTTCCTTACTGCCAACCAAGATGGTTAAAAATCTGAACTTGATCATTGTAACTTAAAATCCTGTTCTGTTTTATTGCTTGTCATAGTGGTTTTCCTTAATACTTAACTTAAAAGCTTCCTTTCCTATCTAGTACCTTATAATATGGCTCTACCAGGAAAGAAAAATAAAAAACAGTTTAGTGAAGAAAACTAGACTTTTCTGACTTCTGTGAATATATTGAGATTCTTAACTTCATGGCAGCTAACAGATTTCATACATTCTGTTCCTCTCCTCAATGCGTAACAAAGCTATTAGGGTGTACAGAGAAGTAATCTTGAACATTGCTATCATACTTTACAGTGAAAGCAAAGCTTGTTGATTAGTCTAAAAAGTATAGTTTAAGAAATCATCTAATATAGAGATGTGTGTAGAAAACAAACCAGTGTACTGTATTGCCTCTCTTGCTCTACTTTGACTCTAAGTTCCTTTCAGACAGCAGATTCCTGTTTCATTATATCCTACAACATTCTTGTAGATCTTAAACTTTACTACACACAGTTACATTTAATCTCCCCTCTTCTCACGAGAATGCTTGTTGAGTGTTAATTTATAATCCAAATTCCTACAACTTTTGAGTATCAGCGTGTGTCATCTTCATCCTCTTGAGTCTGTTGTGTAAAGCTGGCTTTGAAACATCCCTCTCTGCTGAGTGGACTCTTCCAGCTTCAGGCTTGTGGGGGAAGAAGGGTTTTACCCATTGTGACTATAAAATAGTCAGCATCTTCACTGACTGCAAGTGCTTTGCCTGTTGTGAATGAAATACTTCATACTCACTGGCAAAAAGTCTGCTCTGCCATGTAAATTATATTTTGTAACATACTGGGCTTGAAGTTTATTTTCATAAACCGAAAAGCAATGAATCTCATCTTGACACAGACTTGACATAATGGCAAACACATTTAGAGCTGATTATATTTGGAGTAGATGATCTATTAATATTTTCTGCTAGAGTGGTGATACATTCTGAATTTAAGTTTCTTCCCTAGCGTTGGCTGCTGTTAGGATTTCTTTCTAGTACTTACCTGGGAATGTTTATGCTGAAATGTACAGTAATACTAGTCTTAAGTGAGTTGGTTCAAATATCAGAGGCAATATTGCTGTGATACTGAGTTTCTACTACACTAATGTATACTGTTGGAGTTGTAGCCACTCCTCTGTCATTTGTTCAGGCTTTTTTCAGTTAGAATTAAGTTCCTAAACTGAAATTAGTTGGTGATAGTTGTGCTAATATCAGACTGAGTTGGCAAAAATACTAGTGTGTATTTGATGGTCTAAAAACCTGTCCTCAGGTTGACACAGTAAAAAAGTAATTGGTCTGAGGCTTTCATACTACACCTGCTTCCCTGCAGCACTGCATCCTCATTTGTTTTAAACCCCTCCCTCATAAATTACATGCATAGAGTACAGGACTAGGAAGCTATTCTGTTTTTAGCTGTGTAACATATTTTAGTACCTGGAAAAGGAGGACAACTAAGATCCCGTGACCTACCAGCTCTCTGCAGATCACTATATGCACTATGAGTGGTATTGCTGTACAACGTTTACCTCTGGACAAGGTCCTGAATTATCTTGGCCTGACCTTGTGGTTTGGACTGGATGACCTCTGCAGGCCCCTTCCAACCTTAGTTGTCCTGACTGACAGTGGCTAAAAAGTCTGTCTCTGTCACGGGATTTCAGAGTGATAAATGTGGACTTGGTGCTCCAAACTGATACTTTTGAGCATGATTTAAACTCGCTTTCTTGTGGACTTCTGTCGTTACCGAGTCTTCAGCAGTAACAGTTACTGACATTTTTGTAACATAAGGTTACGGCACGATGTGCTCTGTCATCAGCCAAACGTCATTTCAGAGTAGCAGCAGAAACAAGGTTATATGAAAGGCACCAGGATGGCAAATTAGCTCCATAATTTAGCTTTGCTTAGGTTAAGTGTAATCTCGTAGGGTTTAATTTTGGACACTAGTCCTAAATAGTCTATTTGAACTAATATTTACAAGTATTTATAGAGAATAGCAAGTACACAATAGAGCAAGGGCAAATCTGAAACAGATGAGCGCGCTGTGTTTATGTAACTCTCTCCTTATGTTATGAGGAGAAAGAGCAGCCAATGATTGCGTATTGTTATTGAAAGAAACAAAAATATAAGGGAATTAATTATTCCTCTGCATAGATTCTAGTCAGCTTCCTGGAGCTCTATAAAGGTTGATATCTAATACACCTGTACTGATAAATACCTGAATTTATACTAGTTAACACACTGATAATTAATTGGACCTTTACTTACTCCGCTTGGCTGATATGAAGTTTACTCTTGTATCAACGGTAGGGATACTGTTTTATGTATTGGCTTGTTACTTCTGTGTGTCTTAAAATTATATTTCTATTCTGATGGATTTGGGGTAAAGGCTCCAAAATCAGCAGGATTTTCCTAAAAGGTGGTGAGATTCACCTCTTGGGTCCATTCTTCCCTTGGCTTTTTTTACTTGCTTCCTAATGTGATTCAGATGCAAACAAATTGCTAATGGGCGTGGAGAAACAGGGTACGTTCTGTACTGTAGAAAAAATTGGCTTTATTCTTTCTAATAGTGATGTCTTAGTTGTACTGGGTTTTTGATGATTCTGTGTTCGTGCTACTTTCCAACAGGGTCGTCTTTTTTTCTTTCCCCTTTGAATTGATGCCTGGTATAATTTTCAAAGTTATTTTCATTTCCTTCTTACCTAGTGTATTACATGTCTCGTGAAGCTGACTGCAAGCTCAGAAGAACCGGCCTGCCTTACCAGTAACAAACATGACTCTCAAACCCAAATACAACACAGTATTTTCTTTTAGGCCATGAGGCACTTAAGTAATGCCTTGCTTCTGGTTGTGTTCAGCGGCTTGTGCTGAGATGGTTAGCTCTTTTCTGTGCAAACAAATGAAACTAAAGTTCCTATTTGAGCCTTGGTGAGACCTGTCACCTGTTTCAGATGTCAATTGTTGCCTTAAAATAGTGTGAAATATACATTCTACAAACTAAGCCCCCAAACTAAGAATTTCTGAGTTAACTTGTGTATGTGATGTTTTTAAAAGTGTAGTGTGACTGTGTCTCTTTTCTCCATTCTGCTAGGTATGAGGGAAGACTCATACTTCTTTGGAATGCGAGGCCTTGGTCACTACGGCTGCTTTCCGGAAGATGGAGGACAGTTCTTATTCTACTCTATAAATGGAGACAATGATTTAAAGAGGTGTTTTGCAGAGGAAGATCTTAATGAAATAATTGACTTCAACGATCTCCCAAATTCTCTCTTTGCTTGTAACGTTCACCAGTCTGTGTTTGAAGATGAGGACAGTAAGGTACAGTGCCGGTTTCCATATTTTCAATGTAAGAGAAACACATGCCTTATGTTTGTGTTTATTGCAGTTTCAATGAAACAAATAGTTTAATCTGTTTTGTACAAAGAAACTGGATCACAAATATGACTTCTTTCTAAGGTGACAACGCTCTGCCATGATGTTTTTTTCAAGAGCTTAAAAGCGTTTTTGTCAACTACGGTAAACAAAAATGTTTCTGTTTAGATCCGCAGAATACTGAAATGTGGGTATGTCTTCATAGCAACCATAGCTGCAGTCATGATGGAGGTGGCAAAGTTAAACACGTGAAAGTTTCTCTCGCTTGCTGATCGCGTGCCACTGTGAGAGGCTGCCTTTCTTGTATTTTCTCATAGAATCGTTTAGGTTGGAAAAGACCTTTAAGATCAAGTCCAAGCATTAACCTAACACTGCCAAAACCATCACTAAACCATGTCCCTCAGCACCACGTCTATGTGTCTTTTAAATACCTCCAGGAATGCTGATTCCACCCCTTCCCTGGGCAGCCTGTTCCAATGCTTGATAACCCTTTCAGTGAAGAAATTTTTCCTAATATCCATGTTAAATCTCCCCTGGTGTAACTTGAGGCCATTTCCTGTTGTCTTATTGCCTGTTACTTGGGAGAAGAGACTGACACCCACCTCTCTACAGTCTCCTTTCAGGAAGCTGTAGAGACCAATAAGGTCTCAAATGTTTTAAGTTACCTGAAATACTATTTTATTTGGAAAAATCTAAAATGAATGATAGTGAGAACAAAGACAAGAGGACATGACAATTTTTAACTCTGCAGTTAGTCTAAAACAGAATGTTGAAAACAGCGTCCTCCTAAAATGAAAAAAAAAAAAAATTTAACTTTTGCAGGAAGTGTTCACTTCCTTTTTCTTAGCCTAGTATTCTTCCTGATGGAGATGTCAGGAATATAAAACTGATAGCTTGGGGCTTTATTGGCTGATGAAATTAGTCTAGGCTAATTGTTATAGACACGTCTGAGGCTAATTGAGTGTCTTGTCCAGAATTTTCAGTTCGGAAACAAGCTGGCAGTGGTAAAGTAGGTTTTGGCTAGAACTGGCTGATGCGGTATCCAGATAAAACTACAGATTCACCGGGACCAAAGCTGGCCAGGTTGGACAAAGGGTCTTTAGTGGGGAAATTACCAGATGAAAAGGAAATGAAAAAAGTCTTCTACGGATACAGGCTTCCTGTTAAAGGTACTGAAAGAGCTGTCTGTTGAGGCTGCACAAGTAGAAATGTTTGGGTTTAATTTTCTAGACACCTTTGTCTTCCATAATGATGTCTTGTGTATGTTTGAGTACTACAAGTTAAAAGAAAATAAAAGTTCATACCACAGCACGAAATAAAATGGTCATACTTATGTATAAATAAAAAAAATCCTATACTCTAAATGGCAATCTTGGAAAACAGTGCACCGTTTTATTGTATTTACATCCTTTTGCTAACAAGCATCTTGCATTTACATTGTGCCATTTTGTTGAATTTTATAACCATCTGGTACAGAGCTTCACTAAAGTTGAAGGGATCTGAAAGTCCAGTTTTAAAGGTAGAGAACCTTTAAAAGCCTGCCTGGAACTAGAGAATCTCTCTCCATCTTGCAGTTTCTATCCCCACTTGCTCCTGTGCTTTCGCTTTTGAGAGCTGTATTCTAGGATTTAGATGATGGATTAGAAAATGGAGTGGGTGATTATGTAAGTATGTGGGATAGCAATCCCCAAAGACTTGCAGGACTTAAGGATGTGTCTTAAGAACAGCAGCTGGGTTGTGGAGGTGGGTATTCTGTTCCATGTGCGTGTCTGCAAACTATTTGTTAATGACATGGATTGAACAGCTCTGTTTGCAGGTAAGTAGTTACTCCCGTAAGTCTGTATTTAACTAGATGGGATTATGTTCAGATTTCTTATTAAATCCAAGAACCTGGGGAGCTGATTATGATTTTTATTATTCCTGTAGAGCATGTACTTGTGTTCCTAGTTGATTAATACTTGTAATCCTTTTCATTATTAACTCTTGGTGCAGGGTAAGAGTTCATGAATGCAATAAAAAGTATGGTCATGTTACTAAGCTAAAGCTTAAAATCTCCCACAGTCACAATTAATGAATGCTGCGAACAATCATATCTTCAATTATATATTGATCCAATGTTTGTGTAGTGGTACATCAAAATTTTTGTAGAACATACTACAGTAATGGCTGTATCTGCAGTAGTTTCAGTGTGTTATCCATTCTACAGAAAGTAAAGCTTTTTGCAATGTATCTTTGACTTTTGCTCCTGACCTACGCTTTTAGGAGGAAAATGGAGGTATGATTGGTTTGGAAGCTCCAAGTTAGCTAGTAAAGAAAGCCACAGAAACCTGTCATGGTAAATGGTGGTTTTGATTTGGTGTGTGAGCTTGCTGCGTAAATAATATTTAAATATATAAACTTCTGAGTGGCTCTGGGATGCAACAGTATTAACTTTAAAGCTGTCAGCATCATTTCTTTACATTATCTTACCTGACGTGTGTAAGAGGCTGAACTGTCAAGTTCAAACTTCTAACACACAAATATCTAAGCAATATACTTGCTGAAGATAGGTTTTAAAAGTAAATGCCTTAAAAATGTTGGTTTTAATTTGAAGGCATATAACTACTTTGTATTAGATACAGGGTAAATTCTAGTTTGTGCTTGAGCGCAGGCTTGCAGCAGCCCCAAGGGAACTCTTAGCTGCACATACACCTGTGCTGTGGATAAGCTGATTTGCTTTGTCTGTTCTTACTTCGTCCTGTATCAGATATCCCTTTCACCAATATCATGTGGCTGTACAGCACTTCTTAGAAAGGATTCTGTGTTGCCTACCAAGAGTGATGATGGCATCTGCAGGGAGCCTGAGTTTGGACCGTCGTTTTCTGAAGATGAGGCATTCTTGCAGCTGAAGGCCATGTCCTCTACAGATGAAGGAGCTGTATTGGGCCAGGCTTGAGCTTTCTCCTGGCTGGCACCGTAAGGTCTCAACGTAGAGCGAGTCTGAAGACTTGTGGGCCCTGGGATCTGAAGAGGAGTGTTGCCATCTGGCTTAAAGGAAGCTGCTCAGGAGTGACTGCCTGATCTTAAACACCGGCAGAAGAAAGGAGGAATATAGATGAGTACTAGCTACATGTATCTGACTTTGCTACAGTAACAGAGCAGCTGGTCAAAAAATATTTCCCTACCTTTCAGAAATGTGTTCTTGAAAGAAATCTCTGCTTAGGTGAGGAGAATGCCCTGGATAGCTGGGTTGATACTACAGATGTTTAAGGATTTGTACAGGATGGCTTAGCAGCTTCAATGAACTAATAGCTTGCTACAACTGAAGGGAGGTGGTTTTGCTTATCTCCACTACCATTATGGACAGCCTGCTCCTTCATACAAAAAAATATGAAGTTTTACCTTCTTAACAATGTGACTAGAAAATACTGAGCTTTTTAGTTTTTAGGGAAGAACAAAAGTGTGGAGAAGTAGATTATCCAAAAGACCTGTTGCAAAGCTGGGATCACATTCAGCTGTGTCCCCATCATGGTCCTGTGTTCTGAGCATTTGTTTTGGCATATAACCTGTTAATGGTAGGGAAAGATTTGGGGGTTTTTTTTGAGTGTACAGCACTGACTTTCAGTACTTAAAGGGGGCTTATAAGAAAGATGGGGACAAACTTTTTAACAGGGCCTGTTACAATAGGACAAGGGGTAATGGCTTTAAACTAAAAGACAATAGATTTAGACTAGATATAATGAAGAATTTTTTACAATGAGGGTTGTGAAACACTGGCCCAGGTTGCCTGGAGAGGTCATGGATGCCTCACGCTTGGAAACATTCAAGGTCAGGTTGGATGGGGCTCTGAGCAACCTGATCTAGTTGAAGATGTCCCTGCTCATTGCAAGGACCTTTAAAGGTCCCTTCCAAGCCAAACCAGGCTATGATTCTGTGGCTTGCTTGGGTCGTGGAAGTCTTCTTATAAAGAAGCTAAAAATAAAATTACCCCTAAACCCTGGGATTTGCCACATGTCTCTTGGAAAAACTGATGGGATTACTGACATGAGCAAGATATGGCAAAATTGAGACTTATTTTTGGTGACTGAATGGGAGATGCTGCTCCTTTTATCTTTGCTGATAAAGAAATTGTGGTGGCGAGCCAAAGGACACGACTCTGATTACTCCTAAGGGTGGATGTGTGTGTTTCAACAGTTAATTGCTACGCATAGCCCTGAGGCTTTCCAGCTAGTAACCTTTTTGTTGTGCTTTTGTTAGGCATATATTGCTGTAGTGTAAAACCATCCTTTCTGTAACGTGACTGTAATTTCCTTCAGGCAGAAACTGGTAAGCACATTGTCAAACTGAAGCAGATATCTTTGTCTTTTAAGATGGTTTCTTCAGATGCTGTAATGCCTCAGGAGATGCTTACACAAAACTGTCACTATTAGAATATGCTTACATGAGGTAAGGATGAGTTTCTTCAAGCTATTTAGAGGCTGTATGCTCTTCTTTTTTCCACTATGTTGGTTCAAATTGGAAGGAGCGCCTATTAAACTGGATGGCTTTATTTCCGATAAAGAATGAATCAGTTTCTGAGCATTTTAGTTATGGTGGAGCTGCCTAGGAGATGATAGGCAAAATCCATTAAGTGCTGATGTAATTCAAACCAATAGGAGATATTATTTCTGCATGAGAAAATACGGTGACCAAACGTGTGTCCAGTTCTGGACTTCCTAGTACAAGGAAGACATGGACATACTGCAGAGAGCCTAGCAAAGGGCCGCTAAGATGATGAAGGGACTGGAGCATCTCTCCTGTGAAGAAAAGCTGAGAGGGCTGGGACTATTCAGCCTGGAGAAGGGAAGGCTCAGGGGGAGATTTTGGCAGCGTGTATTAACACCTTAAAGGAGAATGCACAGAAGACAGAGCCAGGTTCTTTTCAGTGGTGCCCAGTGCCAGGACCAGAGGCAATGGACACAAACTGAAACACAGGAAGCTCCCTCTGAACATCAGGAAACGCTTCTTTTACTGTGAGAGCAATCGAGCGCTGGCATAGGTTGCCCAGGGTGGTGATACAGCCTCCCTCCACAGAGGTATTCAGAAGTTGTCTGGATGTGGCCCTGTTTGAGCAGGGCAGGGGTTGGACAAGATCACAGGTCTATAGGTCCCCTCCAACCTCCACCAGTCTGTAATACCGTGAACATATGTTGAAGTGTATCCTATTCTTCTGATGAGGAGAGTCAGTGTGTGAATGCAGTATTGGGGAATGAAGGTGGTGATAAAAAAATATAAATGCATTTCCTGACCTGTGAGTTTAATGGAGGCAGGGTGGGGAAGGGAGGAGGGAAGAAGTTGAACTAATAAATCAATGGAAAAGATAATCATATTTTAATGGAAGGATTTTATTATGAAAACAGTTACTATTTTCATGAGGGATTTGTTCACATTGCAACTTAATTTACATAGATTGGATGACTACTTGCTTTTACTACGGAAGCCTGTATTAGACTTCCTTTGACTTTTTTTTAAGATGTGTTACTGAGCTTGGGCCTTTAAAAAGACAAGGCTACCTCAGGTGACTGCTGGAATATTTGTCCAAGGATGATGCTTTAAAAGAACTTTGTAGGCTTACTTGGAAAGGCTTTTTTTCCTTTGTGCCTGCATTCAGCTTCCTCAACAAAGCACATCTTCATGCTGCTATTTTTGTTTTTAAGGTGCAATAAAAGACACTGGACTGTTGAGTGGTCTGCTGTGTTGTCTTTAACTTTTATATGTTAATTCTGGAACCGAAACTTTCTACTGATGCTTTGACTCTGAAGCATATAATTGAAATGTGTCTCTTCAGTGCTACTTCTAAACACAGTGGAGCCGGTGTGTCTGCTGCCATGTGTGAAATGTTTCTCTGGTTCTCTTTTCCTACAGGCTAACTCAAGAAGATGCTCTAGGAGGCAGGCTTTGTTTCTGCAGGGGAAGATCTGTTCTTCTTGCCTGCATTTTTAAAAATCTAGATTGTGAAGTCAGAACCTCTTTGGTCATATTACATCACTGAAGCCTCTAGGTGTTGAGTCATCATTGTATTTAGAGGGTGGCACACTTCTTTTTAGTCTAATATTAGTATTCAAGCCTGGGCTCAGTAGAAGGTCACCCTAGCAAAGATGAAGTCACTGCTCCAAGGCTGGAAAGGAATGCAGGCTTCATTCTGCCTTCCTGGTACACTTGCTGTTGCTTTGTTTTACTTTCAGTTTTTCTACCTTTTAAGGTGGTTGTCCGTTGATATGATAACGTTATCAGAAACTGCCACTTGAAGCAGACTGTGCCTTGTGCTGTGGAATCCTTACTTACTTTTTGTTCTGCTTTATAAATGGGGTGAATGTTATTCCCTGCCATTCTGTAAAAATTGAAGTATTTCTTTGCTATACACTGTATATGCATCTAGCAAAATAAAAATACAGAGAGTTGCAAAGAAAGGCTGCAGGAGCAGCATCCTTCAGCACTTCATGAATCATAGCTGCCCTCTAGGAATCATATTTTGCACTCTTTCCTGGGTGGTGTTTTACAGACATCGAAGAACTACTTTTTTTTGTATGATCATGGAAGCAGCTATAGGAGGCTGTTCTTGCTCTGAGAAATATGCTGTCTAAAAAATTCATTTTCCATGACACTTATATTTTATTCTGTAACTCATTTCAAATACTTTCTCTGTGAACCATATCAGTGCAGTACAGTTATTTCAGCTGAAAACACCTATGAACTTCCATGCTCTGCATCTGAGATTTCATCTGACTGCTGGAGTGATAATCCCAATTTTTTGAGCCCCATTATCCTCTCTACAACCTAAAAGAGCTGTTGATATTTGGCATTCATAAACCTACCTTAGTTTGCTTTCTATGGTGTAGCTGTCAGACCTTGTTAGTCAACTGTGTATTGACATGCAGAATGGGATGCTGGCGTAACACTCCTTTATATGTAGCTGTTATTTCTGTGCTTTACTCACAAGTCAGTTTTGAGTTATGATGAGGAACTCAGATAACAAAACCAGTCACTTCATGAAGTTGGACATACTGTATCATGTGAACTATCTAAAGATGCCTGGCATTAAGAGCTCCAAAGCATGTGAGTGGCTAGAACTCCCTAGGACTGTAGAACCGCAGTAACAGTAAGGTGCTCAGGTTTTACTGGAGAAAGGGCATAGCGAAGTTAACCTTCATTGAAGTTTGGGATCTACTGAGTGCCTGTTCTGGTTTGGGGGAGGAAAATTAATTAATTTTGATGTGTGTCATTTGTGCATTCAGAATTTTAATATATATATAAGGAGTTTGTTTAAGGTTACTCTTGTTGCTGTTAACATGACAACTTGCTGAGGGTACTAAAGGCAGCTCGTGTGTTTATGTGTGTATATAGGGGCTGACACTAATTTTCTCTGAGGTGATTTGCAGAATTTCTAATGGAACTGTAAGGAGTCATTAGTCTGGTTTAGATATTCCTTCTGTCTTCCCTCATAAGTGGTTCTGGCTGTTACTGAAAGGCTTCAGTGTTTCTACCATCTTTCTGGAAAAACGGATAAGCTTTATGCTTTGATTGCCTTCAAAGAAACACCAAGGGCATCCTGAGATGTGCAGTTGTAACAGTACGGTTAAGTTGAATCTGTGCATATGCCCACTTCATCCCATGCAAGTAGAAGGTATACTTGGCCACGATTATCCTGTTGGCATCCAGGAATTACCAAGCTCCAAATATTCAATCGGTGTTCAATTCCTTCTCTGAAAATGTGTTGTTAGTATTTTTTTTTTTTAAACAACAAAAAAACCTCAACCAAAAAAAAGTAACAAGTATTTCTGGATCTGAAGCACCACTGTCTGTAACGTGGATGCTGTCTAATAATTTATACAGAACTTGGGGTTATTTTCCCATCCATGCACAGGGTGTTTGGTAGCACAAATGCTCTTGTTTCGATGGGAGAACGTGCCTGGCAAAAGACCAGCTGGGTTAAAGGTAGGCCTGTATTTGTTGCAGCTGAAACTTGGAGTAGTGCTTCAAAGCATCTAACTATACTAGTTGTTTGTAAATTACAAAAATAAACTGATTAATGTTCTTTCCAGAACACACAAGACAGCAGTTACTGTCTGCTTTTTAAATTTGGAAACGTACTTTTCTCCTTAAGAGCAACTATGGAAAAATTCTTCTAGTATTGGCTTTCTGTGTCATGCTCTACTCTGCAGTCTAGAGGGAACGTGTTATCTCAAGAAACCAGGATGGGTGGGAAATCTTTGCTGAGAAAGGACCGTTCAGGGCAAGTACTTCAATTTTATTTTTTTTTATAGGAATATCATTTTCTTATCAGCTCTGCTAAAATATAGAGTTTTGAATAATGAGACATTTTAACAAAGGTGTTGGTAAATCCATGCCAAGGTCTGTGAGGACCTTCTGTTGTGGCATGAGAAAACATAGGCTCCGGGAGCCAGAGGGAATTGCAAGGTCTTATCTGTAAGTCAGTAAAGAATTATTGTTAATTACTCCTTTCCCTAGCACAATGGACTTCTCGGTTGTCTGTCTTCTGTAAAAGGTTGAACTAAATTCCTGAACTCAAATGCCTTTTGATCTTTGAGGAAGTCAGGATCTGGCCTGGATCACTGAGGCTAGTGTGCCTTTCCTCTGAGTTCGCTACCGGTGTTAGCTGGGAAGCGGAGTTCAGCCAAGAACTTACGCTCATGGAGAAGTTTTGTTGGTGTGTTTTTTCCTTCTGATTATCCTGCTTGGAAATATTTGAGAGTTTGACTGCATGTACATGGAATACTGAATCTCTTTTTTGCAGGATGATAGCAGGATATGTTGCCTTCTGGGATGATAAGCAAGAGAACTTAGCAGCAATCTCTCCATGCAATTTTATACCACTTCTTATTTACCAAGTTTGAGAGGGTTTGATGTATTGTAATTGGTGATGCTTGCTATTCGTGACCAGTGTTACTCCTGGGGTTTTTTAGCTTTTTTCTTGTCTGGCAATCTAAGGTGTGGTGTGTTGTTTTTTGGGTTTTTTTTGTAAAGCAATAGAAAGCCAAGAAGATAGACACCAGGTCACGCTTAAAATAAACCACAGCAATGACTTCTACAGGAACTTCCTTACATCTAATTGAAACTTTTATGTTGGCACAGTAGGTATTAAAGCAAGAAGTCAACCCATCCGGTATCTTCTGACACGAGCAAGAGCTATGTCTTTCAAAGGAAAAACTTGTCTTTAAGTAGTTTATAGAAAAGTCTTTGGTTTGTTTCCCTAGGTAGTTCTTATCAGCCAACATCTACTAATAATCAAACACAGTTCTCCCTTCTCCCTCCGGCAAACTGTCATTCTGAAGTCAACAAAAATACTGTTTTCTAGCTGATAGTAATCAAAAAGTGCAGTAAAGCCATCCTAATGTCATTAGGGCAGGAGCTGTTCCGTATTTTAATGCCATCAGACATCCTAATCCATCCACAAGTTCTGATATCAGTTTTCTGGCCCAAGGAAAAGCCTTCTAACTGAAGGTCAGCCTCCATTCCCAATGCATAAAGACATTGCATTTACAGAAGCTACATTCTGGCTTAATCACATTCAAACCAGTAAATTTACAACTCTATCAGTTATTGAAGGGATTTTCGCAAACGTTTCATACAAAATATATGTTAAGAACACTGCATGAGTTTCATGTAATTAGTCAATAAAATAATGCTTAATAGAGGTAGGAAAAAAGTTAATGCTCGAAAGGGAATGCAGCCTTGGAAAATGAGGGATACTGGAAGGTGATTTGAGGTAATAGAGTGGAGAAGAGAGAGACAGCAGCTTTAAGCCTCTGGCATTGGTTAAGACAAATTCTGCAAATTCTCATAAAGGTGAGAGATCATATTCAGAGTTGAATCAAGGTGAAATGAATTATCAATTATTTCTGTGCATTTGAAAACGTTTTCTTCTGTGCCAGATAAATTCATGCTTCTTTGCGGTTGTTGGAAGTTTTAGCACTTGCAGCAGTAGTGCAAGGGTTTCTCTACGGTTGTGTTCTCGGATCCAGTCCTCAGGCAACAGATCTGCTGATTAACTATACCTTTCTGTCAGCTGAGGATTTTGTTCCAATTCTTAGTTTCCTGTGTAGTGCGAGTGTGTGAATGGTTTTAAAAATAATGTGTCTTGTACTACTTTTATTGTCTTGCTTTAATGTGATTACTTTTAACTGTAAGTCCTTTTGCTCTAATTTGATTGCGTTTTGTGGACACTTTACCCTGCTTAAATTACCTGACTTTTGTGCTGTGCTTTGAAACTTAATACAGAAGCAGAGGCATTGCAGATATGGTAGATGTAATGTGTGTATCTCAGAGGGATAAGAGAAACCTTTTCCATGTGATAGAGACTAATGAGCTGGAAGTTAAGATGACAGTAGGATGGGAAAAAGAAATTACAGTATCCCTGGCAAGAGAGTAATGAAGGCATCTATTACACTGCAGCAGGGTGAATTCAAATCCGTATGTGTTGTCTTTAATTGGTTTTGCAGTTAGTCTAAAAAGCATAAAGATACTGTAAGACTGCTGCATGCAATCACTTAGCAATTTTGCATTAAATGGTACTGGAACTAGTAGTGGGGAGAAATCGAATAGTTTCATCCCTGTGTTTTCAGAGTGTGGCTGGCTTACAAGAGAAGAACAAAACTGGAAACTTTATAAGATGCTGAGGACATGAAGTGCCAGCCCCCGGCTGAGTGGGGCCTCAGTAACAGACTGGGGTGCACCATGGGGCTGACTTCTCTAAAAGCCATCATAAAAGTCAAGCAACACACGTCTCTTCTGTTCTTGTTCTTGACTCATCTGAATGGTGGTGGATACTTCTTGCTGAAACCTTTAGGGTTTTTCTTTTTTTGTTTAACAGCTGGAGTCCATGGTATCTGTGGCTGAAGAAATCCAGTCAGTTCACTCAAGCTGAAATACCACCAGTGTTGAAGTGAAGGGAATGGGTGTTTCATATGGTTGAAATTGTGTTGCATCAAGCCGCAGGGCTGTCTAGCTCAGCCTTCTGCCAGTTTGGAAACTAGAGGTCCTTTTATTCAATTTTTTCCTTCAGTTCCTGGGACAGGGTCACGTACAGCCTGAGAGCGCTGGTACAGTGCAGGCCCTGGTCCAGACGCTAGCTCCTATGCCATGTCAAACATGTATATTAGAAAGTTTACTTTATTTTCACAGTGGTTGTTTTCACTTTCTTGCCTTTGCAAAGCTTTTGGGTGGATTCTCCCAAGAATGTCTGTTTAACAGGCAAAGAGAAAATTCAGGTTATACAACAAAATATACTTAAATGAATAACTTCTAGACCCACTCTGTTCTTCTCTGCTGGTGATCCTAGTCCTCTGAATAAACGTGTGGCTACTTCTCACCATCTGACTTCAGGGTTTTGGTCATGGACATTTCCCAATTCCTATAAATTCTACTGCTGTCAACAGCAACTGCAGAAATATAGAACAGTGTTATGCTGTTCTTTCTTCCCATGACCTTCTGCAAATCCACTTATCTTTTGTATCTGTAACTACAAATCTTCCTTGCTACTACGACCAGTTCATTTCAGGTGTTTCTTTAAACATAGCGTCCAGTATATATGCTCTGTGCTCTGTAATATAGCTTCTGATATGAGATTTGTTTGGCAGTTAAAGGGAGAAACACGTAGCATAAATGGTACAGGAGTGTTTCTTAGGAAGATGATCTGTCTTTTTTTTTATATTCCAGTTTCAAATAGTTTAAATAGTAACGCTTATACCTTTTAATAAGTATTTCCAAAATAAATAGTTTTATTCATTATCGACTTTATCACCTTTACAGTTTTGAAACTGAAGTTTTTGTCTCCCTGCTGTTTTATGACCTACATATAGCATATGCAGTGTGTGCTGTGGTTGTATTTAAATTTTGAGAATTTTTTGTGGAGGTGACTGTCACTGAAGCATAGTTCAGATTATCTATTAAAAACCCCTATTGCACTTTAGTCTTTCTGTTGATCTAAAATATATGATCAGATTGACATTATGTAGTAAAGATGAAAACAAGCATTTAAAATAGCTTGTCCAAGCCATGTACCTGCATTTCATGTAGTTACTTCAGGTCTAAGAATTAAATCCTTATCTGATATTTGTCAGAGTCTTAAACCAGAAAGAGATGGATGTATGCCTTATCAATACCTCTACTGGATACACTACAAAATAAGATGAGATTTGTCTGAAACTCGTATCTTCCATTCCCAGTACAATCCTGTGTTTTTCTCAGCCCATTCTTGGTTTTTTTCTTTTTCTTTTTTTTTCCCATTAGTAGGTCTTGCACAGATCTGCACTTTGGGAATTATTCCAACGTAAAAAACGGACCACCAGCTACTCTCTGGTAGTATATCTGAAGGGGGGTGGGTGGAGTCTGAAAACAAACATTAACAGGCACCGGATTCTCAGAAAATGCTTTGTAAGCTGAAAGTCATGCGAGGACAGTGACTGTCTTAAGATTTTGTGTGTTTTATGTGTACTGCAAATATACAGCATACAGTTTCTGGATAGGTTGATCTTCTTGAAATATTTGGTACCTACCTTGCTTTTTCTTCTACTTCTGCATTAGCAGTTAATGCCCTCCCTACCTTACTTTGCTTTTGAAGGACCTTCAGCTATCCTTTATCCATGTTCTTGTAGCGTATCATCTGCTATTAAGCCCCAATGTATAAACCATAGGTTGTGTTAGTATTCTGTGATACTGATTTTTAGGAAAACTTCAGATTCTTATTAATGCCTTCTGTGTGTTTGAGCTTTCAGGTTCACCTGAATCACTATCTATATGTGGGTTGGGTTTTTCAATTTTTCCTTGAGATCATATCTTAGGTGTCTGTAGGGTGGGGTGAAGGAGGGTAGTGGAAACTGGGATTCTCACACACATGCATTACTTCTCAAAACTGGATAAAAACAATATTGTGGAATTTGAGATTGAAATTATGAAAGGCACTGTTCCACTTCTTTCTGATCTCTTCTTGCACCTAATTATCAAGGTCACTTGCTGCATGATTGTGAAGATAAACTTAATTTATATCCCTTTAGACTATTTACACTGTATAAAGGAAAATCCTGGCTGGTATTGAAAAAAACACCCACACTTTCTGTGAATAATCCACTGTGTGTGAACTAAAGGTCATCAGAATATGTGCGCTTGGGTTGTATCAAGTGCCATGGGTGCCATCTGCTGACTCCTTCATGTACCACATAGCTCTTCAGCTGTGGGAAGAAGGAAAGATAACATATGTTAAGGAATGTAGTTATAAATACCCTGCCACTCAGATATTGTATATAAAATATAATTTTTAATCCTTGCTGGTTTTGTGCGATATGAATAGTGTTCACCCTAAATGTATTTGAGTTTTATTTCAACCCTGAAAAATAGCTTTACAGAGTATTTATTATTACTATTGGTATTCTCTTGCAGTGGTTTTGCTTACAGTGAACCTCGATCTTAATTTTTGCAGTGTATTGCGACTCATAGTCCCAACTTGGCTTCTAGCCATGTGTTTTGTTATCTTTTCAACTTTTTTACATCTCTGAACTTTTTCCTCATTGTACTTGTTATATTTCATCTATGGTATCCTGTGTATAGCCAGGAAGTGAGACTGAAATAATTTCTTTATGTGCTTGCTTGCAAACCTGGTAAAATAGATTCTTTTGTCCTCGGCGAACATACTGGCAGTGTTACCCAGGTAAGGCGGTATAAATAGTTGGCTACACCTGATTCAGTAACAAAGCTGAGAGAAGGGACACACTGGAGGAGTGCAGATTAGCTAGACCCTAAAGTAGTTTACCTATTTATTAAATTGGTTTTAAAGGGAAACTTCTGTTTTGTCTTGCTTGTCATAGTTTTCTTTAAAACCTAAATTGATGTATTGCTTTGGGTCACTCAACTGAATGTCCGTATCTACTGAGAAGAAATTCAGTTCTAATAAGCATGAAAATGTAATATCTAATGCTATAGTCCTAGGCTGTGTTGCTGTAAATCAAATCATGTTCTGGCAAGGGTTCCAGCACTATAATGTGAAATAATGTTTTCAACTGAATTGTTAAAATGGTCCATGCCACGCTTTTGGCTGAGGACAAATAGTACTTTCCCTAACAACTTCCAGACATAGTTTGGGAGTCTGCATGGTCCCCGGGATCGTTCCCAATAACAATTTCAGAAGCTAAGAGTTAACAGTTTCCTTGAAATAATTTAACTTTCATTTAATAGTATAGGTGTTCCTAGCATGTGGCAGTTTGGGCCCCAGGTGCACCAACGGACTTCAGCTACTGTGACCAGCTTCGCCTTCTACTTACCGGTCCAGGAGCTCCATTTAAGCTCATTCCTGGCCTGAACAATACGTGGATCTCCTGTCCTTAAACCCACATTGTAGCCTTGGACTTATATTGGAGCCTTTCTAGTTTTGGCTCTGATCCCATCTCTTTCTCCTCCTAACTCCCTGGATAGACCTGGACCTGTTGCCATTGCTGTCGATGGCTGTAGCTGGCACCCTGCTCTGCCCACCCTGTTCAGATGCTGCCGGACAGGCCCTTGGCTGCCCGGGCACTCCCTGCGCTGTGGTCACCCTCAGCTTCCAGCTAATCCTCATGCATGGAGCAGTTTTGCTCTTGCTGCTCCCGTGACAGTTGGCCTCAGGGCTCAGGAATGGGCCTTGACACCGCTTAACTTTTGTCATGTAGAAGTAGCTCTAGTGTCCTGATACCAGTCCAAGTCTGCTGGATTAACTGGAGATTTCTCATGTGATATCTTGGGATCATGTGATTGAACATATGGTCAGGGTTTAGGCTGGTTACTCATGGAAGCATTGCATATGAAATAGGGACAATAATTCTAGAAACATCTAGTAGGGGACAAAGAACACGTTTTAGGGAGTTGTGCAAAATCAAAGGTTGGGTGCACTTTCGTTATGAAGCTAGTGTAAATTAAGCAGTGCTCCAGAGACTCGCAACATAGCTGAAAGCAGAATGCAAAGGCATTTCCTGATGGAAAGTAGTGTGGTTTCAATCTTGATGAACATCAATGCCAGAGAAGATGTGCTGAAGGTGCTTTGCCAGTGTCTGAACCCACATGTGGCTAGCAATAATGAGTTGAGCTTTGGTTGCTGCAGGTAAGTCAGAAATGGGTATTGAGAGAAGTTTATAAACATTCTTTCTTCCTGTTACCTGATCTTCCAAACCACTGTTGAAAATGTAGTACCTACAGAGGAGAATAATAATTGAAAACCTTGGAATGATACCATCAAGACTCCTCTATTTCCTACTGACCTTTATTTGCATCTAGCAAAACACTTACTATTCCAGAGGGTTTTTTTCTTCCTTGTAAGGACAAAAGCAAAACATTTGGAAGTGCTATGAAGGGTATGTGCTTGGGATACAAGAACAAAGATTTGTTTTCCAGCTTTTTGGATTCTTTCACAGAACTTGAGGCTGGTTTTCCTGCTTTGGCTTCAGTTTGAAGGAGCATGCGGTCTGTCTTTACGATTCCGTTTGAATCTTCATTGGTTGAATGATTATGAAACTCCCCCCCCCCCGAACAATTTGGTTCTTGATTACCTGAGGTTTTCTACTGAAACCCACTTTGGCTGAACAAAAAAACAAAACCTATGGCATTCTCATCATGGCCTCCTTCTAAATACTTGAGATAGATGCCTGCCTGCCTACTTTGTGAGAAAGATTAGAGAAAACATCTGAAGTAAGAATTCATACAGTTCCTTTACCTTTGCTTTTTTTAGCTCTTGCTATTTGCTTTTCTCTGGATCGCAGTCTTGCTGCTTGCAGGTTAGAAAATCAGAGGGTGCTGCTGTGTACGTATTCTGGCTGTCACTTGATGATGTAGGTTCCAATTTTCAAATTACTTCTCTTAAACTAGAACACACTTCTAGACAATAATATATTTTTTAATAGCTTGTTTGTAGTATTTGTGTGTGTTAACATGATGTTTGACGGATACATGAAACTTGAGTTATGTAAAATTTCAGTTTATACAGTCACTCAAACTCTGAATGAAAGCACTGCCAACTTGTACACTGCAGTTGAACTGAAGCTGAGTATGAATTATCTGCAAAGCTTGAACAGAACATTTTATGCAACTGAAATTTAAGTGCTCTGCAGTGCTGAAGGCAGTCTTCCAAAAAGCAAGTATTGATATAAGAACCACAGGAAACCAATTGCTTCTCAGTGCTTTACATTAATAAATTGCTTTTAATACTTCTTAATTGTCTGCTGAGCTCAGAATCCTAATGTGTTTTTAAATATCCAGTGTTTCATCTCTGTGTATATGTGTGTGTGTATATATATATATATATACACACCTTGCACTTTCATATTTGCTCAAGATTTTTATGAGCGTCCTACTGTGCTAGCTAACTTTGGATGAAATAGTTTCACTGCTGTCACACTGATAACAGTAAACTGAATCTGGAAGTGTGAGTTTTTAGACAAGCACTGAATACTGGATTACATAGTTGAACTGCATGGAGTTAATAATAATTTTTTCAGTGCTTGGAAAAAGATCTTGTTCTTGTACCTTGAGATGAATGGCTGGTATTTTGTAGCTGATTCCTTTTAAACAGGTAGGTCAATGCCTGTTAAGAAAAAAAACAACAACCAAACATCTAGAATGTGTTGGAAGGGTTTAGAATCTGGCCCATGGGGAGTGATGGTAAAAATCAGTGCATGAAAACTTGAATTACGAAAAAAGAAGCCTGAGGCACAAAAAAAAAAGCACTTGGGACAAATGCAAATCCTGCTCCTGGAAACTTAGTTTTGCAGTCTTCCTGTCCTCCTAAAAGCGTCACTAACAAGTGTGTTATTTACAACAAGAAAGGTCAACCCCCCACCCTCCCTCGAAACTGGAAGATTAAATTTATTTTGCTTTCTTGCCCCTTGAACATGGCTACTCTGTGTTTCAAATAGTTTCAGACTACTGCTTACCGTATGTACTTAGGATGCACAGAGCCTGCTACTCAACTAAGAAAAAGATAGTAGCTTATTTTTGTGAGGGAAGCGATCTGCTTCTCGATATTGATACTGTAAATGTGAGCTTTTATTTAACTCTCAGGATGTTTTCCTTTTCACAGTTGGAATTTCTCATTTGTCTAAATAGACTCACCAGAAGGTGGGGATAAGGACCTTTTAAAAAGCTTGGAAAGGAACATGGGAGCTCTTTCTTTATTGTTCTGGTTCTTACTGGTACTTTAAATTATCCACTTGCTATATGCCAGTAATCCGAATTATAATATTGTATTTGGATATGATTCCACTTACTCTCTCAACTCCCCTCACCATGATTTGAAAAAAACAAACCCGAGGCTATATAGGTAAAGTAGCCTTCAAATATCTTTCTAGTTCTTGGTGGTGGTTTTATTTTTTTCCCTGTCTCCTAACCCCCGTCTATTCCCTGTCAGTGTTTGCCTCCATCGCTCTGTTTAGCTGTGGATTGTACAAGTTCTGTTCTTCATACCAGCTGACACAAGGATATTTGTACCTCCACCTACAAAGGAAATGATCCCACATACTAAGTGGAGAGTCCTTAGCGGATAGTTTGGTATCGATGCTGTGGAGAGGAAGGATAACCAAATGATTACAGACCTGTTTGGGACTTGGGACCCAAACTGCATTCACAGACCTATCTTTCTATCCTGACTGGGCTGTGTTATATGTGTATTGGAGCGCTCCCCCCAACTATAGCAGGGATGTTGTTAGGATAAATGTATTCTGAGAATTATTTAAGACACTTGCTGTTACAGGTAGCCCCTGACTACTTTTTTTTTAAAGAAAAGGAGGGGAGGGGAACTACTGTTGCATTAAGGTGATTAAAATCAGATCCATGTTTATGCATATTTGTTGTCTTATTTGGCAAAGCCTTACTGAAGTATATAGGATTACTTGGAAAGCAAGGTAATGCGTAAGATGGATAAAGTTTCAGCCTGGCTTAGATGAATGGGATCAGCTAAAATATGCAGTAGTAAATTACTTAAATAAATTTACAGTATGTTTTGAACAGAATGGGAGGACTGAGTACTTGTGCTGTTCATAGCCTGACCTTGGTAAGGAGACTGTTTTTGTTAAAAATAACTTGATAAAACACTCTAGTTTTATCTTTGTGTCTTCTAATTTAAGAATGTAGTGCTTGTGTCCTCTCCATTTGACTGCTTAGGGGGATGGGAAGAAATCTTAGGTGTTCTGATCTTTATTGGCAGGGGTCGTCCAGGTATACACAGGAATGCTTAGAAGAGCTAATTGGTAACTAATGGCTACAGTCGCTATGTAATGCCTAAAGACAGTTAAGTAAATTAATGGACTGAAGAGAATGCTTCCTGATATATTTGAATACATCAGTAGTTTTAAATGTATTGAACATAAAGTGTATATTTTCAAGCTATGCAGACAAAAGGATTGATCTCTTTGACCAATGATGTGATTATTGAATTTTACTTATCTGTATTGAAAGATGGTAAGTTCTGCTGTTTTTAATTCCTTTTGATGCATGCTCATTTAACTCTAGTGCTGAGTGACTTAAGAGCTCTAGATGAGCATGCAGTGTGGGATTTATTCACTTTACAGATGCTGTAGGTAAATTATTTTCATAAACAATGAATAATAAAGCCCTAGTGATGGCAGGAACACTTTCTGGGTAGATATGACCCATGTACCTCTTATTTCATACTTATACAACTTTGACTTTTCAATGAATCCTAAGTCAGACCATTTAATTACAAACTTCCTGCTCTAAGGTAGTGTTTTAAATTGGTTTACTGTGTGTAGAAGGAATTAGTGTAATATATTAAGGCTGTCCAGAGAGGTTGTGGAGTCTCTGACTCTGGAGACATTCAAAACCCACCTGGATGCCGTCCTGTGCAACTGCTGTAGGTGACCTTACTCTGGCAGGGGGGTTGGACTTAGACCTCCAGAGGTCCCTTCCAGCCCCTATCTGTGATTCTGTGGTATTTATATAAACTGAGTGTGATGATTACTTTTTTCTATATTCTGAATATGTAAGGGCAGATAAGTCTTCATACCAGTTTGGGTTTTTTAATTCTGCTTTTTTTTTCCTGTGTTGCATGCACATATGTATGAAGTGTGTATGTGCATACTTCAGAAAAATAATTCTGATATGGAAGCTAACTGATTTTCTTGGGCTAGCAGAAAAGTCAGGTAATTTTAAGCAAGCCAGTAGAAAGTCTGCTTGCCAGACTTCAAAAAAAATAAGTTACTGGCAACTAAAACAGTACAAGAAACTTGAACAAATACAGAGCAGCATAGAGATGTCACTGAATATTTTTTAGGTAGAGAGACAACTCATTACAGCAAAAAGTTATTGTTTTATTTGCAAAACAACTTGCTCTAACTAGAATTCAATCCTGTATACATCTTATTTGTGTTGGCAATACTGCAAGAGCCTATAGGCCAACTAGGTAAAAAGATGGCTTTGTATACTCAAAAGCCACTGTGAAGTACACTGTAATTCAAAGTTTGGGTAAATGTAGTGAGGTATTTAAATGTACTTACAGTGATATTTAAGGGGCAGTCAAGGAGTCAGCTTGACACAGAATTGTCAAACAAAAGTAAGGGAGTCTTTTCTAAGGTCTTGACAAGGGAAAGTCTATTGTATTATTACCATCTTGAGAATTTGACTTCTGTCTACTTGAGGTATTTCTTTTCTGAGTCTACAAGCAAGCAGACCCTCCCTGCTCTTCCTCAAGCAAATAATAATTTAAGAATCTGTAGTGAGAAGGTCTGAAACTAACAAATGGCTTTTTGAATTTGAGTCGTAGCATGGATCCATTTACCTGGGCAGAAGAGTGGCAAGCGTTTTATTTGGTGTATCCACTTAGTGGACCACTATATGCTTTGTTTTCCCCAGGAGTGTTCCCCAAATTATCACTGACATCCTAAGCAATTTAGTTCCTGCACTGTATTTTCAGTGAATCAGAGGCATTGGTTGGAACGGATCTCTGGAGGCCGTCTGCTCCAACCTTTTGCTTAAAGTAGGACTATTGCCATCACTAGGTAAGGTTAGCTGTGACTTTTTAGCAGCTCTTGAAAACCATGAAACTCCACAACCTTTCTGGGTAGATGGCATCTGTGCTGCATTATGCTTCAAGAGAAGAAATTTTTCTCTAATATCCAATCAGACCTCCCAAACTGTGACTTAAGGCTTTACCCCATGTTTTGCTACCTATTTTACTATCATTTGCAATTTGTCTTAATGTCCAGAGGATGTAGGAAAATACCGAACAGTATCTGCCCTGATACTGACCCTTATGATAGTCTGCTTGTTACTTGTTGCCAAATGGCTGTTGAGTACTTGATCGTTAGCATTTCAGCCTGTCAGTTCAGCAAGTTTTCAACCCATTTTAACGGTTTGTTCATGCAGCCCATGCTACCAGTTGTGGTTACAAATGAGATCGAGTAAGGATTTTGATAAGTCTGCCTTACTCAAAGCTCTTTAAAGTGCTTATGAAACAGGTGATATGTGCATTATATTTGAATGCTTAGTATTAGCATGTTATTTGCTGTATGTGTGGTTTTGTTTTTTAACGGCTGGGGCTGGCCTGCAGAGAAAGCTGTTTGCCTTCTGTGAGCTACTGGACCCTGAAACCTGAGCTGCTGGACAGTCAAAGAGATGTTATTTCTTCCTTGGAGGCAGCTGAGCACTAGGAAGGACAGGTTTCCGGAATGCAAAGGAGAAGGGGAGAAAGGTTAAGAGAGAATGAAACCTGCAGGGCAACAGAGTTTTGGGAAGATCTGGCAGCAGAAACTTGAGCTGCAGAGATAGTGGTAAGAGGCTTCCCAGGGAACCAGGGGGCACTGTGGGTTTTGTGCAGTGCAGGAAGCAGCTCTATTGCTGGGTGGAAAGCCACCTGAAGGATAACCCTTCTATCTGTGAGGATGCAGTAGACAGGACTAATTTGCTTCCAACTGTGTTTCATTTCTGTTTTCTCACTGTGAGACTTCTGTATTTTAAAATGTTCAAATTCTAGTCTTCAGTCACAGCTAACTGCATAATGTGCTACATCAGCAAGAGCAGAGCCAGCAGGCTGAAGGAGGTGATTTATTTTATTTACTTGTGTAGCAACATCTGGAATAGCGTGTCCTGTTTTGGGCTCTCCTGTACAAAAAAGATATCGACAAACTGGAGAGGGGCACTGAAGGAACACATAACATGGGGAGAGACTGGTTCCACATGGGGATGGGTTTGTCCAGCCTAAGGAGGAGAAGACTAAGGCTTGGGGAAGGACTTAGTGGTGGTTGTCCTTAACTTCGAATGAGTGTCTATAGGGAAGAGTGCCTGATCTCACAGGTGCACAATGAAAGGACAGAAGGCAGCAAATCCAAGTTGTGATGTGGGAAATTCCAGCTGGGTACAAGGAAAAACAGTTTTCGCAGTGGCTAAGCACTGAATCAAGCTGCTGAAGGAGGCTGAGAAACCGCCATCCTTGAAGACTTTTTGGAATTTGACTGAACGAGGCCCAGAGCAATCCGGTTTAACTTTGGAGCTCTCCCCAATGGCACTTTATTGGTGTATCCTGGAAAGCAATGTGGATTTGTGTACATGGGTATCCTTCTGCTCTTTGACTTTTGAAGATCATTCAGCGAAGTCAGTAATTTCTTTGTGCTGTGATTCTCTTAATATTGGCTTTGTAAAGCATTTAATCTTTACATGTGAACACTGTGGCAAATGTACTGAAGAAATGTCTGGTACCAGCCTTTTTGTTGTCTAATTGGCAAATGTAGAACTCCCTCGCATATAAGCTGTCACAGATGGAACATGGTCGGTTGCAAGCCTTTAAAAATCATGCTTTTATTTGGACTGCTTCCTGGCCCTTCTGTGCATTGTTGTCATTACAAATCAGAAGATTTCATTCTTCAGTCATGCAGGATGGAATGCAAAGAGATGGAAAATGGTGAGCATCATTCTGACACGGGCATAATCTTTTTTGCATTGTTGATAAAATTTTAATTTTTTGCGTGATAGTGGCTGAGTACTGTGTGCTTAAGTTCTTTTTGATAACCTCTGCTAAAAAAAGTGCTCTCTGGACTGAGATCTTGAAGGTGTGGGTCTGTAGAGGAAAATGGTTGTATGTTATGTGTGTGGGAATGTGGTATTTTTTAACCTAGTTTAAGTCCTCTGGACTGAGCATGCTCATTACGGTCCTGGAATGCCTCTTCCACTTCAGTTTTGTCCAAAGACAAAAATGTTGTCCACACTCAGCCTGATCACTGGTGTAGAACAAAATGTGGTAGGTGGGGGTTTTCAGGAGGCTTGCTTCAAAAGCACAATCCTCATCTGAACTAAATGCAAATATAGGTGCACCCATAAAATACTCTTGTGTGTGTGAAATGTATTGAAGTTGAGATTTTTCTCACCTGCTTGGGGAGACTTAAAACAGAATAATAGAGAATGCCTGGGGCCATACTGGCATGGTTCTTAGTAATGTAAACTCTCTCCAACATTTTAAAAGAAAAATACATTTTTGGTACAGAAGTGAATATCCCATTACTATGAATTATAGTCTGATCTGTGCATATCTGTGGTGTGGAGCTACTGATCAGCCATCTGCAAATAAGCTGTTGCGCTGGGGTGTGCTTAGTTGAATTTCAGATGTGGAAAGACAATAAGAAGCAGAGGGGACAGACAGGCAACTAATGGGGGAGAAAATGTTAAAGATGGGGTTTGGTTCATTCCTTAAATGACAGTGTAAAACATTAAATATGTGGGAAGTCGTGCTTGACCAACCTGATGGTGGTCTGCGATGAAGTGGTTAGCTCAATGGACGAGGGGAGAGCAGTAGATGTTTATCTTGACTTTAATAAGGCTTTTGACACTATCCCCTGTAACGTTCTCGTACACAAACTAATGAAGTAGGTACTGGATGAGTAGATATGAAGTGGTTTGAAAAGCAGCTCAGCTGCTGGGCTAAAAGGGTTGTGACCAGCAGCACAAAGTCCAGCTGAGGATCAGTCATTGGTGGTGCACCCCAGGGGTTGCTTCTAAGGTAGCATCCTCATTAATGACATAAATGATGGGAGCGAGTGTACCCTCAGCAAGTCTGAAGACAGTGCAAAACCAGGAGTGGCTGATAGACCGGGTGGGTGTGCTGCCACTAAGAGGGAGCTCAGCAGGTTGCAGAAATGGGCCAGCAGGAACCTCATGTGAAGTTTAGCAAAGGGAAATACCAAGTCCTGCCCCTGGAGAAGAACAACCCCATGCATGAGGCTATGTTGGAAAGAAATGGCCCTGAGGTCCTGGTGGACACCAAGTTGAACATGAGCCAGCAGTGCAGCCTGGTAGCAATGAAGGCCAAAGACATTCTGGGCCATATTCCCTAGAGTGGTGGCAGCAGATTGAAGGAGGTGATCTTTTACCTCTGCTCTCTCCCATCTGAGTGTTGTGTTCCGGAACTAGAGTTCTGGTCTCCCCAGTGCCAGAGAGATGGGCATACTGGGGAGAGTGCAGCAAAGGTCCATGAAGGTAATTCAGAGACTTGAGCTGAAGGGGAGGCTGAGAGCTGGGGCAGCTCAGCCTGGAGAATAAAAGGCTTAAGGGGGATTTTATCACTGTGTATTAACGCCTGAAGGGGAGGAGTGCAGAAGATGAAGTCAGACTTCTTAGTGGTGTTCAGCGAACATAAAAGAAGCTGTGGGCACAAATTAAAAAAGGAAATTTCATTTAAATATTAAAAAAAACAACCCTATAATAAAAATGTTTTCTATTCTAAGGTGGTCAAGTGCTAGCCTAGCTTGACTAGTGAGACTGGACTCTCATTCTTTGGAAGTAGTCAAAACCTGACTGGGATGACCCTGAGTGACTTGCTCTGGTTTGACCCTGCACGGAGCAGGGGGTGAGACTAAATGACATCCAGACGTGCCTTCCAGTTGCAACTATTCCCTGATTCTTACTTTTCTGTCTTCCCTTATAAAAAAAAAAAGTCACAACTTAAAACTGTTGTTATAAAGCATTCCTATAAAAACTCTATATGAAGTAGAATTTTCTTGGTAGATTGGGGAGTGTTGGTATGCTGGTATCAGACTACTTCTGCTTCCTGTTTGCCCACGCTTAAATTTATTATTGTAGACTGGTTAATTTAAAATGATCAATTGCTTGTACTGATTTAAGTCAATCATTTTATTGCACAAATTTGGGTATCTTTTTGACTGGCATTTCTTGAAGTTTTTACCCGAATTAAAATCGGGCTGTCTGGAAGTAAAATAGCTTCCAGTATGTACTTAGTTGAGGTTAGCAGTGAGCTCCTGTTAGACTTGGATTTGATACTGTATTCCCAATTTACTGATAAGACATAACCCATGGTCGCTTTGCGCTTCATTGTCTGTTTTGCTAGGAACCCTCTTTAAGTTGCCTTGGATCATTCCTTTTTTCCCACCTGACTTCAGTCATCTGCACAAAAGCTGGAGTTGATTCAACTTCCCAATTCTTATCTGGCTCCTAAAATCCAGCTGGCCTGTTCTAATGGACACTTGCGTGTGCTTTGCTGACAATGTAAAAACTTGAACGACTGAAACCAAACTCCTGTTCCTTTTCTGACGTCTTTTTTTGTTCTTTTATGCTGAATATGTCACAATATCTTTGCCCTGATTCCAGGTGACAGACCCAGACAATTGATCTAATTTTAACTATGCTCAGCAAACATCAGCTTTAAGAACTATTTCCCCCCCCCACCACTTCTATGGCTGAAGGAATGTATCTGCTGTAATAATCTCTTGGCTGGGCTGATCACGTGCTTGAGTTTCGTGACCCCCACACCTTCTCCCATGCTATTTCATTATTCAGCATTGCTGTTAAGCGTCTTCCTTAGGAATCATTGTGACCATGATTCTGATGGATGTGATGCTGCAAAATGGTATTAAATAAGTGTGCTCAGGTTTCTTTTTTGCCCTCTCCAGCACTGACACTTACCTATTTGTGCCACTATTTCATGGTTCTCTTTCAAGTTTTTTGCCTTCTTTGCTCTGCATTACTTCTCTCCCATACTTAACTTAAATATTTCAAATTACTCTTGTCCTTTTCTTTCCAACAGCAATGCCAATCGTGCTGTCCCATCAGCATTCCCACAAACATCTTGGAGCTTGTTATTTAACGACAAGTGTGTATTCATTTGCTATGCCACCACCATTTTTTAATCTATCCCTTCTTTAAACTGTACTAAGTATCGAACTGAGGTGTTGTGACAGTGCTGTAATAATTTGTCTTGCTTTACATGGAAGTATTCTGCTGCTGAAACCTGGGATTGCATTGCCTTTTTCCAAATGCTGGTTACGTTACCTTACCTGTGCTGCTGGTCTGTGCTAAACTTGTAGTCCCGATCTTGATCTTCCTGTGCTTTTGAAGACTTTAAGCCATTGGCAGTTTTGTGAGTTCCTGTCTGTTGCATGGCTTGTCATTAATATGCCAGATAAAATTACTGCTAATAATCAATTTCAATAGAAGTGGTATTAATAGCCTGCCACTGGTCTGGTACGTCCTCTGTTGGCGCTGAAGGTAGTGCTATCCTCTTCTGCGCTTAGCAGTTCCTCTACCCATCCTGTCGTCTCTGCATCAACAAACAACTTGCTGTCCGGCACTGTATCAGATGATTTATTATATGTGATCTCCCATTTATTTATCTGAAATAAACCATGCTAGACAAAAATCTATTAAAGAAGCTCTTTCTGAAGAGAATGGCTTTAAACTTTTGCTGCCTTTTTTAGCATTTGAGCGTATGGATTGCAATGGTCTCTTTCAAAACCTCTTCCAAAAAATCTCTTGGAGTTGTGCAGGCTTGTGCTTGCCTACATTTAAGAAAGCTGTGTTTATTCTTGTCCAGTCATGTGGGTTTATGACTTGGTGACACAACCTCAAATTGATTAAATCTGAGACTGACCTAACCCCCTGCCTTTGATTTGAGGTGAAAGTTTCAGATGGTTTTTATTAGAATTTGTAAATACCACGCTAAAACAAGAGAGCACTCAAATAATGAGATATCTAAAGTAATGTAAGAGACAAATGAAGTCAAATGAAGTGGTTAGAAAATTTTATTCTGCAAAACCAGGACGTAGAGGGGACACAGGCATCTGTCTTTTTTTTTTTTCAGTTCAGCAATTTTCAATGGTTTCCTGGGTTGCAGCAGATTCTCTGCAGTCATAAATGGAGAAGGTCAGAGATAGTGGAAAGAAAGGAGCTTGGTTTTGTTTCTCTGTTATCTACCAATTTGAAAACTGAAATCTCTGTCAGAGATCTGTTTTTGTTCTTTCATTTGAATTTAAAACTACATGGACTTCAGATCACTTTTATTTATGTAAGCTCCTCTGCAGTGTTCTGTTAGTTAACAAATTCGTGTTGAAAATAACAGCACATCTAGTTACCCATTCACCAAAGGAAATAATATTTCAATTCCAGCCAAAGCAAATTCTGTACATCTGAATTCTCCATCAGTATTACATATAAAAAAAAATATAGTCAGAAATATAAACTAAAAGAAAAATATTATTCTGTGTTAGTTGCAGCATGCAACTATTCAGTGGATTGCAAAATCACTGTTTGAGGATACTGATTTTTAAACAGTGGAAAAGATATCTCCTCATTCTTTTTCTGCCTTTTTAAATTTTTCTTTAAAAAAATATTATTTCTTTGCTCAGCTTTTGCTCTAGAAGTAGTGCTAAACTAGTTCTTGTAATCCCTTCTACATTTTAGGGGTAGAAGGAACTACTTTTGATTTTGTACATTAAGCTCGCATTTTTACTTTGAGAAATTTGTGTAATAATAAATAAGTAAAAGGAATTATTCGTTTATCTTAATAAACTGAGGAATTTATTTAGCAAATTGAAATACGGCCATTGTTATAACTAAGGAATGGTTCAAAGGCAGTAGAGGAAAAGTCAAAGATGCGGGCCATTAAAATGTAAATAATTTTTCCAGATCTTAAATTGGCTTTTTAAAAAAAACCACACACAAAACCAAAACTGTCAGTGCCTTGATTCTTTGTGGCATGAGTTTGTATTTGGTAACTACTCTGCCTTCCAGAATAGCTTTTGTTATCTGTGTGTTTTCAAAATACCATGAGGTATTTGCCCCATCCCTGGAAACGTTTCAGCTCTGGCTGGAGTGGGCTCTGAGCAATCTGGTCTAGTTGAAGGTGTCCCTGCGCATTGCAGGGACCCTTAAAGGTCCCTTCCTGCTCTTCTATGATTCCATGATATTTAGTAGCTTTTGAACAGTTATTTTACAGTTTTGTATCTAGCCCTGCATATAAGTGGATCTTTCTATAGAAACTTTTCTGTCAGTCATCCACCTTCTCTTTTGTATCTTTACAGAAACACGGCAGCGAGTTTGGGACAATCTTTAGGGATGTCGGAATATGTCTCTCTATGAATGAATGTATTCTAGCCCCCGTTGGTTTATGTCGCTGCTGAGGGGGGATTGGTGTAAGACTGACTGTACCTTGCCCCTGTTTCATGACTGCCGTGCTTCCTGGCTTATAGCCAGACTGATGGGAGTGTCTTTCAGTGGTTAGCAAGATGCTCTTTTAATCTTTTATGTGCAAAATTTTTATACTATGGCCATCACTACAGTGAATGTGATGCCTCGAAGAATTCAATGGCCTTCTGTTAGGACAGTCTAATACGGGGTAGACCTCTGCCCTGCAACAGTCTGCAACATGGTAGAGGAAGTGTTTTGCTGGGGAATTTGTTCTTTTTAAAAATCTGCTTACTGTATATGGTCTGGTACATGTCCCTTCAAAAATCTGGCTGCATTCTTTTGTGTATGTAAAATATTTTGTAAATAGCAACCAGACATTACAATAATATTTTAAAATGCTAAAAGAACATTGACGGAACAGGAAATATATAATTCTTTTGGTTGCTCTGTCCAAAAGATAAGAAATTATTTTTTGTTCAAGTTCTAATTCAGTTATCTTCAAGGAATGTTTCTTGGCTTGTGACTGTCTTCAATTACTTCCTTCTGTCATAGAAACATAAACACGCTTAAGATACACTTAGTAATTTAGAGTTGGAAATAAATCTGTATTAGCTGCAGAGCATATCCTTTCCATGAGAAGCAGTCGCTGTCATTTGATATCGTCCAATGTTGGAATACTTTTTAGCAGTCTTTTAAAAGCTAATTTAAAGAGTTGTGACCTTCTTCAGTTATGGGCATTTTGGAGCATGAATTTCTTCTTGTTCTAGTTGACAAAAACAGTGCCATGAAATAAAACAACGTAGATCCAACTACTCCTTTGAGAGCATGCCTCTTGCTAGGTGTTGTAATATTTGAGCCTAATTTTATCTCTGTGGCCTGAGGAAATTGTAATACAATTGGTGATATCTCAAGTGAACTGAAGTAGAATTTTGCTTGTCCATCTTAAGTTGGAAGGGTGAGTATGAAGTTCTGACTGTAAAAACTCAGCTTATGGCTAAAATTTATAGATACTATTTTAGAGTTGCATATTAAATTACAAATTAATACTTGTATTTTTTTGTCTTTTCAACAATGAGCAAACAACTGCTATTTTACAGTAAGTCCTGCTTGCTTCATGCTGCAAAGAAAGATTCCTTTACAGAGCAAAGCTGTGAAACAAATAGTGACCTCCAAACTAATATAATGTCAAGCTCATATTTTATGGTAAGGATCAGTACGGAGCACCTTGCATCAAAGGGCATAGGGTAGACAGGAGTGTTTTCTTTTAGTGAGACTTTTTTTTTTTTCCCCCGCCTCAGCTGGAATCCTGTACATGATATGAAAGTTGAGGCTGTTGGATTAAAGCTTAATGGTTTGAATTTTTGTTTTTGAATGCTGCAGTGCTGACATTCTTCCTCTTTATAGCTTATTTGCATTGTTCTAATTTAACTGACTAAAAAGAAAATTAAGTGATCTATAGCTATGTGATAAACATTTAATACCCTGTATAAAGGAAAGCTGTAAATCCTGTATCAGAGCTGTATGAGTAACTGCTCTATGAATTGATTCGTATAAGTAGAACAGAATATTACCTTGAATTCTTGGTAATAGATTACAAAAATAATTAGCAAATTAAAGTTAAATCATCAATAAATATTCTCAGATAATTTGAAGAGCTTACTTGTGAAGAAATATAATTAAATATACATTGCTTGATGATGAGGTGAAGTAAGCTGTGATAAAGTGAGCAAAATTCAGAGTGGAAAATAACTGGGGCGTAAGTGGTCATGATTAGAAATGCAGAATTGAGTAGCAGGTAAATTCGTATTGTCCTAACAGGTAATTTTAACTACAGTCGCTGTTAAAGGGAGACTCCTCATTTGGATGTTTAACTGTAGCTTGGACAAACTTACAGATGGACTGTGCTATAGAGCACAACTCCACATCAGATGCCTGCATCTTTGTGTCTTGACGTGCAGAAATCAAATGTAGTTGCTTTGGGATTGAAGTTATGACTGTGTGGAATTTTTACTTAGCGTTTTCTGAGATCTAGCAATTTTTTTTTTCACTTTTGCAATTTGAGTGTTTTAACATTGTTTTTAAAAAAAACCAAAACACTAGTGATTGAACAGGTCTCTTGGGCTCTACAAACTATCTTTCACTATTAAAGTCTGGCTGGGAGTGGAGGCAACTAAGAAGTCTTAAAAATGGCATCTACAACAGTAAGTTCAAGCATGCTTGGCTGTGTAAATGTGGCTAGTAAATTTGTTAGACTGACCTGAATCTGGCTGTGCTAAGTAGTCTCTTCTCCCAGGGGTTCCTGGGTGTGGGTAGAGCTCCACAGCAGTTGAGATCTTCCCCGTGCGCAGGCTGAAGATAAGATTTCTTCTTTTGTAGGCCAACAGTACCAGCACAGATGTGGACTGTTGTGTGCTAGTTGGTCTCAAAACTAAGCTTGGAGTATTCCTAGCAGACTTAGTTTACTGGAGTAACTGCAAGTACAGTTCAGGAATCAGTCCTAGGTCCAAATGTATGTAGCCACTGAATCTGAAATCTTCAAAGAATTAAGCAGCACTTTTGCAAAGTCAAACAAGTTCATAAGCTGGGTTTGCCCAAATGTAAAGCGACCAGAAGACCATAAGAAGCTATAAAATGAATAAATAAAAATCTGAGGCTGAGAAAGTGTCTTGTTTCCAAGAAAACCAGAAACTTTACAGAACTTCATAGAAACATTTGTTTGTGGTTTTTCAAGTATTTACAGGGACTTGTGATAAAAATCAAGTTACTTAAATGAAAAAAGCCAAAACAAACAAAATCCAAAAGCTAAAGTAACAGCTGAACTGCTCTAGGTTAGCTGGCGCCAATATTTGCATTCTCCCCCTCTGGCCTTTGGAAAAAAACCTCTTGAAAAGTCCCTGTTGTCTAGGCTTTTCTATGTGATTAAGAGGCTTTACAAAGTAAGGTGGTGAGGAATAATAACATGTATACCTGAAGTCTTGTCTTAACTGATAGTTTGCATCTGTTATGGTTTGAGAAACCCACTATAATTTATTGTCATTTAGACAATTATTCTATTGCCCGATGACCCCTCCCTACCCAGCAAGAGGAATTGGGGGGAAAAAAACAAGGAAACCTGGGGGTTGAAATATAAACAGATTTGATAGAATAAGACTAGATAATTAACATTAATAGCACTAAAGAACCAATATTGATCCTGATACCAATATAATATATACAAGGATTATACTGCGCCCATTCTGTCAGTAGGAAGCTGTGCACTCCCAGCAGGGGACAGCAAATGTCAGACACTGGGCACTAGGGCTTTGGGAGGAAGGGAAGGGCTTAGGGGTCTGGCACCAGGGCAAGAAGTTCTCAGGATGGCAGCCATCAAGGGAGAGAGAGAAAGTCCTCAGCAAACTTTCTAATTTATATTGAATGTGACATTGATGGTATGAAATAATCCTGTTGGCCAGCTTGGGTCAAGTGGCTGAGTCTTGTTTCTCCTCATCCCTGCACCTGGTTAACTTGAAAAAGCTGAGACTTTGAAACCTGGATAACTCAACTAAGGAATGCTTTAGATTGTTTTCTTGAAGACTCTCAAAACCAGAATGAAGTAGAATTTTTGTATGGAAACGTTCTTCTTCTAGAGAATGTTTTGTGTAATTGTTTGTAGCTCCATGTTTCAGAAGGAAGCTGAGTGTTTAAATATAGCTAAGTTGCTTTGAAATAAGATCAATTTTCTGTAACACACTTGTATTTTTTAATGTAACTGCTATTTAATTACTGTCAATTTAATATTGACAATGCATTGTAATGCCCTTTTATTAGAGTGAACCAATGTATGGAATGACTAAATTATTTAGAACTATATTAAACGCACATCTTCTGAAACTACTGTACTGATACTTCATGTGTGAGGTGACTGTACGGCAACTAGCTCTGTTTTAATTTTTTTAATTTTATTTTTATTAAGATCTGTTTAGAGCTGTATCACACTTCATAAAAACTACTGATATATTGAGTAAACCGAGGGTGCAAAGCAGAAGAATGGAGAACTGGTTCTGGTCGTTTCCTGGACTGGGTCAATGGAAGACTATTTCTCAGGTTCTAGTAGGGAAAATAAGTCTGTTCTTTAGGGAGAGGAAAAGAGGGAAACTAAATCTGATCTCTTCCATCTGCACATAAGATACAGGCTCTTAAATGGGCAATTGTTGTCTCTTCTGTTTGTGAAATCATGGAATCCGACTTGGGGGAGGGACTCAGATAAAGCCATTTTATAAATACGTTATCAGTTCACTAATATTTTAGAATTACTCGGATTGTTGTTTTCTTCTGATCATCAGTTATATGCTGTAGGGCAAAAAACCACAACTTCCTTAACAGATTTCAAATTTCACTTCAGAGCCACTGGAGAAGCTTTATGTCTGACTTCTGGGTCCCGTGTTATCTAATCTCCATCTGTCCTTTGAACATAAATAGAAAAACAATAGGGGAGAATTTATCAAAATAGAAGACACTGTCTTCTGTCTGTAGTGAAGACAGGAATGGTTATTTATATACGGTAAATTTTAAGTATCAACACTTTTTTTTTGTCTGCGGTTGGATCAAGGGATTAACAGAAGAGACTATCTGGTTTAAAGTGTTGCAGCAAAATAAATACGCATCTTATAATACCATCATAAAATAGCAATTACATAAGAAATCTATTATTCATTGCTTCATTATTTGCTGTCTGACTGCGTGCTGTTTGACGGTTTACTTTTTTTTTTTTCCTTTGAACTGGACTGCTTTTGCTGGCTTGGCAGTAAGCACTGTTTTCTCTCAGCACAGCTATTAAATCTCTCACCTGCGTGTCCTGTGCAGAGCTGCAGCTGAGAGATAAGGTTGGTCTCTCTCGCAGCCGTGAGCATTGGTATTCCAGGCTCTTCTTTCAAGGGCGTTGTGCTGTGATGAAGCGTCTTAAATGACAAGGAAAACATACAGGCATGTTAAATACCCTTGCTAGTCTGAGACAAGTAAGGGTAAATGGAAATGATTTAAAAATGCATTTTGAAACTGTTAACAGAGTTCGTGAATAACTGACAATCACATTTTTAGGCAGGAGTATTACAGGCCTATCCCAACCAGCATCATCCATTAAATAATGTCTAGTAATGGAGAGTACCTGTCCTGCCCAGCTTACACTTAAAATCCAAATAAAACACAAGGGCTCTGAGCCCTTCTGAATGTCTGTTCCTGCATGTTCTTTGTCCAAGGTCACAAAGGGAGTTCTGTGAAGAATTGAATCCATCTCTGATTTAGAGTTTCTTGCAGCTCTCAGAGCATTGCCCTGGCATCCTGTGTGTGTGGTGGTCTCTTACAGAATCTATGTATGGCCTAGTTTTAACTCTGTTTTCAGGTACTTGTCATCTACCTGGACTTGTGCAAAGCGTTTGACACTGTCCCACACGATATCCTGGTCTCTAAATTGAAGAGATATGGATTCGATAAATGGTCCACTCGGTGGATAAAGAACTGGCTGGATGGTCGCACTCAGAGTTACGGTCAACGGCTCAGTGTCCAAGTGGAGAGCAGTGACGAGTGGCGTTCCTCAGGGGTCAGTACTGGGAGCTGTACTATACAACATCTTTGTCAGTGACATGGACAGTGGGGTAGAGTGCACCCTCAGCAAGTTTGCTGATGATACCAAGCTGTTTGGCGAGGCAGACACGCTGGAGGGGAGGGATGCCATCCAGAGGGACCTGGACAGGCTGGAGAGGTGGGCCCAAGCCAACCTCATGCAGTTCAACAAGGCCAAGTGCAAGGTCCTACATCTGGGTCGGGGCAATCCCAAGCACAAATACAGGCTTGGCGGGGAACGGCTGGAGAGCAGCCCTGTGGAGAAGGACCTGGGGGTGATGATTGATGAGAAGCTCGACATGAGCAAGCAATGTGCGATCGCAGCCCAGAAGGCCACCCGTGTCCTGGGCTGCATCAAAAGAAGTGTGGCCAGCAGGTCAAGGGAGGTGATTCTGCCCCTCTACTCCGCTCTCGTGAGACCCCACCTGGAGTACTGCATCCAGCTTTGGAGTCCCCAACATAAGAAGGACATGGACCTGCTGGAGCGTGTCCAGAGGAGAGCCACGAGGATGATCCGAGGGCTGGAGCACCTCTCCTATGAGGAGAGGCTGAGAGAGTTGGGGCTGTTCAACCTGGAGAAGAGAAGGCTCCGGGGAGATCTTATTGCGGCCTTCCAGTACCTAAAGGGGACCTACAGGAGAGCTGGGGAAGGACTTTTTACAAGGGCATGTAGTGATAGGACGAGGGGGAATGGCTTTAAGCTGGAAGAGGGCAGGTTTAGATTAATCATTAGGAAGAAGTTTTTCACTTTAAGGGTGGTGAGGCACTGGAACAGGTTGCCCAGAGAGGTTGTTGAGGCCCCATCCCTGGAGGTGTTCAAGGCCAGGCTGGACGTGGCCTTGGGCAACCTGGTCTGGTGGGAGGTGTCCCTGCCCATGGCAGGGGGGTTGGAACTCGATGATCTTCGAGGTCCCTTCCAACCTAAACCATTCTATGATTCTACTGTAGGAGTAAATATATGTCACCTGTTTTTCAGTCTTTTATAAAATAAAAGATAACCTAAGAATCTATCGATCAGAATTTGCCTGGGAAATCTGTTTTACACGTGCTCATTCACATTGCTATACATCTACACAGCAGGTAAGTATTACCATTCCTGTCTTGCTGTTGGAGAAATTGAGGCACAGTGGTAACATTATGTGTAGGATTTGGTTCAAGATCAACACTTAAATTTAAATGTCAGCTTATACATATGTACATATGCCCTGTATGTTTAAGTTTCTGTTGTAGTTGCTGGAAATCTAGTTAGCAACCAGTGGAGGTTAGAGAGTAATTCAGCTCATCCGAAACTACACATCAAGAGACTGGTCAGCAAAATCCCACTCCAGAGTCCACTGAGTGTATTGAACAGGAAGCATTCAGTTGCCCAAATACAGGTGCTTAGTGCTAATTTAAATATCTTAAAGGATCTTTCAGGGCCTCTGGCTGATGGTTCAGAATAGAAGGGTCTTCCAGAGGTCCTCTCTCACGTTTCCCATGCATGTGTCTTGGATACCTACCCTAAGGCATCTCACATTGCACGAGCTTTCCCTGCTGAAGCAATCTGTCGCCAGTAATGGCAGTGCATATACCGGGATGTGGAGATCTATGTTTAGTTCTCTTAATTTAAAACTGAAACCTGTGCAATTTATCTATAGTACTGTGTAGATAGACTGCAAATAAATTTAGCTTACACTGCAGGGTTATGATCTTCTGTTACCAGGAATTTGTGTGTATTATATATTTCTGTGGGTGGTCATCTGCTCACCAAATGAATCAAGGACGTCCTGACTTCTGAACTGCGGCAGCTCATTTTATGAGAGAGGGTTCTGTAGTCTAGAACTAAACAGTTCTTATCCTGCATAGATCTGGCACAGGGAAGGATTTGGAACCATTTCCAGTAGACAGAAGACGCATGCACGGATTTCCACCCCCTCACACCTCCCCACATATACTTGGAAGCTAAGGACTATGAATGATACTCCCACGTTAAAAGTAATTCAGCAATTCTGACTCAGAGTTGAAACTTGTATGTAGCTAAATGAGACAGCAAAATGATGTTAGCTGAATGACATAGCCGTTTATTCAGACACCGAAGTATTCTCACATTAACGTGTGTGGGTCTTTGAGTTGCTTGATATTATCTTTACTAAAGGAGGGAGAAATCCTTCATAATGTTTGAGATTTGTTTTATGTTCTGCCTTGGACCCTCAGATTCTGAGATCTATAAGCATGACTAACAAGGTTATTACCTGCAGAAAAGCAAATTATCACTTACAATATGGAAAAGTTACCTTTCGAAAAATCAAGGCTAGCCAAGGCATGGTTCACAGAATGGTCAGGATTGGAAGGGACCTCTGGAGATCATCCAGTCCAACCCCCCTGCCACAGCAGGGACACCTACAGCAGTTGCACAGGACGGTGTCCAGGCGGGTTTGGAATGTCTCCAGTGTGGGAGACTCCCCCACCTCTCTGGGCAGCTGTGCCACTGCTCTGCCACCCGCACAGGGAAGAAGTCCCTCCTCGTGTTTAGATGGAACTTCCTATGCTCAAGTTTGTGCCCGTTCCCTCTTGTCCTATCACTGGGCACCACTGAAAAAAGACTGTTCCCATCTACCTGGCACCCTCCCCTTAAGTATTTATAAGCATTGATGAGATCCCCCCTCAGTCTTCTTTTTTCTAGACTAAAAAGACCCAAGTGCCTCAGCCTTTCCTCATAAGAAAGATGTTCCAATCCCCTCATCATCTCGGTAGCCCTTTGCTGGACCCTCTCCAGCAGTTCCCTGTCCTTCTTGACCCGGGGAGCCCAGAACTGCACACAGTGCTCCAGATGCGGCCTCACCAGGGCAGAGCAGAGGGGGAGGATGACCTCCCTCGCCCTGCTGGCCACACTATTCTTGATGCACCCCAGGATGCCATTGGCCTCCTTGGCCACCAGGGCACATTGCTGGCTCATGGTCATCCTGTTGTCCACCAGGACTCCCAGGTCCCTTTCCACACCACTGCTCTCCAGGAGGTCAGCCCCCAACCTGTACTGGTGCATGGGGTTATTCCTCCCCAGATGCAGTACCCTACACTGCCCTTGTTGAACTTCATCAGGTTTTTCTCTGCCCACCTCTCCAGCCTGTCCAGGTCACGCTGTATGGCAGCACAGCCTTCCGGCGCGTCAGCCACCCCTCCCAGTTTTGTGTCATCAGCAAACTTGCTGATGGAACAGTCTATCCCTTCATCCAGGTCATTGATGAATCTATTGAACAGGACTGGACCCAGTACAGACCCCTGAGGGACACCACTTGTTACTGGCCTCCAACGGGACTCTGCACCACTAACCACAGTCACACAGATGCACCACATCTGTCAGCCACTGTTCAATCCACCCCACTGTCCATTCATCCAACCCACACTTCCTAAGCTTGCCTCTGAGGATGATGTGGGAGACAGTGTCGAAAGCCTTGCTGAAGTCAAGGTAGACAACATCCACTGCCCTCCCCTCATCCACCCATCCAGTCACGCCATCATAGAAGGCTATCAGATTAGTCAGACGTGACTTCCCCTTGGTGAATCCATGCTGACTACTTCTGATAACCCTCTTTTCCTCCAGATGCTTGGAGATGACACCCAGAATGAGCTGTTCCATCATCTTTCCAGGGATGGAGGTGAGGCTGACCGGCCTGTAGTTTCCCGGGTCATCCTTCTTGCCTTTTTTGAAGACTGGAGTGACATTGGCTTTCCTCCAGTCCTCAGGCACCTCCCTTCTTCTCCAGGACCTTTTGAAGATGATGGAGAGCGGCCCAGCAATGACTTCTGCTAGCTCCCTCAGCACTCGCGGGTGCATCCCATCAGGCCCCATGGACTTGTGAATATCCAGTTTACCTAATTGATCCCTAACTTGTTCTCCTCCGTCCAGGGGAAAGTCATGCTTCCTTCAGACATTCTCTGTTACCTGCAAAGTCTGGGACTCCCGAGAGCTGGCCCGAGTGGTGAAGACAGAAGCAAAGACGGCATTCAGCAACTCTGCCTTCTCTGCATCATCTGTCACCACAGCACCCATCTCATTCAACAGCGGACCCACATTTTCCCTGGTTTTCCTTTTGTCTCCTATATACTTAAGGAAACCCTTCCTATTGTCCTTGACATCCCTCGCCAGGTTCAGCTCCAAGGCTGCCTTGGCTTTTCTCGTTTCGTCCCTGCATACCCTGACAGCATTCTTATACTCGTCCCAAACCGTCAGCCCCTTCTTCCACAGACTGTAAACTCCCTTCTTCCACCTGAGCTTTTTCAGAAGCTCCCTGCTTAGCCATGCAGGTCTCCTGCGTCCCTTGCCTGATTTCTTCAGCTAGGGATTTTCCAAACTCAAACAAAAAGTTTCTGCACGTATGAGGAACTTATTGATTTAGGGTTATTCTTAGTTTAATTAAACTTCCATTTTCTTTTTTCTCTGGCTAAAATTCTGTGTCTTTAAAAATCCTCAAATCATAGGAATGATTATTTGTTATGAGAAGGGGTGAATCGGAGTCCTTTCTTGCCACATTTGTTGCCAGTTTAGAAGTAGAAACTTTGGCTTGGGGGTCAAACTCATCTTGGAAAAAATCAATGGTTTTGTAGCTGTTGGATACTTATTGTTTCTTATTTATTGTAAATGCTAGTTAAATTTTCTGTCTAAAATATATTTTATTTGATGTATAATTCATCTATTTATTATCTTTGAGGGGGGGTAAAAATGTTCTAGGTGCTCTATTTTCTATCTTTGATATTGCTGTGTTCCTTAGCCGCAGAAAATTCATGGAGTTTTAATAGTAATTTGGCACCTAGGAGAGACTCAGTTGGTGCAGATAGGCTTCCTCTGGCTTAACACGCTCTTGTTTCGCTGTTGACTCTGTTCCTGGAGAAGTTTGCTAATGGACATTGATGGAATCTCAGGCTTTTTCCTGTATTACATCAAGATTTAAACCCCTTACAACATTGTCAAAAGGGGCATAACTTTAATGGAGTAATATTTGATGGCCGTTCTGTTTGGGAATTAAGAGCGGGAGTAATATTTCCAGGTAACGGTAAATTCGCGTAGCACGGTGATAGCTCATAGCATGCAGTAATGTGTTTTATCTCATTTGCTTTCACATCTCCCTTAACTTCAGACATCTCTCTCTGAACTGTGTCCCGAAAGTGCCAGCCTTTCACCCTTCAATATATACAGAGCGTAAATTGCAGCGTAGCTAGAGACAAGGGTAACTCCTCCCCTCAGTTCCCGGTTCTCGGCCCAGATTGCCCTGGTCTGATGTGTTGCCAGTGTGTTCCTCTGGCTGGATTTATGTGTTACTTCCATCCTTTTGGGGGGTAATCTACTTTAGCAGGAGTCAATGCTCACTGTCGTAAGAAAAAAATAATAATTATGTGTGTTCTTTTTCCTTCTGTGGCTGAGCTGAACCCTACTCAGTCTTCAGTATTCCACTTTCTTATAAAATCTTTATGAAAGACCTCTTTGAAGGAGCGAACTTTGTTCCTGAAGAATGTATCTGGTTGGCCATTCTTATCTGCTGCTGCAGACGGAGAAGCTGGAAGAAAAGTCTTTTATTTGGGCTTTTTTTCAGGGCTGTCTGTTACATTACTAAATTTTTATGGGTTTTTAAAAGTCTTTATCTTTTATAATTCGGTTAAAAAATAGGATTATATTTGTAAACGTGTGTTCCTGGGAATAGGTATGTAAGGGAGCTCGGTTTAAATACTTTTGACTCGTGTAGTAGGTTGAACGAGATCAATAAAGATGCACATCATTAAAAACACTTGAGTCAGAAATAATATGAGTCTATTTACAGTGTTCTGTTCAAGCACCAAAGGGTCATTGATAGAGGGTTTCTTTTTATTGTTCTGGATTTGTACAGCGCCTTAATATGATTTGCACCCGCAAGCAGAGCTGCTACAGAAATAATCCCTCTATTACTAGTAATAATGAGCACAAGCTTCATCCAGTGAGCAAAAAATGTCACACTTGCTTCTGAATTTAGCTGGTATTTTTGGTTACATTGTGGTTGATGTTACTGTGAGGTCTAGATATAGTGAAGTTTCCCTAAGGCTAAAGCAGTAGCAGGGCTTGCAAAAGGAGGGTCAAGATTTCGCACAAGTTGTTTTAATGACTTGACGGTTGAACTTGAAAAGTCTTAAATCTGCGGTACTATTTATATGCATCCAGCTGAGACACGGCTATAACTCTGGTAGCGCTGTAGAAAAAGAAAACCTCCATGCACAGGAGTAAAGGTTGTAGAGTAGGACTGCGTTATCCCAGGCGCTGTACAAATCCGGAATGCAAGATTGCCACTGGCTGGAACAACATGACTTATTTTCCTTCTGATTTTGGAAACTTTTCATCTTTTTGAAGGGGATTGCTGATTCATGTATAAGACTTGATCATCAAGTGTTAATCATCAGAGAGTCTAGTGATGCTGTGGAACGACGTTGGTTCTTGTAACAATACCACCCGGACTTATCACAGAATCACAGTATCACAGTATCGTCAGGGTTGGAAGGGACCTCTGGAGCTCCCCCAGTCCAACCCCCCTGCCACAGCAGGGACACCTCCAGCAGTGGCACAGGACGGCGTCCAGGCGGGTTTGGGATGGCTCCAGTGTGGGAGACTCCCCCACCTCTCTGGGCAGCTGTGCCACTGCTCTGCCACCCGCAAAGGAAAGAAGTTCCTCCTCATGTTAAGATGGAACTTCCTGTGCTCCAGTTTGTGCCCGTTACCTCTTGTCCTATCACTGGGCACCACTGAAAAAAGACTATTCTCATGTTTAATCAATGTTATTCTGAGTTCTAGAACCTGTTTGATGGCTATACGTGTAACTGTAAAAACCTGGTATTTCCATACTCAACCTAGACATACAAGTGGGTCTCAATTGCTCTTAAATTCACTCCCCTGAAATATTCACACATAGTGAATAGTGCCCATTTAATGCTATGCACAATTGTTACTCTGGACAAAACCTGAAAGGAAATGAGAAACTTCTGAATGACTGTTAAAAACTCTCTACTTTCTCTCCATTCTCAAAATTTAGTGGTCATAGCCTTAAGCCCAATGTAAAGTTGGTAGAGATGGCAATATCACAGTATCGTCAGGGTTGGAAGGGCCCTCTGGAGATCATCCAGTCCAACCCCCCTGCCACAGCAGGGTCACCTACAGCAGTGGCACAGGACGGCGTCCAGGCGGGTTTGGGATGGCTCCAGAGTGGGAGACTCCACCACCTCTCTGGGCAGCTGTGCCACTGCTCTGCCACACGCAAAGGAAAGAAGTTCCTCCTCATGTTAAGATGGAACTTCCTATGTTCAAGTTTGTGGCCTCTTGTCCAAATAGAGCTGTGTACTTTTGGATGCACTTACATTAGCATCCTAGTTCAGGCCATTTTCTTCTGAAATGGTCTTCCACCTTCTGCGCTTTGGCTCACATTGCAGAGCACTCGGCATGTGGGCTCCTTTCAGATGAACCTAAACCAGAGGATGCCTCCAGGATTCCTTCTACTGTGGTGCTGCTGGGTACCAGTCCATAGGGCATACTAGAGCTCGCCTAAAATAAATTTCTCTTGAAATAGGTATACTATTCATTTCAGGTCCTCAGCACCAACTGTTTCACTTGGGGAAAAAAAAAAAAAATCTGCTTGTATTGGTCAGTATTAATATTCCATATATTGTCTAGCCTTTAACTTTCAGGTGGAGCTCTAAGGTGTATATGTGAACCACAAATCCTCTGGGTTAGCACCTACCAACCTGAGTGCGGCTTTCCTGATCGCGTGTTAGTACAAACGCTGTGATTTGTGACCTGGAGAACCTACTGAAAGAGCAGGTTCTTCGAGTATGCTGAAGTGCATTATGTGTCTGTGTCAATTTATGTTTATTAAATATGATACTTTAAAATATGCATGAAATACGGCTTTATTTTTTGGGGGGGAGTTTGCTGAATTGAATTTAGCAAGACCATTTAGAGCCAGAGTTAAGAATTGTTTTGAAAGAAATTGAAAGAATCTTTCTTTAAATTTGATTGAAAAACAAGTCTCCTGATCTGGAGAAAGCAGTCAATATTAATGAATTTTAAATTACCCAATAATAAAATTTTTCATTAACATTAGATGAGACTGTAAGGAATTGTAGACTGCTCTGAAAAAATCTCACATAGGATTGTGTCTTGATTTCAGATGAGAAGTGAGTAGTAACAAAGAGAATATGACATATATTGAAAGATGTAAGTTGAAGTACTCAAATGCTCTGTAGAGTTCTTCTGTTAGGGAATTCTTCTTTTTGAGAAGCAAAACCAACTAGGTTGTCTCTGTAAAGAGCTCACTAAAATCCCCTAGCGAGCTAGAGTGGTTTTTGAGGGGAAAAAATAGGTTATGCTTAGGAATAGGCAAGAAGAAACAAGAAATAAAAGTAATTGTGATCTCAGTGAGGTTTTCTTACTCACATGGAGTGGAAAAATTGCAATGATTCTGTTTTGAAAGAAGATGAGTAGTAGAAGTGCAAGAATAATCATGAAGTGGAACAAGGTCACTTCGCACACTGTGTACCAGTTTTCAGAAGAAGATTTAAGGAGATGGGCTATCAGAATTGATAGGTGACAGTTTTAAAACAGGAAAAAAAGGAAATAAATTATTATGGAACTACCCAGTGTAGCTCTGTATTGCAAGATCTTTTTTCCGTCACTGCTATGAAACCACACTCAGGCCTGGCATCACTTTCACTTCGGATGCCTTTCTAGGCCTTAGGGATCAGCATCGTCTAATTCTTGATCTTTTCCTTTTTCAAATGTTTGTTATGTTTTTTTTTTGTCCTGTTGGGCCACGCTGCTGAAAGTTTCATTAGGCTCAGCTATACATGACTCGTCTTTTCTTTCAGTGTTCCCTTCCAGCTCTTTGATAACCACTTACTAACTTCTCAGTTTTCTGATGACATGATTTTTCCATTGCTGCTTGCTCAGAACCTCAATCAGGCATCTTTATGGCTTTTTTTCTATATCACATATGTGTGGTATTCAAATATATGAGTAGAAGTTCCTCTAAACATGCACAAAAATGTTAACTTCAAATTCTTTCTAAAAAGTTTTTTCCTATGGTTTACGCAAAAACCCACCAGTGATTAAGTGACTGGTGTACAAAACAATCGATTATCGTGATAAACCATATTGATTCATTTGCTGCCTTGTACTACCCCATCCATTTCTGCTGATGGCTGATACTCGTTGTTTAGAAAGTCTTTAGCGCTGGGATTTGTTTCCGTCCTTGTCCTGGATCTTGGTATAAGAGATCTCAGCTTTTCTGTATTGGCGACTGACCTTACTGCCAGCTCGCAGGGGGAAAGAGTGGATTTCTTAGCAGAGGTTGTTCTGCCATCGGCTGCCCTGGAATTCCCTGCGCTCACCAAATTTACGGTGCTGGTGAAAAGAGTAAGATAGGAGGCTGGGTGGCTTGAGTCTAATCTGGCGCTGCTTCTACTGGTAGCTGTCTGCACGCACAGCTGTGGTGGAAAGAAATGGATATATATTTCCCAGGTGTCTTCATTTTTAATTTCTTTATGGGTATGGTAGTCTGAAGCCCAAACCGACTGTGGTTCAGCGTGTGTGTCTGAGACAGTTTTAGACAACCCAGTTTAAATATCAGTAGCGAACTATGTGCAGCATCACACAGCGTGGTGTGAGCTGCAGGGTCTGTCAATGGAAGCGGAGTAGGCAGAAGTGTCTCTTACACGGAGCGATGTGCTGCTGCTAGGTTTATATCAATACTTACATATTTTAATTCTGCCTGTTAATCTCATCCATAAATGTCATCTCTAGGCCTGCAACAATTAAAAGTAATTTATGTATCACACGAATGAAACATTGGAGGAAAAATAATAGTGCAAGTCTGGGATAAAGATCAACTTTACAAGTCCCAAATTTGTAGATATTTTACTTCTATCATTAAAAAATAAACTTGCAAAACATAAACAGCCCACTGAGCCAGCAGGTGTAAAACTGCTTCACTTAAATCTATTTCTTTCAGGTGAATACTGTTACATTTGTGAAGGAGTAAGCCCAAGGACAGACGGTGTAACGGATGCCTAGCGTGAAGTCCTAATTTCAAGGGAAATTTTCGTGTTCTGTTCTTTGAAGGGGTATTGGCTTCCAAATCGCACACAGACATGCCTCTGATCTTCCTGAAGATGAGTCATAGTGCAACTTGTATGTCGAAGTACTGGGATCAAATTTGCAGTATGTTGATCACTCCTGATGATAGGAGTCGATGTTCTCTAATCTCATGTGTGGGGTTATATAGCGTACTTTATTAAAGAAAGAAGACTTGGAGCTATTAAAAGCAGAATGCTGAGGGTTTTGTTGGTTTGGTTTCTTTTTTTTTCTTTTCCTTTCATGAGTGCTCTGCTGTAGGTTTTAAAGTATAATAAAGTAACGAACGTTACCCTGAGCTTCGTGGCTTTAAAGGCTGGGTTAATTTACACTCAGAGTGGAGCTTTCAGTGTCAGGCGATCTTTTTTGCCAACATAAGCACTCAGCTGAAACAACAGCTATGACTCAGTTGCCAGTGAACGCTGCTTGAATTGATTTAGTCCGAGTTCAGATTTAGCACATAATCATGTTCAATTTGATCCACTGTGCTGCCTAGAGATAAAAGGGTTGAAAAAATAGATTTAGCTTATGTCAGTCTTTGTGGTGATGTCATTGCCATGAGAGATGGAATAGCGCCGTTACTATGCTGTGCCTGCTCAGTTGGTGGGTGTACGAGGGAAAGGCAAGGAGCAACTCAGTTAAGTGCAAAGAGCTCGTGTCGGAAGCTTGCAGTTATTGTCAGCATTGAAACAGAATTTTGGACTGTTCAATTGCAATACTGAAGATTTTTTTATTTTTTTTTCCTTCCAATTGTTTGTTACTCTGAGATTGCCTAACTCTGTGTACAAAAGGGGGGGATGCCAGCCCGTAGCATGGACTGTGATGTCTCCACTCTGGTTGCCTGTGGGGTTGATGTGGAGATTTTTGCCAACCAAGAGGTTAAGGTATGCGCCTACAATTCTTTTGTTACAGATGCTTCTTAGAAAAGCCTTTGGGAGCAATAGGCATTTGTATGTAGCAATTCCGAATAAGGAGGCAGATGAGATTCTGCTGCAGTAGTAAAAGACATGCAGTTAAAAAAAAAAATCTGTTAATTAGGGGAGAGAAATATAGGAGAGAAATGTGCCTGCTTTTTATTGTGTTTTGATAAGCTGAAAGAATAGGCTAGTGTTTACCCTTTAATGATATAAGAAATGGGTTATATAACTGACATCTGTGCATCTGCATGTTTCATATTCATAACAAATCATTCATTGTTAATTTTGCTGAGATATTTTTAGTCCCGTGTCACTTTTTAGATCAGCCTTGCCATAAATGTTGTTTATCAATGTTGATAATCCTCAGATATTTTTACTCACTTGAACAACAGCTGTTTCTTTTCTTCAGATCCAAAACATGTATACAAGTATAAATTTTTTGTGAAGGGTTAAAAGTTTGTAGCAAGTGTTTTGGTGCATCTGCAATATAACAGAATACAAAAAGTTGTGCATCTTGCATATCATATGAATACCTCAAAAACAATGCTTAAATCAAAGGCTTGATATGCTGGGCTCATAGTCTCTTAATTAGACAACTGCTGTAGAAAAATCATTGTGTGTAATTGCTTACTGTTGAAATCAATTATCTTTTTCATTTATTCTCATATTACTGCAAGAAATTCACTGCAAATTAAGTTTGAAAGAGGAATTTTAAGTATGCTTTTCACAGATCATCTGAAAGAGCTCATAGGCGTAACAGTGATATTCACCAGTTTGTTTAAAGGACAAAGATATAGACAACATTAGTTTCTAATCTGATTGCTCTGTTCTTAGTATTAAAAGAACGGAACGGGGAAAAAAGGATTTAAAAACTGGAGGTCAAATTTTGAGCCCCTGTTCTGTATAATTCCAAGTCAAACATTGAAGCTAGTGGAAGTATCTGGAAATAAACCCACTTTCATTTGCAAAAGGTTATTATGATTTGTATTTCCCTGATAGTTTGTTACCAGGTGACATCATCTATACTTTGTACAGATGCTTTTCTGTTGCCAGCAAGAGACTCTTCTTAATTTAAGAAGCTTTTTCTTAACACTTTAATGCTGGATTTAGAAATGAAATAGGGGATAACTCAGAGGAATGGTTCAGGTGAGCAGTCGTGCCTGCACTGGGACATGTTTCCTGTTGTGTTTTGAAGTAGTAAAATGTTTGTCTGCTTATTCCTGTTTTCTTTTTTATTTAAGAACATTTTTTGTTTTTTAATTTAGAAGTTACACCTGCATTGATATGGGCTTGTACCTGGAGCAGTTGTCTTTCAGTGTCTGGTCCATGTTCAACATAAGGCTATGCAAGAAATTAAAGTTGTAGTGATCTTGTATCCTTATTCATATAATAGTAGCAACGAAAAAGCAAAATTTTTGGCTTCCATAAAATCAGCAGAAAGCTTTCCATTGACTTTGGTAAGACTGAGATTAGCCTGATTTAAGCTGCAGCATCTGGAAAGTGTGGCCCGGGAACATGGGATAAAAGAGAACAAAAGGGTTACAGAGACATGACAGAAATTGTAATCCCTTTCGTGTTAGTTGGACTTTCTGTACTTTGTTTGCTTTGGTTAAAACTGCCTGGGTTTTTTTGCTTTTTTTCTGATGTCTGAATGAAAATGTTGAATGCAAAGACTTTGGGTATATTTACAATGGAGACTGCACTGCAGACTGCACTGCAGCTTCAAAACGGTAAGTTCTACTTGGAAGTTGTCTGGCTTAGATGCTCGAAGCAGTCTGTCCTCAGTGACCCACAGCTCACTGCAGACTCATTTTCACTTACTTGTCACCAAACTCGGCCGTGGGAGGCCGTGCAGCGCTGCCGCAGCTAGGCTGCTTCCAGTGCTCCAGCCTAGCTAGCTCTGCGCTGCTCCTCGCTCGCGCTCTACGCAGCAGGCTGCAGTGTAGGCATCCTCCTTGTGAAAGTTTCAGCGCTACTGATATTTTAAAGGCGGAGAGACCTACTGCTCTTTGCTCATGCCCAGGAGAATTGCAGCAAAAAAAAAAAAAAAATTAAAAAAAGATGCCTTTTTGTCCACAAAAGGGGTTCACTTCAAGGTGTTTTTGTTGACAGTATGGTCACTGTGAACATAAAAATGTTTGTGTTGACTTTGATAGGATGATGGGAACATCAAGGTTTAAAGTTGAAACGGAAGGAGGCTGTTTCTGAGAAGCAAAGGGCGTGGAAGTTGAAGTAAAAGAGCAAAAGCAAGCACAGAAACCCTGTCTTCTCCCCTTCCCCTCTTCTCCTTTGTGCGCCCCTCCGCCCAGCCCTCCTGCAGGTCAACTGGAAGGCACAAGAAGTATTGAAAACTGAAGCTTATTGTCCTTTCAGTTTCCTTCTGCTATAGAGCTTTTCAAGTATGGGAAAGGGTTTTTTTTGTACGGAACCTTCTGGCTGCGTGAAGGGAATGTTCCTTCAGTGGTAGAACAGGTATATTAAAGATTTCATGATATGCGTGGTGCTTGATGAGACTTATTAAAATAAGCTATTAGTCCTGTAGAAGTAGTTCTCTAACGTCAGCAAGGATTGTGGTTTAGGTTTTAGGATATGCCTGCAGCATAGCTCACTTTGTTTCAATTGGGGGTTAGAACTGAAGTGAGGTTTTGGAGAAGGATGCCGGCTGGACTGAGCCATGGCTGTCCCGCTTGCAGCACGTGGGTTGGATGCAGCCGGGAGGCTGACTGCAGCCAGCAGGCTGGAGAGAGGGATGGACGGGAGCTGCCCTGTTTGCCAGGCCTGCGGTGGAAGAGCTCGGTATGTGTTTGGGTTGTAGAGCAGGAGCTCTCGCAGCAGGTGGCAATGGTGGCTCCTGAAGTTGTCACTCCTCCAGAGCAGTGACCCATCAGTGCTGGGGTGTTCTTACAGAGAGGCAAAGGCTGCTACTGGGCACAGGGCTTGGGGCAGAGTGAGCTGCTTAGCTTATTGCTGCTTTTCCACCTATGCAAGTGACCTTATTCTGTAGGCATTATGCTCTTAGCATCTGGCAGACAAGCTCGGAAATACTCTTTTTTCCATTTGGCCTCTGAAACAGGAGAGCGATTACTTAGGCAAAGCTTTTTCGTTTCAGCATTTGGAGTGGCTCATCCTTTCAACAGAGGCTCGTATGGATGCCCTGAAACTGGCAGCTGGCCCACAGACTGACACCGTTGGTTTACCATCCATGAACCCATCCAACAGGCCTTTCAGTGTTGATCAGCTGCTGCTTTGAATTGTCTGTTATAATCCAAAAATTGGGTCAGGCTAATCAACATGCTACTAACTGTACTGTGCCTGTACATCAGGAACTAGTAAAGTTGAGAAGGCAACTCGAAAAATCACGAGGTGCAGTTCTGCTTTGAAGTTCACCTGGATAATTAAAATTCTTCTTTCAGTGCCTTTACATGATAATTTTATGTAATGATGTTTGTTACATAAGCAATTAGCTAGTGAATAGCTTGTTTATTTCTAATAGAGAAATTCCAGACATTATTGAAACAGTGGAAGAGAATTTAAACTGGTACTTCTTCCTCTAAGCAAGGTATTCTTATATTATTAATCCTTTATGTTCTCTCTTCAATTATGTTCACATGCACAATTCCACTAGGCAACGAGGTACGAGTGGGACCATGAGGCACTACTGTAGCAGAGAAGAAACACTAATGATCCAGATCGATCGAATTTGTAGCTGAAGACAGTAATGTAAAGTAATGTGGATAGGAACATCATCTTAATACAGGGAAAAAACAATGTGGACATGAGCCAGGCAGCAAAGGGAAATAGTAGAAAGAGTTTCACTGTTTTGACCGTATTGCTTTGTGGGATTAATCCCCACTGGAGCAGGATCTCTCTCAATCTGTAAACTCATTATTCAGTTCAAATGCTCCAGTGAGCACACTGCTAATGCTAGTTCTTTAGGATGGATGGTTTGGAGATCAGTCATTGCCCTGCAGTTGCCTTTGAAAGGTTTAGCAGTCTAAAATGTCTAAACTGAGGTCTTGAGGGTGAAAGCATACTAGGTTCTTGTAGTTTTTTCCTCCCCGCTTCAATTCTCCATTTTAAAAGCGGCTCATTCACAGAGATGTTCTGAGGTTTGAAGTTTAAGTGCTCTAAGATTAGAATCGAGTGAAGAAAGCTGTAGAAAAATGGAGGAGTGTTGCTGCCCCTCTGGGTACCGCCAGCTGCCCAAAGGCAGAAATCATGACTTGTTGGGAGAGGGTTTCTTTTTTCAAATTCTTCTCCCAAGCCACGTAAGCTTTGTTTGTGGGAAGAGACTGCATAAGTCATAAGACTGCCCAAACTGGGGCTGTAAGGAGGAAACCAAACAGCAGCATGAGTACCAAAAATGCCCTGATGGATTGAAAGGACTGCTTTTGTGACTTCTGTTACCATTGAGAATCACCGAATCATAGAATAGTTTGGGTTCATAAAGGCCATCTAGTCCAACCTCCCCCGCAATGAGCAGGGACACCTTCAGCTAGATCAGGTTGCTCAGAGCCCCATCCAACCTGACCTGGAACGTTTCCAGGGATGGGGCATCCACCACCTCTCTGGGCAACCTGGGCCAGTGTCTCACCACCCTCAGTGTAAAAAAGGTCTTCCTTATATCCAGTCTAAATCTGCCCTCTTTTAGTTTAAAGCCATTACCCCTTGTCCTATCACAACAGGCCCTGCTAAAATCTTTGTCCCCATCTTTCCTGTAGGCCCCTCTTAAGTACTAAAAGGCCACAATAAGGTCTCCCCGGAGCCTTCTCTTCTCCAGGCTGAACAGCCCCAACTCTCTCAGCCTCTCCTCACAGCAGAGGTGCTCCAGCCCTCTCATCATCTTCATGGCCCTTCTCTGGACCCGCTTAAGCTCAAATTGCTCACTTGTCACCCAGTGCTACTGCAGACCCAGGTACTGCCAGTAACCTGTGTCACAGAAATAGTTTAGGCTTTGTCCTTCCAACAGCCCCCACGTGAAGGCAGTTGAACCCTTAAGAAGTTTCCAAAGAAGAAATGATACAATGGTAGGACTCCTAAGGGTTGTGATGTGCCCTTCAGGCTTACCTTCAATTATTTGTATTTGCTTTTTGCTTGACTCGGAGGAAGTCCAGCTCTTGCACTGGAGGTCAGTGGCAGCTGCAGGTGCTTATGCCCCTGTGAGTGTGGCGTGCTTTCTGCTTATCATTCGTCGCTCTTTTAGATTAACAGAGTGAACAGCAGAACAAGTCAGAGGCTTTTGTATTCTTTTTGATCCTCCTTTCTGTTGGAATTCACATCAAGATATTTCCTTTTCATAAGGATAATCAGGCAGTGAGTAATTTGTGGTCAAAAGAAAATAAATAACAGCTAGAATGTGTTGTTAGAAGGTGCAGCATTAATCCAAGGCAGGGAATAAGGTAAGGTGGACCTGGCAATTATACTGATAAATGGACCAGCATATGTGAGGAACAATTAAGAGATGGTGATTTTCTTTAGCAGATTTGAAGAATCAATCAGTACAGCTATAGATTGAGGTCCTTTTAATACAGATGCGAGTGAGATACTGGCTTTTCATTAAATAATGACTTTGGTTAGAATTCCCAGAAGAACCTAGAGAGGTGAAGTACCCAAATTCTTTGTTTTTCTCCAAAAAAGTTTTTCAAGGGTATGTTGTTTTCAGGTCTGTGGTGATCTAGTCTCATTCTTCTCTAGAGGTACTGTGTATGTGCACTGCTTTGTCTCAAGCTTTACTGATACCGTTTGCTGCTTCTTAGCATGATCTAAGCTTTGATACTGAGAGAAGTTACAGGTTTTGAGGCAGAGGTCTGCACCAACTTCTTTTTTGCACAGAGACTAATGGATATGCTTTATGGTTGGACGATTCTTTAATATTTTCTAGGGGTGATTCTACCAAAGAGGTTAAACAATCTACTTAGTTTTGATAGTTCATGTGCCAAACAGCATATTTGCTTTGGAAGATATTATCTAATCATATGCTAGAATGCAAACAACCATGACCGTATGGTCTTGAGCAGTGAATTCTAACTTGGCGAAGAGATGCTGAACAAGAAGAGTGCCACAGTTTATCAAACACTTGGCCAACACACAAGCTGCCAAGGGCCAGAAACTGGCCTAGCTAAGCCTCCAGTCAGTGCTTGGTAGCTGCAGGATTTTGTTTTTGCCATCCATGTATTTTATAGCGGTGCCAGGACTGCGTGCATGTGCTTTTCCAGCAAATTTCCCCCATTCATATGGCTAAGTGTCAGTAAGCACCTTCACCTTGTAAATGCCAACAGAATTAAAATTTTCCCCTTGGGAGACTCCTGAGACTGTACTGTCTAACTCTCCTTGAAGTAGCTGTATTTATTGACTTCCCAGTGTTGAGTCTTGACTCTTTGGTTTGGTGTAGATCATACCGATGAGACTCAATGCTGGCTTGAGGCATGACAGCTTAGCTGCCCTCTGCACTAACTGCAGTATAGGATATTAGACATTTAATTTTTTTCTGGCCAAATAGTAAACTTCTCCACATTTTCTCCCTTTTTTTTTGTCTCCTTCACAATGCTTCCAAAATGCACATGCGGCCATCACGTTTGGCTCCAGCCTGTGCTTTCCATCTAGAATTCAGGCTGACTTCTGCTTTGTCCATGTTAATTCCTGAAAGCACAATCACCTTCTCACAACATCAGCGTTCCTGTGATGCGTTTAGCTCTCCCCATTTAGAGTTTCTGTTGATGCTGAATTAAGGAGAGAAGCCTTTGGTTGCAGCAGCTCTAATGGAGTAAACGGCCCCACTGCCCTTGCAGGATGCCCGCGCAGCAAAGGAAGCCAGATAGATGGGTCTGTGCGGAGCTGGGCGCTGCCGCAGCTGTGGGCTGCTGCTTAAAGCTCTGGGACAGTGTGTCTTTCTCATCTGCACTCCTGGAGTTGCTGAACAACTTCCAAGTGATGCTATAGATAAAAAGTTCCAAGTATTCTCATTTGCAGATGGAAAACTAAGGAACCGGGAAATCAGTTTTCCAATTAGGAAACTGGATTGGAATGTACCAGATCTGGTGTAATTAAAACTCCTCGGTTTTAATAATCTGCTTTTGTAGATGTTCAATTTCAAATGCCGTTTGAGCTCTAGATGCTTTCCAGAGAGCAAGGAGCTTTGCTTAGTTACTAGTTGGTTTTTTGTTATATTTTTTTCTAATTAGCCCAAACTTGCTACCTTTCAGCATCTGCCTGAGATTCTGGCAGCATCTGGACAGAGAGATGGACTTTATCATGCAGGATGGCTTCATATTTAGCAGGAGAACCGTACTGCAGCAGGGAAGAGCCTCCAGTTTTGCAGCACCAGCTAGTCCTATCTGTTGAAATAATAGTCACTGAGCTGAGAAACACAATGAACCTATTGTGCTCAGAGCAGTATCAGCAGGCAGCTGTACACTGTAATTTCTTCAGCTCAATTTGTCACTTGTGGAAGTATCTGTCTGCTTCAGATATTGCAGTGAGTAATCTTGATACGTTGGCCATAAAAGGTGGAGGCATTCAGACAGCTGAATCATGCAACCTGAGTTCTGCTGTGTTATACCCATGTCACGGCCAGAGAAGCGGTAACCTTGCAGAAATCTCATTTGTCCTTTTATTTATGCAGGTCAGATGTGCTGGTGTGCAGGCAGATGAACAAATTATGGTTAAAGAACTGCTAATCCTCTCAAGAAATGAAGTTCCATTTGTGGAGGAAATTGTTTCATTTGCGATATAAGTCTTACTCCAAGTTTAGCAGCCTCAAGTTTCATCAACCTTTGCTGCATATTCTGTTGGCCGATGCCCAGCTTCGTTCAGTTTTGGATCGTTTTCTATCTTTCTGAGAGAAAAACAATAACTAAAGCAGCAAGAATACAAACTCTTTCCTTGTCTAAATAATTAAACTATACTGGGAAATTTGTTTTAACTACCGCTTGTCTGTAGCTGTTGGTTTGGTGTGGGTCCGTTTGTTTGGGAGGGGATGTGGTGGTGTTGTTTGGAGGGGGGGATATTTTATTTGCTAGTGCTGATCAAAAAAAAGACCAAAGCCGAAACAACCCACCATCAGAAATGGCCTTTATGCCTTTGTCCCTCAAAGAGGAACGTGTATTTAAGACAAGCAAGTATCTTTAGGGAGCAGGTCATAGCTGGAAGTTCTCTGGGCTGTGGTTTTAACCTGAGGGAGGAGCAAACCCGTTGGTTATTCAAAAGGGTGGCTGAAATGAGGAAGGGGAGTGCAGGCTTTCAGAGGAGAGAAGTCAGTATGCTGATAGGACTTTTTTTTTTTCCCCCCATCAGAAGTGCCTCTGTGGTGCAAGACCAAGAACGGAGAAAACTCTTGCAGAAGCTGGGGCAGGGAGGTAGGTCATGGCAGGCCTTCTGATTGAGTGGGTGACAGAGGCAGACAAGTTTAGGATGGAGGGAGAATTGATGAAAAATGAATAACCAATGGAAGACCAAGGTGAGAACAGAGCACTTTGATTTCTCATGGTGTAGTGGAATGATTTGGGGACTTTGAGACCAGAAGCTGACACAAGATGCCAGATAAAACCTGGTGATGGTTGAAAAAAGAAGGAGTTTTTGACAAAGCTTTCACCAAGGTGTTAGAATCGTTGAAACCTTTGGTAAGTTAATCTTGAAAGTTCATTTGCTTTCCAGAAAGCATCTTCCACAGGCTTCCATTCCGCCTCCAGGGAACAAAATCCCTTTGTGAACTGTTACTCTGGGCTGCTGCCACTCTCCTTCCAACTGTCTCCTCAAAACATTTTGCTGTTAAATGGCTTCCAAGGAAATAAGTGGCTGAATGTGGCTAGACTAAGCGACATGTGCCTGCATGGGACAGAATATATTTTGTAAACCCTACTGAAAAAAAATATCTATTCTTTTTTAATGTATCTTATTCCTACCTTCTCTGTCTTCCTTTCTGCTTCATCCTTCTGGAATGCAAGAAGGAATTGTGTGTTTTCCCTTGTTGTTTTTGTCCAGTGTGGTAGATGATACTAAAAATAAATAACAATACTTTCTAAATTGTCGAAAGTATCCAAACAGTAAGTGATACCGTAAGACATCATATATCAAATTATGAGAATGTGCTCGGCACACTTCTTTCAGCGAATGGAGGTGGGCAATTTGTGTTTGATTTTCGATTTTGATTTTAGCAATTAAGGAATAAATTAATAATGGCAAGTACTTTTGGTGAAAATTATTTTGAAGTAAGCTTTTGAAATAAAGAAAGTCTGAGATCAGATGAATAAGGGAAATTATTTTTTTTTAAAAGTCATTTTCAGCAGCCTTATGGAGCTGGTAAATAGTGTCTCCTAAGAAGATTATCTGAGAGACGGAGAAGTGCATGGGAATTAGCAGTTAAGGAGGCACTTTTGAATGCATAATGGAGATTATCTGTCCTGATGCAAAGGGCAGATAGGATGGACATTAAGAGACTGTTATGGCTCGATCAGATACTCCTTTTGCTCTACAGCAGTTTAGGGATTTATATATAAAATGAAAACAAAGTGGGCAAAATCACAAAATGAATTTCAATTAGCAGAGGGTTTAAGCAAGAATAAGGAAAGTCTTGTGATACTTAAAAAGTAAGAGGAAAACAATATGCAAATCCATTAGCAGCAAGGTACATACATAACAAACAATGAGGGGAGGGTTATGGTATGTCTGATTTCATGTGTGTTATATGAAGTGCTTGACAGATAATCAGCTAAATTAATAGAAAAAAAACAAACCTAGTAGTGACCAGAGCAGAGAAAAACTGTTAAAAATACAGAGGGAAGACAGTTATTCAAGTGTGCAGGAGCTGATAAAAATCCACCAACAAATGCTTTAGGATGTAGTTGAAATAATCTTTCTACTATTTGAAATTATCTTTGAGAATTCATCGGTTACAGAGAGACTGCTGAGGATGCGAGAAGAAAAGAAACAGCATTTGTTTAAAAGCTGGAGGGGGAGAAAGGTCTGTATAATTACAGATACTTTTATCTAATTTGAATTTAGTAAATAAGTTTGTGAGTACTTTGGAAGTAATTAGGCCTGGGTTGTCCAGAGCAAATCGTGTCAAATCAATATGCCTTCCGTGTTTGACAGGCCAACTGGATAAGTGGGATAAAGGAGATGTGGAAGGTAGATATTTTGACTAAAACTTTCCCACTGTTCAAGTCATTTTCATAAGTAATCCACAGTCTAAATATAATTTCCGTAAAGTGAGTGCGTAGTTGTTTAAAAAATGTCTAAACCAGAAGTGGTTCATTCTCAAATGGTGAAGGCATTTAAGTAGATAAGCTCACTTGTTTCTTCCTGGAACCAGGTTGAGATTACAGATTGACAGTGGTCACCAGAGAAAAACCTTTAAAAAAAAAGTGTGGATGACACCATGCTGGTGGGGCAGGGTCAAAATTCTGAACGAACTTTAATTAAGCAACAGGAGTGCGAAGGAGTACACCTGAAAAGAAATCAAAATCACAGCTGTATAAAGAAATTCATGTGTCTAAGCAGTTGTGTGCTGCAAATCTTTTGAGTTCTAGTGAACTGCAATGAATAATAGTCAGCAGTATCACATTCGTAATCAAAACAAATGTAGAACCACAGAATGGTTTGGGTTGGAGGAGATCTTAAAGATCATCCAGTTCCAACCCCCCTGCCATGGGCAGGGACACCTCCCACCAGCCCAGGTTGCTCCAAGCCCCATCCAGCCTGGCCTTGAACACTGCCAATGATGGGACATCCATCCACAGCTTCTCTGGGAAACCTGCTCCAGCGTCTCACCACCCTCAGAGTGAAAAATTTCTTCCTTATGTCCAATCTAGATCTACCCTCGTTCAGTTTAAAACAGTTGTCCTGTCACTACAGGCCCTGCTAAAAAGTCTGTCACCATCTTTCTTATAAGACCCTTTTAAGTACTGAAAGGCCGCAATAAGGTCTCCCCGGAGCCTTCTCTTCTCCAGGCTGAACAGCCCCAACTCTCCCAGCCTGTCCTCACAGCAGAGGGGCTCCAGCCCTCGGATCATCTTCGTGGCCTCCTCTGGACCCGCTCCAACAGGTCCGTGTCCTTCTGACGTTGGGTGCCCCAGAGCTGACGCAGCACTGCAGGTGGGGTCTCACCAGAGCGGAGCAGAGGGGCCGAATCCCCTCCCTCGACGTGCTGGCCGCGCTGCCGGGGATGCAGCCCAGGGTACCATTCCCTGCGTGTAATTTCTGGACGTACGGAAGACAGTGCATATCACTCTCTCTCTCTCTTTGGTACATTGATGCTGGGCTACCAGGGTTAGTTTTCAGTGTGCTCTAAAGCAAATGCAGACAAGCGGAGAGAATGTGGCAAAGCTGCAGGAGCGTTAGAAACTGAGCACTGAGCAGGACGGCAGCCCTTCCAACGGCGCTGTTACTGCCCTTACGCTCCTCTGTTAGAGCTCGTTACTGGAGCGGGGAGGGTTATTCTGCTTCTTGAGGTTGTTACAGAGCCCGGCATCGTGGATAAAAGTCTGGTCCTGCCTGGCGCTTGGATGGTGGTTTGCAAGAGGCGGGTGCTTTCTGACCCTGCTGTGGAGCTGGCTGAAAGCTCTCCAGTTGTGGATAGCATGGTGGTGTTCTTGGGCGCGGTGATTCTGCTGAGTTTACTATTTTGGGTTCTGTGCTAATGTTTAAGTAAGTTTAAGTAAGTTAAGTTGAAGTAAGCTCGCTATTGCAGGTGCGCCGTTTGTCTCTTCGGGCTGGTTAGACTTTTCAGATGCACATTTTTTGTCTAAAACTGAGATCTCGTGTTGCTCTCTTGTTTGCAGATCTTAAGAAGAAAACTGCTGAAGTGTGAAAGGTACTACCTTTATCTTTAGAAACAGCTGATTATATTAGAGGAATTCCAGGACTTTGCGACCAGCCAGCTTTCTGCAGGCTACTGCAAGTCCTTGAACCATAATCTGAGAATCGTTGAACTAAAAAAAAATTTCTTATTAATCACGACAGCTGGGAGCAAAGCCAAATGCTGGCCCGTAACAGCAATAAGTATGCTGCATACGTTAGACAGAAGTAAATTATTGGCATACTTAAAGTTTTAGAGGTTTGGCAAGTTGATGCATTTTTATCTGAACTTTTAAAATAAATGAATAAAGAGGAAAGATATTTAGACAGCTATTTCTTGCTTTTGTAGCAGATAACTAGACTGAAACTGTTGAAAAACTGTAGCGATTTAAGCTACCTGCCCACAATATTAACTCCCAAAGTAGTCACAGTTCTTGGGGTAGGGGAGAGAGCTTGGTGTCACTAAGAATTGTTGAATGAAAACATTTGCTTGGCTTACGGTAGCAGTCCTGAAACAGGAGATTACTCAATGCGTACTGCATCCTAGAAAACAATACAGAATATTTTTCAATGTCATTGGCTCGGTGTTTGCTAGAATTTCTACTTAAGCTTTTACTATTTTATATGGTTTTATAATTTATATAGTTTTATAGTGAAACAGAAGCAGAGCAGATGGACTTTAAGAAAATGTTTAAATTGTCTTGGACTAGGAGAATTTACTTTAGGAATAAGTAATTTGTATAGATATGCTAAAATGTTAATTAATAGGTGGGTATACATCTGTGTAAAGTAGAGTATGTGGTTGATAATAGCTGCAGATTGGTATATATTGAACTACTCTATTTTGAGACCACTTATCTATAGGAAGGTACTCTTCCTTTCAGCCTCTTGATTTATTCTCCCCTAAGTGTTTTCCATTGAATTTGAGGTTTATATGTAGCAAGCCTAGATCTACTGTGTGTCTGATTTAAATAGCCCTTAGAAAGAGTCTGTGGACTGCGCTAAGGAACTTGTAGGATGAACTTGTTCACTTTTAGTTGATAATTTGTTCTTCTTAAATATTAGTATCCTATACTGATTAAGTAAACAGTTCAATTGAAATTGAAAAATGTGCATTCTGTTCTTGAGACTACAACCGACGCTGCTTCAGCAGTGTAGTGCTTTGCAGCTGGATGCCGGTGTAGTCGTGCGTCAGGCTGAGTGGTCTGGGAGACCCTCGGAACATTTGAAGATGTAACCTCGGCAGTGAACAACTTGCTTCCCTTTATGTTGACTGACGAGTTCCTCCGAAATTAGTAGTCCCACGTCTTCTCATGTCACTTAGAAATCTATTTGCACCAAACTTCAGTGCTTTGAAGATCTCATTGACCTCCAAGCCAGACTCCTCGAGTCCACACGTTTGTCTCCAGCTCTGCAGACACACACGTTACGGACTTAGGTAACAGCATTCGCGAGGCACGGACCTTTCTTTGACACAGTGTGAAACGGTGCCACAGGGCAAGAAACTGGACTCTACGGGATACTAATTATTTTTATGTCCTACTTATTTTTAAAAAACTTGTGCATAAAAAACCCAAAATCCACCTTTGGTTGCTACTCTGCTTGCTAGTCACTGGGCTCGTTGCCTTCGTACTGATTGCTCTGGATACAAGCCTCTATGAAGAGCAGCTTCAGTTTCATAATGCCAGTCCAGTATCTTTTTAATATCATGCTGTTGCTGATATATTTTTTCACATCAGGAAATGAAAATGATTTTGATGAAGAGCAGTGCTGTTTTTAGCTGTAAGATAGGATTAGTCTACTTTCCAATTCTTGTTTCTAAACAAAATCTGTGCCAACTGGAAATTATCCAGTTGCTTGAAAAATGGCATGGGAGCAGTTTGGTCAGGAATATTTGCTTTTTCACCCTGGGGTTTCTTCCATCTGCCTAATAAAACAATTATATCACTGTAAGACTGAAATTCCCTCGTCCGTATCCTGTCGGATAGTGGACAGTACTGGTGGCTGTTGAGGCAGACAGAAACTATTGCTTCTTTTTCTGCCCTTACATACCTGATACAGAGCTCGGGTCTGTTATCTCAGTTACTCCTTCCTGGGTGCTGGGAAGCTGCTTACCAAGTCCACCCAAAACCTCTCTTCTGGCCTACACACGCCCAATTTTCTGCAGTGTGCTGAATTCTCGATTTCATTAGGTACTATAGCACTATAAAGTTCCAGAGGCTAATTAAGCATTGTGGTATATATTGGAAATGAAAATATGTTGTTGGTTTTTTGTTTTTTTTGTTTTTTGTTTTTTGTTTTTTTTTTTTTAATTAAGCAAGTAGACCACTGTATAGCATTTCTTTGATTCTTCAGCATCTGTGCAGCTTGGGATCCTGGAGTTCTCTAAAGGCTGTGACCTCTGACAGGGGGAGAAAACAGCCTCTCAAAGTGTAAAAATATTTCAAGCACTCTTTTTTTGTTTCACTGAAGTTCATTCAAACTGGAAAGCATCTTCAATTTTTTTGTAGGACAATCCTGAAACAGGTGTTACAGTGACAATATAGAAAAAGCATGGAGGGAAGAGTGTATAATTTCTGTTTATGCAGATCCTTTCCATCCATTTTCTGCCACTATCTGTAAAATCAAATTCACAGGTAAACTTTTCAGAGTGATAACAGCATTAAGATCAATTATACCCAGCAGATTATAGCTCTCCTGAGGCTCCTCTGAGGGCACCAAATCAGTGAATGTGGGAGAAAGATATACTTGCAGTCTTTTACAGTTGCCTCCTTCAGTGCAATGTATAAATATAATCATTTTAGTCCATGGAATTTCTACCATTTTAAGTTAGGAGGAGCAGACTGTTACCTGTAGTTATCATCTTTTTCCTTTTCCTGTGTATTTCCATTTCTGATAGCACAATTCCTGTTGTGAGGAAATTCTATATCCTATATAATAATAATAAAAAAATTTTTTTTTCTCTTCAAATAAATTCATCAAGCTCAAATGTTTTCTTATAAACAATTAGTGAAGGAAGGACTACAAAGAGCAAAATAGGTTAAAAAGAAAATATACATAAAGAGTTGATGATGAAGATGGATTTTCACTGGCAAGCTACAGAAGGAGACTTGCATGAATCATAAAAGCCTTTTCTGGAAATAACTTTGCTTAAGAGATTGCAACAACTCAATGTATTTTTTCTGGATCTTCATTTAAAAGAGACGTCACAGTTTCCAAACTATGTTTTAAGGTTGTTTATTTTGCCTTATTTTCCTCTTCCATTATCCATTTTTTCCCACTTAGACACTTTAGATTTTAAAGTGAAATTAGGAACTAGAACAAGTTAACATATTTTAAGAAAACTATATTGATCTCTATTGCTCAGTGAGATGTGAGCGGGTTTGCTGTATGAACCGAGCGCAAAATGCGGAAAGCTGTGATGTGGTGGAAGCATCTCTCGTGTGAGCCCGGACCCTCAAATCCTTACGTAGCCCATCGGGTAAAATTTGTTTGGATTGTATGTGCCGTCCGTTCAGTTACGGTGTGTTGCTGTGTGAGCAGTGTGCTGCTATTCCATCAGCTGCGCTGAGCTGGATGTACGAGAGACAGAACAGGTCAGAATGTGTCTGAAATGGATCCCAGAAAAGCATTCCCGTATCCCTCTGTTCGTAAGCAGAAAGTTTCCTCTGTGTACACCTTTGCTCTTTTCCAGCCCAATGATGATTTCTTTTTCTTAGTTTTGTTTCTACCTCTTTCTTACATGTTTGTTTCCGATAGAAGGTGCCTGTATTGAACATTTTTGTATACTGTTAGTCTTGAAATATATTCTCATGTAGTTTATGTAAGTTTGCCATAGACTCCATTCAGTCGCTAAACCGGAGATAGCGTTTTATTGTCCTTGATGTATCTTTATTGTACAAAGAGACTCCAGTCTTAAAGGCTGTAGCTTCTAGGAGCTGTTTGAATGTATACAGACAACAGACCTGCTTGAGTAATTTGCAAATGAAGTGTAAGACGGGGAATGACAGATGGTCGAGACAGACTGGCAAGAATAAGAAACAGTCAAATAGTACAAGCGGAGTGTTAGACAGTGGTCACAGTACTGCAGGTTCTGCCCACTAATTGTGGGCTGCAACGGCAGGGAGAAAGGCAAGAGAGGGCAGTAAGCGCCTGCTTGGTTTATGTTTTAGTGCAGAGGTGCAAAGTAAGACTAACGCCTTGAGTGACAGCTGACTTCTACGTTTTTGTCTCTGGGTAGACTGTTTTCCTTTGTGTTTGAAGCTACATTTCAGCGGAGGTATTTTTACTAAACTTCTGAGGTTGTGTATTGGTGGGTCAATACACGTTTGTTCGATGGTTAAATAACATTTGTGGAGGAGCATGAGATTAGAGTCTCTTCCGCTCTTCTACTTTCAAAATTGTCAGTGTCCTTTCTAAATCCGGACAAGTTGAAACTATATTTTTAGGCATGTTAGCGCAGTTTGTAGTTGTTGGGGGAGAGCGAAGGGAAAAAGCATTCTCCATGACTGTGATGAGAAACAGCTGAACTGCTATAAATGTTGATCACTGTAGGCGAAATAGTAAATCAGGAGTGGGCAAGGCAACCATTTTATTTGTTTAAACTGTCCCATGGCTTTTTCTTGTTTATTTTTGTAGTTTAACTGGGTTGACAGAGAGGAGGAATGAATAGTATGTATTTTATGGTTGTTTTACAACATTACAGCTCCAAGAGTATAAATAAAACAAAGTTTTTCAGCTCTTAGTGTTCTCTTTATTATATTTTATTCTTGCATTTAGCATTCTGTTCAAGTGAGGTCCTGATTCTGCATCACTGACAGCAACAGAGGTGTCCCCTGACACTCCAACAGGCTTGATAACAGATTTTGAAGAGGCTGAGCTTTCTAGATACTCTGACTGGGTTTTTGGATGCTTGTAGAAGTACGATGCTCCTGAATGAGTTACAGAAACACTGGTTCTACTCCCGTGGTTGCCCAAAAGTGGGCACTGTGACTATAAGCGAGTCTGTTGTTGCCTCAGTGTCACCACACAGGAGAGGAGAGCGGTATGCCTCAGAAAGGTTGAGGAGATGAAACTTAAGTTCTCAAAGGTCAATGAAAAATAGTGTAATAAGAAGATGGATATTTATGTAACTTTTCTTGCAGTTCCTAAGTTTATAGAGTTAGTATGAATATTTTTCACCCAGCTTCTCGTAATGCATAACCTTAATCCTAGTTTCCTGCACATGTCTGACTACCAGTCCCTTATTTATTATTGTCCCTAACACTTAAATTTTTTTTTTTTTGACTTTTCCAGGAGTGCCAGCTAACTATTCTTATGAGAGATCCTGGCTTGCGTCCACATTAGCATTTTTAGTCTGAGCTGGGGATTCTCACGAGGCAACTTTCCTCTTGATCTTCATTAACTGTGCTTTTCGTTCACATCACAGAGCAGTTCATGAACTGGATACCTTTCAGATGAAATTAGTATAGAAGATGCACTCCAGTAGTGTGCTTAATGTGCTCCAACTGCTAATGGGCATTCGGTCCGTGGCACCTGATCAGAAAGTCCTCAGCACCAACTGTTTTGCCATAGAGATCTGCTCTTATTGGAACACCGTTATTGATAGAAGCATGGCAGCTATTGGTAAAAACTAATTAAGGTTGGGTTTTTTCCCTGAGCTTGTTTTGCTAAATTAAGATAATAGGAACTTCAGGAATTATTGAAACAGGCTGAACATATAGACAGCAATTTGCTCCTTGTGCTATAAATTAATTGTTGGATTTAAATGTTTGCAGCAGTAAGACAAAATTGATAACCGGTACTGCACTATGTACATTCTTACATCCAATGCAGACGAGCTCCTTGGAGTTCACTACATATATTATCTACTCATTTATTGTTTGAATTCTTAAAATGAAACAAACAAAAAAAAGCTTTTCCTCAGGAAAGTCTGAATCTTTTCTTCATGTCTTTGTTACTAGCAATGCTTTTATCATTCTAAAGCCAAAATGTAAGGCTGCTATTTGGAAAACAGAAATTGCATTAAATCCTCCACAAACCCGCTCTTGCTTTTTTTCACTGCCAAATACGATGCAAAAGAAAAAAAAAATAAAATCGAGTGATGCACAAAATGGTACCCAGCACAGGAATCAAAAGTAGCTTCTCAGAGAACAAAGAACGATGTCTCTGCGGAACACTCCCTAGCACCGGGGGCGAAACTAATAGACCTAGCCATATAAATGTGCGCTTGGCCAGCCGGTTTGAAAGAGGGCTTCCAGCGTTTCAGGGAGCTAATATGGCATCTGGAACGGGAGTACTTCAAATAAGGAGTGCTCAGAAAATCAGTCGCTGGTGATACAGTAAAATAGCAGTGCTCATATAAAGAAGAAATGTAAAGTGTGGATTTTTCTTTTAGCTCAATCGTTGGGTGTGAAATTGAATTGAGAAGTCTCCAAACTATATTAAATCACCCCCTTGGCATTGCCACAGGAACAATTTATTTCATCTTGAAGGAGCCTTTGGTTTCCAGATCAGTGGAGCTAAGCAGGAGGAATGTGCGTCACATTGAGGTAAACAGGGATGTGAGCTGGTTAAAAACAGAAAAGGCAACGCAGCAAAATTCTGTGCCCCTGACATTTGTCAGCCTCTTCTGAAATGTGAATGCCGTTTCCATTAAGCTTTGGGGCAGATATTATCTCTGTACCTTTTGTTGTGCTGATGAGTTGGAAGCTGAACATAAATTTATTTAGTTCAGCTGATTTTTCAAGAGGCAAGTCTCTCTCGTTTTGTGCACCAGGAGGTTTGCGGTGCTATTGCAGTGCTATCACGCCTTGGTGGACTGTCACAGGGGGACTGGTAGTGAGGGATGGCTCTTACTGCTTCAGTCCCAGCGTGAAATGTAACTATGAAGCTTCTTCCAGTTTCCTACCTATTTTTGTCATCACAGGTTTTTGTGAGATGGTGAATTACAGATGTCTATACTACATTGTGCAGTGCCTCTTATACTTTCTCAAAGTCTCTCTCTGTAAGCAGTAAGCTTTATTTCAAATATGTATGGTGTCAGAATGATTTTGGCACACAATGAAGGCGAAACCCTGGATGCAGCCTTCAGGATCTACAAGATCATAGAATCATAGAATGGTTTGGGTTGGAAGGGACCTTGAAGATCATTGAGTTCCAACCCCCCTGCCCCGGGCAGGGACACCTCCCACCAGCCCAGGTTGCTCCAAGCCCCATCCAGCCTGGCCTTGAACACCTCCAGGGATGGGGCAGCCACAGCTCCTCTGGGCAACCTGGGACAGGGGCTCACCATCCGCATAGTGAAAAATTTCTTCCTGATATCTATGCTAAACCTGCCCTCTTCCAGTCTGAAGCCATTCCCCCTCGTCCTGTCACTCCATGCCCTTGTAAAGTCCTTCCCCAGCTCTCCCGTAGGCCCCCTTTAGGTACTGGAAGGCCACAATAAGGTCTCCCTGGAGCCTTCTCTTCTCCAGGCTGAACAGCCCCAACTCTCTCAGCCTGTTGGCATCTATACAGATGCCTCCGAAACAGCCTAGTGTGTAAGGGTAACACGGCAACATCCGTGAGCCACGGACCAGGGCTGTGTGTAGACACGTTTGTGGCCAATGTGTTTTATTTCATCTTTGGCTCACAATTTGCCTGACCTCCGCCCCTTCAAAACAACAGAAAGCCAAGCATTGAACAAGCTGCAGGAACTGGGCGTAGCAAACGTGGGTTGATTTGTTGATGTACTGAGACAATTGTGCAATTTAGAAAGAGTCCAATTAGTGCTGTGTTTAATATAAACAGATAAACCCAAGCTCTTTTCACTACTCTGAATGCTCAAATCTGAATGCAGTTTTCTATTCAGGAAGAGACAAGCAGTACTTTGCACTGAGTTCCGAGGTGAGAAACGCGTTTTTAGACAGTACTGTAACCTGGCGCTCATTGCAGAGTACTTTGTAATTCTGGTTACCTCGTGACCCAGTGTTCCCTGTTTTTTCCTTTCTTTCAAAATTTTACATTTTTCTACACGTGTGGAAATGATACGGTGTTAAAATGTACCCTGATGAAGGGGCAGGTGGAAGGACACGTTTTTCTATTGCATTTTTTCATTGCTGTTTCCATCTACAGGATTGTATGAGAGATTTCCTTTAATAACAAAAGAAACTTTCTGCAAGACCAAAATTCAGGCAGTGGTATTCAGTCTGAATGCTTTATTGACATAATATTCCGTCCCATTGGTAAGGAGGGAGTAGGAAGACCTCATACTCTTGACTACAACTGCCTTCAGTGGAAGGTAAAATAAAAAGCTGGGAGCTGGAGACCTGTGCCTTACGGTGATCTCTGAATGGTAGATTAGTATTTTATTCTCCTGCCATTTTATAAAGGCATGAGGACAAGTTCATGGGAGGTCTTTATTGATCATCATCATAAAAATTAAATTCTTTTAAAAAAAAATTAAAATATTTCCTCCCTTTTCAGCACTCCTGGAATTTTAACTGAGAATCAATAGTGCTTTTTCATACGCTCTCAAAGTTTCCTGGCAAATGTTACTATTTTAGAAGCAGAGAACATGATAGTTGATTAGGCTGTTGTTTACACTGGCTACTTGCAGGAGTTCTTGCCATGTTCTGATTTGACAAATTTTTAGAAGTAAGCCCCCCCGCCCTCTTTTTTGTTTCTTTTTTTTTTTTTTTTTACTTTCAGAACTACAAAAATGCATACTGCTGTTCCGTAATCTTTCCTCCCTATCCTTTTCATGAAACTAATTAGCCTTTTTGCTACGTCTGGGCCAGTGGCACTTTCAAAATGTACTGGTCTAATGCTAAATAACCTCCTCAATTCAAGCTTAAATCTTTTAACGGACAGTCTGTGTTTCATATCAACACTGATGTTTATTTTAATTTAGATAATCCCTTTCCCTTCACATCATTTACTGATTTCCTTATACTTAAATGTAGCAGGAAACGCATCGTACCTTCATCTCTGTTTCCGAAGGCAAGATCCTCTACCTTTACCTCCCGTGACAGGCTCACCACTTCTCTGATCATCCTTGCAGTCCTCTTCTGCTGCTCTTCCAACTTGCCTCTATCCTCCTTAGCCCTGGCTGAGAAGAGCCATAGGGAATATGCAGACTGGGTCATTGCAGTACCCTTCCTGTAGCATTGACGTATCCCAATCCTGAAATTACTCCCAGCTGATGTTTTCTAGGCTCATGCATTATTTTTTTTAACGTATGCAACTTCAGTGACTCATTTATCCCTCTAGAATTAACCATCATGCCCATCCTCATTGCTATAAACTGGGAATGAACCCGTTGGTAGAATGTTTTTGTTTCTAGACTCTTCGGTGTGCGGCCTCCATATGTTCTATCCGATTCCATCTTTCCTCTTGTGCTGCACAAGCGACCTGCGGTGTTGCAACCAGCGTGGCTGTGTGGAAACCGAAAACGCTGGCCTCTGAGACTTGAGTGTGTTCCTGACATGAAAATTTATATCGGGTACAGAACTCATTTCAGGAAAACGTATTTCATAATTGTAAATTATATCGCAGTTTCCCTATTGTATACGATTAGTTACTCGGAGTCTCATCAACAAAGAGGAAAAATTGAAAAGGGAAAAATGCTTGCTTTATTTGCTTACAAGACTCTAGGAAAAAGGATTAGAGAAAAGTTTTAAATCACAGCCATCTCCTAAATCAAATGTGTAACAAGGGTGATAATGAGCGTAAACACACTGAATAATAAAATGTTAATTTGTGTTCTCAGTTCTAGGGCTCTAATCCAAAGCTCACTGATGTCTGTGGAAAGACTTCCATTGATTTGAATTAGGCCTTGGCTTTTGTCCTGAATGAACACAATGCCAGTGGAACTATTCATGAGAGAAATGTTTGGAAATAAATCACAGGAACACAGGACTGGAAGGAACTTGCTGTGTCGGAACCCAATTCACTTGCTAATTCAGGCAGTCGTGTTTTACAATGCTCGTTGTGTCGATACTTTGTCATAGTCCCTCGCATGAACTAACCAAATTCAATCTTAAAAAAAAATCTTTTGCCACTGCTGCTGTAACTGGAAGGTTGTTTCTGGATCATTACTCTGATGTTTGAAACCTTCTAGCCTGAACCTCTTTATGCCAATTGTTTCCACTTGTTTTATGCCAACGCAGTCTTCTTGTCTGTATAGAATACAGTTCTGGTAATTGTCCCATTGTTCTGATGATTGTCCCATCTCCTCTCAGGCTTTGCTTTGTTTTGCTAAATAAGCCAAACATTTTCATTTCTTATTCAGTAAGTTGTTCTTTCCCTGTAGCCTTTATCTGAATTCATTCCCATTTTTCTTAATCTATCTGGGGTAGAGGCAACAAAACCTGCATTTTTCATGAAGTGTAATAGTTCTCTATATAATGTTGTTAATACTTTCGTTGCTTTACTGGAAATACATTTCCAGATACATCCAGTATTTCGTTTGCCTCCTCGTGGCTGCGTTGCACTGATCCCTTTTATCGTGTGACTTACAGGATCTCGGTTCCCACGTGAGCTCCCATTTAGTAGTAGAAATAGTTTTTAGGCCAGGAGAGCATCGCTGTGCCCTCGTGCTCTGAGGTTTTTAGCTGGTGTCTGTTACTCCGGTGCTCATTTCTTCCTTGCGTGGCGCTCTGTTTGTCCTCTGCATTGGCTGTCGTAAATGATAACAATCAAGCTTGAGTAATCAGCAGTCTTAATTAGTATGTTCCTACTTTGTGCTGATTTTGTTAATTAAAAAAAACACAAAACAACTCTAGAAACTGCTAGAGGTGGTGAATGATGGGTGATGGGAAGGTGACAGGAAAGAACCGGGGAACGGTGCCCAGTTGGGCAATGGAATAGGGAGATGGAGCGAGGGCACAGAGCCCCCAGTGGAGAAGTGGGAACTTCTGCAGTATGGGGCCAATGAAGGCTGCTCACGTTTGCCACAGCGTTAACTGGGTCTCACAGAGACATACTTGGGATGGTTGAGGACATGCCAAAATCCCAGAAATCAGTGTATCACTCATGACTTTGTGCATTTTGAGTTTTTAGAAGTAGCAGCACTGCTGCTTAACTTTGGATGTTCCTTTATTTCATTTTTTTTCCCCAAGAGTTTTCAAAGTATTCTGAAAGTTTAAAGACTTATTTTCTAAAAGCATCTTAAAAATACTGAATCCTAAAAGCACTTTAAAGGTCCTGAATTGAGAGGATTATGAATCCTGAATAATTTATTCACAAAACTTTAAAGGCAGAGAATTTGCTTAGGTCTTTAAAATGTATATGATACATTTTCTTACAGATTGGGAAGACTCTGAAAGACTTTTATCCAGATAAGTGCATTCAGCAGATATGAGAAGTCAAAGGCAATAGCAATTAAGGCATAAGGCGTTTCCTGGGAATTAATACCAAGCTGAGCTGAGATGGCTCAAGATGCAGCTGAGGGCCATTAACTGCAGTTGATGATTAATGACCTCTGCTGAGGTCGTTATTATTATCAGCGGAAAATGTACAAAAATTCACAGGTATGAATCTTTTTAAGGGGAGATGCAGTTTCAGTCGGTGCAGTAGATGTGTCCCCACGGTGGATAGACTGCCCTGTATTAATATCAACTAGAGGCCTTGATCTCCCTCCTCCCCACGGCATTTTTAGGAGCGTTAATCAAAGCTGGATCTCTAAAGCTGCGCCAGTATCAAATTGAAAAGTAAGCAGAATAAAGTCCACAGCGCTTTAATGTTCTCCCACTATTACATTTGGCGTCCAGAACTTAATCAGCTGTATTTAGAGATACTCCCATCTGTCCCCGTCGGTGCCTAATGAGAGCGCATCTCAGTATTGTCCAGAAATATGCCCAGAACACCCCTTGTGCTCGCTGTTCTTGGACCCGCGATTGAAATCTCGTCCTCCCTCCGTTCGCGTTGTGCCCCTGGCCGGGATCGATGTTCTGGGTCGTCGTGTGTGCTGCGTACAGAGGGCAGGCACGCAGGGCTGGCCCATGCAAGAAAATCCTGCCGTGTCCGTACGGGGAGAATCTGTTCCCTAATAAATAGCCAGTCGTAACGGGTACGTCCATCCCAGTGTCCAGGCAAGTCCATGCATGGTTTCTTCCACAGTTGATGAGTTTTATTTTTTTTTTTAATATGATGAATGATTTCATTGTTGACTCATAGGGAAACTGAGAGGTACTACAGGGGACTAGGAAGTATTCACCGTGCTGCTTATTTTTAGCTTATATGACTTCTACTTTAATACCTTGATCATCTCATATATATGTATGTATATATATAAAAATATAAATACCTTGATATCTGTAATATACATATTTAAGTTTGTTTACTTCAAGGTGCTTTTTAAAAACAATACTGATGAAGTCTGAAATAAGTAATATAGGTAATATAAAGACATCTGCTTTAATTAGTCACTATTAGCTTTTATTTAGGTTATACACAGTACTGTATATTTCTAAGTACTGCATAAGTCCTAGTTTATTCCTACGTGGTCCCCTGTCCCTTTCTCTCCCTTCCCCCAGGCCTCTTCCCCTGGTCATTGTGAAGGTTGTAGCATCAAAATTCCGAGCAGGACAGGACTGCGATGACTGCTGCTTTTGGCTGACCTTTATACAAATGTCACTGGATGTAGACTTCTGCTCAGGAAAATGGAATTTTGCAAAATTGTGAGCAAAGCAGTTAAAAAACATAACTTAGGTGTGAAATGTTGACAATGTGAACGTTAGGTGGTATGACTAGACCCGCTTGTACGAACCTATCAACTTCACGCTGTTTGCGGGATTGCTGCCTGCCTTTATTCACCCTCAACCAAACCACCGGGCTCTCTCCTCTCTTTTTCTTTTTCCTTTTTTTTTTTTTTTATTCCTCCAAAGTATCTCCTGTGGTGAGAGGAAGAGGTGAGTGAGGTCAGGCAAAATGAAATGAAAATCATGAAAGCTTAATAGACCACAGGGAGGTTCCTTTGAAAGGGTGCCAGAGATGGAATATCAGTTATGGGGAAGAAGACCACAGAGTTGGCAGTGAATGAAAGGAGATCTGGTCCATGCGCATTAGTGTTTCATACTCCTTGCCACAAAACTGGTCTGTTTTCCTAGTTAACTCTTTAACACGTGTATCGCGCTGACAGTAGGCGCTCCCACAGTGCTACTAATGCTCCCTGATGCAGCTTCACTGTGCTTCAGGATATATTTTTCTAAGTTCTGGATTCTTTGTCTTGCTTGTGACATCAACAGAGGAGCACTGAAGTATTGATGGGATTACATAAATTGCATTTTCTATTTCATCTTCTGCAGCCTCTGCCAGTTATACACTCTAAGGGATTCTTATCCCTTAGGGGGATAATTGTTTTCCTGGATGAGAAGGAAAGAAGTTATATTTTAAAACATGTTAAAACATGCTTACTTGCACGTATATCAAAGAAAATGTCAGGTTATTGTAATTATACAAACACCTGACACTAATAGCCCGCAGTGTATGAAATGGTATGGCCAATCATCTCAAACACTGTTTTTTCAGGATAAAGAACTCTTAAAAGAAGGGGCTTTACTCTGGTTGATTCTCCATCTTCTAAGACTTCAAGTCTTGGCTGCAGTAGCTAAAATGCTAGGGCTTCGTGAGACTCACTGGATGGCAGTCTAAAATCTGAGTAAACACAAAGGCTGGACTAAACGATAACTGCTCCCTTTCAGTCTTAACATGTTATGAATCTATGCTTGTGTGAATGAAGAGACCTGTGCAAGCGTGTCAGAATTGAGTTAAGGACTTTGGTTTTCTTTGAGGATGTGGCATTAGTCCTCTGTGTGCGCGTAGTTTACAGGGACATTGCAGAGAGACTCTGATCCTCCGGGGCTGCTAACGGACCTTGAACTTCCGCTGATCTGTAGGTCCATAGATGTGGTACGTTTCAGACCCTTCCTTTACAATGTTAAAACATCAATATTTGTGTCGTGCTTCTGGACATGGAGTTTTACAGCTAAACATTTTTAAGTCTTAAATTTGTCTTTGGGACAGGTCACTGTTTTCAGTTATCTATTTTTTTCCCTGCTGCTACAGGAACTCTCAAGGAATGAGTATATATCTGCGCTAAGTATTTAAATGACAAAACATCCAGAAAAACGTAATATGCAATACAAAATGACCCTGCAGCGTTGATGTGAATGTAATCCTCCGTTACAGCGGGCCTGACTTTGTCTGCTGACTCCATTGTCATTCAGCACAATGTTTGCTTTTGTACAGATGAGACCACAGTTGTCTGGTATTTTCAGTCATATGCCCTTTTCAGCTTCATTTCATAAGTCATATCACAATTCTGCTCAACTTTTACGAGAATTTCAATAGCTGCTGGGTTCTCAATTTGCAGACTCCTTCCCCCAAACATTTTGCAGAGTTCAGCGCTTCCAGACCTGTGCTTCTCCTTAGTGTCTTTTCACAGAGCCTTCATCAGTCGATGGACACCCACCCCCAAAGGCCACAGGGTGAAACCTCCTGGTTAAAGTTGTTGTCAAGTTTCAGATTATCCTTTGACGCAGGCTGATGTGACAAAGCACAAAGTTAATCTTCAGCCTTATTTCTTTTTCATTTGCAGGAAAAATTTGAAGGCTTGTTCCGTGCCTATGATGACTGCGTGACATTCCAGCTGTTTAAAAGCTTCAGGCGTGTGCGGATAAATTTTAGTAGTCCCAAGTCAGCTGCTCGTGCCAGAATAGAGCTGCATGAAACACAGTTCAGAGGGAAGAAGTTAAAGTTGTATTTTGCACAGGTAAAAAGATCTGGAATCTACTTCTATGTTAGTGTTTTATAGAAATATTGCGCAGTAACACTGAATAAAAGCAATAAAGGTTTCTGCCATGCCCTGTCTCTCTGCTAAAAGATTACTCAAACATCCTTGTGTTGCCTGAGCTGTACCGGCCCAGTGGGTCTGCAGCAAATTTAAAGGACCACTTATTCAACACACAGAAGTTGCATAGCTTAGAACTGACGTACAACATTGGGTATTTTCTGTGGCTAACTCTCTAAACTAACTGTAAAAAAACCAGTAATGTAAATTATCACAAGTTCATAAAAACCCTAGGGCTGAGTTACTTATTTGACTGCAGCCCTGAGCCACAGTCAGGCTTCCTTCTGCCTTTTTTTTTTCCCCTTACTGAATACATGTGTGAATTTTCTCAAAGGAATTTATTAAGTTCAAGTAAAAAGAAGAAGGTAAGGGGAGAAGAATACCCCCAGCCTGGGGGCACAGGTGATTATGTCCATCTGTTGGAATCGTCAGATGGGCGTTCAATTCTTCTTGGCCGAGGGAGAGGGAACCCAGGTCTCCCCCAGCCTGAGTGAGTTCTTGGCCCCAGCCAGGATATAGAAAGGGGAGGGAGGCTGAGAACCCGACCATCACCGCTTCTGAATGTGTTTTAATAAGCTGCTGTGGCTTATGGGATACTCACTAGTGCTTAGAAGTGATGGAAGTGTGCTTTGAGCTGCCAGGTTGGTCCTTCAGAGGTCTTAGGTTAAGGACGGGCTCATTGGAAGGTATCACTCAAACCCAAGAGGCAGTCAAATTTTGAGCCTCTATAGCCTGGTCAGAACAGGAGCTGTTCTGAGCGTAGGCAGAAGCAGAACCTCAGGGGGATGGGAAACTACAGTTGTGAAAAAAAAAACAAAACAACAATATGCTTAACAGGTCAGATGAGTTCAGAATGTCTTACAGTTGGAATTAAGTGTTGAAAATCTACCTCAATCCCATTTTATGTTCCTTAATCTCCTAGATCTGGCTCCGAATTTTTTCTGAAAGGTTTCAAAACCTGCTGTTAAGCAGATCTGAGAATCATTTCGCTCTAACTGCACAATCAAGAGGTTAATTGAAAACTTGGGATAACACAAGAAAAAGAAAAACGAGCATAGTAGTGATTAGTCTCCATATCTAAGCTGATTTCCCTCAAAGCCACTTAGGTATCTGCACTATGCTCTCCAGTACGTGCAGTCTTAAAAGAGCTTATTAGTTGTGTCCAGGGAATGAGTGTGTGGAAGCAGCACAGTGTCTGGAGCAGGGTGTGTTTACATGGGCCTGAGCCAGACTGAATAAGCACTTCCAGAACTGGAAGTTCTGGGGAACGTGGAGTTGAGAGACCCGAAGTGGCTCTTTGCAGAAGCCATTCCGGTACCGCAGGGTGCTGGCTCAGGCTTCCTGGCCTGCAAATGCGGTTTATTGCTTCTGGGCCTGAGCTGGTGGGAAACTTGCTCAAGTATGGCTGTAGCACAATTCATTGATGTTGAGGCTTCTTTAATATACTCGAGAAAAAGCAGGAATTCAACTAGATAATTTAAGGTGAAAATAAAATGAGAACGATTAGTTGCAAATGACTAAGGAAAATGATAGAATTATCACTTCAGCTAAAGAAATCAAATATTCAGAAACCTTTCTGAAGTTACCGATAAGGCCTTGGTGCAGGAGTTACTGCCTTCTTGTCTAATGCCTGGTTTTATTTCGGAGTTCAGGCCAGTAGATCACAACAATATCTTTTCAGCCTCAAAAATCCCTGAACTAGCAGCTGTGGATACCAAAACTTTGCGTTTGTCCTCGGAGGGCATATACAGTAGGCACAAACATTGTAGCTTTGCTCATATTACAGCCCCCCACAGTGTATTTACTGTAGAGGAACCATCTGTAAGGTTGAGATGAATTTCATCTCCAGGCCTCCTCTGCTGAGACTGACGCTGAAACCCTGCCTGGGCGGCATTTGGTATTAGAAGTGTATGATTTGAGTAATCATTCCATTTACCCGTCCTGTACTAAACAATGTATTCGTTATGCTTTCAAGATTCAGACCTCTGAGACAGATGGAGACAAGCTTCATTTGGCACCACCACAGCCTGCAAAACAGTTTCTCATCTCGCCTCCGGCCTCCCCACCTGTAGGGTGGCAACCAATAGATGATGCAACACCTGTCATCAACTATGACCTCCTTTATGCAGTTTCTAAGCTAGGACCAGGTAAGCTTGCGGGCCTTGTGTGAAAACGTGTCAGAAAAAGCGGCCGAGAAATAGCAACGTAGATAATAACTGTAGCGGAAGTTGGCGTAGAGCCTGTAAGTTGCATCAAAGCCTTGGATTTAAGTTGAAGCGTGTCAACTGGCTCCTCGGTTAAGAATGAGTTTTACCATATGTATGTACAGAATTATATCTTGTCTGCAGCTCGTGAGTGCGGTCTGATTGAATAGCAGCTCAAAGCTTGTTCACACAATTCCACGTGCTTGGGTTTGTGCTTAGATGAGACAACTGATGGTTTATGTGGGCACTGGACAAACGCTTGTCCATGAACTTGACGGGTTTTTGCTTTAAATCACATCTGCTCTGCACTGCATTCCAAGATGCAGAATACCTCACCAAACGTTTAGGCGTCACTGCATCTCCACCCAAGTGGAGAACCTTTCACGGTAACAAGTTTGTTGAGACAGAACTGTCATTCCCCAATCCTGGCGGGATTGCTCTGTTGGGACTGCCCATTTTCTGTTGAAAACTGTATCCAGAAGGAGTGGGATAAGTTGTAGCCTCTATTAACACAGGATAGATGTCAATGGGTAATGCAGATAGACTTTCTTCTGTCTTCCCGTCTTCAGCTAATGCCAGGAATTGAAGTTAGCTGGGATTAGCTCTTAAAGCGTCATCTCTTAAAATTTTCAAAATGGAGAAGGTTCCAGTTTCAGGTCTAAGCAGTATCATCTAAAAATTACTCTAATTTACATTTGTAAACCATAAGAAAAATTAGCTCGTTAAATTATTTTTATATTGAAATAAAACACTTCAGATCCGATCTAATAACAATTGGGGGGTGAGCTCATGAAAATTTATCAGAGTTTATTTTTGAAATCCTTGTGGGATGAGAGAATTGTTTTCTCCCCAGCTGTACTGAAGATGCCGCTTTCTTGTTCTGAGACGAGCTTCCAATTGCAGACGTTTTATCACGGGGGCTTTTGTGTAACTGCACCAGAGTAACCCAGAGCTGAAGCGCGTGGGGTGCGGGAAGAGATGTTTCGTGATTCATGAGGTTTGCTGGATCATCTCTCATCTTTTTCACATGGGATGTCTCACAGGGGGGAAGTCTATATCAGGCGAACACCAGAGATTCCTGTGTCTTATTCCCCTTCAGCCGGAAAGCCCACAGAAAAGGGCTGTCAGGTGTAACACTGTGTATTGCATATTATTATTTCCAGAGCTGATGCTTTGCTTCTAAACTGCTGAATAGAAGAAAAAAACAAAAAACTCCTTTTTTTTTTCCCCTTTGATGCAGCAGTGTTATAAATGGAAACATGTAAACGAATTCCCTAGCTAGCTGGGTAATAAATCAATTCCTGTTCTAGAGCAGTGGAATGTGAAATATCACTCATTGTCCCACACTCTGGGACAGCTTTGCGTGAAGGTCACATTCACCCGTATTTAAGGAGCCTGCAGGGAGCAATACGAAAAGTCATTGTGTGCTCTCTTCTTTCTATTTTTAGCACTTGTTAGAGAGATCAATTTTAGTTAACTGCAGTGGCGGTTTTAAAATAGCGTTGCAGTTCTCAGTTGTGCATTTACTATGTTTAGAATTTCATTGAAAAACAAATCCCACCAAAACTGATTTCTGAGTATCACACCAGTAAAACATGCTGCTGTATGTCAAATAACACTGTTAGCCTCAGCTAAGTGGGATTTTTTTTTTCATTAAAAAAAAAAACAATAAAAAAATATAACTGTGGCTTATCAGCTATCAAAAAGTACTCACTGGCACAGTTGTTTACAGAACTCTGAATGTTAGAGCCTGACTTTTATGTCATCAACTTGTGAGGAATCTTTGCTATATTAAATACACTGTTTCGATAAGATTAATAACTGAGGACCAGGAAAACTCATTTGAGAATATAAATAGTGAACAGTTTCTGTGTGTGTCCTCAGTACAAGATGAGTTTTACGCAACGTACTTCGCTGGGAATGTAAGATACACCACTTAGACACAAACCCACGCCACTTTCCCACCCTGTGAATACAGGTCATCTCCTCTCACAGTGCGCTGCCAGAATCCTCATAGCCACAAAATTAGAGACTACAACTGTTCCTAGGAGCAAAGGCTGGGAGATTCGCTCCAGAGTAAAATGAATAGGCCAGAAGCTAGTTAACAGATTTGCTGTGTGTTGTCTTTTTCCAAGCTCAGTTTTGGGACAGGTTTTTTTTGTTTTTTTTTTTTTTTTGCAGCCTTGTGGCTGCAGCAATGACTGTCTGGCGTCTCAGAGGTCTAACAGGAAAGATTTCTTTTTGCAGTGCACAAAAGGAAGGTGGCTCTTGGTCCTTTGACATGAAATTGAGATCAGTGAGGGTGCATTTACCTCTTAGAGAAGACCATGGCATATTTAACTAAGCTTCTGGTTGATTGATGTATATTCTCGCTTTCTGCAGATGCAGAAATGGAGCTTTAAACAAGGCACGAACAGAATGCCGCAGACCAGTCGCAGCCAGGAACCGTGGCTGTGCCTGGTTCTGGCCACCAGCCTACCATTTTTTCAATATATTGCAAAAAAAGAAGCGTGATCATTAATGTTGGATGAAAACCACTTCCACTGTCAAGAGAACGTCCAGTAGTTTAAAATAGTGAAGATACAAAGGCATTGCACTGAAGGAGGGTGGTAGTTTGGCTGTTTGCCTGTCGGGCCCAGGTTGTGTCTCTGCCTGGCCTGCCTTGGACCTAACCTTCCTACAGGAACGCTTGCAACCTCCCAAGCTGTTGTCTCATCTGGGCCCTCGTGTCTTTTCCATAACATTTTATAAGGTCTTTGTTTCATCCCACTGAGGAATACAGGAGATAATTGTATATGTTTGTAAGGGGGAGTGGGGGGAATCTCCATGTCCAGGCTACGCATATACAGCAGAGCTGCTCCTCTCAAAGAAGTCAGCTATGTTTGCTCTGTCAGTTATTAGTGCAGCAGTTTACAAACCATCACCATCTTCCTGGCACTAGAGTAAGTCCTTATTTTCTGGAAAGCACTCCTACACCCTCCCTATCCCCCCCCCCCCCCCAAACCTGCATATTTCTTCCCTCCTTCCCCCATTGCCTCTTTCAAACCTGTTACCCCAATTTCTTCCTGCCCTGTACTCCCTCACCTCCTAACTGCACTCCAGAGTGCCTTTCCGCAGGACCCCAGGTGCCACCCGGGCCTTCCCTTGCCAATCGCGACCCCTGCCTGCTGCCCACACAGCAGCTGCCCAGACGGATTGCCTTTGATTCGCGCATCGTGGCTCCACCGATGGGAGCACAATACAGTAACACACGAACACAGGTCAGGGTCCGGAGCACATAACTGCTCCAGGTGGTCTCCAGTGCTATTCTGCCCTCTCTCAGCTAGCACTCGCCTCCACAATTTCTCCAGGCACTATTTGGAAACCACGGCAGACTGGGCACCATCTGCAGTAGCCCGTATAGACAAGTTTGTGCCAATTTCAGTTCTCTCCACGTTTCCCAGTCTTTCATCAGCATTCCAGCAGGCTTCGCACCTCTTAAATGCCCTCAAGCTACACTCCAGGTCATGTAAAATACATTTTTCACATTATGAAAGCGCCATTCTGAGTGTTACCCACGATGGCTCTTAGGTCCGCAGTGGTACCTCGTGGGACACGAAGGAGACCCTGCAGCAGTGTATGCCACTTGGCTGCGAATGATCAGTGGTCAGAGGAGGGGTTGGGTCAGGGTTTCGTTTGTGTCTCTGAGCTGTTAAGGTGTGGCTGTTCCTGCCATGCTGTGGCGGGGCTTCTTGAGGAGGATGTTCGCTCCTGGCCCTGCTCCGCACTGGGTTTGGCTCACCCTTGCCCAGGGAAAGGGAAAACGGGGAAGAGCGGGACCCTGCCCAGTAAATGCCGCACGCAGGGATTTCAAACCATGTCTGGCACAGCAAGTTTTCTATGCCCAGGTGTTTTCAAACTCTCATGTTTGTTCTCACTGATTGAAAGGAAACACTAAACGCTTCATACGACTTCCAGAGAGGATTAAAAGCGGGTGGATGGGCAGGCAGAGGGGTGATACATAAAATTTCCATCTTTGTGCTTCCTCTCCCCTCTCTTCCGTGGCTGCTTCTGCCCTTCCCTCCCCTCGCTGGGGGCAGGGTGCGCAGAGCTGCTCCCTGGAGAAAGCTTCCCTCTGCCTTGTTCTGCTGACCAGGAGAGGAGGGTGCCCTTCTGCTGTCCCATCAGTGATGGCCTTCCAGAGAGCAGCTCCTCCATCTTGCACACGGCAGGTGCACGCAGCAGAGGTATCGTACGGGACGGGTGGCTGTACCCCTTCTGCCACAGTCATGCACCCGCACAAAGGACCCCCGTTATTTGCACCGTATTGTTAGTAAAGCACTTGGATGAGGGGACTGTAAGTGGAAGGTATTTTTATGATGCTAATGACACGTTTAACGTGGAATGGACACCTCTGAACCCATTAACCTTTGATCATAAGTCAGGATCGGGGATGAGGTAGTTGCACAGTATCATTACCATATCTTCATTATTAATTAAGTGTATGAACGTACTCTTTGCTGGACAGAAGAGCCTTATCAGACAAGAGATGCACCATCAATGAAAGGTCATAGTACTGATTCACAAAGGGATAGAAAATCACACATCTTTTCAATTCTGAAATATCCTGAGTTGCTTTTGTGCTGTTCTTGTGGTCATCTTTGTGGTGTTACCTGAGCTGTGGGTTTGCTCGCGGTTAATGTGATCACAAAAAGTGGTGCCAAGTGACTTAAAAGCAGCCAGGCCCGTTGTTGAATGGTGAAGCTTCACATTCCTTTTTTTTTTTTTTTTTTTTCTGGTGCAAAGCAAATGAATAGAGGAACATCGCTGCTGTTTTCGCAGGTTGTTAGGGACATTTTCTGTCAAATCTATACGGTGGAGGTGCCACAGCTTAATCCTTCCCTGCATTATATCCTGAAGGCAGAGTTTAGATGTTTGAGCATATTTGATAAATTTGGTGGTGTTTTTCTGAGTAAATTTATGTGAGTTTCCATAGTTTCTCAGCTTATATGAATATTTAAAAAACTTATTATTAAAGGATAGAGATAGCCCAAAGACTTCTGGAGGAGAAAGATACCTCTCCCCAAGAATCCTTTGGCTCAGCCTCTAAGAGCTCTCCCGGCAAGCGGGAGCAGCAGGAGCGGTGGGCAGCGTAGGCCCTGAGAACGCAAAGGAGGCAGCATCAGAGGCAGCTGAATGAGATCATTTGACAAATGCTCGAGTGATATGAACTACAGAACCCGATGAGTCTTAACTATGGTACCTTGACTTGCTGCTCTTGGCTTGGGACAACCTATGTCTTGTAAACATAACTTGATTTCAGTGACTCAACCATTACTCCACCAGCTGAACTGCTGTGGATTTGGCTGATTGGGTGTTTTTTTTTAATGCTGGAGGTGTTAAGAGGAAAGATAAAAACATAGAGAAAAAGCAGAAGAGAAGGGCTAATCTGGCTGTGTCTACTGGATTTTAATTATGTACTTATTACCTTAGTATTTTTTTGCGAACAACAGTTACATTTAGGAACAAGATCCAGCTGTATAAAAGTCCCATAGTTAGTGTTGTCCTGTCCCTAGCTCCGCCATAAAAAGGTTTTCTGCAGCTCAAGCCACAGTTCTGCAGGCATGAATAATCGTGAGTACAGAACTGAGTCTGCAGCTCATTTATGCTCAGAAATAACTGTATGCCTTAAAAACCTAATTTATGAGTGCATCGCATTTTGATTTGCAAAGTGACATTAATTGCTGTTGCAGTTACTTGTGCCAGAGGCATCTGAATATTTTTCCTTGTGTCTGTACTTATTTCCACTGTTCTTTTTCAGTGGAAAGAGTCCTTCTGGGAAGGATTTGAACGGTAAAAGAATGTGGCATTTGAACTGGGATTATTACCTTTTAAGAGGGCAGTGAATCTGATTTACGTCGTGGTGCCGGTGTACGAGGAGAGGGCCCGGCGTCGTGTGCGCGCAGCACTGCAGAGCTGCTCGTCGCTGACAGTGACCAATGTGGCCTTCAGTGCTGGTTGGCAGCATTGACGTCACCCCGTAGCTGAGAAATTAGCTGAAGCCCGCAGGGAAAATAAGCAAAGAAAAACCATATAATTTCTCAATGCAGCACAACCAAGCTATTTCTCCTTTTATATTCTAGCCTATCAGCAAGACCTGTAATGCTTTGCTCAATTTGGATTCTGAGGAAAGGCTGCCAAAAATAGAGCAGTTAAATGTCAACATTAATGGTATCACAGCAGTAAAATATTTCTCACAGCAAGATGCCTGACTTATAGCTATTATTCACTAGTTGCCTCCTATTTTTTAGGCAAAAATGCAGCATGTCCTCTAGTCCCAAGCCACCCAGACTTATTTGGACCAAGAATTTGCCAGCACAGATAGCACGTGATGACGGTCCCAGAACTGCGTGTGCTAATGCAGGGCCAAACCTGCAACCCCTTCCTCGCATGAATTACTCAGCCACAGAGTTGCTAATAAATAAAAATCCAAATTAGTAACAGGAGCAAACTGGAAGTGCTTTGAGGTAGGGGCTGCCATTTCACTGTCATCGTACCAGACTGAGTCCTGCCAGGTTCTGCCTACGGTGCAGGCGTTTAGGAGCTGCTGCACCACAAACACAGGTCAGCTATAGGCGTAGTGGGTCCCCACCGTCCCCGTCTCAGAACGTTTTGCAGGCACTATGCAGTGGTTCTGGAGCAACCTTAGAAAACAAAATGCAAGCTATCAAGTCACTGTAAGCCTATTTTAATTTAACTGCGGCTTGTGAGTCTCGGAGATGAGAGTGATGACAAATAGTCCAAAGCGGGGCAGCGCGTTATCTGGAATGTTTTCTGGTTTCTAGAGCTGCTAATGGGTGTTTGTCACTTCTGAAAGACCAAGTCATCCTGTCAGAAATGTCACCGTTGGGACTTCTTCTCTTTACAGTCTTAAATTAATTCCTTGTAATTTAATACGCAGTACCTACTTACATCCTGTGTACAATCCGTAACACATGTAGTGCCGACAGACTGAATGCAGGACTAAAAGTCCTATGCCTGATCCTGATTTTCCTTTGTTTGCTTGTGAACTCTTGCAGGGAACCACCTAAGCCATACTCCTCTTCCTCGCAGGAGTACTGGGTGGAGACTTAAATAAGGAACGTACATAGTTAGAAAATGTAATGTACTGTTTAAATGTTTAGCCCGCTAGTGAGCATCTGTGGACTGTGCTCTGTAATCTCATTGGTAGAGGCAGAATTTGTTACAGGCCCAGCTAGAGAGCTTTGAATCTCAAAATCCATCTGGAGCAGATATATGGTGGGATTTTTTTTATTTCTGGAGCAATTGGACCAAGTGTTGATGTCTGTCTGGAGGTGACAAGTTGCGGAATCTAGTGGACTTCCGATGGGACTGGAGCCATGCTAGACTGAAAGAAAACAAGCAAACGCAAGACTAGCCCCAGCCCAAGAGGCGTGACATGACTTCAGCCCAAATGCTTGATAGGTTGGATTCCAGTCCCTCTGCTTAACCATCCGGGTGCAGGAGTATTCTGCAGTCCAAGAGTGCCGTGGTCTGCGCTGCTACGCAGACGGTCATCCTTTGATCTACCTATTTGTTTTCTGCTTCCAGGAGAGAAGTACGAGCTGCATGCAGGAACAGAGTCCACTCCCAGTGTGGTAGTGCACGTCTGCGACAGCGACATGGAAGAAGACGAGGACCCAAAGAATTCTCCAAAGCCAAAAATCATTCAAACTCGGCGCCCTGGTCTGCCACCTCCTGTATCTAACTGAGCCTCTCCGGCAGAAGCAGCACTTCTCTCCTCCAGCACAGCTCTTGGTTTTTGTTTGCTTTGTTTTGTTGAAAGGCAGCCATCGCCTTTTGAGTACCAGGACATTAAACTCATTGAAATCCCTTCACAGTAATCAAGCCTATGTAATAAAAGGGCTAGGAAAAAGATCTTTGTATATGTAACCATATCACACACCAACTAATAGATTTTTTCTGGAAAGGACAAAACAAAGCTGAAGAAACAAGGGAGGGTTTCACTCTGAGGATTTTTTCACAGCTATAATTTGCATGCTGAAACACCACTACCAGAGAGGTCGTTCAGGGTGGGCGATTAGGCCGATATCAGGCTTGATATTCAAACTCCCGCAATCCTCGCTAGCACCCTTCATCAGGCAGCCAGCTCCTCTGCCTTCCTCAGTCCCCCACCAGACCTCAGTCTTTTCCCTTTTTATTTTTTTTTTAAGGAGGGGTGTGTGTTGTTTTTAGTCTACTAGCAGCTTGGTGGCCTTTTCATCCCCCTGGAATTTTCTTTAATCTTTGCAACATTTTTAGAAACAGCAGAAAAACACCCCCTTCCACCGACAGCTGCAGAGTACACCGGTCCTTAGTGGTGGCAGGGCTGAGACAGAGCTCTCCGGGCTGAGGGGAGAGGCAGCCGCTTGCTGGAGGGTCTGGTGTCTTTCAGCCTCTCTAAGGAGGAGGGAGCCGGAATATCAACAGGGATTGTCATTTTATCTTCCACAAAGGTATGAGTGGTACTTCTCTCCGAGTTTGAGGAAGAAAGAGAAGCTAACTGACTGCTCATTTAAGATGGGATTCGTTGCTCTCTGTCATAGCTGTGAGTTCTGGTAATGACAAGGCTGAATGCTTTCCTAGTGGTGTGTTGAATAGCCCTGAAACTGTTAGGAATTACTCGTACATCCCCAATATTCCCACCTCTTCCCTCCCCACTTCCTGTGCTTTAAAGCCCTTTATGAGCTGTACGCAGTTTGGGTTTGTGGAGGTGAGGAGAGGTTAGTTGGTGTTCTTTTGTTGGTTTTTTTTTTTTTTTCTTTTTTTTAGGCCAAAGAAAACAGGACCATAATTACACACTTGAAATTAGACTGCATGCAATTGAATCCCCTTTTTTCACTCTGTCCTGCATGTTTCTTTCACTTGCAATGTATACTGGGTTACAAAAATTGTTCTGTGTTTTCATCATGGCTGACAGCAGACAGATACTGGATTCTCTGTCTGGCAGACCTTCCATGATGATTTTTATAATGCGTACTTGTCATTTTGAGAACATATTTTCTAGACATTTGAGCTCAGATTTTGCATATATTTAAGCATGCGCTTAATTTATGCACATGAGTAGTTCCACTGAAATTAATACTGCAGAAAACTGAGCATATGTGTAAGATACAGTGGGATTTTTAAGCTAATTAGCTGCAGCTGTACTCCCAAAAGTGACTATAAAATGGCACAGTGAGATTCCAGAGTTTAAAATCCTTTACAAGTTAAAATAAGTAAATACATTTTGGAAGCTCATTCTAGGATCTGAAAAGTCGGCTTAGGTTCTGTAATCAAGATTTTTGTCATAAAACCTAATGATCTGGTTTCTGAGGGAGGGTTCCATTCCACCCTTAATTAGCAGTGAGGCTACAAGCTTCAGCAGAGTCGCGCCCCCCGTGCTGGGGTATTGGCTCTGCAGTACGTCCAGGAAGAAAAGCGCGTTGCTTTGTTGGTGAAGACAGGAGATGCCATTCTCAACACGCACGGTGAGGATGTTCTGAGAAGGAGGACTTGCCATTCTCATGTAGTTCATCCTCTGACCACCACAGCCCCCTGATACTCCTGTTGAGATGTAGTGCTTTACTTAGCATATATCTATAACGTGATACTTGTTACTGCATTATGGACATCGTCGTGCGTGTGTTACACTAATAGAAGCACGTTAAATACAGCAGAGACTGAACAAAAAAACGGGGCTTTAGTATCCTCATGATATCTGTGTAAAGTTGTCTTAAAGTAACTCCTTGGAGGTTTCACTTCAATTATTTTTTCAATGGTGCATTTAGAATTGGTTTAAATAAAGAAATTGTCACTCGCTGCCCTAGGACTATAATCTGATGTTCCTGTTGAAAACACCATCGTAGGCCACCTACACTGTTTCAGGCGTAACGCCACTGTCTTTTCTGAGAACGTACAAAACGCTAAGGTTCATGAGGTTTAGACCAGGATAAACAGGGAGAATAAGATTTAAATGCGTAAGATTTTTTTGTTGCTATGTGCTGTACGGAAGAAATTGCTGGCCACATCTTCAACTGATGTAAGTGATCAGAGATATCTCCAGTCAAAGTTGATACTATGGATTTTTTTACATGCAAAAGAGAGAGGCCGAGTCTAGTCCGTGTACTCAAACTTTGGAGAAACTCAGTTCTGAACTATGGACTTGGGCCTCAAATGACATAAAACAATACTGCAAATGAAAGCATTGGATCTTAAATGTTCTTTCCTCAAAGTGCATTTTCAGAGAGATTTAAAAACAGGCCCCATTCAGTGATGGCTCTTTGTCTTTATAAAACTACGTAGTAGCACCCGGGAGGGATCGGAACATAGCTCATTGGTTACAGCACAGAAATAGAAACACAACTACAAACCTGAAACCTCAGAGAAGCCCATTGTAACTGTGGTCAAAGCTTATATATCACCTTTATATGATAAAATATGGTCAGCGCAGAAAAATGTTTCGGGTATTACAGAATAATGTCCCTATCATAAAAGTAACAGTATTTGTGACTCTTAAGAGAACCTGGTCTTTTACTAAAGGCTGTTTCTTGCCTGGCACGGAAGAAAGGCTTCTTTCAAAAAACGCTGGCCATCTGGAAGAGTAACTGTCCTATTTAATTCAGTAATTGACACGCAGAGTCCCTACCTACTTCAGCGGGAATCTTCTTTTGTGTAGCATCTATAAGCTCAGTCCCTCTGACTTGCACTTTTCACAGGGTGTCCACAGTGCTAAAGTAGATTCTCTCATGTCGCAAGACTATAAATAAGAATGAAATCTCTGTGTTACATTACAGCTTCTGATGCACAGTGACACGGATGACGTCCTTTTAATTTCCTTTCCAAAGCAGGAGCCCGTGCGAGCGGCTGGCGGCAATGCCCTGGGGCCCTCTGCTGAGTGGACCTTGCTCCTGCTGCTGGTTGGAAATTAAAGAAGGAAATCAGGGGAGGACAGTTGCTGTTTCTGTTCCCCGCTGCCTGCTTGTCCTTTCTGACCTCTTCAGATACGAAATTTTAACGACTTCCTAAGTAGAGTTAAAAGCATGAAAACATTTACAGTGCACAGAGAAAGGGTATTTTGGAATCTGCTCTTCTACAAAAGAACAAAGAATTTCTGTGGCCTTGATTTTTGTAATTAAGACAAGGTAGTACAGACTCCCCCCTTCCTAACAGATACGTATGCACCCAAGTACACTTTGTTTTCAGCAAGAAAACATGGCAAGAGCATCCCTTCCTCAACCATAACAAGACTACGGACATAGTTACTGTAAAGTGCTTTATACTATAAAAATGTGCCCCATGGATAAATTGTTTAACACTTATTTGATCGTAAATTGGGTGAGAAGGGTGGGTTGTTTTTATTTTGGTCCTTTCCCCCCTCCCTCCCATTCAGCAACAGCGAAAAAGCTTTCTGCAAAAAGAACGACTGTTCTTTGTACAGAGTAATGGACTGAACCATCTTGCAAAGACTTGATTATAGTGGTATGTCTGAGCACTGTGACAGATGATGTTAGCATTTCCATGATATTGTACATACTTTTGAAATACTCTATTCAGTCATATTTTATAGGAGTATTAAAAAGCTATTGGCTAATTAATCACTTTTACATTTGTATAATTCAGAGCTTAGTTTAAAAAATAAATACGGCAAACAATATTTTTGTGTTCTGCTTGCGTTAGCATTTTGAAAAGCAACATTTAAAGACTGAAACTGTATCAATAAACTGACTAGTGTGGTATATACCACTGCTCTCTTAACTGCTAGAACCGAAAATGCTTAAATGTGTGACACAGGCCAAACTCTTTCCATAGAAATGGGGGGGGGGAGGGGGGCACGAATGGCCCTCTTATGGGCAGGATATGCCATGTTCCATTTTAAACTGCTGCAGTTTCAGAGAGTCATGTGAACTTGCACTGGTTTGCTGCGGATTTGGCGAGGTGTACGCAAAAAAAAGCATACAGCGCAATCCCCGGTGAGCAAAAGTACATCCCTGACAGCTGACCTGGTTCTTACTGCGCTTTTATAATAATAGGTAAATACAGCGGGTGTGAGTGCTTGAGTAAGGAACATGGCACCCAGCTACCAACCAGGCTGGGGAAAATGTTCTATTAACATTAATTATTACAAAAAATGAAACTAATTATTTTTAGTCCGTTGCATCAATTTGTACTGGATCTTGCAAAGGGCTGGAAACCAGGTGATGAGTTTGCTGATTAACTGTCTTGTGAAATTCTTATATTTGATCACTCTGATCTGCATTTGGATTTTTTTTTCTTTTTTCCTGGGTGCCTGGCACAAGAGACGCAGTTTCTCAAAGGGTGATTGAGCACGATTCTGAAAATTAGATGTGCTTCAGAAGTCTCATTGGAAACGTAAGCTCTGAGCTCCGTGGCTCCTTTTGAAAAGACAGGCCTTAACCTCTGTGTTCCGATTAGAAAAAGTAGTAACAGTCATCTTAGAGTACTTCAGAGGTAAAATGCACTATAGGGGACCTGATTTATTCTTCACTGTTGAGCCCAAATGAGCTTTCCCCAGCTACAGGGAGGTTCTTCATCTGATCCGATTGAAATGTGGCATTACCTACACGCCAGTTGTGGCTCTTCCTTCTTGCGTGGCGCTGGAGACAGCACCTGGAAATAAGCCTCAAGGCTGCAGCGGTAAACGGTAGGGAGCTGTATGTCCCACAGGATCTCAGACTGGGCAGGCTGAGGACGCGACTGTCTGTAGGCATGTAATTTCAATGCGCACTTAATTTGCACACACAAACAGGCAATATTTATTGATACTGGGCATTTGTGCGTGCAAGTGATAACGTGCAACCTGACCATTGCGTGATACTGAAAAACGGGAGGTAACAGTATTTGTCCCAGATGCAGCAGGGCCCTGAGGCTTCCGTGGCTCCTGCCTTGGTTACTTACAGCTGAAACTCTCTACACTGCGTCACTGATCGTCTGGCCATTGCTGCTCCTTGTACAGCCTCGGGTTTTTTATCCTAAAGAGTTACAATCAAAGCAAGAGAGATGGTGATTTCAGAAGGACGTGTTGGGAAGTGCAGAGCAGACGCCAGCTCTGCGGTTGGGTCTGCAGTTACCGACTCCCTGAGGGGTGGCCCAGCTTCTTAAAAGGGATTCAGCAACTCACAGGGTTGGGTCTGCCCGACGATGAAATCCGTAGTCAGTTTGGTGGTGGTGCAGACAGACCTCTGGCACAGCTGGCTTGAAGCGAAGGCAATACCTGCCACTGATCTGAGGAGCTGGGACAAGCTTTCTAGGGAAACAGGGATTTAAGTAGGTTATTGTGGATATGCTGACCAAAGTCAGTGCTTTCAGATCACGTCCTCCAAAGAACTTTTACTAAATTTATTTTTGTTCCTTCTTTAGTTATAAAGATTTTGCCACTAAACATTTAGCCACTGAAGACTTTCTCTCGCATACTAATACAAATTTAAGACCTTTGCATTTCCTTCATTTCCCTCTGCCTAGGGAATCACATTTAGTTCTGTTTTACCAAAAAGCAAACCCAGGTATGGATCAGAGTCCCAGACAGACCCTCATTCATACTCATCCCTATGCAGTGCTCTTGAATGACTGGTTATGCTAGCAAAAAACAAAACAAAAACTAAACACTGCTTTTCCTGTTTTAGCACATCTTCTGGGGGGAGTACAGCAGCTTTCAAATATTCTAGGCTCCTCTTAAAAGATTTTTTTTCTAATGTGAGCTGTGCTCTTTTTTTGAATACACGTAGACTGTGGCATTCAGGGGTAAAATGCCGAGGAAGTGTTGTAAAAGCTCTTTCCCACACGTCTATTTGAAGTGTCGAGTGTATTTGCTTTGGCTTGGAGAGGAGCTTGCACTGTTAGAGGTAGAACAGCAGCAGCACTCCCGACAGAAGGGCAAGAACCCCAAATGCCTCCACTGCAGAGATGCTCAGAAAGCGCTAAAAACAGCACCTTAATTCGTCTCTCCCCTTTTGTCAATTTGTTCGGTCGCTACACAGAGATTCTGGGGCTACAGAGTCAGGGGCTTCCTCGCTCACCTGAGTAAGAGCATCCAGCAAGAAGGATTAAACTTCTCTATTATTATACACCAGAAAAGCAGCCTCGTTTTAACAAATCATTGTAATTGATCATTTACCTAGTATGAGAAAGTTGTGTCTACGTTAGTTTCACACAGATGTGTTCTCTTCGCTATTTGGTTAATGAAGGTAAATGTTTTGAATCCATTTTAGAGCAGAGTTCTTGTTGAGAAACTTCTGAAAGAAATGCCATCTGTAATGACTGACGGATCCTTAAGTGTCCACTTGGCAAGTTGTCCTACTGTGGGTAGCTGCAGAAATATTTTATGTATGTTGTTGTAGATTTAAAAACATTACTCATGTTTTCATTCAAGTGTCTGCATTTCTGACACAGCTGTGACATATCTGTATATATTATAAATCAATACTATTTTTAACCACATATTTTGTACAAATATTCACATTAGCTCTGTACTTCAGTGAAAATCTATTATGGTATTAAACATTTTGGTGGAATTAGCAAACTCCTTGTCCATGCTTTTTTTTCATTTTACAATGTTTTAAGGATTGTCGTGGTTTAGGCCAAATCGGCCACTGGGGACATAGGGGACCCCAGATGGGACCGACAGATGCTCCCCTCTACCCCTCTTCAAAGAGAAAGGCAGAGGAGGAAAGCAGTTGGGAAACCTGGCCAAGGATGGAGGTATCGATGAAGGGATTGGGAGAAAGACACGCACTCTCAGTCTCTGGAGGCGACTGATGTCAGCCATAAAGCACAGGTATCCCTTCAAGGATGATATCGAATGCCGTCCAAGTAAATGGACCAACATGGAAAAAGGTATTAAGTACCTGAGAGAATTGGCTGTGCGAGAGGTGATTTATAGTGATAGGCAAGTGACTGTAGATCCTGATAAGATGCCATGCAAACCATCCATGCTAAAAAAGTTTGTACAAAGTGCACCACCAACATATTCCCACACATTGTCAACAATGGTCTGGGGAGGATCCGATACCGACACACCAACTGTAAGCGAAGTGGTTAACAAGGTACGACAGTATGAAGACAGTCTCTCTCGTCCTTTTTCTGTGGCAGCTGTGGAAAAACTGACTGTGGTCACTGAGAAAATGACTGAGACAATGGAGCAAATGACCAAGAAAATAGTTGAGCACACTGATAAACTGCTTGATACATTAACCAAGGTGGAGGAAAAATCCCATTCTTCCCCTGCACAGAACCATGTTGCAGCTACTAAGAAAACACGCCCTCCTACTCAAGAGAAAAAACACTCTCCAACTCAAGACCAATCGAACCCACTCCGAGATTTCCTGTGTCTGTGCCTCTGCAACTATGGAGAGGATATGAGGAAGTGGGATGGAGAACCTATCTCAGCCTTACAGGCACGGGTGCTTGAGTTGCAAAGTAAAGCAGATAGAAGAAAGAATTCTTACAGGAGGCATGCTGCTCCGATCTACAGTAGGCGATCCTACGGTCCAGATAGGAACAGGTACTATGGTCGACGTTAGAGGTGCCCTGCCTCTAGCCAGGAGGAGGAAAGGGACAACCGAATTTATTGGACTGTGTGGATTCGATGGCCTGGCACATTAGAGCCACAAAAATATAAAGCCCTGGTGGACACTGGTGCACAGTGTACCCTATTGCCATCGAATCATAAAGGGGCAGAAACTGTCACTATTTCTGGAGTGACAGGCGGATCTCAAGAACTGACTGTATTAGAGGCTGAAGTGAGCCTAACTGGGAATCAATGGGAGAAACACCCCATTGTTACTGGTCCAGATGCTCCGTGCATCCTTGGCATAGACTATCTCAAGAGAGGGTATTTTAAAGACCCCAAAGGGTATCGGTGGGCTTTTGGTATAGCAGCTGTAGAGACTGAGGATGTTACACAGCTGTCAGCCTTCCCTGGTCTTTCAGATGACCCTTCTGTTGTGGGACTGCTGAGGGTTAAAGATCAGCAGGTGCCAATTGCTACTGCCACGGTGCATCGACGACAGCATCGAACCAACCGAGACTCCTTCATTCCCATCCATAACCTGATTCGACGGCTAGAGAGCCAAGGAGTGATCAGCAAAACTCGCTCACCATTTAACAGCCCTATATGGCCAGTGCGGAAGTCTGATGGGGACTGGAGACTGACAGTAGACTACTGTGGCCTGAATGAAGTCACAGCACCACTGAGTGCTGCTGTGCCAGACATGCTAGAACTTCAGTATGAACTGGAGTCAAAGGCAGCCAAATGGTATGCAACAATTGACATTGCTAATGCTTTTTTCTCTATTCCTTTGGCAGCAGAGTGCAGGCCACAGTTTGCTTTCACCTGGAGGGGTGTCCAGTACACCTGGAATCGACTGCCCCAGGGGTGGAAACACAGCCCTACTGTTTGCCATGGACTGATCCAGACGGCACTGGAGAAGGGTGGAGCTCCAGAACACTTACAATACATCGACGACATCATTGTGTGGGGTAACACAGCAGAAGAAGTTTTCAAGAAAGGTAGGAAAATCATTAAGATTCTTCTGAAAGCAGGTTTTGCTATAAAAAGAGGTAAGGTCAAGGGACCTGCACAAGAGATCCAGTTCTTGGGAGTTAAGTGGCAAGATGGACGTCGCCAAATCCCAATGGACGTAATTAACAAAATAACATCTATGTCCCCACCTACTAACAAAAAGGAAACACAAGCCTTTTTAGGTGTTGTGGGTTTCTGGAGAATGCATATTCCAGGTTATAGCCAGATTGTAAAACCTCTCTACGAAGTGACTCGAAAGAAAAATGAGTTTATGTGGGGCCCTGAGCAACGACAAGCCTTTGAGCAAATTAAACAAGAGATTGTGCATGCAGTAGCCCTTGGACCAGTCCGAACTGGACGAGACATTAAAAATGTGCTCTACACCGCAGCTGGGGACAATGGCCCTACCTGGAGCCTTTGGCAGAAAACACCAGGGGAGACTCGAGGTCGACCCCTAGGATTCTGGAGTCGAGGGTATAAAGGCTCCGAGGCCAACTATACTCCAACTGAGAAAGAAATCTTGGCAGCATATGAAGGAGTTAGAGCTGCTTCAGAAGTAATTGGTACTGAGGCACAGCTCCTCCTGGCGCCCCGATTACCAGTACTGGGCTGGATGTTCAAGGGTAAAGTTCCTTCTACTCATCATGCCACCGATGCTACCTGGAGTAAGTGGGTTGCCTTAATCACACAGCGAGCTCGAATAGGAAACCCAAACCGTCCAGGAATCGTAGAAGTGATCACAAATTGGCCCGAAGGCAAAGACTTTGGAATGCCACCAGAGGAGGTGGTGACACGTGCTGAGGAAGCTCCACCATATAACGAACTCTCAGATGATGAGAAACAGTATGCTCTGTTTACAGACGGATCTTGTCGTATTGTAGGAAAGCATCGAAGGTGGAAAGCTGCTGTGTGGAGTCCTACACGACGAGTCGCAGAAGCTGCTGAAGGAGAAGGTGAATCGAGTCAATTTGCAGAGGTAAAAGCCATCCAGCTGGCGTTAGATGTTGCCGAACGAGAAAAGTGGCCAATACTCTATCTCTATACTGACTCATGGATGGTGGCAAATGCTCTGTGGGGGTGGTTAAAGCAGTGGAAGCAGAGCAACTGGCAGCGCAGAGGTAAACCCATCTGGGCTGCTGAATTGTGGCAAGACATTGCTGCCCGGCTAGGGAACCTAGTCGTAAAGGTACGTCATGTAGATGCCCATGTACCCATGAGTTGGGCCACCGAGGAACATCGAAACAATCAGCAAGTGGATCAGGCTGCTAAAATTTTCCAGACAGACTTGGACTGGGAACATAAAGGTGAACTATTCTTAGCTCGGTGGGCCCATGACACTTCAGGTCATCAAGGAAGGGATGCAACCTATAAATGGGCCCGTGACCGAGGGGTGGATTTAACCATGGACGCTATTGCGCAGGTTATCCACAACTGTGAAACATGCGCCGAAATCAAGCAAGCTAAAAGGTTAAAACCTTTGTGGTATGGAGGACGATGGCTGAAATACAAATATGGGGAGGCTTGGCAAATTGACTACATCACACTCCCTCAAACTCGCCAGGGTAAGCGCTATGTGCTTACAATGGTGGAAGCAAGCACTGGATGGTTGGAAACCTATGCCGTGCCCCATGCCACTGCCCGGAATACCATCCTGGGCCTTGAAAAGCAAGTCTTGTGGCGACATGGCACTCCAGAAAGAATTGAGTCAGACAATGGGACTCATTTTAAAAACAATCTCATAAGTAATTGGGCCAAAGAACATGGCATTGAATGGATATATCATATCCCCTATCATGCACCAGCTTCTGGGAAGATTGAGCGATATAATGGACTGTTAAAAACCACCCTAAAAGCAATAGGTGGTGGAACCTTTAAAAATTGGGACAAGCATTTAGAGCAAGCTACCTGGTTAGTTAACACCAGGGGATCCATCAATCGAGCTGGTCCTGCTCAATCAGACCTTTTACATACAGTAGAAGGGGACAAAGTCCCTGTGGTGCATGAAAGGAATATGTTAGGAAAAACTGTCTGGGTTTCTCCTGCCTCAGGCAAAAGCAAACCCATTCGTGGGACTGTTTTTGCTCAAGGACCTGGATGTACTTGGTGGGTGATGCTGAAGGATGGAGAAGTTCAATGTGTACCCCAAGGAAATTTAACCCTTGGTGAGAATACTCGATCCTGAGCTGTATGATGCTGATCACTACATAACACTAACAGTGTTCAATAAGTGTTTTTCAGGGTGACACAGTGGTGATGAAACCTGAGCTAGCTTCATCAACTGGCGTCCAGCAAGCTCTTCAAGATGAACATGCTACCCACGGGCACAAACCACAATGAATTTTGTACCATCTTTCCTGCCCTGAGATGAGATCCTGCAATCATGAATCAAATGGACTTAAACTTTTGTATATAAAGATAATCGTAGATGAGTGACCTGCATGTATCCATACATATATATATATCCTCTGTGTGTGCATAGATTTGATAGATAAAAGTAATAGTAATCTGAGCAAGATGCAAATGGTATGGAATAAGGGGTGGAATGTCCTGGTTTGAGGTAAAACAGGACCAAATTTTGTTCATTAGCTTCGCTTCTTAGCTGGGCCTCTTTTAACTACTGAAATTAACAGCATATTGTGCAGACAATGTTCACTCTCTCAGAGTGATTAGACCGATGTTTATAGCTGATGTCCAGACATGGTATGCAGGGAGGCTCTTGCTTACACTTATTGTTCTAACACCCAAGGCCAACCGGCTGTGTTATTTGCCACGTTGGAGGGTCGGAAGCGGAAAAGCATAATGGGGTCCCACCTGCGGGGAGGAGTGGACAGGGCAGGTGACCCAAAACTGACCAACAGCGTATTCCATCCCATCTGCCTCGTGCTCAGTATAAAAGCTGACGGAGCAAAGGGTCAGCTTTTCTTTTTGCCCTTTTTCTTTTTCGCCCTTCTTTCTTTTTGCCTTCTTGCTTCAACGGCTGAGGTCTGAGGAGGACTCTGTCTGTTTGTCTGCCTTTGGACCCGATCCTGAATCCAGATCCGGAATCCAGTTCCCGTCCGTCACTGAGTCCAGCCTGGGACTGCCCCAGTGCCAGCCGGTGTCGTGACTGTCATCTTGGGAGCTTGATACGGTTTTGTATATTTCTCATTATTTCTTTTATTTTATTATTAATACTTCATTAAAGTAGTTTAGATCTTTCTAAACTCGTAAGTCTCTTTTTCCTCCTCTGCCTCTCTCTTTGAAGAGGGGTAGAGGGGAGCATCTGTCGGTCCCATCTGGGGTCCCCTAGGCCCCCAGTGGCCGATTTGGCCTAAACCACGACAAGGATCTGAGCCGTTTCTTAGATCCAAAACAAATATAATTTCCAGTCATTTAGAACAGTGCCTTAAATCCACATACACCTCTACCCTCTAGTGACTAATTCCGGCCACTGCAGAAGCATGCACTTCCCCAGACCTCTGGATCTGAGTGACCAGAGGCCAAAATTCAAGTTGAACCAACAGTAAATAAGTACTATTTTTCCTAGTTAATCAATCAGAGTAACTATCAGAGTGAGACAGCACACTGCACCCAACTACAGATTTCAATACAAACGGGTCCAAGTTTATAATGGCTTTTTTCTTTTTACCCCGTTCTCCAAAGGTTCTGGTGCGGGTCACTGTCCGGGATCAGATGATGAACTCTGTGCTACAGGTGTGGTCTAGTTCAGTTTGCTGTGTACAAAAGCCACATCCATACAGCTTCTACCAATCATAGCAGCAATATGTATTTCCAGTTTTGTGCTAGTCTCAGTCTCATCTCGCTAACAGAACAACAGTAATGAAGGGGGGGAAGGAAGATATTAAGAAAACAATTAGAAGAGCCTTGTCCCCTACTACAATTCTTGGAGCTGGGGTGAGGGGGAGGAAGGTATCACCTTTCCTTAAAAAAATGTAGATACAATGACCAAACTTTGCCACTGCCCTCCAGGCTCGAGCGAGTCCCTCACTGCACGGGCCTGTCCAGCTCAGCCATCTCCAGTTCACGAAGCCAAGCTGCAACTTTACACAAGGCTTGGAGGGAGCCAGAATCTTACCTGGATTACAGCCTGTACACAGGTTATATGTAACCCTTTTCTACCTATTTGCTTATAATGTACTACATTGGAGGTGTAAAGCCTCCAGTAGGTTGCCATCAACAAGAAAGCAGGTTCATCCTGCATGAATTAGGCAAAAAAAAAAAGAAAAAAACCCCACAAGTTTTGTTTTCTTTGCATTATAATGCTTGCTTGTACCAGAAGGGCACCTAAGTTAGGCAGTGCCAGCTATAAAGTGATTAATAAGTAGCATGTTCCTATGCACCAGTAAAAGTATAATGGCTTTCCACACTGCCACAAGGTGGGGTAAGGTTTGTGTACACACACGAGGTGTGGTGTGGGCTTTGGACCTGTATGTATGTAGCACGGATCCTCAACCAGTGAAGGTGGGAAACCCCGCTCGGGGTTTTGTCCCCTTCAGCAGTTCAGTTTCTAGCGAGGTGAGGAGGGATAAACTGCTTTTCCTCTTCGCTCCAGGGCGCGGCTGCGGGTCTCCAACATCACAATACGGGGAAAACGATCTACCAGCAAAAAAAAAAAAAAAAGGAAAATTTAGAGCCTCAGAACACAAAAGGAGAAAAAAAGGCAGAGGGAAAAACACCCGAATCAAAATAATTTCACGTTTTTAAAACTGAAAAAGCACTCAGAGATATCCAGAAAGTGAGTTTGGCTCCTTGCCTTTACAGTCGGGTGAAAGCACAGGTAGCCCAGCCTGCGCCCCGCTTCTCCTCTGTTCAAACCAACCCCCCCACACGCAGCGGCACCCTTCGCAACGGGCCCCTCTTCACGACCGCCGCACCGCCAAGCCGGGCCGCCCGCCAAGCCGCTCCGCTCCCCGAGAAAACCGCCGGGGCCGCCTCCAGCGCGGGAAGAGACCCGGTGCCCCCCTCTCCCCGCCGCCGGGAGCTGCCTCGGGGGGCACCCGGGAAGCGTTAACCACCGAGCTCAACACCCGCCACCGCGACCTGAGGCGGCCCCCTCACGGCGGCGGCGGCCCCCTCACGGCGGCGGCGGCCCCCTCACGGCGGCGGCGGCCCCCTCACGGCGGCGGCGGCCCCCTCACGGCGGCGGCGGCCCCCTCACGGCGGCGGCGGCCCCCCTCACGGCGGCGGCGCCGCTTTGCCCCTCCTCTCCCCTCCTCTCCTCACGGCGGCCCCGCCCCGCCCCGCCCCTCTTCCCCTCACGGCGGCGGCGCGACCGTTACCCGCCGCTGATTGACAGCCCCGCTGACCACTCCCAGCGCGGCGGGCGCCTCCGCCCGGTGAGGCGGTCGGGGTGGGTGGGAAAGAGGCGGCGGTAGTAGTAGTGTTCCTCCGCCGCCGGCAGGTAACGGCGCCGCGCTGAGGGAGGGCCCCGCTCCTGGTCCCAGGGAGACGGGGCAGGCCGGAGCGAGGGGCTGCGGGGGCGGGTGAGGGAGGAGGGGTATAGGGAGGGTTCGTTAGGCCCGGGTGGGTCTCGGTGGGGGCTGCCCTGCGTGTGGGAGCGTGGGGTTGGGCAGTCGGGGTTTTGCCTGGCGTGGGCGGTCTGTCGGGGTGAAGTAAACCTTTCACAGAGGTGCCCGGCCGCGGTTGGAGGCGGCTGTGTAGGGGAATGCCGGCCTGCCCGTGTCGTTCCTCTGTGTGCTGAGCTCCTCGGGCAGCTGAACGGGTCCCTGGGGACTTGTCTGTCTGTCTGTCCGTCCGTCCGTCCGTGTGGCAGCTCCCTGCCCCGGGCAGTCGGACACCTTCCTCCCACCAGAACCCCTTCAGGAGCCCAGAGCTGTGCGTTGCGGTGCTGGGTTTCTGCAGAGACCCGCTCAGGTTGTACCCAGTGAAGACCTTGGAAAAAAAGCCCATTATCCATTATTAAAAATACTCAATTAAAGGATTAAGTGATGCTGACGTCATTGACTGTGTAAAATTCAGAAGTAAGGACCCGATTTCACTTGAGAGGACCTAAATTCATACTTGTCACTCCCTAGAAGGGGGAATTTGTGACTCGGCCGTGGGCTACGCTTAATTTGGCGGGTGAGGTGCAGATGGACCCAACAGCCCCTTCTGCTGTTCTTCCTTCAGGGTCCGCTGAAAGAGATCCCACAGTGGGTGAAGCCGAGTGATTCCGCAGCCTTTGGGCGCGCGGTGTTTGCCGAAAGGGGAGTTCTGCCCCTGAAGTTTCAGTTCGTTCTTGGCAGGGCTCTAGGCCTGGATTTTAATTTTGGGAGACACACGAGTTCGCTGTAATGTTTGACTACCTGCAAGTCAGCAGTGCCTATGCTGTTTTTCAGTGTAAATATGAGATATTTAGCGGGGGAATTGGAGTAGGAAAATTTCCCCTGGAAGATATATTTGGTGTTCAACCAAAATGACAAATCCTGTTCCATCATTGCGGTGGTATTCAGATGCTTGTTACGCTGTAACTTTTTATATTAACTAGGATATTTGTGTTCTCCGGCTATTAATATGGATTTATGGGTTACACAATTACTGTTTTTCCAGCCAAATTTCAGCAGTGACTTGTTCCAGAGGATTGCTGAAAAATGGGAGCGTAAAGGGAACTGTGTGGAGTGTCAGTACAGCCCACGTGCAGGATTGGATGGAACAGTGTCTGGTCTTGTGGTTGGCTGATGCTGTTGAGCAAGCAGTGGGTAATATTAGCATGACATTTTAGAACAGTTACAGATAGGGAAATCCTGTGTGAGGGTTCTTAAAGGGAACTTATTTTGAATTAGGTAACTGGGTTTTGAACAAGCAAGTGTTTGGGAAGGGCTGAGGGAAACAGGCAAGGGAGTACAACCCAATACAATATGAAATTATATGTCCTATTATGCTATTAGATAAGGAATGCCAGTCGTAGCTAGGAATAGTCCGTATCCTTAAGTCTTATGACCAGAATTAGTGTTGAATGTTTATCTAGGGAGCCAATGCTGTAGGGTACAGTGTGTAGTGGTCACCATCTCATGCAGTTCATGGATGGGATTTGCATCGTATTTCCTGTGTCTTGCGTACTTTGTGCTGCTTGCGCTCAGGCAGAAGTGGTATTTGACTGGAAAGGACACATGATGCTTGCTTGAAAGTTGTAGTATTTCCAGTGGCTCACAACTGTGCCAGTGAATCTTTCAACCACCTCTTTCCAATCCATTCAGAGACCTGAGTGTTTAGTTAGAAGAACTTAAACTGCACACTGACTTGCATGACTTGTATACATTCTTGTTTGTGAAGCCGCCTGTACACTGGAAGTGACCTTTGGTATTAAGTGTCAGAATTAGTTGATCAGTAAGAGCTGGGTTATGTAGGGAAGCTGTGACCAGGTTAGAGCTGAGATAAAATGTTGGGAACCTGATGTTCATGCTGTTTGTTTCTCTAATGGATAATATCTCTTGTAATGGATAGTCTGCTGTATCTGAAATTCAAAGCTGATTTGCTAGTTTTTATCCTCAGCACATTTGGTAATCCCATACCAAGTGTCGGGGATGAGAAGCTGTGAGGATTTCTAGCTGGTCCCCCCTCCCTGGTGGGAGCTGGGCACTTGCAGAGTCCTTCCACTCCAGTGTGTACTTCCTGCTCCCACCCGTGTCTCTGCCATGCCTGCGCAGAAGAGAAGTAAAGCTCCAAGATTTTAATGAGAGTTATAAAGTTCTGGTGGGGTTGGACCTTGTTATTCTCAAAGTGAGAACTGCTCCAGTTTACATCTTAACTCTTAACAAGCAGAAGCTTTCTCATAGGACAGTTTCTTACAGCTTTGAGTACAGAAAATACTTGAAAACTTGTCAAATTGCAAGAGCAGCAGTGCCTGTGTATTGGGAGCAGGAAGAACAAGGGAAGAGCTTGGGCAGTGGTGTTGGATAAAGAAGTTGCCTTGCGAAATGTGTTTCATTCAACAAATTGTAGTGTCTCACTTCCCGTCTCTAAAATTGGGATATCAGTATAACTGATAGGTAAAAGGTCTCGTTCCTGTGTTTGGAGTGCTCAGTGTTAGTAAGGCAAGCTGTATAAATACATAAGCAATATTTTAGCTCCTCGTTCTTAAAACTAAGTTGTGACTATGACAAACAGGTTAACGCAAACAAATCTGTTTCTGCTCAACAGATGCCATGTTGCCTCAGAAGAGGGGACAAATACCTTCCAGAACAGCCATGAACTGTTATTGGAAAGTCCTGGCAATTTTCTTACTATTTCTTCCAAGCACATTGTCTCTCCAGCCAGCCCAGCCCAGAGTGTTGCTAGTATCTTTTGATGGATTTCGATGGGATTACATCTATAAAGTCTCGACTCCCAATTTTCATTATGCCATGGAGAATGGTGTTCATGTCAAACAGGTCACTAATGTGTTTGTAACGAAAACGTATCCTAATCATTATACAATGGTGACTGGTCTCTATGCAGAAAGCCACGGTATAGTTGCTAATGAGATGTATGATCCTATTCTGAACGAAACTTTCTCTATGAACAAAATGGATATCTATAACTCCAAGTTCTGGGAAGAAGCCAGCCCAATATGGGTAACGAACCAGAGAGAAGGACATAAAACCGGAGCAGCTATGTGGCCTGGAACAGATGTGAAAATACATGGAGTCTTTCCTACATATTATATGCCCTATAATGAATCTGTTTCCTTTGAAGCTAGAGTTGCTAGGCTTATTGACTGGTTTACGTCAGAAGAACCCATAAACTTTGGTCTCCTATATTGGGAACAGCCTGATGAGATGGGCCACGTTCTGGGCCCAGAAAACCCACTGATGGGACCGGTAATTAGCGATATTGACAAAAAGCTGGGATATCTTATGTCTGAACTGAAGAAAGCAAAGCTGTGGGATGCGATAAATGTCATAATCACAAGTGATCATGGAATGTCACAGTCCTCCTCGGAAAGGCTCGTTGAGCTTGATCAGTATGTGAATAGAGAGCTCTATACAGTTATTGACCATTCTCCTGCAGTAGCTATTTTGCCAAAAGAAGGTAGGACCTATAGCAGTAAAATTCTCTGAAGAAAATACTTGAGTGTCAAAATTTTATAGACTTTATTCCTTAACTGAAGTGGTGGGAGCAGCACTGAGCAAGCCTTGAGCAAGGAGTACTTGCAGGATCGCTTCTTTCTTCTCTTTGCTAGCTCTGTCAAAAGCCTGGATTAACTTTCTGAAACGAAAAGTGAGCAAATCTGTCTGTTGTTGACTAATATTGCCAAACGTCCTTCAGTCCTTATGAGAAGTAAGATAATCTAACGGCATTATCAAGCATGAATGGTGTTCTAGATAGATAACAACTGAATGTTACTTATCTTGCCTTTCATCAAGACGCTAAAGCCATAGTGGAAGAATTAGATTTCTAACTCAAACAGTAAACTGAAACCAGATGGGAACCTTTGATAAAAAGAAAGCCTGTGTTGGCTATTTGATTAGCTGCCAGTTATTGTAGTTCACTTTAGTTTTTTTTCCCCGTCACTCTGAACAGTCAGCCAGTTATGTTCATACCATTTTTATTTTGATAATGATGGGCAAGAATACTTTTGGAATCGAAATCTGAAGTCTGGTTGCAGTCGTCGAAGGGTTGCTTAAGTGTCAGGTGTGTGTTTAGTGTCACTGATGTAGAGGTGCTGCTCTTTATTTTGATCATCAAAAGCTATGAGTATTCGGTGCAAATGCGTTAACCTGGAAAATAGCATTTTTTTGTGTGGGCAGGGGTGCTAATCTGGAAGTTGAGTTTTAAGGTGACCTTCTGAAAAGGTGTTTTTTAAGATTTCTGTAACATTTACATCAGTAGATAGCAGTCTGTATTTAATGCCCCAGCAGGGAGGGTATTTTGCAGACTTAAGTTACCTTTAAATGTGTAAACAAATATCTCTTGTCATTTTTTGTTTGAAGACTACTCTAGACTAAAGTATCAGTGTGTCCAAACTGAGATCATTTGCTACCTGAGCACACTCGGGTGCTTGTAGCTGGGCACCGTTTCTTTCAGTGGTGACAGAAGAGCCGAGTTTGGGAGCTCCATCCTAATGGAGGCAAACGTGGTTGACCAGGATGTTTTCATTACCAAATAAAGGAGTTGTAAAACTAAACTTTAGTGCTGAAACATCCCTAATGCAGTAAATGAGAACTTGGAGGTGCATAGCCTGCCTCTCCTGTCTGCTAAATGCTGAAAAGAAATAGTATCTCTGCAGCAATAAGCTGACAGAATAGTAAAAAAGCCATTGCAATAGATTTCAGAAATAGCTTGGATTTGGTTATGCCAAGGGGTTCAGATATTTATTACACTACCAGTAAACAAGAATTAGTTTTAAGCACAGCTAAAATTCCTTCCGTGTTACCAGCTGTAATTTTTACTATAAAACAATGAGTTTCATTCTCAGTCTAGCTATGAAATAACATACACTTAAGTACATAAGAGTGATTCTTCGACAGTTATTCCATTTGTCTTTCTTAAACCAAGGGGATGGTAAAACTTAGTGAGACATTGAGAAAAATTTTAAGTGTTTAAGAATGCAGCAATTTCTGCTACTTTAACTGATCGGCTGCATATTTCTCCCCCGAGAGGTGGATTAAAGCCATTGTTTAACCATGCTAGTATATTAGTGTGTATGGGACTAATAATATGTTCACAAAGATGGTACCTGTGGCACAGCTGGTGATGCTGGCCTTTTTCTTGCATTTAAATATATTAATTCAGATAATTAGTGTAAAATCATAGTTTGCTATATTTGGGACTTCTCCCTGTTATCCCATGTAGAAAAGGGGCATAATGAAATTAATTTTGTTACTAATATAGCCCTAGAAATGCTAGATCAGAGTCCCTTTTCTTGTTACTATAGCTATCATATCTGGACTTCTGCTGTCTCATCTTGACCTTTATTGTGTTTCCTAAGTTTAGTGATTCTTTTTTTGTGCCAATTTGAGATAAGAAACATTATACATTAATCTATTTCCTCCAGAATTTCTATACTGGATCCCAGGAACTGAGGGGGAAAACAAAGACCGTTTCAAGACATCGGGCACCTCCTCCCAAACTTTTTTTTCCCTAAGATACATGCAAAATTCCATGCACGCTGTAAATGGTAGACCATATTTTATCCCTGGCTTACTTCAGGCAGTGTCTCAGGTCAAACTAAGCACTTGTTCTTGTGGTCATCAAGGCAATTGTTTCTTGGGACAGGCAGAGGGAGAAGAGCTCACTCGCAGGAACACCCGCTGCAGGATGTACAGCTAGCTGTGACGGCAGAACTAGCGAGAAACGATAAGTCAAAATGACAGGATGTGCTTAAATCCCACTCGTCTGCTAAAAACAGCAGTGGTGGCCACAAAGAAAATGTAAACATCTTCCAACTGTGCTTCAGATCTCGTAGTGCTGAAACTGGCCTGCAGAGACTAGCTGTGAACTCAGCTGTCCGACTGAATTGTGCATGTGTGTAGCACAAAGTACTTAAATAAATCATGGAGCCGAGTTATTTGGTATATAACTGAAGTCAGTTATATACACTGCGTAGCCCTCAATAGGAGTCTGTGCTTAAATGGCGGAGGGGGATTGAATAAACTTGCTCAGATGGAGATTCCAGACCTTGCTTTTGTGTTCCTGTCTGTGTCCTGGTTCCTCCTTTCTGTGCTCCGGTGTTCCAGCTTGTGCAACTGCTTTCTGGCTGTTCAGTGACTTTTCCAGGAAAGTAAAGCTCCGAAACTGGAAATATGCAAATAAAGAATTGGGGCTGGAAAATGCCTATTTATTTGATAGTGTTAGTACAGCTCTGGAGGGTTTATGCTCACCATGCAGTAGATGAGTAGGGAAGGGACAGGAATAGACGCTGAGAATACAGAGGAGTAGGTAGTGCTGTTAGCTGTTATTGAATACACGGAGTGGCTGACAGTTCTAGACCAAAAGTGCCGTCTTCATCTGCCAGTCCAACCTGTCCCTTTCTATGTTTGTCCTGCGTTCCCTGCTTAGGCTTCTGCAATCTTTGTACGGCTCCTAATGCGTTGGTGGCATCTGGACTGCGAGCTGAGGGCTTCCGTTGAAAGACTAGTGCAAGCTAGTTTCGCTTATCCCTAGGCAATTCATTGCCAGTACTATGATGTTGCATGGTGTACAGCAACAAACTAGATACTCTTTCTAAATTGGCTAAACTTGCCATCAAAGGGGTAGAAGATCAAAACTGGGAATCAAATGAGGTCAAATACGTAGCTGTTTATTGGAGCATCTTGTAGAAGGAGAAATAAATAGTTGGGTTCATGCAGAAATAAGTTTTCAGAGATGCCAAGAAACAAAGTGGCTGCTCTCTTTGGCCTTCTAAAGGAAAGCAACTAACAATTGAACTCCTTTAAAATAAATCAAAAGTGTCACTTGTCATCATAGGCAACTGGGGGAAAGACAGGATATGGCCTTAATGTGCACGTTACTTCATAAACACATTTAGGAGCTACCTTCTTGCTTTGAGGCTTTGCATGGAGCTAGGAGGAGCTGGTTTCTTTTCTGGGAGACTTAACTGAATGCCTTCTAACTCATTCTTGTGAGAAGCTTACATTCTGATAACTATGAATGAGGGATTTTTCTAAAATTAGCAAGGCACTTACTGCTTAGGAATAGGCTGTGAAGTCTGATGCCAGGTGTGAATGACGCTCTGGATTTCTCACAGTAATCCACTGTTGTCTCTCACAGCTAAAATTAGCTTTTGGGGAAGTGCATTTTGCCCTCCTCTTTCAGTTGTATTTAAACTACCGATGAAGTCAGTAAACATATTAGTGTGTTTAAGTTTTGTCTTTTGTTTCTTTTGTTTGTTTGAAGGTAAACTGGATGAAGTATATGAAGCTTTGGCCAATGCTCATCCCAACATGACTGTATATAAAAAGGAGCAGATTCCAGATAGATTACATTACAAACACAACAGTAAAATTCAGCCAATCTTAGCAGTGGCTGATAAAGGATGGGAAATAGTACATAATAAGTCTGACGGTTTTCAATGTAAGTATCCTGTCTTTACAGTGTTTTGTTAGATCTTCCTAGTCAGAGACCTTACATGGTACTTTCTCTCCCAATCTCAACCAATGTTAATTTTTATTTTATATTTTTTAAGACTGGGAGGGAAAACTCTGCAGCTAAGTGTGAAGAATTTATGATTATTTTTTTTTTCCTGATGGAATGGGAAGCATTCTACTATTAGGGGAGGGGGAACCGGGTTTACCGTTTCTAAAAATTGAACTTGCTGAGATAAGATCATTCACGTGATCTAGTGGCCATGTACTGGAGGTTCTTGCGAGATCTAGCAAACTGACAAGCACTTCCTGAGAGATTAAAAAGGAAGTTGCAACTGAACTTTTTGAGTAGAGGATGAATAGTGTTGTTTTATCATGTACCGTTTACTTACTGAAGAAGGGTTGGGTTGGAAGTACAGGAATGCTTTCTAAAAGTCCTCAACTTCTGTGGATGCTTACACTTAGAGTAACCTTGTTCTATTGCTAGAAAGAATCTTTGAATATTGTGTCACTGTACACTGGTGATTTTTGTTTGCCTTATATAAGATGCATTCTAGGTGATTTGGAAGAAAAAAACAACACAAGTTCCTCGCTTGGCACTTTGAGATTTATGATAGGTAGAATGGAGACAGTAAACTGTAACTTCTGTTTAGTTAGGAGGGAAAATATAGGTGTTATATGGTCAGTTCTTAAGTTTCTTAATTACGGAATCGGGGAATTTTCAGAGTTGGAAAGGACCTCTAGAGATCATCTAGTCCCACTCCCCTGCCAAAGCAGGATTGCCCAGAGCGCATTACTCTGGACTGCATCCAGGCGGGTCTTGAAAATCTCCAAAGAAGGGGACTCCACACCCTCCCTGGGCAGCCTGGGCCAGTGCTCTGTCACCCTAATCATAAGGAATCTTTTCCTTGTGTTAGAATGGAAGTTCCTGTGTTCCAACTTGTGCCCGTTGCCCCTCGTCCTGTCACTGGGAACCACTGAAAAGAGTCTGGCTCCATCCTCCTGCAACCCACCCTTTAGATACTTAATTGAAAACCTTTTGAACTTTGCTGCTTGTTACAAAGCTGAAGAGCAGTTCCTGCAAGACTTAACAAGTTTTTCAGTTGTTGATAGCTGATGAGAGCAGCTTTTTGTGCCTGTGTGTTTATTCACTTGGTCAGAGTTTTTAGTGCCTCTGTAAGGAAGGGCCACTGGAGGCCCTCTAGTGAGACCTGTGAACTTTTTCCTTGTTGATGAGTAGATAGTGCAAAAAATTGGACAAGGTGTCAAAGCAGTCAGAGCTTAAGTTCTGTCTGCTACTGGGAATCAAACAGACAGTCTGTCTCTACGGGGATTTTTTTTTTTTTTTTTCTAAGAGATCTGGTCCAGGTGTGAAGTTGGAGTTTGTCCTTGAGGAAAATCAAGGAAACTTGGATGTAGCGTAGTGTGCCATTGACAGTGCTGTTACTGCCATGTGAGCTTACCTTTTTTTTTCTTTTTTTTTTTTTTTTTTAAAAGTGCTTCCAATTCTTTTTTTAAGGCATCTTCTTTTTGTGGTTCCAAGACTTGGTATTTGCTAGGAGGCATTTGTGCTGTTGATCAAAATGATTCTTCTAAACTTCTGCAAGAATAAATTATGTCTGTTCCGTTTCTGCATGATGCTAATTCTAGGAAAAGGTTCAGTGCTTGTTTTGCAACTTCAGAATATTGACCTTTATCTGTCTTTTATTTCTAGTTGGTAATCATGGATATGACAACATCTTACCAGAAATGCATCCAATTTTTTTGGCAGTTGGGCCTGCTTTCAGAAAGAATGCCACCAAAGAAGTCATGAACGCTACAGACTTGTACCCCTTATTGTGCCATCTGCTTGGTATTAACCCGCTACCAAACAATGGTTCGTTCAACGCTGTGAAAGATATACTTGCTGAAGAAGTTCCTGTAGCCTTTGGAGCAGACACCTATGCTACTGTTTTAGGAGTCTTTCTGGGCAGCTTTCTTGTTATGGTTTTTATTGCCGTTTTTGTTAAGCATTTTATCCTCACCCAAGCAAATACCATGCAAATGCCACATACTGAAGCTGCCCAGCCACTGTTGCAAGATTAATAACACTTGGTACTATTTCTTCTTTGATGCTTAAAATAAGGTTATACAAAAAAAAATAATAATAGAGGTGGATGAGCATATGTGGAATAAAAGGAAACGAATGCTGATCCATTGGTACACTGGAGCCCGTACATACTAGGTATGCGGAGGAAGAGCATGTTTCTGTTTCACCCTACAACCACTTAATCTTTCCGGGGTTGAAAATATTCTAGGTAAACCTGGAAAGCTGTATATGTATGTAGACATTTAGTGATAATAGGCCTTGAATACCTCATTGTGAGCTACTTTTAGCATCAGCTGAGGTGCCCTTCACAGACTACTACGTGGTGATTTAATTTGCAACCCACCTTTTTTTTTTTTTCTTTGAAAGGTTTTTTAAGTCTCTTGGATTCTAACAAGTCACTGAATGTGAATGGACTTCTTTGGGAAGTTTTTGCACGGATCATCATTACATATAGCTTAATTAAATCCTGCCGCAAACAACATTATTGTTAAGCTAGGTCATGCAGTGCTAAGTGCCTACATTTAGAGTTAGGCATATTTCTTTAAACTACTGTGTTAATTGTAGTCCCAAAATATGAATCTAGGTGGTGTTGCCTTAAGCAATCAGCATTAAACTACTTGATTTTTTATTTTTTTTTTAAATTTAGGTAAATATAGGTCTTTATCATTTTAGGTATGATTTTACATAAGTGTAGGTCCTTACTTTTTCTATTGTTTCCTGTACACTGGACTAATTTTTCTAGGAATTCCATGCTGCTGGCAGTTTAAAGACACGTACAAGCACAACACCTGTGTATCCAAACGGAGTCTTTTCTATTTCTGCGGTAAGAGGGTTCTTTCAGAGTAAGGCTGATGAATCAGTTAAGGAACATACAGGTACAAGCTGTTTTCAGAATACTGTCAAGCTTGCCACTGGGTGTAACATCAGATCTGTTACTGGAGACTCTCTCAGGCGTGAGCTTGGCTTGCTCTCTTGTGTTTCATCTGATAGGTCTGGGTGGACCTTAGAATTTGATGAGTAGGATTAGATGTGCAATTTAAGGAACAGCCGTATTGAATCTTAAGCCATATATATTCTTAAATCTGAAAAAGCACACTTTAACATGAGAAAAGGTGTGACTGGAGTTTGTTCTTCCAGAAGAAAGTCTCTGTCAGGGAAAATTATTAATTCTGAGTCAACAGAACTATATATTACTCCGATTCTTTTGTGTGGGGCAATAAATCTTTTTTCTACTGTATTTGTGGTTGATTTGATGAGCTCACTTAAATGGTAGGTGAGAAGCTGCTGACTGAGGCTTGCATGAAAAACACGGTATGAAGTGAGAAAAGTAGTCTGGTTGTCAGACTTGATTAAAAGCTGAATTTTTTTCCCCTCCTTGCATGAGTTAACATTTCTCTGCAATTTGCTTCTGAGCACAATGGCTGAAGGAGAAAGAAACTCTTTGAAAATTCGCACAAATACTCAGTCTGGTATTTCTGTAAGTGCAATTTATTGCTTTATCCACAGAACCCAGCAGAGGGCAAAGATGGGAACGTCTTGGCTTTGGATCTGCTCTGTCAAACTAATGGTCTAATATTGCGGTTGGGAGGGTTGCTAGCAGACCTAGCAAGGAGCTGCAACAAGCTGACTAACTGATGTACAAAAGTCATTTTGCTGAACTTAATTCCAGACTCGATGAATGACATCTAGGCGAGTTCAGAAGCTACTTCTCGCTGCCTCGGTGATGACTCTGCAGTGCCACGTCATGAACTGGTTGGTGCTCCCTGCGTCAGAGGTAATCTGTTGGATTCCTCTGTGATGGCAGGGACACTTGCTTAGCATTAAGCTGTCTTGCAGACAGATGTGGAAAGTTTCCAGAGACCACAGCCAGGTGCGGTGAATGCTTGAGAGGGAAGGCAATGAAATACTCCAACATCAGGTATAAGCTGAAAGTCTAGCTGCAATAGTAGCTTTAGGAAGGCAGGAAACTAGCAGATCTGTTGGAGGACAGCCCCTTCATTTTGGGGATATGTTTTAAGCCTTGTGTAACTTAATCTGACTCATCGCTGCTATTCTGCCAATAAGTGTACTGCCATATTTTCCTGCATTGCTACTTTCTTAAGAAAACAATGAAGGAAAACATCTGGGTTAGGTGTGCCTGACACTGTAAAGCTGATTCTGAGTGGAGCTGACCATTAGGTATGTCCTAAGTTTAATTTGCTGATGCTGCGGGGGCTTTTCAAGCTGAAAGGTGAAAGCAGTAATGATGTTCACAGTAGTTTCTGGAGAGGCTGGGGAAGTCCAAGTAGAAAATGTGAAGCTCTATATTGTTCCTAGTATCACTTCCCTAGATGCCTTCCAAAAAGTGGATGGCAGACAGCAAATTGATGCATTGAGTCCACCTTTTCGTGCTTATTTGCAACTTAAGACCAATTGTAACACAAACTTAGTGTGCTTAGAGAAAGATCTGCAGGCTTGGTAAAGGGAGTAACAGTGAAAATTGGAGGTGATCCTCACCTGTAGCTACTTCAGTTACACACTTTCTCACTTTGGAACATGCTGCTTTCATAGAAATTCTTCTTACTGCAGTAATTTCATAGCAGTGCTTATGGCAGATGTAAAAATAACTGGATTGTCATCTCAGAGGTGTTAAAAAAAGTTCCACTTTTTTAATTGTGACAGGTGTAGTTCTGTCGTCAGCCAGAGTGACCCTTGATTTTAAGGAGGGGGCAAAATTGGTCAGTGCTGTTCAGTCATCCTGGGACTTCGGCTTACCTGCCCAACCATACAACAAGGGAAGAGCAGTAGATTTTCCCTGACAAAAGGTTTGGGAACACAAACATGAGAATTCTTCTCGATGTCATTGTTCCGTATTGCACTGTAAGGCCCTTCTTTGAGGAGCGTAAAAGGAAACTGTAGAAAACTGAAGGGAATCTTTCAGCATTCGGGTATTTCAGTTCGGGTGTAAACATGTTTCCTTTATTGTTCAGGTGTATTTGCGGGTACCTCTTGGGTAGTTCCCTTGCTAGGATAATTGCCTAGCCAGTGTTAATTTTATGTTGTTGGGTGTATGCTTGGTGAAATTGAAAGCACGTATGACGCCACTGGAGACAAATAGCAACTTTTTCTCTGATGTGATGTGAGATTTATTCAGACTACCTTTTTGGTTGGGCAGGACGTGGGGTATGGTTTCTGTGTATATGATACTTTTTATGATGTATGAACAAGTTCAGTGGGAAGTGGATTTGAGTATGCTGTATACTACTCATAACTTAAGCTTGGAAACAGGAGCCTGCACGGTTTGTCTTTCATTATTGACCTGTGAAGCATACTTTGAGATGTCAAACGTTTTCTTTGTTTCTTCCTGTTTGGAAACTCTGAAGTTGAAATATATCTTTGTTATAACGCTATCAAGCATTGAGTGTTTGCTTCATTTAAAAACACTTCTGGGAAAAAAGCTTGAATTGTGGGGGGACGGCGGGGGGAGAATGGCCTTAGCTTGCGCATCCCAGATGTATCTTGTGTTCTGCATAGTGTATGCCTTTACTAAAAATAACTGGAAGTGTGATAGAACTTAAGAAATTTACGTCAAAGTTCTTATAAAAGACCTGTTCTTTGCCACCTTGCTACTGTATATGGAAATAACAGCTATCTGTTACCAACAATGGTAATACAGTTTATCAAAAAAATCTTCCAGACTTTCTTGGCAAAGAAAGAGCTGAAATAATGCTGTTTACAGTAAATGCGGTCTCAAAAAAAACCCAAAGCGCAAAAATGCTTAGTATAAGATGAAGGATTGTGCAGCGTGACTTTTCAGAAGTGTGGAACAACACAATCTTGAGCTGTGTGTGGGAAGAATGACAAATGTGCAGTTGTTGAGTCCTGCTGTTTTCTGAAATGCAAATACAGCAGGCTTACTTCCAAATCTTCTTCCCTGCTTAAATAATGGCCATGGATGTTGTCTTGACCATACCTGTGCTGTTGTACCTGTCTTTCAAGAAATGGCATGTTTGTACTACGGTAAAGGTAATGTAAGCATTTATTAGATGTTAGACTACAAAAATTGGTGCAAGCACATGAAAATGGTAAGTTCAAAAGCGGTAATTGTGGCACTGCAAATGGACAGCCTTTCCATAATGAAATCCTAATCAGAATCATATTAAGTTAAGAAATCTCTATTACTGGTTTTTGCAATAAAAGGTGGTACCGTGCATATTAATGCAAACATCTGTCCCTGTGCTCTGATCCTTGGAGCTACATGATGTTGTAGGTTTATTTTCATAGACAGTACATTCTTTTCAATTTATAGCAAGTTAAAACTTCCCCCTGAAACAAGTGTTTTGGACCAAAAGTTAGTTGAAATCAGCTCAATTCTGGAACCATTTCCTTGGCGCTAATGGACAAAGCGCATATAAACCCAGAGGGGTGGATGTTTTAAGGCTTCTCTACCCAGTGTTGAGAGTTCCTTTATGGAGGCAATCAACATAATTAAACATCAGTCTTTACTGCTGGGAAGTAGTGTTATAGAATCATAGAATCATAGAATGGTTTAGGTTGGAAGGGACCTTGAAGATCATCGAGTTCCAACCCCCCTGCCACAGGCAGGGACACCTCTCACTAGACCAGGTTGCCCAAGGCCACGTCCAGCCTGGCCTTGAACACCTCCAGGGACGGTGCTTCAACAACCTCTCTGGGCAACCTGTTCCAGTGCCTCACCACCCTTAAAGTGAAAAACTTCTTCCTAATGATTAATCTAAACCTGCCCTCTTCCAGCTTAAAGCCATTCCCCCTCGTCCTATCACTACATGCCCTAGTAAAAAGTCCTTCCCCAGCTCTCCTGTAGGCCCCCTTTAGGTACTGGAAGGCCGCAATAAGGTCTCCCCGGAGCCTTCTCTTCTCCAGGCTGAAGAACCCCAACTCTCTCAGCCTCTCCTCATAGGAGAGGTGCTCCAGCCCTCGGATCATCCTCGTGGCTCTCCTCTGGACACGCTCCAGCAGGTCCATGTCCTTCTTATGTTGGGGACTCCAGAGCTGGATGGAGTACTCCAGGTGGGGTCTCACGAGAGCGGAGTAGAGGGGCAGAATCCCCTCCCTCACCCTGCTGGCCACACTTCTTTTGATGCAGCCCAGGATACGGTTGGCCTTCTGGGCTGCGATCGCACACTGCTTGCTCATGTCGAGCTTCTCGAGTGTTACCATCTTCCCCGATTGCCTTCGAAACTTCAACGCTGGTTTGAGTCTTAAGAACTTCCTCTAAATTAATATGCCCTGTATGAACATTGCAGAGTTGCCTATATATGTCACAAGGCATGAAATGTTGCCACAAACTATTGTAGGGTATCTCCTTTATCACAGCTTTGAGGAAGGAGGAAGCCACAGCTGCTCACATTCCTGTTTTGAATTACCTATTCAAAAGGAAATCAGCCACTACAAGCTGTAATTAGATAGGGGAAATATTTCATCATGTTTAAGGTACTAACACTTTTAAAAATAATCATCTTTAAATATATCAACTTTGTTACTAAGGAGAAGGAGGTGTTTTTCTAGATTCTCTTGATTTGTGCATGATCTGTATGAAATCCTGGATGTACAAGAGCTACTTTGAAACTCTCCCAGCCAGCGGCAAAGAATCGCGCCAGGAATATTCAGCACTTTGATGGACCACACTGCATCTTTGGAATTAAAAATAACCAGCAACGCAACTGGACTAGAGTTTATCCTATTTCTTGATAAGTACTTAAACTTTCTCTTTAAACCTTTCCTACAACAGCACTTTATAGTCTCAATGCTAAAGGGAGGAGGAGTAGAGGGCAGTAAGGATTTCCACTGGACACTACCACACACTTTCTGGTTTCAGAGGAGCTCAGTTGCCTGTAGCAATTCTTACCAGAAGGGGCTGCCTAATCCGCATTTAGGAGAAATGCATTTACACCTAGATTTCCCCATCTGTAACTATTCGTATTTCAGATCAGAGTGCTGCCATTGCACTTCAGTCAACATTTACATTTCTGGTAATTAAAATCTTGGTGGGAATGTTGACACCTGGCCTGTGATGGTGATGGGCACAGAGGAACTGAAAGCACAGCAATCACACGCTGTATGACAACTACTTGGGGGAAGGAGGAGGAAGGGAAGAATAGTGGAGCGTACCCTGTGCTAATCAGTTTTAGCAGCTAGAAAAACTCCTCACAGGTAGAGCACAGTACAGTTTGGTCCTACCAAGTCTGCCAGAAACAGAGAACTCAGTTGAGTCAAGCCTTTCCACCTAGGGATGATGCAAAGCACCTCCCAGCAAGTCTGACACCCTCCGAGGATGGCAGCCTTTATTAGCAAAATTATAAGAACATAACAGCTCTCGCCACTGTAGGAATTCAAGCATCCTCCCTTTTACAGCATCTCTAGGCCTGGGTTCTACCCTGCAAAACATTCACTTCATAGTTACTCATTAACCTGACCTCTAATTGTATGTAATTAATTACTTTAAATCTTCCAGCAGGATGAGATAACTTGCGTTCAGTCCAGTTATTCTTTCAAGTTCAGATTAACCCACAGGAGAGCATTAGTCAGTATGTCAAAACTAGTTGTTTAAGAAGGAGGGGAAAAAACAATACAAAACCTAACCTGTTCTGTTTTTAATCAGTACAATAGAATCCTCAGAGCGGGAGATACAATTTAGTACAACTTCACACATCATTTTAAAAACTCAAATTTATTTTTTTCAGTGGGCAGTTAAAAGTAACCCTTTCCTCCAAAGTCCGTACTTCCTCCCAGTTGGATCAATAAAAGGCAGGCTGTGGCTAATAGCAAATGGCATTGAATTTGAGCTTGTGAACACGGAACCACATTGCACGCTACCGCGTACCTCACCTCTCTCACTTCAGATTATCAGTTCTTAGAACCATCAAACTCCTAGGAAAATGACTTGGTAACTGGAGTTCTCTTTTTGGGTTAGCATTAACAATTTAACCTCACATTCTTTCCTCACTAAAAGATAAGGTACCACTAAGGCTTTCTAAACCAAATTATTTTTTTTTTATGGCAAATTACTAGACTTGACCGTTAACAAGGATCAAGAGTTTCAATTAAGAGAAGCATTAGCACTGGTCTTCACTGGAACTTTACATCTACACAACTTAGTACAGATAACAGATCTTATCTCAAAAACTAAATTAATTTTTTCAGTTTAAATTTCCACAGTTTAAAAGAAGAGTTTGGAATCCTTGTGTGATGATTGCATGTCAAACTTCCAGTTGTTGCTTTTTAGCACGCAACAGCCTTCAGAAGACAATTACCAGCTGGTACACAGGGCAGAACCACCTTTATTACAAAAACACCTTCAACAGAGCTTAGACCTTAAGAACTTTTCACAGGGTTTAGAAGCAGTAATTTTACTACTACAGTCCGTTAAACTGAGGAATCCAAGAGTTCTCAGATTAAATTGACATCCTTGAGATAAGCAGTACCATCCCAACTCTCTGAGTGCAGGAGCTGTGGAACTAAGTCATCCACACACGTCTAGAAATGTCGATCTGCCCAGTGCTGTAACTGCTGAACTGCATACTTTATTGCTCAAAATAGAAGTGATATGCACCAATTCTTTCCTCACTGACATCTGTTTTCCTTCTCATCAGTTCTTGTCATATTGCTGGCTTAGGGTAGAAACAGAAGCATTGGATCTTCTCTACACCCTCTAACCCCAAATTTAAGAACAAATCAGAATATACTGTCCAAACAGAACTAACTTCTAACTCTCATAAAAAAAAAAGCTTTCCAACACAGGTAACAAGAACACTAAAAGAAGTCAACATTAATTTAAATTTAATAAAAAAAAAAAAAACAATTATCATTTACAAATGTTAAAATTCACTTAGTCTATCCTGGCTAGTTCATATTCTGGAATTTAATTTTGGAAGCGTTCAAAGGCTTGAATGAAAAATTAAGCATCCTTATTTTGTTACGTATATCTTCCAGCAGAAAGCCACCTGTTCACCAGTTTGTTCTGAAAATATTTTTACAGGACTACTAGTCAGGTAGCACACACAACCAAGTTAACAAGATCTGGCTGTACAGTATTTTATACAGATACCGTTAAAGTGCATCAAAGAATGCCATCCAGTGCAAGTTCAAACTCTCTTCCTGAAATCACTATTTAGCAAGCGAGGCGAGGCTCCCAACACGCTATCCAATTAAAGGATCGTCATCGTCATATTGTAACTGAAGGCGGGAAAATGGCTGTGGGGGAGCTACTCTATTCTTTGAGATTATTATAATGCAGGTGAAAGTAGTCAGTATCATAAAAGCCCCAATAACTATCCCAATAGCTCCCGGAAGATTTATGCACCACTGGTCAACGAGCAAGCACTTGGTGTTACTGAGAGTGCCGTTGTGCGGCTGTGGTGTCAGTCCCAGGATGTGGCACATCATGGGGTAAATATCAACGTTGTTCATTGTGCTCTGCTTGTAACCCCGATGAAAAGCAGGCCCGCGAGCAGCCAGGAACGGGTGCATGCTTGGGAGAGCGTTGTCATAGCCATGGTCACCTACTGGAGAAATGCAAAGTTAAGAGTTAACATCACAGTTTCTGTTTGCACATTGAGTATTCCCCTCCCTCTCTCTCCCCCGTGCCCAAAAGGCATGTATTTTAACCAAAGGCTAATGCAGAACCTAAAAGCAGCTGTTAACCCACAGTTCCTTCCCTCTTCCCTGATCCCCAGAAGTCTTTTCCCATACTGGTCTTCAGCCATGGTTCCCCACCCTCCTCCATTATCTCTTTTTTCCTTTCAGTCATCAACATTTCCAGGTTTCCCCTTCCCACTCCTCATGCCAAAGTTGGAAAAGACATTGCCACTCCACAACGAGTAGCTGGAATGCAAATTTGTACTTCTCAGATTTTGGAAAGACATCTTCCCCTTGCAAAGCAGACACGTTGATTACTTCTTAAAAGCCAAGCGACTTTCCCCTTGATAGCCTTCAGTTTGAGCATATTAAGTACCCTCAAATCATGCTTATCGGATTAGGTACTTCAGGTGAAGGGATACCCAAACAGTCAAAACAGAAACACAGTCAAAGGATCAGGATGCCTGTGACAAGCATACAACCAAACGGTTGTGGCTACAAGGTCACCAGTACTTGGAGATTTGGTAGGTTTTTAACAAATACTCGCTCCGATTTTTGATGGAATATAAACAGCTAAAAAGCAGCCACAGTCAAATTTCCTAACAACACGCCTGAAAAACGTGCCCAAGATGCCAAAAATTTCTCATAGCACACGCAGCACAGTATTTGAGTGACTGCATTTAAGTTTTGAGTTCATTTCTTAGTAACAGTTTAACGAGTCTCCCTGAGAACTGTCTCCTTGGCTGCCTCACTGAAGTTTTTGATGTGAAATGTCAAGATTCCTATTGATAAGGTAACACTCACCGCTTCAGTATACCTCCAATATTCATTTTTTGATGTTTTCCACCACTGTTTGTTACCACAAAGATACTACTGTGCCACATCTTGATTGTTTATTTTAATGCAGTCCTATGTTTCTTGATTACATGTTTTTTTTTCCTTCTGCTACTTGCTTGTTTTGAACTGAGCTGTTCCGAGTCCCCCCTCCAATGAGGTTTCCTGTCTTTCACCTCAGAAGCAGGAGGGCTGGCGGGTGCTCCCTTTGCTAGACACAGTGTGGGTATTGACACCCATGGCTGGTGTCACCGCCACAATTTTGAGTTTTGCCCCTGATGAGCAAGACTGGCAAACTGGTAACAACAGATGAGGAGAAGGCTGAGGTACTCAACAACATTTTTGCCCCTCTCCCCGCACCTCTCGAGTGGATGGACCGCAAGGCAGGGACTGGGGGAGCAAAGTCCCTCCTGCTGTAAGAGAAGATCAGGTTCGTGACCGCCTGAGGAACCTGAACATACAGAAGTCTGTGGGACCTGATGAGATGCATCCCAGAGCACTGAGGCAACTGGCTGATGCAGTCGCCAAGCCGCTCTCCATGACATTTGAAGAGTCACGGCAGTCAGGTGAAGTCCCCGCTGACTGGAAAAAGGGAAACATTGCACCCTTTTTTAACAAGGAGGAATCTGGGAACTACCGACCTGTTGGCCTCACCTCTGTACCTGGGAAGATCATGGAACAGATTCTACCGGAAGCTATGCTAAGACACATGGAGGACAGGGAGGTGATTCAAGACAGCCACCATGGTTTCAGTGGGGGCAAGTCCTGCCTGACCAACCTCGTGGCCTTCTATGATGGAGTCACTATAGCAGTGGACAAGGGAAGAGCTAAGGACGTTGTTTATCTGGACTTCTGTAAGGCCTTTGACACGGTCCCCCACAACGTCCTCTCTAAATTGGAGATCTATGGATTTGATGGGTAGAGTGTTCAGTGGACAAGGAATTGGTTGGATGGTCACATCCAGAGGGTAGTGGTCAACAGTTCAATGTCCAGATGGAGACTGGTGACAAGTGGTGTCCCTCAGGGATCTGTATTGGGACCAGTACTGTCCAATATCTTCATCTGTGACATAGACAGTGGGATCGAGTGGACCCTCAGCAAGTTTGCAGATGACACCAAGCTGAGTGTTGCAGTTGACATGGCTGAGGGACGGGATGCCATCCAGAGGGACCTGGACAGGCTTGAGAAGTGGGCCCGTGTGAACTTCATGAAGTTCAAGAAGGCCAAGTACAGGGTGCTGCAACTGGGTCAGTGCAACCCCTGGTATCAATACAGGCTGGGGGATGAAGGGATTGAGAGCAGCCCTGCTGAGAAGGACCTGGGGGTACTGGTGGATGTAAAGCTGGACATGAACAGATAATGTGAGCTTGCAACCCAGAAAGCCAACCGTATCCTGGGCTGCATCCAAAGCAGCGTGGCCAGCAGGGCAAGGGAGGGGATTCTGCCCCTCTGCTCCGCTCTGGTGAGACCCCACCTGGAGTACTGCGTCCAGCTATGGAGTCCCCAACGTAAGAAGGACATGGACCTGTTGGAGCGGGTCCAGAGGAGGGTCACGAAGATGATGAGGGGATGGAGCGCCTTTCCTATAAGGACAGGCTTAGAGAGTTGGGGTTGTTCAGCCTGGGGAAGAGGTGGCTCCAGGGAGACCTTATTGCAGCCCTGTAGTACCTAAAAGGGGCCTACAGGAAAGACAGGGACCAACTTTTTAGTTTTAGGACAAGGGGTAAAGGCTTTAAACTAAAAGAGGGCAGATTTACACTAGACATAAGGAAGAAATTTTTTACACTGAGGGTGGTGAAACCCTGGCCCAGGTTGCCCAGAGAGGTGGTGGATGCCCCATCCCTGGAAACATTCCAGGTCAGGTTGGACGGGGCTCTGAGCGACCTGATCTAGCTGAAGATGTCTCTGCTCATTGCAGGGGGTGTTGGACTAGATGGCCTTTAAAGGTCCGTTCCAACACAAACTATTCCATGAGGCTATCGGTACGCTTGCCAGTCATTACCCTGCCACTTTGTCCATGAAGACAAGTACAATAAACACTTATTTTAGGCTAAAACCTCCCCTGCCTGCTTCTGGGAAGCCTTGGCTAGCAAAATTGTTTCAAAAAGTGATTTGCTTCAACTGATACAATGCTGCCACTTGTAAATATACACTTATTAACTATTTTTAGGTACATGAAATTAAATCTAACCACAAACAAGAAAGAGACCTCTATTAGAGAACACCTGTGCTAAATGTTGTCAATTTGAAGATGATTGTAGCAAATCTGTGGGGAAATTAAAACATAAACGTATCTTACATTAAAAGTAGTACTTTTGTACAAATAATGAGAAAATTTGAACTTAAATGTGCAGAGGGCAGACAGTAAGAACAGCCAAACTGGGTGAAACCAGAAGTTTACGCCACCCAGCATCCTGTCTGGGAAGTACCCAACAGGGTTCACCCTGACATCGCAACCAGCCTCGAGCTGTTGGCTGCTCAGAAACTTCCTGGGAGTTGGTACCTTTGTATTTAATTTCTATTAATGGATTTTTCTTCCATGAATTTGTCCAATCACTTTCTGAACACACACGTATCCATATATATACACACACATATATACATTCACACACACATGCAGCCTTCGTCTGCAACCGAAGTTATGGGTTGAATTCTCTTATTATGATGATAATTAAATCTACCTGGAATTTCTTCTTTGAGATATACTTTCACATGACTGTTGCATTTTTTTCAGCAAGTTATACATGCCTCTTTTGTCTGCCAAAAAAACCCTGCACATGAAACACCTAGAATATACAGGTATGTATATATGTAGTTTGACATTCGTAGCATCTAGCAGGAAGAAAGTGCATAGCTTAGCAATGCACTGTGTGAGGCAACATCTGTTTTATTTTTTGTCTTTAAAACATGCTATTTGATGCCCCTAATAGGAGGAACTCTGGCTTCTTTGACCATCATTGTTGTATTCCTATTATTTTTTAGTATTTCCTCCCATTTATTTTTGTTTCCCAGTATACGCACTGTAACATTACATGTTGTGTCTTGCATTCTTCAGTTTATGCTCCCCTATATGTACTTTTTATACACAAAAAGCAGTTAAACCACACTCTAGCGGAAACTTGAGACAGACTGCTAACTTGCCTAAGGTAACTCTTAAAAGTGTACCTCAGGCTGTTAAGTTGAACATGACAAAGCGTTTTAGCCAACAGAATATCCCCCATCTCTTCCTTATCTGTTAAAACACTCCATGCTCAGGCTGAGAATGGTCTAGAACATGCTGAGATGTTCCTAAAGATGCACAGTGCCAGGACTCCGCTCACTAAACTAAGACTATCCTACAGATGGCTGGAATAAAAACAAGACAGTTTAACAACATAAGCCACCAAAAACACAAATGAGGAAAACACACTTACATTTTGAAAGTGACTCGTTTTGTACGATTGTCCAGCCTTCGTCTGCAACCAGAATTATGGGTTGAATTCTCTTATTGTGACGATAATGAAATCTGTCTGGAATTTCTTCTTTGAGATACACTTTCATGTGACTGTTGCATTTTTTCAGTAAGTTATACACATCTCTCTTGTCTGCCAAGAAAAAAACTGTACGTTAGAGGGCTGGAAATTATGTCCCGTTTACTGCAATTATCTGTCATTAAACCTAAGATCCTTTTTTTTTTTTTCAAAACAATTATTTTTTTAAAATGCACATAGAAAAGGATTTGTTCACGTCCCTAAGGCAAAACTACATGTATCAAGGTGGATTTCACAATTTGCTTTCATTTTAAATCAGGCACCTCACGGCTGTGGTTTTGAACCTACAATTCAACCCCAGTTTACCCTCTGAGGTTGCGGGTGAGGAAGGCAAACTTCAAGCAGAGAAATCAAGAGAAAGAAATCACACACCAAAGTGGTCAATATTTTACCCAAGGCAGTAAGTATTAAATTTTGTTAATGTGTAAATCACTTTTTTCATTAGAATTGCTTCAGTCCGGCCACAGTTGTGGAAACTGAGAGCAGCAGCGTCATGATTTAAGACATGCCTGTTAGTAACTACTCCGAGATACAAAAATTGAATTTACTGTATGAAAAGTGACGTTTCATTCACAGAAACCAAAGTGGTAAAGTGATTAAAGTTGGGTTTAGATTCTTACTTGGAAGTTTAGACAATTTTACTCTGAATAAACATGAGGGTTTATTTCATGCTCACCGTGAATTACCACTGTGTAGACTAAGTGAGCAAGCACGAGGGCAGGCATACTAAGTGCCTGTCTACTTTCTCAACAAGGTGTACCAGGACCATCTTTATCACCCACAACAACTTGACAAGAAACTCTCCTTGACCCATTCTTTACCAAAACAAAGTCATTTCTAAGTAAACAAACATTCTTTAGCTTATTCATTAAATTATGTTAAAGTTCTGGAACGTGAACTACACTGGTTTTGCAAAACATGTGAACACTCTACCATAGTGTGTACTTTTTAGCAGTATGATAAACAAGATTTAATTCTCAGTGTATGACTTAAAAAAAAAAACCAAAAAAAACCCAACAAAACATACTCTGCCTTGGCAGCACTGCAGCAACTGGACTCTTGTCTATCAGGGTATAGTTATTGCGACCAATGCAGTTATCCAGGATAATCAGCTTGTTTGCAGAACAGGAGGCCATTCCATGATCACTTGTTATTATGATATTAAGAGTGTCCCACAAACCTAACGCCTTCAATTTATTAGTAAGGAAACCAATATGATTATCCACTTCTTCTAATACTTTGCGCATGTTCTCCTTGTCCTCTGGTCCATACTTGTGCCCACTTGCATCGGGTTCTTCCCAGTATAAAGTAGCAAAACTGACTACGGGATTAGAGCTGTTCAGCCACGCAACAATTTTCTCCACTCTCTCCTCAAACGTTACTGAAAAGTTGTACTTCATAAAGAAGTGAGGGGTCGTATCGTTAATTTTTACATCGGTACCAGGCCACATTGCAGCAGCACTCGCTCTATTTCCCTGTTGTTGATTTGTTACCCAAATTGGAACTGCCTCATTCCACCAGAAGGGATCTGAATCATTGAACTGTGAAAACTTTTTCTTGGCATCTGCATCATACATGTCATTAGCCACGATGCCATGGCTTTCTTCATATAAACCTGTCACTATGGTATAATGGTTTGGGAAAGTCTTGGTGATAAAAGCGTTTGTAACTTGTTTTACAAGCACACCATCCTCGATGAATGCCTGAAGATGAGGAAGTTTATAGGTTTCCAGGTAATCAGCCCTGAAGCCATCAAAAGACACGAGGAGTAACCTGGATACCGAATCGCCAGCAGAGTGAGCACAACAAGCAACTATTCCAGAAAAAAATAATGTTAACATCGAGTTCATTGTTGATACTTCAAAGTATTTCCAGCAGGTAATCAGATGCACCTGAAAAATTAAAAAAGATAAGGCATGTAATACAAAACAATTGTACTGGAACCAGTTTAACTAGCTATATATTATGTACATCTTCCTTACAGAGGTTAACTGCAAAATAACCGGTCTAAACAACCACTGAAGTCAACAGTGTATTTCCCTACCGACTTCAGAAGTCTCTCATATATTATCATAGTTTTTCATATATTAAAACAAATGAAAATGAGATGTTTTCATTCCAGACTAAACAAAAGGAAGAATTGTTTTCTCTTTTAAGCAAGAATTTCATCGTTCTGTGTCTTATTACAATTCGACATTTCAAGACAGACAATCAGTATTTTTCCACATGTTCAAGCACAGGCAGCTGAACAATTCTGGCTCCACATTTAAGAGTCCTGTACAACTCTAAATCCTGCTTACACACCACTGTTCAGGCCAGAAGTTTGTTTTCTACTGTAATTATATTTTTTCTTTTTCATCCCACCTTTCCTCTTCCACAGTTTCCACCCTCTCAAGTTGCTACAAGACTTTTGAGCCTTTCAACATTCCTATTTACTCATTGCTTACTCTATACATGAAACTGCCAGGAGTAACTTCAACTTCTGTTTTGTCTCTAAGCTGCTATACATCTACCATAACAGTATTTAAACCTGTTCTTTATGTATTGTATTTCTCTCTGTCTAAAAAAAAAAAGTTAAAAAATCATTAGTAACCTTAGCTATGAAGCAAGTATTTCTCACCAAGGAATTCATGACTATTACAAATGCAAGGTATGATTTGTAAGCTTTTTTTCTTCCCCCTAAACTCATTATGTGTGACAGAAGCACTTTGTTCAGGAATGTCCAGAATTATTCTATAAGCATTTAAGAAAAAGGAAGTGAAGCTCCAGGTTTCACAAAAGCTTCTTCAATGTTCTTAGCGTATTTACTTCTCAAGAAGAGCCCCACTCCAGCAAATTTCTCCTTTATCTCGCACAAACTAGGGTGATTCTAGGAGGAACAGCGGGTATCTTCCCAACTGGAGTTGTATCTCCTGGCCTGTCTCAACCCTTCCCCCCAAACTCTAAAACTGCGAGTGTATTATTTTAAAAGTGTAAGTAGCTTTAATGTCAGCTAAAGCTTTAGCAGTGAGAGGCGTTCAAAGCATGGGAAATCATCCCCCCGCAACCGTAAGTTAAAATTTCTTTAGCAGATACAGGTGTTAGAAGAAAGGATCGTCAAAGGTTTAAGGTATGTCTTAATACAGCATTAAGGTATGTCTTAATACAGAGGACTTGTAACACAGTCCCCTTAGAGAGGGGAAAAAATAAAGAAGAAAAGATATGAGGAACAGAGCACAGAATCACCCGTTTCAAGTTGTCAGGTGCTTTAAAAAGCAGAACCGGAGTTTTTCATCGACACAAGGCCGCGATATTACCTTCGAAATACTCCGAAGATGCTGAGCGTTCGCGCTTTGACCCGCTGTGTCACACACAGCCAACCCTACAACGCCACCGGCGCTACCGCCATCTGCTCCTCACCCTCTCCACCTTCCCGCCAGGTTTCCCAGTCCCTCGGGTCACTCAGAGAGGAGTTATCCCGGCCCCGAAAAGCTTAACACCAACGTGCCGCCGCCTCGCCGGTACGAACTCACCCGCCGTGCGGGACCGGCTCCCGCACCGCTGGCACAGCCACCCCGCGCTCCCCCAGCCCGGGGGAGGGTGCTCCGGCAGCCGGCCCCGCCGCCCCACGGGCCCCACGCAGCCTACCGGCACTTTCCTTCCCCCTCACCTAAAAACCGAGGCAGCGGAGGCGCGGCCAACCCGCCGGTTCGAAGCCTCAGCCCCGGGGCAGGGGGATCCCGCGGTCCCGCCTCGGTCACCACAGCCTCCCCAGGCGGGAGATCTCGCCGCCTGAACGCCCCCTTCCCCGCTGCCCGCCGCGGTTCCGCCCCGACCCCACCGTGAGGGCCCGCTCCTCCGCGGCGCTGGAGGTGACCGGCTGTGGCGGGGGGGGGGGGACGGGGGGACGGGGGAAGCACCGCGCCTGCGCACCCGCCGCCCGCGCGGCCCCAACCGCCATCAACGGCACCAGCGCGAGCAGCGGCCTTTGGCGGAGGGGTGGGGGGGGGGCGGCGGTAGCGGGGAGAGCTCGTCGGCGGGCCCGGCCTCCGCTGGATGCGATTGGCTGAGGGCCCGCTGGCGGAAGCTCCGATTGGCTACAGCGGAGTGGGCGTGGCGCTGCGAGACATGGCGGGGGGAGCGGCTGGAGGGGTTTGAGGGGAGCGGAGGTGAGGGAGGGCGTTGGGGGAGCTGAGGGGATCCACGGGGGACTGTGGGGAGCGGAGGTGAGGGAGGGCGTTGGGGGAGCTGAGGGGAGGGAGAGCTGAGGGGAGGGAGAGCTGAGGGGATCCACGGGGGACTGTGGGGAGCGGAGGTGAGGGAGGGCGTTGGGGGAGCTGAGGGGAGGGAGAGCTGAGGGGATCCACGGGGGACTGTGGGGAGCGGAGGTGAGGGAGGGCGTTGGGGGAGCTGAGGGGAGGGAGAGCTGAGGGGATCCACGGGGGACTGTGGGGAGCGGAGGTGAGGGAGGGCGTTGGGGGAGCTGAGGGGAGGGAGAGCTGAGAGGATCCACGGGGGACTGTGGGGAGCGGAGCGGAGTCACAGGGGACTGAGAGCAGCGGAGGTGATGGACAGCGGTGGGAAGCTGAGCGGAGTAGAGCTGAGGGGGGCCGTGGGGGATTGAGGGGAGTGGAAACGAGAGAGGACTGAGTGGACCTGAGGTGAGAGGGGGGCTGTGGGGAGCTGAAGGGAGCCGTGGGGGATTGAGGGGAGGGGAGGTGAGGGAGCCATAGGGGATGGTGGGCTGAGGATGGGGGGGGCTGAGGGGAACCATGGGGAGCTGAGGGGAGCAGCGCTGGAGGGAGGTGAGTTGAGGTGAGAGAGGGCTGTGGGGAGTTGAGGCGGGGGGGCTGAAGGGAGCTGAGGTGAGGGGAGCTGTAGGGAGCCGTGGGGGGCTGAGGGAAGGTGAGTTGAGGTGAGGGAGGCTGAGGTGTGGGGGGTTGTAGGGAGCTATGGGGGGCTGAGGGGAGCTGTGGGAGGTGGCCCTCACAAGCAGGGAGATGTGGTGGGTTGCAGGGGAGCACAGGTTCTTATGACAGGCATGGTAGCCCCCCGGTGGGACAGTGAGGCCTGCTGGTAAGAGGTCAGAGCTCGCTTGGGGTACAGGCTGCTTGCTGGGGTGCCCCGTGGCTGCAGAAGGATGCTGTGGTGTGAGGGTGTGTTACTGTGACAGGGTGTGTTACTGGGAGTTGTCTTGTGTTTCCCCAGGGTGCCTGTAACTGGCTTCTTTTGCAGGTGTTGTCAGCAGACTGTGGCCTTTGCAAGGCAATGGTGGTTGTCAGTGTGATTACAAATCTCCTGTTCTCTGTGACTCCTGCTGCCTTTCGGCCACGTGGCTCTGAAAGTTGACTGTTCATATTCTTTCCTGTGTATGACCTTTCTGCGCTCTCTTGTGACAGCATTGGTTTACCCTAAAACTTAGAATACACGCAGCAGATAGTATGTGTTGTTGAACATAAGTACTCTGAATGCCAGTGCTGCTTTTTAGAAAGGCAGTGTGTGATATGATGGGTCGAGGTCTGTTTTGGGTCCTGGTGTGGGTTTGCTTCGTAAATTAAAGCAAATAGTTTACATTCCTTTGGTTTTCCTTTTTTATTATGAAAAGGGGTGAGTAATTCTGCAAAACCTGTTAAGTTACTGTGGCTGAACAACGATGAAGTCAGCTCTATGTAAATAAAATAAGTGTCCTTTAATAGCACAGAGCAGAAATTGTCACAAATTTCATTCTAAAAAGCTTCATGCTTGGCTTAAGTAGAAGATCTGAATTTCATTCTGTGTATCCTGCCAGTGTGTTTATTCTGAATGCCGCATAGATTTGAGCTTGTTTCTTTCTAATGGGTTTCATATGTATGAGTTTGGCAGGTTGTGCTACCTGTGCATGCCAACTGTGGAGCGGCTCTAAAGATGTGGTACAATATACTGAATAAAGTGACACGCCTTTGATTCACCTTGATTTATGGAATTTAGCAGGTGTGGCAAAGCACAGGGTTATGAAAGAGGAAAAAAACAATTCCAGGTGAGCTAGATAAAATACAGCTGCGAGAAGTCTTATATGTCAAGTTCAAGTCAAGGTGATTTTTTTCTTTTTTCTTTTTTTTTTTTTTGGCTACACTAATTCAGCTTTGTAAATATGCATATGTGGAGGAGGGAAGTGTCCTTTATGAATTACTTTATTGTATTTCCTTCAAAATATTTATTACATAGAGTGAATTAGAGGTCAAGGAAATACATAACAGGTGCAGTGTTTTAGCCAATTTCATCAAATTACGATTGAGGTCTTGTTACAAACTTTATGCAGAGATACAGACAAATTTTAAGCATCGAGGCTTTTTTGCTAACCTGGTTTGGCAACATACTCAGCTATTCAGTCCTAAAAGGTGTGAGTAAGCCCTTGTTTACCCTTACCCATGTGCTTTGAAACCTATTTGCAGTATTCATCTATTCATGAACCCGGTCTAATATAACGTGTCCAATTTGACACGTCATAAAGGCAGCATACCATACTAACTCTGGACTTTGAATTGGGCTAAACTGACATGTGTCACATAATTAATACAGCTCTTGGTTCCATTTACAGTGTATGCCTACAAGAAATGGATGTTACGTGTATACTTACATTAAGAGAAGTAAAACTGGGAACTACCAAGATATTTGCCTTGCTTCACCTTAATCTCTCTCTGTGTTGTATTTCACCCCACAGTTGTCTGTATAGACCGCAGTTCTAAGCGCTAGACCGTACTAAATCCTACCAGAAGCTGTACAGATTTACTGTTGTAGTAGAATTGAGCATTTGCAGCTTGAAAACGATTACACACATTTGTTTGTGTCAGTGGAATGTAGTGAATGACAGGAAGTAAAGGGTCTCTCTCTGTACCACGACAGTAGGCAACCTCAAAATATTCTCAGTGTTTGGCTGGGTTTAGTAAAACACTTAATTTCTAGATGGGAAACTACACCCTCCTGTTGGCAGTGTTGTGGAGGGGAAGCAACTCCTTATTTATTCAGATGAAAACTAGATGTTGTACATGAATAGTTCAGGTACTTGCCTGAAGTACTTGAGAAAAATCAGGGCATTTTCATTACTTAGAGTTAAAATAACTGAATATTGAAAGAGAAACATTTTCCAGTATTTTTCCAGTTTTTCTCTCAATTTTATCCATGTGACAGATCTGATAATTTTAATCCATCATTTACTGTGTTTTGATGCGTTTTTATATAGTTGAGATGAATAAAAACAAGAAGACATTTCATAAAACCGTAAAAGGGCGAGGTGACTAACAGCTAAGTATTAGACTTCAAACTTTTAGTGCCCATTTAATCTGAAGAAGAGGTTGTATATGGAGGCTATAAACAAAACGGGGCTCTTAACTATGCTGTTTCTCAAACTGTCTGTTAGCCCAAAGGCTGCATGGCAGGGTGGTAGTGTGGTGCCTCTGCCTTCCCTGTTTCGGTTACTAGAGCCTCCGCTATAAACAAGCTTGAAGCGGGGTTGCTGGGCTTTCTAAGGGTGCTTGGTTTCAGAGGTAAACAAGGATGTTGTAATGATGCCAGATTTTAAAGGCAAACAAAAATGTTTTCCTTAGAGCAGCTGGGCAAATAAAAAGTCTATTTCTTAGGCTCTCAGGTCTTCTAGTGGAGTTTTCAGCAATGGAGCTGGAGAGCAAACTGAACAAAATTTTATAAAAGGAAGTGGAAGACCACAAATAAAGGGCTTTGAAACATCCAAATCAGGAATAATTGTTTAGGCCCTGCAGCAGGTAAAGCAGGTTTTCAAATGTCTGTTGACAATGACTACTCCTGGTGTTTTTAACAACTGAAAGCTGTTGATAACATGAGTTGAGTGTCCTGTGCAAAATAACTTTGTATTGTTTGTTTAGTTCCCAGTGGAGAAGGATCTGTCCAATGCAGAGTCAAATTTACGGATGTGTTGGCTTTAAATATGCCTTCTATGGAGTCAGTAGCAAAGCAAAATCTGGGTGAAGATTAATTTCTGTTATTACAGGGGGGGTCCTGAATTCATGAGCCGGCACCTCAAGACTGCAGAATCCAGGTCAGTGTTAGCTGAGCAACAAATGGATTTCCGGAGACCTGCTCCAAGGATGTGCTGACTCTTGTGGGAGACATGAGTCTGTTTCTGTTGTGCCACTCTGTGAGTGTTAATGGCGGTAGGAATAACTGGGTAGAGGAACTTGAGTCTCTTATTCTTGTAGAGAGCACAGAAACAAAATAGAAAAGTACTCTACACAGAGACCTGATCTTAATGCGGGATAAAGGTCTTTTCCTCGTGTTGTTTAGTGCAAGATTGTTAATGAACTGTGAAGAGATGAGGCACTGCTAACCATATAAATAAAGGCTGAGGATGGAAAAGATGCAAGAAAGTTTGTTTGCAGTTGATTTAATCCAGGTATTTAGTGCAGTCAGGAGTGAAAACAAAGTGGTATGATTTTATTGCAACTCCCTTCTAATATGTCCGTAAACCATAAACAGTCTTTCTCCCAGAGCCCACAGTGTAGTTTTGGTAAAGTTCTTGAACTACATGTTGCAAAGCTGTGGAAATGTTTGAGCTTTGTAAAGAAAAAAAAGATATTTTTGCAAAACCAGCATCCTGAATGGCCAGGAACACTCACGATTTTTGCATTGAGTGCTCTTAAATGGCCCCTATGGGATGCTAAGATCCCTCAGTTTCTACTGACAAAATAAACATTGTTTACCAACATTCCGTTTCAGGTTCAGCTGTTTACAAGAACTCTTGAGTGTTTTGTTTTAACTGGTCAATTTTCTTGCTTCTCTTATGACTGGAAAAAGATACTTTAGAACAAGCAACTGAAGTTTGTTTAGAATATGAAGAGAGATTTACAGGCTCTGCTTAAAATGTGCAAGTGTTTTCACGGAGAGCAAATAAAATGGAAGGACTCTTTTAAATAAAGCACTAAAATCATAGCAATAACTAACTGGAAATGACCTCCTGAGAAATTCTGATAGAAACAGGTTGCTATTTCTAAACAGGGCTATTAACTACTGAGGCTGCTTGTGGCACTGATGGATGAGCTGAAGTTTCCAGTACTGTGGAACATCTAGAAGACATGCAAATTACTGGCTTTAGTAAAGGGGTACCCAAGTAAAAGTCTTGTTGTATTGGGAATCTGAATGAAATAGTGTAGTGTGGCTTTTTGCCTTTAATTTTTAATTTCTGAGAAGATATGAGGTATGCTATTTAGGTTTCTGACATTCTTGTTACTCTTCCTTCTTTCCACCCGTCCCTTCTGCTCTGGAGGTGAGGGATAGCTGACTCTAGTAATGCAGGAATGTCTTTCCGAGCTGGTCTTTTGCTTGACATTTTAAAATAGGTCAAAGCTGGAGGTGCTGATTTCTGTTAGGGTTACAGGCTGATCAGATAAAGTTTCGGTAGTGGCTTCAGTGGTGTGATTTTAAGATACTATTCTAAGTGTGTCAGGGCCCTTACTGTATTTGCTGTCCTTCAGATAAAATCAAGTAGGTCTAAGCAAACAACCTAAATACCTATAAATGTCTATGTGTGTCTGGGCTACCAAACTGAGCTCTGGGTATCTCTGTAGAGAACCAGGCAATTATCTAGGTTCCTAGTGTGAGTTTTGGTGTCCGTTTGTAGTTTTCTAAATGTAGATTAATTCCAACCTTGCTATCTAAAAAGACACGTATTTGAGGGAGCTCAGATGGCTGAGTTTTGCAGTAATAAAGGCCATCTCCAGAATATACTTAATCTCCTTCTGACATAATTCTTTCCACCTTTTTATCACATACTCCGAGATGCCCATCGCTGTCTGCTGGACTGTAGAAAGAATCAGTGATTAGCTTAATCTAGGTACTAAACAATAGACAGCTAAACTTAGTATAAAGAAGGTTTCAAAAAATGTGACCTAAGAGATCTTGCTGTTTGACTGTAACTTGTGTCTTACGTATACAAGCTGGAGTTAGCATCGTGTTAATTCTGGTATTTCTTGCTTTAAAAAGAACAAGAGAGTAAAAACGTAACAGTCACAAAGTAAAAAATAAGCCTTGAAAAAGAGGAGTTCTGTTGCTCACGTTCTTTGTCCTTAGATAAATTTTTCTGCTTGTGCTTTATGTAGTTATTTGTGGTTCTGCAAAGTAAGTAACCAGTGTTATCGGGTCGCTCACGCAGGTACGGGTGGTACATGCTATGGTGAGTGACACAACTTGAATTACAGAACTAACAGCGGAAAGTACTGCTATTCCTAACTACCACATTAATTCAACATCTTCTAGACTTGGCAGCTGAGGAATTTAGGGAATGGATGAAATTGGTGATCTCTCTTTTTTTGTAATCTTCCATTCCTGTGGCTGTGGAGCTGGGACTGTTACTCAGAGGGCTTCCTTTTTCAATGGAGAATGGAGCGCAAAGTGGTGCCGAGACCTTTTTCTGCTCTCCTGCCTCATACAGCCTCTTTCTTCTCACGTCCCTGAAGGAGAAAAGTCCAGTTTCACTGCATGAACGGGCACACAGCTGCTCCACCCTGCTCCTTTGCTGAAACAGCATTTTTGGCTGCGGAATAGGGAGGGAGCAGGCCAGGACGCTGATGTTCCATGTCACAATGTGGGCACCTCAGTCTTCATCTCGTTTGTTATCATGTAACTTTTGAATTCCTGTATTAGGAACAGTGTAGCCAGTAGGACCAAGGAGGTGATTTTACCCCTGTACCCGGCACTGGTGAGGCCGCATCTTGAGTACTGTGTTCAGTTTTGGGCCCCTCACCGCAAGAAGGACATTGAGGCACTGGAGTGTGTCCAAAGAAGGTCAACGAAACTGGTGAGGGGTCTGGAGCACGTGTCTGATGAGGAGTGACTGAGGGAACTGGGGGTGTTCAGCCTGGAGAAAAGGAGGCTGAGGGGAGACCTTACCGCTCTCTACAACTACCTGAAAGGAGGGTGTAGAGAGGTGGGAGTTGACCTGTTCTGTCAAGTAACAGGCGACAGAACAAGAGGAAATGGCTTCAAGTTGCACCAAGGGAAGTTTAGATTGCATGTTAGGAAGAATTTCTTTACTGAAAGGGTCATCAGGCATTGGAACGCGTTCCCCAGGGCAGTGGTGGAGTCCCCATCCCTGGAGGGATTTAAGGGTCGTGTAGATATAGTGCTCAGGGATGTGGTTTAGTGGTGGGCTGTCAGTGTTGGGTTAATGATTGGACTTGATGATCTCACAGGTCTTTTCCAATCTACCAGATCCTGTGAATTGTGGCACGAGAATTATTTCTGTCTTCCCTGAAGATGAAATGTAAGGGTTGTAAAGCAGTGGTGGGTTCATATAATGTGATTTGAAATACACCTGATTGTCACCTGGATAAATTAAGAAGTGCGGTCAAGTTTACTGTGGGGCTTTATCACTGTCACAAGAGCGAAGTCTGGATTTTGAAGCTGAATGGTGTTCTTCTTTGCTCTTGGAAGAGGGCAAAGGAAGGGAGAACTTGGGTAACTCACACTTCTGACTAATGAAATCCACATCATCTGTATTTATCTATTTTTAAACAATACTCATATGTTATGCTCTTCCTGTGATAGTTTATACCCTCCAGCAGGTGCTGCTGTGTCCTAATTTCTTCTTCGTGGAAGAAAAAAAAATAAATCAGTCATTTGATTTAATATTATGCAACTGGACTTTGCTTTTTGTTTTGCATCACGAATGTGTCTGTGTGTTGTTCTCTTCCTCAAGTTATTTGCCAGCAGGGGGACTAAGGAGGGAATTTTTATGATCACAGCATATTTAATCCTGCAAGTGCCCTTTGTAAGAAGGGGTTGAAGATCAGTGGGAGCGGGCTGTGCTCAGAGCAAGCTGAGCAGGTGCAGGCAGAAATACATTTGTATTTCTACAAAAAGTGAAGAAGTGCAAATCTTGTCAAAAGGAAAAAATATTCATAAAATATAAAGTTATAAAAGTTTCTAGTTGGCTCATTTGTTTTGCCAGGTTTCTTGAGCTTTAATAATTTAAGCTCATGATTGTAAATCAGTCTTATTGTTAGCCTGGTAGCTGGTCTTGAATACTAGAAGTTGGCAATCCAGATTACACAGCACGCGTTTCGGAATCTCTTATTTAGGATTTCCACTTGAAGGATTGTGGCTGAGTTACGTACAGAAAATGTAAAGAGGAGACGCGCTTCATTCAGTTTGCTGATGGACCACTTGTGCCAGGCAGGAATTTGTAGGTAGTAATAGTTGAAATTAGGCCTTGATATGGGTTATGTATCCTTGAGTCGCTTCAGGCTGGAAATGCGCTTGTGAGCTGAGAGATGTCGTTGATCTCTGATACTTACCTGCGTCTGTGTACTGTATTGCTGGTGCCATATAAGGAATTGAAACTCTGCTGTAGTGTTTTTCCTTGCTGTTACAGTGAGTAAACCTGGTTGTGACTATGATTTTGGCACGTCTGGGGTCATCTAGGAGCCTTAGTAGGTGAATCCAAGTTTAATAAGCTGAAGTATTTGTCGCGGATGGAAATATTTGACACGGTTATGATTTAGTAGCAATTTGAAACTTATTAATGATTCAAGGTAGATAAAGAGTTAAGTTTTGGCAGCACTTAATCATTAACCAATTTAAGGATTTACAAGATGATTTAATGAGGTAATTGAACAGCAACTTAATTACAGAGTCAAAGATGGCAAGATTCACACAAACTTACTATGATGTATCCTAAATCAATACATATATATATAAGAACGAACATATAAACATACAACTCTTAAGAGATCGCAGACAAACCTACACCTGAGTTTTTAGCTTGTAGGACAAAAGATCCCTTCACAACCGGTGACTCCAATGACTCGACAGGTCCCTGTTTTACACGTGCATGGACAAATATTTGGATCGAGTAAAATATAAGAACATCCACACTTGTAAGAGCTAATGTGTATATAGAGAGGAGGGTGAAGGAGAGGGTAGCCTATAGGTAGAATTTCCCTCTTCGAGTTTGAGTGTATACTCACAATGCATCGGCACTCCTCAGCGGGTGACAGCTGGGACTCGCCCTGGCCTTTCAGTCCTTGAGGTGTTGCCTGAGTGACATCCCGACTCGGGGGAGATGCTGGCCACAGCCCGCTGCGATCCAGGAGAGCTTGAAGGGTCTCACTAGAATCGCTGCTTAGAGGGTCTGAGACAATTGACTTTTGTCAGGTATCACAGAATGGTCAGGATTGGAAGGGCCCTCTGGAGCTCCCCCAGTCCAACCCCCTGCCACAGCAGGGTCACCTCCAGCAGTGGCACAGGACAGCGTCCAGGTGGGTTTGGGATCGCTCCAGTGTGAGAGACTCCACAGCCTCTCTGGGCAGCTGTGCCACTGCTCTGCCACCCTCAAAGTAAGGAAGTTCCTCCTCATGTTTAGGTGGAACTTCCTATGTTCAAGTTTGTGCCTGTTACCACTTGTCCTAACTTTTCCACTCTTGTCCTCTATTTTTCCACTCTGGCCCAACTTGGATGATGGTATTTTCTACCAGTTGTGCAAGTCCAGAACTTGCTAGATGTGCAAGTTCTGGTATCATCTCCCTTTGGGTCATGATCCAGGTACAGATGTACGAGGTTGTCAGGGAGTGATAGTCCCAAGCGATAAGGGAAGCACGAGCCAGGTGCATTAAGGGACTGCCTTAATGCTCTGATCCTTTATCTTTTGCAATTCATACCTGCCATCTCCTGGGTCGGTGATGTAGCCCAGGGAGGGGGAATTGCACTAAGTACTGGGAGGGGGGGGGGGGGTGTTGCACCACTACAGTATTGTTTTGCTTTTGATATTTAACTTTATTAGTAGTCTCAAATGTTCAGTATCAGAATGACAGTAAACTACAATCATAAATCTCAGGCAGGCAGCACCTGCTACTCTACCACGGGAAACATTATGTGTTCCCCTAGTCCTTCTGTTTGAAGATGTCTGGAATTACAATCTTTCTTTCTAACCTCTCTTCTGTGTTTCTTTTAGAAACCCAACCTAGCTGTGGCAGTTAACTCTTAGGAAGTGACAAGCACGGGGGAGGAGGAAAACACTTTCATTTTTCCTTTTGGCTCAAACCCAAAAGCTTAAGTATAATTAGATTCTAAGAATTCCAGTAATAATCTACATAATCCAGATGCACTAAACATACAGATAAAAAGTCTTTAGTCAGTAAAGTCTGAAGTTCTCATAACTTTGATAAACTTTATCTTGATCTTTAACGAGTTTCAGCTCCGTTGACTTCAGGTGCTCAGGAATGTGTCTTTAAGGGGGTAGTTCATGTTGTGTTACAGCTGGAAGTATTCAGCTGCTTCAGATTCTGTGGAGTTTTATGTGTCTCTCCATTCTTTAGAGAAAAGGAACTGTATAGACAAGGTGGCTAACTAGATTGCTGAAGTCAAGTGGCATTAACCCAACTTTGGAAATGGGTCTATGTCTTATGACATGAAGATATATAACCTAAATGTGATTCTAAGTAATGAGATATAGATGAGAGGATGAAGTCGCTAAATGTGAAGTGGTTCAAGGTCCTAAAGTGAACCAATGGCAAAACTGGAAAGCGTTCAAGTTTGATGCCTTCTTCTTGTGCATATACCACTTCATAATTTTTTTTGCTTGTAGTTTTTTATAAACGATCATCATTTGTGGATGTTGTAAGTAACCACTGAAACATTGCAGATTGCCCATACTATTGAGGCCGTTTTGCCGTGCTTTTCCTTGAAGCTAGGCTTTTGTGTGTTGAAAATATGACTAAATGGGTGAACTCTGCGTTTACACAAAATGTATATAAGATTTCCAGTAAAACTATTTTTGACTTTCTATGAAAGAATACATATTTTTTACCATAGCTTTCTAGTACTGATAGGTGCTTCAGCTGTTTTTCACTATACTTAGCCAGGCTATATCTGGAAGAACAAAAAGTGATTACAGCTCCTACCATATAGTTACCAGCAGTCAGATCGACAAAGGGGTTAAAAGTGGAACAGCCCTATCTTTTATTTCACTGGAAGTGTAGTTGTTGATTTAAAGCTCTCCGTAAATGATTGTTGGAGATCTGCCATGTGTAGCAGAGCATTCAGAAAGTGTACCACAGACTCTGCTTCCTCCTAAAGAGCGTTTGCCCGTCAGCATCTCACTTTAATTGTAGTCCTTCAAGGTACCAGAAGGCAGGCAAAACTCACCAGCCAGCAGTCATGGAAGATCAGGCCTTTACCAATATTTATCAAAATGTTAATGACATGGCTGAGTATGAGATTCCAGACTCTGAGGAAGACAAAGGGGAGAATCTCTATGATCCTGTCCATGAAGATGCAGCATCTCCTTTTTCCATCACTGCTATCCCAGAGAGCGTGGAGGATTGTCACAAAGATGCAGCATCTCCTTTTTCCATCACTGCTATCCCAGAGAGCGTGGAGGATTGTCACAAAGATGCAGCATCTCCTTTTTCCATCACTACTATCCCAGAGAGCGTGGAGGATTGTCACGAGAGCTCAGAAGATAGCTGTAGTAATTCTGTGGCCTCTGAGCATGGGGCTGATGGAGAGGACGGTTCTTCTTTATCTCACCATGGTGCTGAAGAAGACCACCTATACCAGGACGTGGATGTGGTAAGGCCGACTCTGGAGGACAAACACGTAGAGGGCATGATGTTTGAGAACAACGTGCATTTTCCTCTGGATGTCCAGTTGCGTCGGAGCCAGAGCACTTCTTCCAACTCTTCAGCTTCCCTCAAGTTCCCCCCTAACAATAACTTCGGAGAAACTGACAACTTTCAGGACGATTGTGAGATTTTCATGTTTGTAAAGGTAAGAACTTGGGTGCTTCTAAGAATGCAGTGCTTTTAAACCCCAAATCAATGTATGTGTCCTCCAAATCAGTAAAATACAGCTACCTGCTGCTTTGTTCCCAACTCTGCTGCCTGTGTGCTGCAGGGGGTCAATCCATTCACTTACCTCTTACATCTTAAGGCACAGAAAGAGTTGTGTTGTGTGGAGATGCCTGGGATTTCTTTACTTCAAGTGGAAGCATGAGTATGGGGAAAGTATTCTGATTGTTGCTGCAATTCATCTATTCTGTGAAATCTGCCTGCTGTTACAGCTACACTACTACTACTTGAACTGGTTTAGTTCAGCTATCCCTGCGTTTCACTACCTATCTAGTAGCTAATAGCTCAAAAGTGATAATTATTAATGCTATGAAGAAAACTAAATATATAGTTTAAATAATGGCAATAAAATTTCCACAAATGCTCATCCCTGAAAGAGGTATTTCTTTTATTTCTTTCAATATTTCAATTAATATATTTCTGTGACAATTTTAACACGTATTTTTTTATGAATTTCAAGTTGGGTATAAATTACTGAGGGGACTTTCACACTTTCTCTAAGCTTGTGAAGTATTACTTAAATTTCTAAACCATAAACACCTGTGTTCTTAAATAAATACTGTACTTCCCTTCATAAAATCTCTTGTATTCAACCATTCTCAATATTTATTAGGCCGTAACACAGACCTGGCAGTGCCTCCGTTTTCACTACATAAGAGATAAATTTTCAAGTTCTGGTTTCCCTTGAATAGGACCATACACCATGAGTGTAATACTCTGTTACTTCAACAGAAATCTTGTGAAGTTTGTCACTTTTCAACATAAATAAGATTAGCAGGATCTGTTCCTCAGTTCCAGAGGTGCTTTGAAAGCAGGATAAGAGATTTTGTTACCACACATGGGAAGAAGAGTTTTCAGAAATGTCTGTATTTGGTTAATTTAGTTTCTTTAAGTGAGAACACACTATAACCTTTGCATTGGTGTGAGATGCTGATTATCTTGTATGAGCTAGGGGAGATCAAATGGCTTGGTGGGCTCTCCTAATACTTCATTTGGTTTCTGTTGTAAACCTTGGAAAACAGAGTTAGTTAAAAGGTTATCCTATGTTTATCTGTAAGATAAAGGAAAGTGCTTCCATAAAGTGTCAACAGAATCTGGAGATTCTTTTTGAGTGCATTAAGAAAGTTATGATTTAAATATTTTTCCTTTGTGCCATGTCTTCCCTTAGATGAAAAGTTGATGTTATTCCCCATTCATGTCACCTTTTTCTATGTGACACTTCTTTGTCATTGCTTTTGCAATTTTTGCATAAAGGTAGATCATTTAAATTATTGATAAATTAAAAAGCGCCAAACAAACCAGAAACGGCTATCAGGTTACTTAGTCTTATTCTGCATATACTTGAATTTCAGTATAACTGCAGCTGCTCTTTGTAAAAAGTTGTGTATCCTTCAGGAGAGGGAGTATCTGCTAATTGCGGGGTTGTGAATCGTTCTGGGTCCATGTGTGCTGCCATGAGGTGTTTTTGCCACTGATTTCTGTAGAAGTGGGCTGTGAGAGCCATGTCTTTGGCCTTTTTGTTATCTTTATGGTACTTACACTGTATGACTCTTTGAAGCAGCAGCTGTCCTATTTCTGTGACTGGATCATGGTCATTGCTAAAAATATGTTAATTATATGGACAAAGTAAGATCTATGGTGATGTTCCCAGTTCATATCTCTGCTTGTAGACCTGCATACGTGTTCTAAAAGTTGCAGCAATTGAGTATATTTTGTTAGCAACTTCATGGTGTTAGCAACATGACTGTTGTACTTAAGCCTTAAAATCAACTCTATTCCTTATTTGTTCATGTTCCTCTTGTTTCAAAATAATGGTGTCCTCTCTTTCTGTGCGTGAAAAAAGAAAATCCATGCAGATGCTCCCATTCAAGCAGAGATATTTGAGTTAAGTTGAAGTTCTGAAAAGTGAGAAGAGGGGCATTTTGAAAAGAACTGTCATGCAGGAGGACTGAGGAAGTCGTTTTCCTTGCATTTGTTGTGCGGAGCACCTGAGTGTCCTGTAAAACGGCTTATCAGCTAGAGAGAAGCCCAAACTTTGGACTCTACTCACTTGCCAAAACATAAGTGCCTAGTGCCTTTGAGATGTCCTTTAGCCTCAAGAGATCCCTACTGGGCTGGAAGATGAGACATGAGGCTTTCAGGTGATCCATGCTCCAGCAGGATTTGGAGTCCCGAATGGGCAGGGCACCGTATCCTTCTCTGCTGAACTGCACTCCTATCACGTGTTTTATTCCTTGAGAAACTGATGACATTTCATTTTTGGTTTTTGCTTTTCTTTCTGTCTGCTATTGAGGTAATAAAGCACTAATTCTATGGAGTACAGACCCAGCTTTGCTATCTTTAATTATCTAGATAGCAAAAGTCAGCCTATAAAATGGAAGGTCATAGAGTAATATATAACAAGAATTGTGAAATACCTGAGGGCCATCACTTCTTGCACGTAGGAACCAAATCTCTCAGTTGTGTCAATGGCTATTATTCATAGATGGTTCCCTTCTCGTGTGGCCTCTAGTCCACTTGAGGCCAGTGTTGCTCTGAAATTGGGTTCATCTTCTGGATTTGCTCTTTTCTGCAGATATTAACAGTGACAGCAGGACCTTTTGCTGTGGAACAGTAGTGGTAATGACAATTCCACCACTATTTATTCTTTCCTTTGTTTGTAGCACTGGTAAGTGAGTGGCTGGAAACGTGAGTGTCAGAGAGAGGTTGCTGCTGACTGAAAACCAGAGAAAGTTGGGAGATTAAATGGTATCTAATTTACAGCCGAGCTGGCTTAGTTGCAGTGCACTGCCTAGAATAGAAATTTAACTTAATCAGAATAGAGAGACACAGAAAGTGCTGTTGCATTGGGACCATAGTTTCAGTCAGACTGGGTGATCTTTTCTGTATTCTGTTCTGTGTTATTAGGCACCAAGAAAATGTTTAAATCACATTAATTCACCTTTCACTCATTATCAGTACTTGGTAACTATGTCATCGTCACTGGACTATTTCAGAATGTGCCATAAGATAAAAAAATTTGGCTTTCATCAAGGAATTCCCTGTGCCTTTAATAGCAGAATGTAGCATGTACCAACATGGAGATGTTTGTGTGACTCCAGCGTGCCCGGGCTTGTCACAGCCACCTTAATGCCCTTTCAAGAACATTGTAATTTCTCCAGACAAAAGCCTTTGAAATTTGAACAGAAATATGACTGACATACAGGCTGTGTTACTGAGTGCATAGGACAGCTTGACCTAATCGTAGCTGTTGCTCGGAGGCCCAACCTTTTCACTTGTATGCTGTATTTCCCTGTTTAGCAGTGTGTGTTCTGAAGGTTGAGTTTCTTTGAAAATTTAAAGTCTGTTTTCCTGAAGCTTGAGTTGTTATTTAAAGAGTAGTCCCTCTATTTTCTTTTCAGAAGGAAATTATTGCCCTTCTGGTTTATTGATGACCTGAGACAGGCTACAGATTATACCTTCTCTATACACATTTGTGCCATAGCAGCACAGGTCCCAAAAGAAGGAAGGTAATTCTTTACCCCGAGTAATGAACACAGTTTGTTACACAAACAATACAAACTTAATACAGTGGTTCAGCATTGTGAATCTGCTTGTTGGATCACTGAACTGGGGTAACAGAGTTATGGATGCTGCAGGGCACCTCTGGGGACCATCTCGCCCAACCGCTCAGTCGGAGCAGGATCACCTAGAGCAGGTTGCTCAGGGCCATGTCTGCTCAGGTTTTGAATATTTCCAAAGATGAAGAATCCACAGCTTCTCTGTTCAACCATTCCAGAGTCCTACCCTCATGGTAAAAATGTGTTTTCCTGTTTAAATGGAATTTCGTGTATCTCAATTTGTGCCCATCACCTCCTGTCCTTTTACTGGATACCAGTGCTTATATTTAAGAATACTGTTTTTAGAAAGATACTGCTTTTAACTTGTCTGTACATCAGAACTTAAGCTTTTAGCTGTCTCCATTAGGATCATTGCATCCTTTAGTAAAATTTCTTTAAGTCTATAGCTGTGAAAGAAAGGACATTTCTGGTTTTCCCACAAGATGCTTCCCACTCCCTTGTTTCCAAGTCAGGAAGGTCTGAGGGCTCTAACTTGATGGCACAACTACTAGCTAGCTCCCTACTGACTCACAAAGTTGAGCTGAGCTCTCGTGAAGGACAGACCAGGTTCTTAACAGGGACAGTGAGATTAATTGCTTTTATCACTGCAAAAATCTTGCTCCTTCCCATTGAGTTGGTTTTTCTGTTGTTTTACGGAGCATGTTGGTATCTGTTGAGAAAGCTTGGTTTAAAAATGTGTATTAATGGTTTAGAACATGAAGTTACAGGACATGGCTCACTTTTAGCATGTATTACAGAATCACAGAATGGTCAGGGTTGGAAGGGACCTCTGGAGATCATCTAGTCCAACCCCCCTGCCACAGCAGGGACACCTACAGCAGGTAATGTATGACTTGAAAAGAGCAGAACCAAATTTTAATGTAACCACACGAATGCCCAGTCTTAAGTTAGTGGTTGTGCTGGTGCTTTGCTGAGCAGAACTGAGCCTTTTGTAGAAGCAGAGGGAACGTAAAAGAGTACTCAGCACAGATGAACATTTGTAGCTTTCAGTAGGAGCTGCTGCAGGGGGTTTTAAGTAAAGGGATGGATATTGACATTAACGAGAATATCAGTTTTTCAAATTTTCAACCACTTATTTCTTACTACACTCATAGTCTACAGAGTAAAACAACTGTACTTGCAATTTTGGGGGGGTAGATATTTGCAAGCATAATTGGGTCTCCGAATACCTTTTAGCCATGCAAGCCGGGTAGTCTTTTAACTGACACCACCGCAGCACGTAAGGCTGGTGTTAGACTCTGTCTTCTCCATGGAGGTTTGCAGGTAGTAAAAGGAGGTCTGGCTGAAGTCAGGTGGCAGGTGTAACTCTCTGTGTACATAAAATTATAGTAATTTGGCTTTTTATGACATTTTAGCTTTTAAAAATATTTTTTATAATAAATGTAATGGAAGTAAGCAAATATTATTTTGGTCTTATGAATAAGCTTAGGAAAAGGTTAAATGATTCATAATCCACCTTTTAAGTAGTGTTAACTGAGCAACTTGAGCAAGGGAAAGATCCAAGAACTATTTTCGGAGTTCGCCAGTCATGGCAGATTTACAGACCAAGGTGCAACATGCTGAAGTTAATGTGCACGGCAAGAAATGACTAATGGGGACCCAATATCCTAATGTGATGCTTTTTTTTTGATAATTTCAATGTAATTAATGGATGGGTTTTGCTGCAAATAGTCTTACTTAAGATAGTTTACAAGTACAATGACGTCTAGAACTACAAGTCTGGAATATCAAGTGATGTGTCCTCCTGCTTTCAGTCTTATCTAGACTATCCCTAACGGATGCTTCTTTGAAAACATTCAGTGATGCAGATTCAGCACTTATACCAATTAGTCTCTCTCAATGCTTAATTATTTTCCTAAGACAAATATTTTCCTTTATTAAAATTGTGTTGCTCTGGATTATGCTATTTTTCTTTTTAATAGATAGGTCCTTTGTGTGTTGGAAGACTGATACCAAATTTCCTTCAGTCTTTGCTTTCCTAGACTAAACAAATTCAATTCCTTCAACCTGCCTTCAAGCTTGAGTTGTCATTTCTAAACTGTGAGTAGTTTGTTGTCTTGTGGGGTTTTTTCATTTGTTTTAGGGGTTTTTTTTTTTTACCTTTTCCGTTCTGTCTCCAGTTAATTTATAGATTTCTTAAGCTCCAGTTTTCAGGTACAGGTAGTGTATTTAGCAGTGCCAGTAAGAATTACTACAGCAAGTGCCTCTTTAATTCATCATCTGTCCAACCCTCTAGCTGGGACACTATCTGCTGTATTTTAGCATATTTTGTAGAATCGTCTAGGTTGGAAGGGACCTTTAAGATCATCGAGTCCAACCATCAACCTAACACTGCCAAAATCACCACTAAACCATGTCCCTCAGCCCCACATCTACACGGCTTTTAAATACCTCCAGGGATGGAAGTTCCACCACTGCCCTGGGCAGCCTGTTCCAATGCTTGCCAACCTTTTCTGTGAAGAACTTTTTCCTCATATCCAATCTAAACCTCCCCTGGCATAACTTGAGGCCATTTTGTCTCATCCTATTGCTTGTTACTCGGGAGAAGAGATCAGACCCACAGATACTTGTGTATCCTTTAACATTTTGTTTAGGATTACAAAGTTCATCTTCTAGCCCTGGTGTTTTCCCAATAAATGCTTCTGTAACGGCCTGAGCTGTTTAGTACGCGCCTGTTTGCAGGCAGCTGTGGCGCAGCACTATTGCGCAGTTTGCGCCTGCCATTTAGCTTGAAGAGCATTAGGTTTCTACAAGTGATGTGATCAGATCACCCGTCACGGAAAACAGTATGGTTTTGAAGTCAGAGATTTGCTATGATGTAAATCCGATGTGGAGCGTGCTCCAACCAATGCTTTTGCTCTGCTAACTCAGAAAATAAATACACCTGTAGTATCTCCGCACCATACTATGCAGACACAACATGGCTTTATGTCCGGTCATGGGTAGGAGACTGGTAATCTCTTGACTCTTAACATATAAACCTAGGAGCTATGTAACCCTTTTTTAGAGGAGGAAAACTGTGTTGTGGGTCTCTTCATAGCTCGATTTGTGTTTATCTGAATTACTCTGTGTGCTTGTGTGAAAAGATTAGCGAATGGCAGTTCTCTTACAGATAACGTCCAGTTTCCCAACTATCAGTCAAGAACAGCATGTGTGCTTTAGCAGCAGGGCATAAGCAGTTTGCTTAATCCTTTGGATACAAAGGGTAAAAGGTCTTGTTTCTGACCTCTGCTGAGTCTGTGCCTTGCTCGTGCACCTTTTCTGCCTCCGGAAAGGTCCATGAATCAATTTTCAGCTGACACTCCTGTGCCACCTTCAGCGTTGGGCTCCAGCAGCGACTGTGGCAGGGTATAGCACAGTAGCGTAGCAACAGCTTCAAAATGCGGACCCGTATTGTCTAGGAAATTGTTACAGCACAGTGATTGCAGCAATAGCAAATACAATGTAAATATGTAGGTCATACTGAGGGAAAATTAAGATGGAATTTATTTACTAGTTTCTTTTTAATATAATTTTATTTTTGTGACTCCCTCTGATGTTCTGAAAATAAGACTCTTATCCCAACCTGGTTTGTTGTTTTTGTTTGAAACATCTCGGTTCCTTTTGTTACATTTTAGGACACAAAAATGTTTGAATTTGTGGATTGATTACTTTTTTTGCTGTCCTTGACAACGTAGCTATGTAGCAGTACTGTCAGCTGTTAAATGGTTTCTGTCCAATATGGAGGGGTTTGTGTTATTTTTAATTCTTTATTGCAGAAATACCTAAAAAGCAGCTTTACCAAGACTGATATTTTACAAACAAAAAGTAATAAATAGTCCCTGCAAAACAACTGGTAATCATATAAGTAAATTATTTTGGAATCTGCAAGAGGAAAGGTGCTTTTCTGCTCTGCTCTTTGTTTTCTTTAGATATCAAGGGTTGGATTTGGCTCACCTGACTTAAGATGTGTCAGTCAGCTAAGATATTAACTACATCTCTGCAGGTTATCTAGGCTCCTTTTGCAGCAAAAAAGCTATCTGAAATAGTGCAGTGGGATGTCAATTCATGTGGCCAAGCGTAGGCATCAGCTGCGGGGTGAGGTTAGCTGTTCTGTAGACCCAATTAATTGAATCAAGTGGGGACCTCATTCAGTTTTCCAACCGCAGGCATCCCATGCTGGTTTAGATGCCTTACGTCTTCCCTCCTGGCCTCCAGTTGCTTCTGCAGGAGGCCACGGGTCTCCCATAGATCCTTTCTCATATATGTTTACAGATTTCCTCAGCTATCCTAAGGCCTCTGCAGTGCTGCTGGATATCTAGGTTTAGGCAACTGAATCAAGCCATAAACTTTCACTGCATACAATGGCATGGTCACCTGAAGTTAAATAAACTGAATGCCACCAGTGACAGTTTAAATACAAAGCCTGGATTACTAGATTAGACTAGAAGCTAATTCTGATAATGGGTATCTGAAAACAAACTCCAGACTAATTTTTTTTTTTTTTTTCAGGCTATTTCATTTTCCTTTCTCTTTCAGTGTCCATGCTCAGCAACAGTTGAAGTGCAACAGTGAACAAACGTTGCAATGTTGGGCAGTTCAGGTGTTCACTGGACAGTCTAACTTACTCAAATAAAATCATCTGATACATTTTAGCATCTTTCCAAGACTGAGAACCGGCACTTTCTTTAACTTCAGTCTACTTTTATCCTTTTCTTAACAGCAACCCCTGTATAAGTTTCTTTCAACTATATTTGTTTTGTAGTTACTTTTAATTTTAGACACCACAGTAGAAGAGAAAAGCCAACTGAATCTACTACGTTTGCATTCCTAGGTACCAGTTCAAACACAGTTCAAGATTTTAATTGTGAAAAGAAAATCTGCTTTGTTTCTTTGGGTCATAACACCCTGTATTGGAGGGAAATTTTCTGCTGTGCTGCAACTGCATTTACTGGTCCATTAGAAATATTTTGGTGTTCTGTCATACACTGTGGTTGTGGCTGAAAAGGAGCACCTGAATATTTTTCTGTATCAGTGGCAAATTTTTAAATAGTAATACTTACAACTGGTTAATGGCAAGTGTTACAAACCTGTATGAAACTACCTTCTGTGGGGAAAAAAAAATAGGAGGTGGCATGTCATTCTAAAATGAGTCATTGGTTTGTTATCTGCAGGTGTAATTTTTATATTTAGACCTCTAGATGATCCTTCTCATATCAATAATGATACAATTATGGTTGACTTTTACTGTTGGTACATCTCTGATAATGTTGTAAGACATCAGTGACCTTCATGATGATACAATTAGAAATAGATGAGAAGTGAGTTGGTTCGTGCACAGGTCTGGTTTCAGTACAGGCAAGCAGTGTTTGAACCCAGGATTTTGATTCGCAAGTCAATTGATTGCAAGTTAAGTTGCAGCCTCCCTGCAGTCACCTCAAAGCAGTCTACAAGTGTTAATAAAGTAAAACTTGAGAACACATCTTCGGAGAGAAAAACAATATTTTCCTGCTTACGTGTTTATAAAAAACGAGGCATGGAAAGGTAGAAATCTTTGCACACTCACCAAGATGTTTGGGTTTTTTGGGGTGGGAGGGTGGGGTTCCTGGTAATCTGAAAAAAAAAATAATCATGAGACTGGAGGTGACCTTTTGGGACACGAAATAGAGTCCTTTTCTGTCACAGACAGCCTCATTGTATAATACATAATTCATAAACTGATCAAGGTCGAACTAAAAACTAAGCGGCCATTATTATTCATTTTGGAAATCTGTTTCAGAACGTCACTGCTCTGATGGTTTGACACCTTACTCTAATTTCCAAATGACATTTATTCATGTGCAGCTAATACATCCTTATTCTTGGGCCAGCATGGTCCATTAGCATCCATTCTTTCATTTAGTGCTTCTAAGAATCAGTTTAGGCTTAGACAATCCTTTTTGTCTCCATTTCTTCCAGTTGTCATAGTAATTCCCTTCTGCATGTATCTTCTTTCCACAAAGGTGCCTTCTTTTTCACAGCTGCATCCTGTCTCAGGCTGCTTCTACTTTTATAGGTAGACTAAACAAGCAGCAAAAACCTCTCTTTTAATAACCTCCTGGTTTAAGATACCTAGGGTTGTTTAAGTAAAGACATCATTCTGTTAGAGGTGAAATGTCCTGATGTAAACATGTTAGAGACCATCAGAAAAAGCTGCGTCATTAATGTCTTGGTATCTTTCACAGTTTTTCACTTGTCCTGACACCTGTTTTCCTTTCAGCAGCAATAATGTTTTTCTAACATCCTTGTAAGGTTCCCTAGTCTGCCTGCAGAGCACCAGCAGAGGATAATTTCTGCTGTCCCATTGATGTTGAGTGCTAACGGGTACCGGTCCTGAATCTGAAATTCAACAGCTTCGAAGAGCTTTTCTTTGGATCTTTAATTGACATTTAGATGGGGTTGTTCACTTGTCTATATTACTGCTCTTTGGGAAATCTTTGCATCTGAACCTCAACACTGTATCACTGTAGCTTGAGGACTGGCTGAGAAGCAAATGGAAGGAGTGGAAGTTTTGCATCTGATTATGTAGGTATTTAATCTCTCTTCTGGCCTCTTCTCACATGTATTTGTACCATTTTTGGATTTATCTTAATGTATTTGATTAAAAAATTGGCCAGCAGAAGTGTTTTACACTTGCCCCACATTTATACTCGCTCTATAAATATATGCATCCTTATGTCTAACACTGATACTTTGGTGGCCCTTCGTTATGTGTGGCTGGTCAGTGAGGTGCCTAAATAATAATGGCAAGTCCTCATTAAACAGGAATACCAGGAGAGATAATTTAAAAGGTTAATGAATTCCTTCCTATTTTTAATGTCTGTTAGCTAGAAACTGTCTACATAAGTATTGGAGAAAATAATTCAGGAACCCTGTATTTCATAGACTTGTTAACCTAAGAATCCTTTTTTTAGTTTTTTTTTTAATGTCACACTGTGATTCAGGCGTGGAAGGTAGCTTTTCTTGTACATATCATGGGCTTTTTCATAGGCCATCAAGAAGGCCCATTAAGAATCAAGTCTGCACTCATATCCCAGTTGTTTGTTTTTTGGAAAAAAAGTTAACCAAGAGCTCAGTGCTGCAGCTGAATGCTCTGATGCTTATCCATAAAAAGTATAAACTACGAAGGGCTAAAGGGCTAGTAAGATGACTGCTAAACTACTAAGGGCTAAAAGGCTACAAAGATGAGGGGATTGGAACATCTTTCTTATGAGGAAAGGCTCAGGGACTTGGGGCTTTTTAGTCTGGAGAAAAGAAGACTGAGGGGGGATCTTATCAATACTTACAAATACTTAAGGGGAGGGTACCGGGGAGATGAGAAGAGTCTTTTTTCAGTGGTGCCCAGTGATAGGACAAGAGGTAATGGGCACAAACTTGAACATAGGAAGTTCCATCTCAACACGAGGAGGAACTTCTTTCCTTTGAGGGTGGCAGAGCTGCCCAGAGAGGTGGTGGAGTCTCCCACACTGGAGACATTCAAAACCCACCTGGACGCCGTCCTGTGCAACTGCTGTAGGTGTCCCTGCTGTGGCAGGGGGGTTGGACTTAGATGATCTCCAGAGGTCCCTTCCAACCCTGACCATTCTGTGATAAACCATATGCCTGATGTTTTAGCATATAAAAACTTCATTTCACATATTTCTCAATCATTTAAAATTAATAAAATTATGTTTCTACTTAAATACTTTAGTGCTTTGGGAAAAGGAAGACTAGAAAGCAGGACTTTTTTTTTTTTTAAAAAAAGCTGATGAACCTTTAGAGAAGAATCATAATTTTTAAGGGGAAGTTCAATGGACAAAGCTAAAATGTCGTCCTTTGCTTTGTGAAGATAGAGAGCTTAACTAATTTAAAATGTTATCATATAGAGAGAATATGGATAAATTTAGATGTAAGGTGTGAAACTATAAGAAACTAATTGCTATATTGTAATTTCATTATCTAATGTTTCGGTCTCCCCCATTTTGGGGGCTAAAGAAAATTAAACTTGTCAGTTCAGATGAATATGATAAAGGGCTATAGGGCAACTATTTTTGAGTGATTCAGTGTGGATCACGGTTAATATGCTGTCTGCTCAGTGGGCCTTGGTGAGATTTCAGGGATATTTCTAAAGAGAAGCATGCTCAGGCTGAAAATGTAAGCCATGCTGAAATTAATAGGAGTATTGCACATTGATTCAGTGCAGACAGGATATTGCTCAAGGTACTTTGATGCATACTCTGTACATGCACTTTGAAGATTGTTTGGGGGATTCATCTGTGTAAAATTTATGAAGTCTGTTTTAATGATTGTTTGTCAAACAGAAAATGTCTTGAACATTGGTCTGAGCTGCTTGCTTTTCTCTTTTGTTTCCATGGTGGAACAGAGGCTGAATGTGGAGAAGGAGTAATTCTTTCTTTGGCTAGAAATGGCAGTTCACAAGTCTCAGAGACAATCCGTTTGAATTAAACACCACAAGACCCAATATAGACTGTCTTAAGGAATTCATCAAGTCTAAAGTTCTTGAAGGTCAGTCATTAAGTTGTAGATCAACTAATGGGGAACTCTGATCACCTGATAGATCTGCCCAGGTACCATCTGAGAAACAGCAGCTTTCTCAGCTGGGGGAAGTGATTCAGCTGCTGTAACACATAAGAGGTCTGATCCTGTGAAAAGCAACTGCTGGAGGCCGGGCAGGATAGCCCAGGGCACATAACGTGGTCCTGGAGGTCTACGTGGGTTACCTGCTGTAGGTGTCCCTGCTGTGGCAGGGGGGTTGGACTAGATGATCTCCAGAGGTCTCTTCCAACCCTGACCATTCTGTGATACTGTGATGTGTCTGAGCAGTCTAACCCCGCCATCAGTTTCTCAAAGCCTAAAGTTTTTACCAGGTCATATTTCTATGAAAAGTTACTAAACAGTTATACTGGACAAAGGTCCAGTATCAAAAAATTGTTATATACTGTGTGGCCTATTTTGAAGAAACACCAGTCTTTCTTCCCTTTCTTTGGTGAGCACATGGATATATAAATAATCAGCAATAACTTATTTCTAGTTACAAAGTGCATAGCTACAAGGTGATATGAAAAAGAACACCTTTGTAAAAACCACACAGATGGTTTTATATATATATATATCATACTGCAGGATTGTATACTTTATTGGACTTTGAGGCACCTTAAATTTACTTACTTTCACCAAATGTAGGCAGGGTGCTTATCTGTTGAATCAGTAACTTCATCGTGGTCCTAACTATTCCCATACTTTGGTGTGCTAGTGCCTTGCTGTGTGTTAATGAGCCCATATAACGAAGAGAAGTTTAGAGCAACAAATTCACAGTCATTTGGCTCCTCCCTGTGAGATTGCCGAGAATGAAGTTTGGACCGGAGCAGAGTTCCTTGAAGGCTTCGGGTGCTGATTGGCCCTACGCATCGCAGCTGATAACAGCTAAAAATAGCACTGGTATAAAAGCCCAGCGAGAAGCACAGCCGCCCTGGCATTCCCTCCTCGAGCACCAGCGAGGGAGGAGACGGTGTTCTCCAAGTCCCTGCAAATATGTGACCAAAGAACATTCTGCTGCTTGATTCCACTTAACAATTAACTTGTCAAATAAAGACACACACTGGACTGTGTGACTCATGGGGAAGTAGCCAAACCCCGCTTGAAATAAAATAAATAAATAAGAAAAGGACACAAGCTGAAGGCCAGATTTTCTAAGCAGGTTTTCCGAGGAGAGTGTGACAGGTGGACCGGTGGAATGTCTTTGGAAGTGTGCCTGCAGAATACCTGGGATTTTGTGTACAAAAATGTTGTACTTTTGTGTATATACTCACACAGTTACCCGTATAGGGAGTATACTCCGCGATGATGGAATTCTGAACACTTGGAAAAACAAATGTGTTTTTATTTGACAATGGTTTGATTAAGCTGGCATTGAGGAGTTCAGGAGTCTATTCTTAGCTGGGCTGTTGATTCTGGGGGAACCGACCGCTTCCTTGCATTTCTGTTCCCTTTCAAGCTCTGCCTCTCTTCTGTTTTAAAGTGTAGACTTTGGGGGAACAGTGACTTCAGTGGTTGAGTGCATTGGAAGATAAACCTTTGGATGTCTGAAGCACTTTGGATGAATAGAGAAGGCAGACGCCTGTGTTGAAGAGCTCCCCTTTTGAAGTCTGACAAAAGTGATATCGAATTGAAAATAGAGTGTAATCAGGGAAAGCATTAGGAAGTCTTAAAAATAGGTGGCAGCATCAGCCCTATCAATAGTAAACTATTCCCTCATGTATTAATTCCAGTTGTTCTAAAATTGTCTTTGATTTTTTTATGAAGCTTTGCACTACAGAACTTGTATGGCTGGATTTCCTTTCAATTAGTTATAGGGGTTTTATTTTCTTGTTTGCTATAATATACTACAAGGTTTATAACATCCTGCAGGATTGACAGATGACCTGGCTAACTTGCCTCCAGTTTTGATTCAATATACTTAATTTTCTGAAAAGGTCACTTGTAACAGCTTAGCCATTTTCCCTTTCATAAGAACATTCAATTACCTTTTCATTTATTTTTTAATTGAGACATCTTTCATGGCAAATTAGATAACTGTGGAGTATGTTGTTTTGGTAGTTCTGTAGACTAAAGTCATCTTTTCCTGGTGAGGAGACCCATCGTGAGCAGTGGCGACCAACACAGTGGCTTCCACCTAGTCGAGATACAGAGCTGAGAGGAGTCAATCCTTACCGCACACCTAACTTCACCTTTCGGAACTCTTTGCCTTTCCTCTCTGAAAGTCCATTTTCTGTGTTAATGTGTAGCCAAGAGATAACCTGAGTCTCTTATTGGTGCCATCCTCCGCAGGAGGATTTAGGCTTTCTCTTAACATCATGAGATACCTTTATATATATTTATCTGGCATCAACGGTCACTTGCTGCTTGGCTGGGAATGGGTAGAAACTGTTAATAATGAGTAAAGGGCTCCATATCTCATTAGCACTTTTCTAACTGATGTAGGTCTCCCAGGAAAACCTAGTCCTTTTCCTAGAGTTGTATCATAGTTGTCACCAAGGTCAGAGCAGCAAGACTGCAAAGACGACTCTGGGCTTTGACATTTTGGTGATCTACAAGGTTGCTTCCAGGTACTGCAGCTGGTGACCAAGGGCCCACAACCTTCCTTGGGAAAGTGATACCTGCTACATGCGCTGTGAAAATTTTGTGATTTCAGGAAAAGATGAAAAAATTTTGGAAAATCTTCCATTTAAGAGGGAAAAAAAAAATTTTATATCTTTCTAGTTGGATTACTCAGTATTCCCAATTCAGACAGACTTAAAAAAGATCCCATTGCTACTCAGACTGTGCTCAGAGCTGAATTTCATACTAAGATTTACTTTCAGTCTTGAGCTAAGCTCCTCTTTAAGAATTGCTGCCACTGTCTTTCACTTAAGGATGTGGGACGTGGTCTCTGAGGTCCTAATAACCTGCATATGGTGGTCACCAGCAAAAATCTACTAACTTGAAAGTGTAGTTGCAGCAGAAGGGTTCACATCAGTGCTTAACTAACCGCATTGCTCCAGTTCATCTTGCTTGTCTGCATTAACTCTGCAGTGAAAAGGGTCCTCAAGCAAAGAAAAACTAAAATGAGATATCACCAAGTCAGCATCAGGTGCTTCAAGATGTTGAACTCTTACGTGGAAGAAAGAAAGGGAAGAAAAAACCCCAGAGGACCCACCATTCATTTCATAACAGTTTGAGGTGATGCACTAAGGAAAGTGAGCTTGTTCACTGGCAAACTTTGTGGAAACTTTTATCACAGAAGAACCAAAAGGTGAAATGAAAAATGAATGAGGGCAATTTTCTAAGAAGAATGGAAGAGTTCTACAGCTCAGCGTAAGGCTTAAGGTCAGCGAGCTGCATTAACCCGGGTGGTGGACCATACTGTATGCAGAGGTTAAACTTTGCTGCCATAGAGATGTAACGAGGTTGATCCCTGCTATTGCACACTGAGCAAGTGTGGGTTTATCAGGAAGCCAGAGGCCTCTTCTTAAGCCATGTAGCACATACACCGCAGAGGATCCTGTAATCCGCTGTGCAGATCCATGCACGTAACCTGCCATGCAGGTACTTTATGGCTTCATCTGGCACAGCTAAATGTCACTGATGCCAACATTTGAAGCCCACGGGAATTAGTCTGAGTCACGAGTAATTTCAAACTGAGATGCTGAAGGCTTCATCTTTTAGAAATAACGTGCGTCGGAACATAGCAAGTAATTTCTGCTTTCAGCCAAATTGTTTGTTAAACAACAGAGTGAAACACAAATGTATCCAACGAAATCAGCAGCAATTGTGCGTTCTTTGGGCCTTATTTACAGGGTGGAATTAAAACCTAGCCTGACATCTGCACGAGTCGTGCATGCCATTTTGAACACTTTCTATAAATAATAATTCATAAATTGGGATTGGACTAGTGTGTTGTCTGCTGGTCTCCTGCTTGGGGGATTTCACCCTAGTTTGCATGCATGTACTTCAATTCATAATTAACTTAGACTTAATCTATGACAAGAAGCATACCAAGAAACGAACAGAAATAATCTAAATAGGGACTTGCACTAAGAAAACTTGTAAATTAAGACAGGGATGTGCATTACTCTGTTGCAAATTTGTAAGTAAAATCATGGAATTTGAGTTCTGTGACAGCAATGAGTCAACAACAATGGGTACATCACACTTACCTGGTGGTGTTTTTCTTCATAACACATAACAGTATGGAGGATTTATTTTGAAAAGCAAGGGCTGAGGATATCTACATTCCTCCTTTCGTCAGCTACGTTATCTATACAGCCCACAGTTGGGGACAATCTGTAATGCTCTCCATTGTGTCCCCTACAATACCGCTTTCCAGAGCAGTCTCAGTCCTGTTTGGAAGTATCTTTTGTTTTTAATTGAAATGACAGTTTTGGAATGATAGTAAAATAAAGGAATAAGCCGCTGCCCTCTAGAAGCCTGTCTACTGAATGCAGCATTACGAGTTGATTTTGTACCTTTTAAGTGCCACTTCCCTGTGAATGGTTCGCTGTGACTGTCTCAACGTGAGTGCTGAGTTAATTATCCATAATGAAATCCCACTTCACACTGAACAGCAGTGGGTTTTTCTCTTGAAGTTGTTAATGCTTATTAATGTTACAGCAAAGTTTGATACTGCATCTACATGAAAACATAATTATATATAAAAATTATTTCATGCTTTTGGACTAGAACTTAGTTTGCAAAACTCCTGTCTGAGCCGATCCTAGTGCTCTACCGTTCTGTTAAACAGCTGAGGTTCATCCAGAGACCTTTAGAGCCAAAATAATGCGTTTTCATAATAAGGTAAAGGAGAGCTGCTGTAGCTCGTGGCTGTGACATATTCATAATGTCTGGTGGATGGATGTAGAGCAAGATATCTAAAATTTGCCAGTTAAGGGGAGTACAAAGTTTTCTGGCCCAGGTTTTGCCATCCCATGCCATTTCTTGGGACATTCAGGCTGTACGCTTGTTCTGTCACTTGATGTCTTTTGTTCCGTGCCCTTGAGTGTGGGACAATTTATAAGAAGGAACAAAATGACAGTTCCTCCATCAAAACAACAGGTTTTGAGGCACTGTGCATCTCTGGAGTTGAGGGAGAATATCTGCTCACCCAACCTTGGCATGAGGCTAATGAGAAGAGCTTTGTACATCCTTGCGTGTCTCTTACATCTGGGGAGGGAAACATGCAGTCTGACCCCAAATATCTGAGACAAATCCCTTTAGATTTTTCTGAAGATCAAGCAAGAACTTGATAGTGACGTAATTCAAAAGGAAACTAAAATTATTGGATTGATCACTTGCATTTGTTAACCTGTTAAATAAACAGCATGTTGAAGTTACCAACGTGCAATAAATGCAGTTGCAAATTACCAGTAATTTGGAACTGTGCCTAGGAGGTATATTTTTGTAACGCGTTCAAACATGCTGATTTAGTAGCTGGTTGCTGCCTAGTTGGGTTCCTTTTAGGCAACTAAGCAGTTAAATAATTCCCATGTAAAATTATAGCCCTAAATACCATTTACTGCAGCTGCACCAAGATTTTACTTCTTCTTTTCGTCCGTAATGGAAGTTTATTCACAACATGAAAAATATTACCTGTGTTGTATACACCTTGTAATGCCCCGCTCTCACAGAATGAGCTGGGTGGCAGCACCAAGTGAGCGCCGGGGGATGGATGCACTCTGTGCCCTGATCCCTCTTGGTAACTTAGCGGTCTGCTGGAGAACTCCACGATAGAATTACATTCTGGATGCTTGGCCTCTGATTCACCCCCTCGGGACAAATCTTTGCTGGAACTGAAGCTTGGATCGGGCTTGTGAAAGCTGATAGCGCGTCCGAGTTCACCTACAATAGAGGTCTTATGTGGAGATGTGGCGGTTCCTTTTCTGAAGCTGTCCTCTTCTTTTATTAATGGGATGACGTGCTCATATTCATTTATATATCTCATAAACCTCAAACTATAATGACTTGGCTTATGAAGAGTTCATAATTCAGTGTCTGAAGTTCTTGTCCGTAACTCAAAGCCTCTGCTACTTCTGACTCGCGAGAAAACGATAGGCCAAGCTAAGCGACTCATTCTTTGCAGTAAAATGAGAGTGTACTAATTATTTATCAATGTCTTACCCTTAATTTGGCTAAAGAAAGAGCTGATTTCATAACACAAAACAGAGCTGTGTAGGCAATAACCATTATAGTCAAAAAGGTTCCACCCAGATGTAAGTGATAAGTCAGTTTTATATGACAGCAAAACAGTAAATGCATGAATAGGTTCTTGAAGCAGTGCATATATATATATATATTTCCTGTTACTCACTGCCTCCTGCAATGTTTATCTGAAATCCAGCTTTCAGAATCTATTTTAAAAAACACAGTATTTATATGAGCAAGGACTCTGTTTTGCTTGGTATCTTCTAGGGGTTCCGCAGGGAGATTTTGGAAAATCAAGAGGTTTTTTTTTTTTTGAGGTGGGCTGGGTTATTCTCTCGGTGGATACCTACAAGCACAGCTGGAATACCAGATGTGTCATGTTCACACTACAGCTCCTGCAGCCTCTGAGCACCCCATATCAAGTCCTGGGGCAGGAATGAGCGCAAAGTGGTGCCTCATGGGTGAAAGCGGATGGGGAAGGGACCTTCCAGGGGCACTGCTGCCCAGAAGCATCTCGAGCCAGATGGGGTCTGGCCCGTTCCTGTGGTAGTTTATATCTGGGTCAGGGTGGAAATGGCTTCAGGGCATCTTAGCTCCCTTTCTCGGTGTTGCACAGTTTCCCTTCTGCTTTGCTTCATCTTGCAAACTAATTATAATACACCGCTAAACCCAGACAGTAATCGGGAAGGAAGGATTTAAATGTTTTGACATGTCGAATCTCTACCGAAATTGCTACATCTAGAGTTTAACTTTGAGAAGCGCAAGGCTTGCACGACTTCTGAAGTGGGAGATGACACGTGCATAGAAATTAGGCACTAAAGCCACAGATTTCTATTGCTTAATAATTATGGCAGGATTTGTCTGACCATTATAATGTCTTTACCTGAGCTCGTTAACCTGGGTTCCCTTTATTACCAGTGGAAAAAAGTAGGCACTTCTAGGGCACATTTTTTCTTTCTAAAATAGACATCTAAATAGGTCACATGCATCACATCTTATGAGTACCAATATCTTGAATCCTGATTTTATTTAAATACTTGGGGTTTTCAGTAGCGGTATTACCTCCTTACTGTTCTCATCGCTGGCAGTATTTTCTTCTTCCAGAGCTGATATATAGGCTCTAAATAGATATTTATAAATTGTTCAAAGCACTTGCCTGTATCAAAACAGTGTTTGCAATGAGGCTGGAGCTACAGGTAGCCTCAGTCAAGATGACCCACTTCCCGTTGTTTGCAGGAGCCCTCCTTAAAGGGAAATTACGTCGTTGCATGAGGTGCTCACGCGAAACAATTTTTCAGCAAAACCAAAAGCTCATAATCATGTAGTTGGTAATACATTATTTAGGGATGCATTTTAGAGATACGGCGACTACGCTTAGGTTTTTGGCAGACTTTTGTAACCGTAATATATAATTACAATGCAATGATTCTTTTTCTACATGTAATTACATTTAGCCCATGTCCTTGGAAGTTTGCCTGTAGGCCTAAGAATAATTATGCTATAAATGTTTGGTAATTAATGTACCTAGTCCAGAAATCACATGTAAAAATTTGAAATCAAAGGAGTAATAACACTTAATTCTCTTATAGTTAACCTTCCAGTTATTTGAATGAGTGCTAATTAGATCGAAAAACCATAAGCACACTTTTACGCTAATTATAATGTTGATTATGTTGTAATTACAGTTGCAACAGCGCAGTGAGATTTACTTGTTAACCATTTCAGTGCTCCGTGGAGTGCACAGGGAACAGCTGGGGTGGGAAATTCCCGCAGAGCTTCCCCAAAAGGGCACGGAGATGTTGGCTGCTGCTGCTCTGGACCTGTGTCAAATGCCTGGAGGTCACGGGAGGGGGTTAGAGATCATCGCGAAGGCGCACAGCTAAGAGCGCTTTCAGGAAAGGCGAGCGCGTGAGCACGTCATAACCATACCCAAAAGGCCTCTCCCTGTGCCAGAAGGGGAAGGTAAAACTGCTCGTGTCCGGGGGTGCGAGCTGCTGGCAGCCTGCGAGCCGGAGCTGCGGCCGTCCCGAAAGAGGAGCGGAGGTCAGGGGGGACAGAGATGAAGGATGGGACTTCTCGAGGGTGGGAGGACACAAAGGTGGCCAGTCCCTCCAGGCAACGATGGCAATGAGGAGGAGATGCCACCAGACCCCTTTGCCTTCGTCCGCTCTCCTCTCCCGTGCCAGCACTCCCTTCCTCCACGCCTTTCAGCTGCGTCAGGCCCTTCTGCCGTGTGCCACCTCTCGCGTAGGGTTGCTGTGTGGCGACCTCTGAGTCACGCGAGGAATGCAGGGCGAAGGAAGGGAGTAGAGATGACGACAGTATGTCAATAGCAGGCTGAGGCCCTTGAAAGTTTTCTTCCGTACTCCCTCCCAGCATATCATCACCCTCCTGTCCCTCCTCTACAACCGGCACCCCGCGGGACACACTGAGAAATAGTTACGGGACCCAAATAATTTATTTTCCCGGGGCCTTGAAGCTGTTTGTTCTCCTGCGTAACCCCATTCCCTTTCCTCTGCCCCTGAGCTCCATCAGGAGTGGTGGCACCGCAGGTGCTTTTCTCACCCGAGAGCATCCAGTTTTGGCTTCGGTACTGCTTTGTACCGCACATGGGGGGTTTCGCCGAGGCAGAGCTCTGCTTTTCTGCCCACTCCTCGCGCCGATGCAACAGCCAATACACAGGGTGAAGAAATTAGGCTGGTTTTTCCTTCCCATTCTTAGCAAAAAAACAACATTAAGATTTCGAACAGCCAGAAGCAGGACAAACACCCTTCAGAAAAGAAGGGAAAAACATCACCGTTGCTTAAAGCAATGAAACCAGCCTGCTGCGGACCTTCCCTCTTCCCCTGCCACCGGTGCTCCCCGCCGCAGAGTAAAGGAGGGAGCAGCGCAAACACTGAAAACAGGGAAGAGCAGAATTACTTGCTCAGAGAATGATCCTGCCGTAGGTACCAGGAGCTTGTCTCCTCCCCTGTGAGTTAACCCCACCCTCTTTTTTTTATGCTCTGGGCTATTTTGGGCAGGCAGTGAGAACTGCAGCTCTGACAGATGAGGATACTGTACCAGAGCACAGCAGCACTTGTTGCTCTGAAGAACTACACAGCCGTAACAGGGACCGCTTCTCTTCTGCCTGCCCTTTTTTTTTTTTTTTTTTTTTTTTAAATGAGTGTTATTTATTTATTAACCTGCAAACTTGTTTTCTCCGCTGGTTTCAAGCTTTATCATTACAAATGATGTTTTAAAAGCTTTGCGAGAGCTGTTCGGAAGGGAAACCTACCCGCTGTGCAGTTGAAACCTCCTTTTGCCACTTAATAGCAGGAGATCGGCTGGTAGCCTTGGGGGTGAAAAATGACAGACTCTGTTCCTCCTAACGGGGATGGAAAAGACCCTGAAATTGAGCTCTTTGTGAAGGTAAGTTGCGCTGTGAACTGGACACTGGTGTGACTCTCGGGTCAGCTCCGGCTTCTATCGAATAATCAAACTTTAATTTTCTGGCACCGAGGGGAAGCGGTGCTTTGACAGCCCTGTTATCTCTTGCACACACGTTCACACTGCTTTCTTCTTCGTGACATGGGAATTAGGTAATGTTGTGGAGGGAGAGTCAGAGTTCCTGTGTTTTATTGTTATTCCTCTCCTCGTGAGTTTCTCCTGTTATTCTTAGCCTGCTGCCTGCAATGTGCTGTGTCCTAACTTTAGGCTGCCAGGTTTTTCACTAAGAATCCTGACTTCCTTCTCCATTTTTGGGAAGAGAGCGTGAAGAGCTGAGGGGTATCATGATTTGGTACCTCAGCAGAGGCTGTCAGGTCTGAAACACTAACGGGTTATAAAACAAAAAGGATTGAGATAAGCTGGCACTCTTCCGATTATTTCCTGCAACACTTTTTTTTTTTTTTTCTAAAGAAAATGGAAACTAAATCAGTTTTTACTCTCGGTTTCCTCAGCCCAAAGCTCATTCTGATTGTATACAAGGGTAACTGAGAACAGAAACTGATTTAATAAAAATATAGAAAAATAAGTACATCTGTTACATGGTAGGATTTCAAAATGTTTCAAATTGGGTACGTCTGTTGCTTTTGGGCTGTGAAAATCTTACCATTAAAACCAGTGGCACAATTCAACCCCCTTAACCTTATTAATAGCAAACTTCATGCAAACTCTGTCCCAGTGAAGAGCTCAGATTTTTTGATGTTCAGAGCATGTTTCAAAGCCTCTATGTACATCGAGGCTGAAATCCACTATGGCCATATAAAATGCAGAGTTTGGTCTCTCTGAGCCCAAACCATCCCTGTAAATCAATAGGATTATTATTAACGCGCGGGAGTTCTGTCAGGCCCTTTGCAAACGGAGTACGGAATGATTGGGGAAGCGAATTCCAGCCCCTCCCTTCTGTCAAGTTGAGGGTATATAATTGCTTTGTACTCCCTCACGTATTTTGGGTTGGAAGTTGACATGTCAGCCACATCCATGATGTGTATACAGCGCCTCTTCATGCATCTTCCAAAACCAGTCAGTTCGGGCCTTTCTGACCGAGCCAGCACCGAGGTCTTTGTCCGTCACAAACTGATTTTACAAGAATTCCTTGTTCATAACTGCCCAACAGAGCTTAATGTATTAAAAGGAACCTGCATGGGTCCGTGCCTTTCCTCTACAAGTTGTTTCTACCAAAGTGAGTTCTAAGGGAGATGTTTGTGGGCTAAAAAACAGGTTAGTGGGATTTTTTTTTGCGCTCTGTCATCACAAATGTGTTCTGGAATACAAACCTTTAACTACTGATATGCCTTAGTGCCCACACTATTTTACTGAGGCCGATATGGAGGTTTGTGGTACACAGTTCCTTGACTGCATCAGCTGTTAAAGTGAAGGTCATTGCCCAGATTCAGTGTGTGAAGTTCTGGATCCACAAATTCCTGGAAAAAACCTTGTGCTGCATTCAATTGAGCCATGCCATCCCCCAAAGATTTATAACTCCAGAAAGAACATTTTTAGTAATGTGATTTCCTGCATAATGCATATTACAGAATTGCGTAGAGACTCTGACATAAAACTCATAATTTGCAGAGCCGGAGCAAAAGAATTAATCATTATCTTCCTGGAGACTTTCCACTTAGGTTGAAAAATTGCAATTCTTGATGTTTTGGAAAGGTGCCATTAATATAATTAAAAGTCTAAAAAGTTGTATAGTAAAGCATGTAACCAGAGTATTAAATCATACAGCTCAGAAGTTGAAAAATAAATAAGAGAAGAGCATCAGAAAAGAGAGGTGCTAAAAGTTGAAAAATAGGAGCATATAAGAGAAATATGAACAGCTGAAAACTTTGTTGGAGCATGAAATTTAAAAGAATAGCATATTAGTGAGGGGAGATAAACAGGAGGGCTGGTCCAGGAGGGAGTCTGCAGAGGACAAGGCACTTGCTCTGTTTCCAGACTGGAAAGAAGAACAGAAAGGTGGCAACTTCTGGATGAGTACGAGATGCTGGGACAAGTGGCAAATCTAAATATACTGGACTACACTCCAGGAAAGTTCTAATAACAGGTGATGTTGGGGTCGACGAGCATTTCATCGTTTGATTCTTGCGGTGCTAATATTTCGCTTGAGGAAAAAAGTTCTGCTCTGCATCCTTGAGTGAACACGCAGCCAGAAAATGCAGAGATCAGTGAGAAAAATGTAGGGCAGTAGATGTAGCCTGGAGAAAACTGTATCTTTTACAAGCACAAATAAACCAGAGAGGGCTGCTTTTCACCAGCCATAGAGCCTCTAATAAAAGCAGTTTCTGTCTCAGGTTAAAAAAAGAAAGGTGTTACACAATTGCTCTATTTCCTTTTTCTATTTAACAGCCAGGAGAGCAGGAGCCTTAGAAAGACAAGTAGGGAGATGATTGTAAACGAAAGAGCCGCGCTGTAACCTAACGCAGGTCGGCTATCTCCTGCGCTGTGCCACGGGCCGGGCACCGCCAGGACGCAGCCAGCTGAGCTGCCGCGCCACAGGCAGGTTAAGCGGTTATCACTCCTATTTCTTATCATCCCCGTTGATTTTACTCTTTTTCTAACGGTGCTCCGACGTGGAGCTGTGAGATATTTTTTTCGTGAGCGAGTCTTTGTTCTTGCAAGGTGTTTGATTGAGCCGTAACCCTCCGCCCCCAAAATCTGGGGCAGGGCACGAGCGGACTGATGGTGATTGATGGCAGAGCTGAGGAGCGGTGAGGTCCGCCGGGGCGATGGTGCCGCCTTAATCAGATCTGCAGTGTGTGTAAGCAGGCCTTTTGTGAACACTGAAACTCTCCGGCAGCAATTCCCTCTCTAAACTTGTTTGACAAGGAATGGGAAGAGGCCGCCAGAGAGAAAGGCTTGATGGGCGGTAGCGTGAGAGGCTGGCAGCAGCTTTGGGGACGTGAGCGTCGGGAGGTAGCGCCTGCTCTGTGCTTAACCCAGCTTGCTGTAACTCAGGTTAATTTTACTTCTTTGTGTGCTGGAGAAGAAAAGTGCTTCTGTATAAATGACACCCTGATGGAAGGTATATTTAGCTTTTTCTGGCAGTCTTGCACCTGTATGCTTGAACGTAATGACTAAACTGAAATGGTGCTCTTTTTATACACAGACTATTAAAATCCATATGGGAGGATCACAGAACTTTTATGGCTTCTTTCTGTTTGCAGTGGAAACAGGTGTTTGGATGTACATTCCTTGCATTTCAGCATTAGAGTGGTGCCCAATATCTACAAAGTTAATCTGAAGGGAAATACGCTGTATACATGGGAAACAAAGCATGAGACACAAGAACTGAGAGTGCAACCGCGTATTTGCACTGCTTAAAATAAGTGCAGTCTAGAAAGCAAGCAAACCACACAAATGGTCCAAAGTATATTTGATTTAAAAAATCTTCCTGCTTTAGAAATACTCAATAACAAGATACGTAATCCGTGTTTCTGACAATCAAAAGACGGTAGTATCGGCATGGCAGTCGGAGAATGAGTAGTGAGCTGGCAGGTTCCTGCAAGGAGTCATTGTGGCATTGAGCGATTAATATTCTGGATATGTTCATCAGCTCAGGTGTGCAAAGAGCTTTGGCTTAAAAGGTGTAAGGCTTTACTTCACAAAGTGTTTAACCACAGTTGCGCCGAACACCCGTGTAGAGAAAACGAGAAGGTACTTGCAAATGTAAGAAGCAAGAGAGACCTCTTAAAGGCCTTGATCTTCTGCGCTCACTGACTCAGACAGCGGATGTGTTGCCGTCTGCCCACTGAAGGCATAAAGGCATAAGATGCACTGAACGCTCTCAGCCCATTCCTCCCGTTAGGAACTGAGCGTTGTGCATGACCAGGCACAGCGATGGTGTATTTGCAGTGTCTCGGGGATACGGTACCAGACAAGGTAAGGTTCAAGCAGTAACAGCATCGAAGTGTTTGTAGGGCCCCCTGCGGTCAGTTCTTGTTAGAGGATTATCACAAAGAAAAGAGGTTAGTGCTGGTATGCTCGCAGTCTCCTGGAGCAACAAATAGACGTGCAAAGAACCTCTGAGCCCTTTGTCATCTCCAGTGGTTTTGTTTCTGAGAGTTTTAGGTGTCTCTTAGGAATATGTTTAAAAGCGATCGCAAGATTTGGCACCAAACTGACTGTTCCTGAATGAGCGGGTCAGGGAGAGAGCCCGGCTGTCGAGGGCCAAGCAGTCGTCCTGCTGATTTAGTGTGCTCCCTCAAAAGCCCAGGAGTCACTGCTCTCGGGAGGGTGTAGTTGCCCTTCTCCTCTCCTTTGGACAGAATTATCCCAGAACTTATCCCAGGGAGGTGCAGGATTTTTATGGCCTCTGTGATTTCTTTTCGTGCATTTTCTGCCAACGGGTGATTTCAAACTAACCCTGGTTTGGATTTTGGTGAACGGCCGCAATGTAGCCTTAAAGGAAGATGTAAAACATTACTGCAGGTACAAACAATCATTCCCCACTCTTGAGGCTTATGTGGTTTTAAGGTAAGAGAGTCAGTCTGATAAGAAAACTGGTTTCAGTTTCAGAATTTTCGGGTTATCAAAACCAATAATGGCTTTACAAACTGGGAGAGAGAACTCAACAGGAACCTTTTAACCCAGTATAACAATACAGGCTCTGTAATTTATTTGATTCATAGACTGCCCTTGATAAGTGTTTTGATGATGAGTAGAAATCACAATCAGGTCTGGAAGGTACAGAGTCCATTTCTGTTTCTTGAGTAATGTGGGTATTTTACTGGGTATCATGAACTCAGATCTTGGTTTCCATATAAAGTCATTCCTATGTTCAGCAAGCTTTCTATGTAAAGAGGAAATAATAAAGAGAGAAAAGCACAAGGAAGAATAATGATACTGAAGCATCTGGTTTGGCCTGTCTGGTGGTCCAAGACTCACAATAACATTTTTTTGGATCCTTGGTCATGAGATTGACCAAACCTTTCGCATTTCAAGGAACACTTAGACACCATACAAAGCTGACACATACAGCGCGTGCAGTCTCTGACACTTTTCAGCTGTCACCCTGGATCTTGTCTGTATTATGGATCTTGAATTTTTCATCCATTCGGAGCTGTCAAGCAAGTGATGGGCACCACAGTTCATGTCTCTCCCAAACTTATTTTGGTGAGGGAGTGCATGATCAGCAGCCTAAATAAGTCTCCTCTTCTACTGTACTGGCCTTGTGCATCAGTATTAAAATTACCAAACTTACAAGGTTTACTGGTAGTCTGAACACCAGCATATATACTGGGAGGAAAATAGTTTTAGAAGGCTTTTTTAAACACCCATAAACACGCTTCATAAGCTGCATGTAGGGGGACTCGGGTATTTCACTGTAATTCTGGCTCGGTTCCTATCTTGCTCAGTTCTTTTCAAATCAGGAGTGACTCTGTTGAAGCCCATAGACTTTATATGTATGTAAAATGAGCACAAGAACAGAGTCAGGCCTCCTAACTTTAAATCACGCTGTTTAAACAAGAAACTTAATAGTAACCCGCTACAGACCCAATTAAATCAGGGAAATGCTACCTGGACTGACACTTACTTCTCTGGTCTTTTTAGAAAGCATTTTCAGTAAAATAATAAAAAGAATAGTTGAGGGAGAAGCATCCATCTTGGAAAGATCTAATTTTGCTTTAGTCTTATCTTGTTAAAAGAGAATAATTCGATGAATTAACAAATAACTGCCTAGCAAATGCTTTAAAATTACAAGTTGCTTGTTATTACTTGTGATGAAGAAAAACAATACTTTAAAGAAGCTCGAGCCTGAGTTATCCAACCCAGAGTTTCTATGTCTGCGTGTCTGTTTTCTGTCTGAGCATTTGCGGATTTTGTTTTGTGTCAAGACAAGTGCCTCATTGGTGGGAAGGGTAGAGATGGGCAGTGAAGAGTTTAAGCGGGCCAAATTTATAAAAGGACTTGGCAGGGATCTAATCGCTATCCCTGCCACCTGGAACCTGGTCTGGAATGCTTTCAGGATTGATTGGGAAACTGGATCTCCAGTTAAGGAGGGATTTTTGTCTGTCTCCTCCTGCCTAACTTCATGATCTAATCATTAGTTTATGGCTAAAGGTCAGTGACACCCGTATATGCCATGGTTCGTTTTTTTCCTCATATAAATGGCTGTGATTGCTTGCTTTTTATTGAACTCAATGGCATCAATGTATACGTCAGTTGTGATCAAAATATCTGATTAAAATGAAACATATTCAAATGCTTTGTTGAATATGCATAACTTTATTTCTTTAAAGGCCTTTATACATTGGATCCATAATTTGAATGTATGGGACTTTAGAAACATTCAGGATGGGTCATAGCCCATGGCCATAAAAGCCAGTGAGGTTTGTCCTGCTGAGTGCAGTGGCAGCAGAGTTAGGCCGGCTTTAGTGTATTTGAGATCTTGTTTAAACTCCACCTGCTAACTCCTTCCTTTATTCCAGCTTTTCTGAGCCGCATAGTCAAATCAGGTAAACACAGTGTTTTAATTCTACCATGAAGAACTGGCGATATTCATAATTATTATTGCTTGTACTTAGAAATAGCCTCCGGTATGCTTTGGGTGCTCTATGTTTAGCTGCAGATAGCTCTTTTTCCGTCTCTGGCAGCACACGTCTCGTCAGGCTCACAGGTTGTTGTGTCATGGTTCAGCGATGACAGCGAAGCTCCAGTAAGTGTCCCCAGGAAATTTTTATCGGCAGTATATGGCTCTGCTGCGGCTATTCCAGAACGGCAAATGTCACAGAGATCATTTGACATAGCATCCCAAAAATATACAGGGATCCTTTCCAAGAGAGCCAGTAGGAAGTACGTCTGCCTCTGCTCCAAAGTTAAATGTTAGTATGAGCTCACCTGGCTGTGTCAAATATATTTTGATGGAAGGCTATGTAAGGATTGTTTAGGATAACATATTGATCATCACAGCAACAATATTACTTAGTTCTTATATTACACATAATTCTTCCAAATCTGGCAGATGTCAGCAAAAATATCCCTGCAATGCTGCAAAGAGGTAACAGAAACACTGGAATTCCCATTTTGCAGACCTCTCTCTGGTCGAAGATTTCTCAAATGACTCTCTTTTTAAGAGTCAGGTGTTACAGCGCTGTGAGTTTGTGTGTTAGTTTTATACATGAATAAAAGAAGGTTTCAACGTTCCTTTTTTTTTTCCAGCAAAGGCTGAATCAAAGTCGTAGGGAGAATCAGTTGGCATGAGGAAAGGTTTGGTTTTGTGCTGGGTTCATACTGTATTCAAATCTATAATTGTTACTTGAAGTAGGAAATCAGAGGAAGTACCTAAAGTGCGATCGTAGGTACTTTGAAAATAGCTTTAAGTGGTTTAATTGACACAGTAAATTCTAATGCTGACAAAGTCCAAAATAGGTCCTTGTTCCCTTCCCTTCCTTGCCCTTTGCTCTCATTTATTTGCACTTTTGTATTGCTGTCATGCACTAAAACTCATCTAGATGTGATAACAGTGATATATATGTACATCTGGACCTATGAGTTAAAAAAAATCTTTGATTTTTGTAGGTCTGATGAGTTTAATCAGCATCATGTATTCCTGGTGTGATTTTTTATATTAGACTTAAGGGTTGGAAATTATTACAGTGGAACAAAAGTAATTCAAAATGTATTCAGCTGTGTTTTGAAGATCCAAAGCTGGTAATTTTATCTAATAATACCTAAGGGTAGAACTTTCTGGAACTGATTACATTTACAGCATGTCATTGCTGATGCTACACAACTTGATTGCAAAGTTCACACGTGAGTGTAGAACAAGGTCCATAGGATGTTTTCTCTGACTTTGTTAAACTAAATGATTTTTTGTAAATGAGTATTATTCTGTCCCTCTCAATAATAATTTCATAACTTACCCTTTAGAGTGTTTATGATTTTACCCTTCTATATGTATCCTTTTTTAATGGCACTGTTTACTGCCTGAAGTGGATCTTCCATGATGTAACACAGGGTCGCTTTGATTCAGTGACTCTGGTGCACCGCAGAAATTGCGCGGCTACAGTGTCATAAGAGAAGATGTGTTAGAAAAGAGTCTGGGACACGGAGCACCTGAGATAGATACAGTTCTGTAATGCACCATAGCAAAGTTTTGCCACATTAAAATGGCCAAAAGCGTTGTCAAAATCCAAAGCAACCGGTTTTCTACTTTCCACTCAGTGTTTCAGCACTTTATCTTAATACAGAGCAACAGCCACAGCTCCCACTAGGTGGAAACTCTGATTGCTTTTTTTTTGTCCAGTTCTAATCAAAATATGAAAAGGTCCTGCCGTGCAAAGTCTGCAACATATTAAGCTCAGTAATATTCCTGGGTTACCACCCAAACTCTTGGGAGGCTTCATTTACTTTTTTTGCTTTTCTGCCTCCTTCAGAGACCCAAGGCAAGTTATTCAGGCTCTTCTCACCTTGATAAAATGCTGATAGCAGTCCTTCACCACCAGATGTGGACTCATTGTGGGAGCAGGGAACATTCTTCACCCTTATCCCCAGCACAGCAACCTGAACATCGCTTAAGAGAAAAGAGAAATACATGATGCCCCATTCTTGGAAGCGTTTGAGACCAGGTTGAATGGTGCTTTGAGCAACCTGGTCTAGCGGAAGGTGTTCCTGCCCATGGCAGCGGGGTTGGAATTAGATGATCTTCAGGGTCCCTTCCAACTCCAACCATTCTATGATTCAATGAAACCTGAAAGAAAGAAATAAACTATGGGATTGAGTCTCCGATATAGAACTGTCTCTTGACAAAGTATATTGAAAATCTTGATTTCCTGGACATAAAAGAAATCAAACCAGAGGAAATTGGACATTTGCCTGCTCTCAGGTCAAGGCTGTTGGGTGCTTTATGAAGTACCTGGACACGAGCTAGCTGTCGCGCCGAGTTTGTGCGGCTGTGTTAGCACCGCACCGTGCCCAGCCAGGTAGCAGCGCAGTGGGGAGCTCAGTTTGAGCTGCACTTGAGCAGCAGTTGAGCTCAAATTCCTTTGTGCTGGCACACTGTCCACTCTTTCCTTTTTCCTTCTCAAGGCCTTATATCTTCTGTAGTACCTTTTTTTCCAACGTCTTTGTTTTTTCTGCTTGTTCTCATGGGCCTTCAGACTCATAAATTCATACCAGTGTCCTAATCCCCATGATTTCTGTGTTGGTCCCCAGGGTACCCTGGTTCAACTACTGCCTAAGAGGTATTGTATATCTGGAGCTTGGGTGCTTCTCCAATTTTTTTTTTCCCATGCATCTGATTGCCAAAAGACGTTGAAATAGCTCCTTTATGTGTATTTCTGGCAACTTTGCAAAAAACTGAAATGTATTTCAGGAGAGTTGCATTATAATAACTTATTTATGCACCTGTAGGACAGTAGGAGTCAAACCTCTTCCTGCTATAGCTACTTTGGCTTAAATGACATTATATTAAGGATGAAGTTGCCCAGATAGTGACAGTTTGCTCTTCTAAATCTACATTCTTGATAGTCACCAACTTTGTGTACAGAGCAGATGGCAGAAGCCCATGGCATTCACCTGTACGTGCTTGATGCAAAATGTAATAAGAATGTTCAAAGCCTAATATTCAAGGCCAAAGCTGATACTAATTTACTTTAAATTCTATAAAATTTGAATTTCACACACTTAAAACCTGCAAAAATTATATATGAGAATAGTAACTTGTTTGTCCATCTTATGTAAGTCAGGCTATAAAAAAGCCATTTCTTAATGATTTTTGTTGCCTCTCTTGCATTTGTTGGTTTCCTCTGGACTAAGAAAAAAATATGACTCAGTTTGCTGTTCCCCAATATTTCAGGTGTTAATACCTGTTCATGATATTGGGAATGGAGTTTACACACAGATGAAGTTTGCTTGATTTAGGTACGGCTTTAGTTTCCCTTTCTGTTAACCATGAAGATGCCAAAGCAGATATAAAATTGTCAAACTGCTGCTGCTGCTGAAGACACAGAAGTATAATGCTTTACTGTTTGGAAAAGGGCTAATCACCTCCAAAGAGTGCGTGCTGTTGCAGGCTAGCAGTGGAGCTCAAAGTATAATGAGCTAATCCATGGAGATGTATGCTCCATCTCAAAAAACACATGACAGCTAAGCTCAACAACTGTCTCCCATTCAGAAAAGAGAGTTTAGCATAGCTTTTAAATGTTCAACAGTTGCGTTTTTCTTAAAAAGAAAACCCACCTTAGTAATCAAACACAGGGTGATAACAGGAGATCTATAATGTTCCTGGATGCTGATACCTATGAAGTGTACTGGTACCCCAGTTCTGCAAAGGAGGCTGTGCGGGCTGCTCCGTGCTTTGGCAGCCATCTGTGAACATGATTCTGTTTGCAAAACCCAGGCCTTGAGATAAAAAAACACAGAGGCCTTTTTAGAGCGATGCTGAAGCACTTTTACAGTCACGGTCAGCACTTTACAGGTGTGGAAGCTGAGAAGCGGTGGCCTTGTTCCAGGAGGTCCAGCAAGAACAGCACCCTGGTCCTGTCCTCTGTCCTTTAGGTGTAGCTCTTGTGTTTTCTTTTGGTTTTTGTACTGCACTTAGCACTGCTGATTCAGTGTTCATGTGCCACACCTGCTTAGTAATTCACAGTAAATATTCCAGTCATAAACATGCAAATTATACTAGTCACAACTTTGGGTTTTTTTTATTTTTTTCTGTTGCTATTAGTAGGAAGGACTCAAAGTTTAGATTATCTTTTGGCTGGCTGTTTTAAACGCACACAGAGATAATGTGTCTTATGACATTGGAAAAGATAAAGAGAAAAATAATTTTAAGGCCTAAAATATGCTTAATATTGCCATCCTAAAGGCAGTCTTTCTCACTTAAGTAAAAGACCAGATGTCACTTGACTGCAATATTAAATGTATCTGTAGGGGGCTTTTTAATATAGTGGTGACAAGTATAACAAGAAATATTACCAGGTAGTTAAGGTCAGATATAGTCGAGTTAGAAACAAGCTTAATAGTAACTGTAAAGGTGATTAACCATTGGAACGAACCAGCAAAGAAGTCACTCCCTTTTTTCTTCTGGTTCAGAGCAAGACTAGATGTGCTTTAAAGAAACACATATAGTTAGGCTCAAAAAAGGAATAAACAGGCCATAAAACCTACAAACCAGGAAGGCATTGCAATGGAGGACATCTTGGCAAACCAGGGCTTGGTTCAAGCACAGAAGAAATCTTGGATTTCTGTGTCTCTGTCTGAAAGACAGCACAAATTTGGTCAAAGCCAGTCTGATAGGAAATGTCCCTGCCCATGGCAGGGGGGTTGGAACTAGATGATCTTTAAGGTCCCTTCCAACCCAAACTGTTCTATGATTCCATGATTCTAAATTGTATTCAGAGGCTGCTTGCGTGTCTTAACATATTCCTTGGTGTCCTGGGTGTGACAATGGGATGGAATTCGTTCAGGTAGTGGTTAAATATGTAATTGCTTATCTTTGTCTGCATAAGCAAGGGCCAGACTTTGGAAGGGGCTCCAAAAGCAGATGATGGCTTGGCCGGGGCTCTGAATGCTGTGTCAGTGTGGGTCAGACCCTGAGGCTGAGATGAAGGAAGAGCTAAATTGGGAGATACAAGAGCTGAATTCCCCTTCTGTCTGTCATGGAGCCATTGCCTAAGTCACGCCACATCCCTGTGCCTTGCCTTTGCTTCCTATGAAGCATTTGCACCAACGATCATTTTCATCTCTGTGCAGCCCAGTAGCTTCTCCAGCTAAAACTGCATTCCTTCTTTCCTCTTTACGTAGGCGAGTGACTGTAAAAGCTACTCAAGCACTGTGGCTTAACTCCTCACAAAATACAGAGTTCATTCTCAGGTTGGGCAGGTGCTTCTCTATTATCAGTGACCAAGCTTGTCCTCCCCATGACATTTCAACGCCCAAATAAACATCCTGACCCTTGCCACCCGCCGCATTTGGCTATTGTTGTTTTGGGTGCTGGTCCATGTCTGTACCTGTGTATTGTCCGAAACAAGTGGAAATCAGAGAAACCGGCCCCGATGGATCATCGCTATTGTTGGCGGTGTTTTTCTAGATTGTGATTCAATTTGTGTGGGTCAACAGGCACGTTGTGTTACTGCTTTCCTTTTGCTTTTCGCTGCTGAATGGGCAGCTTCAAACAGATACGAACGCGTATCATGGGAGGAAATTATTTTCTTTCACTGCCCTGTGTTTTGTGATGAGCTATTGCTGCTGATTCAGTGTGTGACTGCAGACCTGTTTCGTTTGTTTATTTTATTTATAGTATTTTTTAAAAAGCTGTTCCTGGATGAAGAGGCGTTGAATCATGGAATATTCTTGCAGGTTATAGGATCTCCCACAATGGCAGTTTTAGTTGTTTTTCTGTGCCCAGTTCTTTTAAATGTTCAGGACATGCCAAGAGGATCCAGTGCTCCAAACGCCTTTGTTATTAAGGCTTATTTTTTTCAGACTTCCACCAGCATTTGTATAATTCTACTTTCTTTTTTTCTCTGACTGTTGACTCGCACATGCAGTTTGGCAAAGGAACGGTATTTTTGCCTTGATTTACTGAGTTGCCCTTTCTCACGTTGAGGTACTCTAACTTTGAATTTTTGTGGGTTTTTTTTTAATGTCAGTAAATCTGAGTCCTCCAGTTAAGCTCTAGATCCTGTTCTAGAACTAGTGTTGCACGAGGCTCAAAAATGATCTGTTGCTTCCGCTGCATTAAGCTCTCACCCTGCTCCAAGATGGAGCCACGAGGATCTCCTCAGAGGGCACGAATGTAGTCTTTTGGGGCTTAGTTCATCTCCAAGTACATATTTCTCTAAACACCCCGTCAGTCTTACTTCTCACTGTTCGCTCTGTAAAAAAGGCAGTCGAACACCCACACGGGAAGTCTTGTTTCGGATTGGGAAGTATCCACCTGCCATCCTGGTATGCTGAAACCAGCAGCCCTGTGATATGCATCTACTGGGGGGAACATCATCCTTGTACTGGGCTGAGCGGGACCTCTGCCTGGTGGCCTGGTGGTTCAATGTTTATCTCAAAAGGCATGATTCTGCAAGAATAATGGTAACAGTTAAAGAAAGTGCTGATTGTAGACAGCTACTCAAGCCCGACCTTGGGCAGCCTGGGAAGGATGTGACCAGGAGAGGAACTTAGAGGAAGCACTGTCCCACTCCCCTGACAAAGAGGCAGACCTTGAAACGGCGATTTTCTTCTCCAGGGGAAGGAAAAGCCTCTCCTCCCTCACCTTGGCCACTGCTCCCAGTTTTATCTGCACATGTGGCGGCACCTTCCTGCAGCTCCTGTGGGCCAGAGGGGTTTTTCATAATTAGGCCCTGGGCAACTCTTCCACACTGGGCACCAAGGATTTTGTGGTTTGGGAGTTTTTTTGCTTGGTTGGTTGGTTTTTAGTAGTTTATTTAAAATTTTATTTAAACATTTTATTTATTTAAATTTATTTAGTTAAATATTTTTTTAAAATTTATTTAAAGTCATATCCAGGGTCTTTGAGAGTGAATGCAGTCAGTAGTAATCACATTGTGCCCTGCTGTCAGTCAGAGGGTTTTTGTATTGACTGATGTTTGGCTATTCATCAGAAGTGAGAATTTATAGGAATTCTCTATATTTGTTATTTTTCAAGAACCACCTGTGCGCTTGGCACTTCACAATAATAAAAAACTCCGTGTTTCAGAGAGAATTATAAGTAAACATAAAAAATAGCTAGTTCTTCAGAGTTTATTCAGGCACTTGAGTGAATTGAGCCTAGCTGTACACAAATGTACATAAAATGTTCAGAAATTCTCTCGCCAAATGCTAATTTCTCAACTACCTCGTTAACCTGGATGTTCCAATAAGCTTTTCTCCGCGGGTGCCTGGCGTGTGGGGTTCAAACGGCATTCTGCAGGTGGCAGTTGCTCAGGCTGACGGCGCTCCGACAGCCTGCAAAATGGAACCTGCTGCGTCTCCGAGCAGGAGCGCAGGATCAAACAAAAAGCTACCGGAGAAACTTCTTCAACGAAGCAGGGTGAGATTCAGCCCTTCTCTAGACACGATGGTGAGGCCCAATTGCCTGTCTAAGAGTATCGCACCAGAAGGTGTGAATTATAATTGATTAAGCACGCTGGGAAATAGATTAACCATGCCTGGTAACAGATAGCACAACAAACTGTAAATATAATATAGAAAAGAAATAATATAATAAACATATGAAATAGAAGATACGGTATAATATATAATAAATAAAAAATAAATATAAATTATGTAATAATTTATATAAAATACAAAATATAAAACTGTAAATATCAAATATATAGAAGTGGTATAGAAGACTAGAAAGACTGTAGATTGACAGCATGAAGTCTCTGTCTAACCCATCTAGAATGAAGTCTAGGTCTGAAGCACAAGCAAAGCGTAGGAAGTACAATGTCCCACTTGCAATGCTTTAACTATCCATCTCTATCAGCCCAAACCTGAGTGTCCAGGTTAAACTGCAGCAACAAATTTTAGTGAACGTTTTCCTGTAGAACTGATGATAGGAAGAAGGTGCAGATGAGATTTTGTGCCTATTTTGTAGAGCTTGAGAGAGGAAAAACCTGTGAGAAAAAATTTGTTTGTAAGAGTGCCAAACAGTATTTATAAGACATTGCAGCTCAGGAAAGGATCACGAAAATGAGGCAACCAGAGGAAAACAGAATGAAGATCTGACTTACAGATCTGGCTGGAGACTGTCTTCAGAGGAGGAGAAGGTGGCACCGGGTTATGAACTTAATGATAAATGGGTGAGGGGACTTACAGGGCATGATCCCCGTGTCACGCTCCATTTCCACCATATCAAATGGGACTTGTTTAATCTGAATAAGGCAGCTGGGTGACAATGTCAGAGAAATAGAGTGGACAGGCAGGGGAAGGGGCAGGAGGTGGGGGCAGATTTTGGCGTTGCTGTCACCAACTTGGTTGGTAAAGCTGGTGAACAGAGTATGTGACCGAAAGGTAACGGGCATAACACCAAAAACAAATCAAGAAAGTGATTTTTTTGTGGCCGTAAGAGAGCAGAAGAGATTTGGGGAGGAGGAGGAGGAGGAGGGTACTGATTGCTTCTGAGACAAGGATGATAGGAAAGGACGGGCTGGAGAAAGGTTTTGCTGCATGACCAAGCTGGGGTCACTGCTGGACTTCTTGGAGAGTGGTCCACTTGGAGCATGAGGGATCTGGGTGAAAGGGGCTCCGGAGTGATGAGAATAAAAGAAAAAGTTGATATTGGGAGTAGAGAGCATGGTCAAAGATCCCAGAAGCAAGAGGACAGTAAGAGGTGAAGAGGTGCTAGGGCATAATTAAGATTTTGTATAAAGGAAGAAATGTAAGAACTATTTTAATAAATAGCATTGAATTAAACTTAGTTAAGTTTGGGTTGGTTTTTTTTTTAATGCTGGATAAACAGGATAAAATGAAATTAGAGGAAATTCAGTCTGAGCATCAAGTCAAAATGTGTTTTGAGAAAATTGTCCAAAATGTTTCCTATGGGAAGTTTGTGAAACAGCATCACTGGAGCATTTCAAACTGACCCAAACAGTGTAGACACAGAGATTTAAGAATCATCCTGCACCGAGAGAGAGAGTAGACAAGAAATGTGATCCAAACTCCACTCACTGATCCAACTATTTTTTTCTATTTACATTTATCATACATTAGTTTCAGAAGTCCATTACATAAAATACCTGTAAATTGTACTTCTGCTAGTATACACACTTATTCAAAATTTCTCAGTAGTTTTTGGAAAGCATCACTGCTTTTTTTTCTTGAGCGTTTGATATTGAAAATGGAAATTGTTTTGCTTTTAGATGAGTCACAGGGAATGTTTTCTTGCTGTTTGTGTGTATGTCTTAGACTCTTGTTTTCTTTGCAGGTATTTACATTTACAAACTCAGAACTTGCTCTCGGTTACTTTAATGAAATATTCAGAGAGAGTCACGTTCCCCTCCTTTGTAGATGGCTATCAGTAAAGACTACCTTGTAGTGTAACACCCCCTTGAACGGCTAAATTTGACTGTATGTCTGTGCAACTGATCAGATGAACAAATGCACCATTTTTGGCAGATAAGAAAATATTAAAGGTGAAAAAATATCCCCTAAACACTAAACTCTCTACTGATTTCTCTGTGAGTAGCTGGGAACCATAAAATTTGTTTATATTGCATTTGTATTCTCATGGCAGTCCGAGTGCTGGTAATACCATGTCAGTAAGTAATTAGTTTATTGTGCGTTGCATTGGGAAGTCATACTGAGACGCAAAAGTCAAACCAAAGCCTAGTTTGAGCGTGCAATGTGCTCCTCCTTTGCAATGCAACTCGATCTGCCTTCAGTGAAAGTCGTAAACATTCATGGCATCTCGGGACAAAGCTTCTCTCATACCCTCTGCAGCACCGGTAACTTTGGAGATGCAAAAGGAGGTAGAAAGACCAAGTCCTGCCACTGCAGGAAACCTCCGGAGAGTTACTGTCACCTTAAATCAATAAAAGTCACCGATGGACAGTATTTGTATGATGTTAAATATATAAAATGAGGCCGTTGAGGGCAGATTATGGCCTGGGCTGGGGTCAGACGATGCGGTGGTAAATGCCCTTATCAGCGACACCCCCCTCCGCCCTCCCGCCATGCGGACCTTTATTTGCAGTGCCTGCAAGTGACTCTCTCTTCTAATAGTGCAAATAAAGTCATGGAATTTCAATAAATAATTCAGCCCTGGATCTGATTTCAGGTTCAGCATTAACTTTCAGCACCTGGCTGCTGTTATTATTTGTTCCTCTGATGCACTGCTTAGAGGCATGGAAATTTGGCTGCAATTCATCAACATTTGCAGAATATACTATGTGACCAGATTATTGTCCCTGGCTCAGAGATTTTTAACAGCCATTCAAGTTCCAGATGTGCACGGATTTAATTCTTACAAGAAAAACTGCGTGCAGGATTCTGGCACTGTAATGGGAACCGGAGCTCTGCATAGAGCTTGCTTTAGAGAAACGACTCTTATGTGCACCTGATCTCTACTAGAAACAGTAATAATTTGACTATAATTTGCATTGCCCATGACACCTTTTGACAGTGATCTATCTCTCATTTTATTTTCGGCAGCTTTCCTGGGGGAATGAATTTTTTACATATCTAATCAGCTCTCAGGATATAGAATCATCAATATTTGAAGCAGTTGTAATTGGTGCTTTGTGAATAGCTAAACCAGATTCATTCCCAGATTCTTTCTCCAGAGCCCATAAAACCACTTGTGGTTTTAATCACTTATTAGAAAGAAACTGGGGAATCCAAAATATGATGCTGCTCTCGCTGAAGTCGGTGGAATATTAGTGGGAATATTTCGTATGAATATTGACTGTTATGGAATTAGATCAAGTGTATTAGAGTATAATCCATTAACAGCTGTGGCAGCAAAAGGCCAAAACCAGAATATGACCCTATAGGCACAGACTTCCGAAATTTGGGAGCTGCACTCTGCATGTGCAGAGCATGAACAGCCATCCAGTATGAATAAGTTGTGGGACAATTTTATTTGTCTTAAAAAATCTTTATGGATTTCTTGTTCAACATCTTTACCTCTTTCTAAGACATACACTGATGTAGCCAAGATAACCAAGCAGTAGCTGATGTTTGAGCATCTCTATTGACTTTTGCTAAAAGTGTGATGATTTTCTGAGTACTGCTGTGACCTGACTCCCCAAATCCTGTGAGGTTCGTTCCAGCATTTAAAACCACATAAAGCAATGCGACTGATAGAGAAGGAAAAAAAAAAATCCGTATGTAAGTGATGGGGCAAATTAGCTACCTTTAGCAAAATCCCACAAATGAGATGTTTGTGGTAGACTTCCATGGGAGAACTTCACCCTGCAATGCAAACGTACACCACTAGAGGGGATTTTACTACCACTCTATGTCTAGCGTACGTCTGTCCCGAAAAACTTTTCAAAACGTATGTTCTAGTTCAACCACAAGATGTTGGCTACAGGCTGAGTGAAATCTATGGTTTGTATTACGCAAAAGGTCAGCAAAGATTATTATAATTGTCCCTTCTGGCCATTAAACCTATGAGTGAAATTCTGGTCCCATCAAAGGCACGGGCAAAATTCCCATTGATTTCACCTGGGCCAGACTTTATCGTGTGGAGGTCGGAGGAAGGCAAAAGTCTGTGCCACCAAGTGCCTGGCACTGAGAGCAAGAACGGCTTTGTTGCCAGAGTCACTAATATATACTGTTAGAAAGGATTTTAAAACATCCTATGCACTCTCTCTGCTCTGCAGGGAGATGAAATAAATCAAGACCAGTTTTACCAACTTTTTTTTCTTTTGATTTCTTCAAAGCCTCCACTAATGCAGATTACACAACCTCCTTAGAAAGCCTGCTTTGTGTTTCGTTAGTCCTATAATTACACAGGATTTTTTTCCCCTAAAGCTTTATTGTTGCAGATTTAGCAAAATACTTAATCCTATCCTCTGTGGGCATGAACAACAATGGATCATCATCCTCTTTGTAAAACAGTCTTCTTCGTGCTTGAGGACTGTTATGTAGTGGTACAACATGGCATGTACGTCGCATTACCTTGTTGCTGTTGCTTGTAGATGCATATGGTGATGACTCACATTGTTTGTGATTTACGTAAAACCTCCTTCGCGTCATCCTCGCAGCCTCACCACCTATTCCCCATCCTGCATTTGTACATTAGATTTTGTCCTTCTCAAATCTTATGCCTTGAGGTTTACTTTCCTAAATTCCATTTAAGTGATTTCAGACAGTTTTTTTCCAACTTCTTAGCATCACTTTGGAGTCTGCTCCTCTCCTGGGAAATGCCAATAACCTCTCCGCGCTTCTTGCTGTCAGGAAATTTTGTAAGGTTCTGTCTATTCCTTCCTCCGTTTTGCTAATGGAAACATTAAATCTGACTCATCTTATCGTAGGCCTTTATGGTACCTCTGTTTGTTACGTGTTTCCAGACTAACAGCAAACTTGATTATTACTGCTCCATAAGTATTTTCTCAACTACTCATACAAGCACTTTGCAGAAATTTCATACAGGTCCTATATCCAGACTTTGTTTATGAATATTTGGTCTGAAACTTATGTTGGAAACCTTATAGAAGTCAGCTTCTAGACACCTGATGCTTCCTTCCTGTTGGATACCCTGTCAGAGACCAAAATTTGATTGATTTCACGTCATTTGCTCCTGATAGGACCTTATTGTCCTTTCTTATCAATTTTACATCTCCACATGTCCTTGTAAGCTTACTGTTTAATCGCTTGTTCCAGTATCTTTCTATATGTTAGGCCTATATATCTGTCATTTCTTGAGTTCTGTTCTTGTTTCTGTGGAGTCTCATTTGCAATGAATTGTTGAAGATGGGTCCCCAAAAAGCAATGCTTTTAAAAGCTGTTTGCTGTGGTTATGTCCTGTGGCTTATGTGGGTACACAGGATCCTGTGCCATGATACTGGTGAGTGATGGGAGCACCATTGCTTCATTAGGTTGGAAAAGGCTCAGGAAGAAGCGTAAAGGATGATGGCTGTTTGTCCAACAAGCCAAGAAAGAAATGTCCACTATGTTCAGAAGCACGCAAACTTCGTGCATAATCTGCTAACGAGAACTGTGATGAGAATGGCAATTTTGGGTTTTGAAGAATTTGAAGATTTTGCTCTAAATTGCTCTAAAAAAACACATTTTAAAACATTCACAGCATTATTGAACAGAAGCTGGGTTTTCTGCAAGGAGGGAAACTAAAATAGTCTGAGTAATTTTGAAAGGACATTTTGGCTGGTGGGTGGGCTGCCAGGCAGCCAGGAGCCCTGGGAATCCTGGTCGAGCTGCACGTTGGGACTCCGTGCTCTTATGGCTTTGCAGTCCCAGCACCCTGCCTGTCCTCCAGCTGAACTGCGGTGGGGTCGCCAAAGACCAGGACTCCAGGCGTGTTTCCCAGGTGGTATGGCCAAAGCCATTGCACATCTCCACCAGGTATTTGTCAAATTCCAAGTGTGCTCCTCAAAAGAATATTTTTCCAACGGAGATTTTTTTTTCAACACTTTTGTATTTTTTTTTTGCCTAGTTGCTCAAGAATCTCACAGTCAGGGATACTCCCAAAGCAGATCTAGAAAATTCTTACTAAGACTTTTAAAAGCAGCTATTTCTTCTGGATGGCTCCTGAGCTGATTTTCCAAGTGTGGAGAGTTGATACTTGTGAGAAGTCAGCCACCTTTGAACTGTCTCACAGGATCTAAAACTGCTAGCCACTTCAGAAATGTCAGCCTGCATTTACCACCCATCCATTAGCCAGCATTTTGCTGACATTAAAAGAATCCTTATAAATGAGAGACGTGCTATGTGTGGTTTGTGTCTGTGATACTGCTGATGTTACTTAACAACTCTCACTCTTCTAGGGGCTTTTCCCTTACACATCACCACGTGAAAGTCAGATTTGGTACGCAGAAATTCCTCACAGCAAAACATGCTTGAACATGGTCTCCTAGGAAAAAAAAATAATTTGGTCCCATCCTTAAGTCAGGAATTGCTGTATATGTTTTGGTGCAGGAAGCTTCATTATAGTTCCTACTTCCTTTGATTATTTACTATTAATTTCTCATTAAAATGAACACATGCAACAAGGGATCTACACATATAAATGAGAACCAAATAATTTCTTGGTCCAGGGTGTTGGACCAGTCTATGCTTTTCTACTCTGTTGATATTTGTTAAGTCACGGGCCTTCAGTTCTTTAAAGAAAGCAGAAGAGGTGATGGAATAGCATGAATCATTTTCACCTGCTGAGCCTATCTACCTGTGACTTGTCTGTCGTTTCCTAAATTGAGACTGTACCTGACTGATTGGAGTTCTCAGGCATCTCAAAGTATATTTCAAAGCAAAACATATTTAATGCAGAACATATGCAGTGGCCAGTGGCTCTAACAAAGCCCTTGAGGAAAACTGAGACTTATTTGTACGGGCTGATCACTGCACACGTAGCTATTCTGCTACCAGGACCTCAGCTGATGCGGCAGATAAATCTGCTCTGCACCAGGGGCATGGACCAGCTTGAGTCAACTGATCTGTAACTGTGAACATCCCAAACCATCATGAAAGGATCCCTGGGAAGAAGCTGAGCTATGTGACTGATCCCTTCCTGCCCATGCTGCCATCCATGTGAATATAAAGGGTGGAAAATAATGATTTACCAAACCTAGAGAAAATATTTGTCATGTCTAAACTGCTGATGCCCACGGGGTTTCCAGCCTGCGATTCCATCTCCTGAAAATCTTGAATGCCTCGAGAGGACAAAGGCATCTCTCCCAAAACTGCAGAGATCCTATAAGGACAGGCTGAGAGAGTTGGGACTGTTCAGCCTGGAGAAGAGGCGGCTCCGGGGAGACCTTATAGTGGCCTTCCAGTACCTAAAGGGGGCCTACAGGAGAGCTGGGGAGGGACTTTTTACAAGGGCATGTAGTGATAGGGTGAGGGGGAATGGCTTTAAGCTGGAAGAGGGGAGATTTTGATTAGATGTTAGGAAGAAATTTTTCACTCTGAGGGCGGTGAGGCACTGGCCCAGGTTGCCCAGAGAAGCTGTGGCTGCCCCATCCCTGGAGGTGTTCAAGGCCGGGCTGGATGGGGCTTGGAGCAACCTGGGCTGGTGGGAGGGGTCCCTGCCCATGGCAGGGGGGTTGGAACTCGATGACCTTCAAGGTCCCTTCCAACTCAAACCGTTCCATGCTTCTATGATTCTATGAAATGCAATGGCAGCTCCTTGGAGATCCTCAACTCTACTGACGTGCTGCTCAGCCGGTTTGAGCCGAGTGTAACCAGCCAGCTCCCTTCAAATTGGCCGGCAGTGCAGACCAAGTTAAGCTTATGTGCATCTATTATATATGTCTGTATGGATGCCAAACTTGGACAACATTTTGGCTGGCTTTTGGGGAGCTGGCTAAAGGATTTCACCACTTCCTTTTTGTTTTGTTACTACCCTGACAGTCTTTCTAGCAAATGCTCTATTTTTATTTGACGTATATGCACATGGTCCATTTCCATGTGTGTGTGCTCAGGCGTATATTCCTGCAGTATCTTGCCCTCCCTTAGAAAGCTGCTGCTAAGAGTTTCTCCTAGCAAAATGAAATCTCGGAAAAAGTCCAACGAAGTTAAAATGCTGCACAGCAAATTTATTATTGTTGTTATAGGCCCCCATTCAGGAAAGTACTTAAGTATGTGCTTAAGTCCCATTGAAATTGCAGGACTTAAGAACATGCTTAAAGTCAAGCATATACTTCCTCTGAGTTGGGATGTATTTCAGCACATGCTTAAATGCTTTCCTGAACCAGAGCCACAGTCAACAAGAGTGTCCTGTGATACACAGGACTTGCGCTACAAGATTTACTTCTTACTTGAGACCTACCAGCGCTGCTCTGTGAATATACGCTTCTTAGCTTGCCTCTCCGTTGGTGGCACTCCAAATAGCTTACTGGCTTTTACATTTGCACAAGAAGTTGTGAAAGAAACTGGAAAAAAATGAGCCTTACTAAAGCAATACCTTGGCATGTCTGATCTCATGTTGCAGCCAATGATTTTTCCCTACAATGGAGATTTGTGCTATTGTGTGTGTGGTATAATTACTAAGACAGATTTTTTTTTTTTTAATGGCACAATAAATAGGATATTTCCTGGCCTGCTTTGCGTTTTGAATAGGATTTTCACTTCCCCTTTGGGTCCTGAGCGTAAGGAGAGTAAGTGTCAAAAGGCAGGCGCTTTCCCAATTTTAAAACAGAGAGGGTGTAACCATGTGTAATGTGAGTCTAGATTTTGATTGTAGGGATGATGAAATCAAATCCCTCCTTAATCCTTACTGGGAAACACTGAGGTGAATTAGCCTGCCTGCTTTTGCTAACTTGTTAAAATCCTTTTGAAAAAGAAATGTGGTTTAGTGTCATCAAAAATATCTCCCAAAGTAAAGTACCCCAGAGTCTGGGACAGCACTGGGCCATTGTGCTCAATGCAATGAAAAAATGAAAGGAGAAGGAGAATAGATAAAACCAAATATACTATTTTCCTGGAAAAAACACAGTGCATTCTGATCCACAACTCCTTCCAGCACTGCCATTTTTAAGCTGGATGCTTAGTCATTATTAATGACGGTATTGTTCTTTAAAGCTGTTATATTTTGGGAATAACTGGAAATGGAATTTGCTTTTTCTTCCCCCCTTAAGGTTGGTTAAAATAATATACAGTTGTCTGTGTACATTGCAGTCACTGTGCATGTACCGGTTGGAGTATTTTTGGAACAAGTGAGGAAGTTTATTCCAGTTATTTCATTTATAGCAAAGTAGTACCTTGAACTTGAGAAGAGCTCCCTGTTCGTGTCGTTCAGCTGTGCTGTGCAGTGGTTGGAGGCTCTCGATGCTGCCACTACTTTACAAAAATATTGGGCACAATCTCAGAAAATCACTGAGACTTTTTTTTCTTCCCCCCCCGAAACCCTTTTAAATTTGTTCCTTGGTAATATGGCAGCACACCCCCCACTTGTGCACACAAATATCTTTAAGGTTTAATTAATTCATTAAAAATAGCTGAAGTATTTAAGGAGGAGCACCTTATAAATAATAACGAAGAACATCTTGTTTATTCTTGCCATTACTTAGACAGAGGCAAGCAACTGGTATGACGGTGGGGTTTTCCTGATGTGATTATACCAAGTTCCAGGGCAGGACCTTGCATCAGTTGGTGTGAAGTACCTAAACGGCTGGAGGTTAAGTAGAAAAGCATCTTTTTTTAGTAGCTAAACTAATAAGAGTAAGTTTGTGGGAAGCAACAGGAGCAGAAAGTGGTGTTTCCAGGATGGAGCGAAATAATCCTTTAGCAATTAGGCCTCCATGGACTCCAGGCGTTTCTATTGCTGAGGTCCACTTTCATCCCACCTAAATTTAGGCACTCGTCAGTCAAAGTGAATGGTGGCCAGAGGCATCTTTTGGTTGCGCATCCCGCCCTAGCCCGCACAGGAGACCTTCCCTTAGCCATCTCAGTTAAACTTCAGTGGGATGAGCATTGGCCGAAGAGTCTCAAATCCTTGGATCTGTTTTACTCATCCACAGTCACTCTGGGAATTTGCCTTTTCGGGTGAGGTCCTTCTCCATAGGGAACAGGAGGGACTGCTTATCTGCAGGGAGAAGGTGGCTCTGAAACCCTTTCACAGCTTTGGGACTTATAGTGCACTTGAAAAATTCTGTTTCCTTGATCCTAGTGCCCACAAAGCCTCAGGACTATCCCTAGTTGCAATCATTAAATCAGAAATATCTGGTGTTACTGGCAGGGAGAGTACGTATATCACCAACTCGCTCCTTTTTCTAAGTGGTTGATCACTTTTGCTGTGCTTCAGGGAAGCTTCGGGAGAAAGCTTTTGTGCTCGTTTGTGAATAACAGCAGGGATAAATGGTGTTTCTTCAGCTTGTCAATTATTTGTTCTTTTCTTGCCATCCACTGTTTGAGTTCTTGATCTTGATAAAGGTATTATTTAATTCCTGCATTTCTGAGCCATTAACCTTGGACAGATACGTAATAGGCTTGGATTTTGGCACTACTGGGGTGCTTTAAGCAAGCTGATTTTCTTTAAAGCTAAGAGTGACTAAGCCTGGGAAGTTCTCTGTTCTTCCTCATCTCCTCCTGGTAGTCAATAGACTTCACAAGGGATCTCGAGACACTCTGATAAGCATTTGAAGTTATTACCTACTAAGGTTTTGCTCTTTCTGAGTGCTGAACATTGAATTACTGACTGCTGTTAGAAGGAACGAGAAAGGATTCACAAAACCGACAAAGCCTCGCCTATAATTTCTGCAGAAAAAGAGCTGAATTTAATGGATAAATTGTGTTGCTGGGGAGATTTTGATTCTGTTCCCTCCTCTGTCACCAGTTTGCCTTGTGATTTGCAGTAGTGTTTTCAGTTATGCCAGTCACATGAGATCAAAACCCATGAGTCAGACTCCACCCAAATCATGAGCCTGGCTTCCAGATCCAGGAGCTTTGAACAGAGATCATACCGTACTTTTTCGTTAGTTTATCTTTCGTTTCTGGAATTTCCTCTGTCTATTCCCAATGTGTCTCTAGCAATTAATGTTTCCCACTCTTTTGGAAGTGTTGGGAAGATATTTTGACCATTTGGGGCTGTTGGAGACCTCATTTGACCTCCACAATTAATTTTGGTTTTGATATCTAAGTGAATCTTATTTCTTCCAGACTCCACATCTTTCTCCTGTCTTCTGCATCCCTTAACGTCACAAGACCCATCACTTCCATGTCTTTATTGGCATTCATCTGCTTTGTTCCCCCAAGAATCCACTCTGGTCTTGAGAGGGTTTTTCACCATTGCCTTGCAGGATGGAGAACGTGTAAAAAGATGCAGATCTGGGTAACCTTTAACCTTTGTGTGAGAATATATAACTGGAGAGAGCAGGGAAACGGTCTTCCTGAGCCCCTCCTGAAAAAGGAGAAATAATTGTTACTTGCAGCACAAGAAGTGGGTGGTGAGGACAGGTGGGAGATTGCCTCCACGCTGGATGGAGACCTGCAGGAGGGCTGGAGCTTTGCGTGTTGTTCTGAGACAAGACACCTTTTCTAGCAAGGTATTTGCAGGACTTGGCAAATCAGGGTTTTACGCTCACTTTTAAGGGGGTCAGGTGAAGCGTGAATGGAGTTATAAGCCGCAGTAAATCCAGAGTAGGCAAGATGAGAATCAGCCCTTCTGTCCACGCTCTTTTGCCCTCTAATTCAGTTGTCGATACGTTTTTCTTAAAATTTTGGGTTTGTAATATGTTGTTTGTAGACTCAGCCAACTCCGTTATGAAGGATGTGATTATGATTGAGATGGTGAAAATGCCAAGAGGAAATTTGGTGTCATATGGCTGTTTTCTCCTATAGCATTTGCCTCTTTTCAGGAAGGGTAAGAAGTTAAAAGTTCTTGGCAATGGTTTAACAAGCCAAGGCCAAATCAACAAATATGACTTCGCAGTAATTACTGCATTCAACACGGTGGTGCTTGGTATTCCCATGGTAACTGTCATTGTTCTGCCATGAAATTTGCAGAACAGAGCAAACTATTTAATTAACAAAATTTTGCAAAACTAGTCTACTCACACCTCAGGCGGATGGGAAAATGCACCTTCTCTCGCTCATCCTCATGTCATACCACTCTTTCACCCACATTGTTTGCTGTTTCTTGCATATGCCATGCGCCAGGCATATTGCAGATCTGTGATTTCAGGTAAAAGTGCAGCCGAACTGTAGCCCCATATCCAAATACCTCTAGAGCCTGAGTGTTTGAAACTGAATCTGAACCCAGAGAAGAAGTCTTTACATAGCCCTAAACTTTATGATGGGTTGTTCCAAGCCTGGAGTCCACACTCTCTCCATATTTTGGTGGATGGGTAATCAGGAATTTGTTTTTAAACCCAGAATCATCAAAAGCTGCGTTCAAGATAGGAGAAAGAGTCACGACGTCTATCAGAAAATCTTTCAGCTAAACGTTTCACATGCAGGGCCTGAATGTGTAGCAACTGGACACATCTCAAAGTGTTTCTAGTTGTGCTGTGAATGTCTCATAGAACTGCAATAATTAGAAGCGATCCCTTCTTTAAGACAGAGAAATGCTACCTCACGGCTTGAATATTAATAAGATAAAATTTATGAGAGCAAACAGAGTAATATAATATTTTCTCCAAAGGAAAAGGGCATGTATTTGCTTAGCTCTTTCATCAGCCGTTTTCGGACACACACTGTGTGCATAAAATACAGTTATGCAACCCATGTGGGTCAACAACGGAAGGTTGGTTGCTTCACCAGGATTATAAGAATCTTTTAAACACAATGGTACCACAAATTAAAATGGAAATCTATCAAAACCATTATCGTCCTGAAAGCTTTGGCCACAAGCATAATTATTGTAGAAGGATGTTGTCCTTGGACACAGCTTTGGCTCCGTTCAGCTAGTGTTATTTGTATCCCTCCATGGCTCAAAGTCAGAATTTGCATGGCTAAGGACCATAAATTTTTAGAGGAAAAAATAGGCTGTTTCCTCAATGCTAACACTAGCAGTTTTTTATTGTTTTGTAGTGGTTTGCAGGCAACTCATTAGGTACTAGAGATAGGAACGGACTGAATGCGGTGGCTGAAGTCTGCCTTGAACCTTGGAAGGATTCGGATGGATATTTCTGTCTGGATCTGGTTGGTTGTGTCTGAGGCTGTTGCTTTACTGGATGTGAACAAGAACAAGTTAACGTCTGGAGTGCTTGGGTTTAAATCTAGATCTGAAAGTCCACATTTTGGATAGTAAAACAGTGAAGCAGATCTTGAGCTGATATAAGCAGCAGTCCACAGACTTAAATAGAGCAGAAAACCTGTCCTGAGTGTTCTAGTGTGTCTGTGAAGCGGGCAATTGTGAAGGGATGAGAGTAATTGAAAGAATATGCAGTCTCCTGGATGTTGCTTGCAGCAAGGGATGCATCTCCTTACCCAGAGCTGCCCTCAGGAGAGCCACAAGGTTGCTTACTCAAGCTCCTGATGAAGGCTGAATGCTGGAGTAACTCCATTCTTGTGTTGATGATAAACTATATTAAATAACAGACACTTTCAGTTATTTTTAAACTGGTTATTTTTCTTTGAAAATCCAATTTTCCATCTTGAGGGAGGTAAATGACTAACAAGTCCTCTCGTTCCATCCCTCAGGCCGGTATAGATGGAGAAAGCATTGGGAACTGCCCGTTCTCCCAGCGTCTCTTCATGATCCTGTGGCTCAAAGGAGTTGTGTTCAATGTCACCACTGTTGACCTGAAAAGGTAAAAGTCGCTCAGTTTAATTGAAAATGGTTATATGATCCAGTGTTTTCCCTATAGAAAGGCCCCCCCAAGTTCAATCAGATTTGTGTCTGGCCTAGAGAGTCTGTGGCGCACAACAAAATAGTTGGGATTCAGGTTTGGGTTTGGTTTTTTTTTCCACTTGTGGAATGTTTTTATATTAAACAGGGTGCTTGGGGTAGTTTCAGAGTCTTCTAACCACAAACTACAGAAAAAAAAGAAGGGCAAACAACTGATTTTGTAGGAACTGACCATAAAGATTGGTGATTTCATGACTTTTTCTCTCTCTGCAGAAAGCCAGCTGACCTACACAATCTGGCTCCTGGGACCCACCCACCTTTCTTGACTTTTAATGGAGAAGTCAAGACAGATGTTAACAAGATTGAGGAATTTTTGGAAGAGACTCTTGCACCTCCAAAGTAAGAACTCAGGATTTTTTCAGTCAATATTCCATTTCCTAGGAATGAAAGATGTCCTAAGAGGAGTTCCTAAAAAGCACGCCCTCCTACAACCTTTACTTACAGGAGTAGTATTTATTTATGAAACTCGCTGGCTTCTGTGAGATGACTTCCATGTGTGAAGGTTACTCGTATGACTAATAACTGCAGAATGTTTTCTCTGTACACATTTCAGGATGCCCTTGTATGCAGAATTAAGGAGACCAATACTAGAAAATTTTTGTAGGGGTCTGGTGTCCACATTTTACAAAGCTAAAAATAACTTGGAATAGATGCCCAGAATTGCCACACAAAATATCTGTGCCAGGAAAAGCATTTTACAGCGAAAAACTGGAGTTTTCTGAGCTGTATGGTATATTAGAAAGGTTGGAAGGGGAACTGATTACAGAGTACGAGAGGCTCTGGAGGCAGAAAAGTGCTCATTATTCTAGTCAAGAAATGACAAGAGCGCACGACTGCAAGTTATAACCAAACTGATTCAGATTAGAAATAAGGCAGATTTTTTCGGTGTGAATGATTAACCATTGGAACAAGCTACCAAGGAAAGGTTTAGATTCACCAGGTATGCCTTAGTCAAACATTTTGGACTTAATACAAGGATAATGGGGAAAAAAACATTGTTGGCTTTGTGATTTGAACCTTAAAATCTATGAATCAATGAAAACTGGCTTGGTTCCTTATGGAATGTTTTACCTCCAAGTGAATCAGCAGCTATAGGCCAGTCCTGAGGCAAGAGATATTTAAATTTTCTATACTCAGGTCCAAGACCGCTGAAGTCAGTAGGAGTCGTTAGTTTGTGTTGGTCTTTCAAATCAATATATTCCTTTGCACCAGATGTCTATAAAAAACAATTCAGAGACTGAAAACTTTATGTTCCTTCAGCTGGCTAACATGCCTCGCTATTACATCCCGGAGTACATTTTCAGCAGTGGGAATTAGACACGACTGCCATTCATAACAGAGCGAGCTGGCTGCCAGACTCCCCTGCACCTTTCTGGAAATTTATGCTTCCTTCTGATTTAAGGCCACTGTATCTTGGATCGTGGTCACATAAAGCACCAGCGCAATTACCTTTGTCGTGAAGCCACCCTTGTGTAACTATGCAAACGCCTGCCTTGACAGACACAGATATTATTAAGAGGGACTTGCCAAGCTGTTGTTTTGAGATAAATGACAGCGTTAATTGCAGCTCCTGGTACGGGGCTTTTTTCTCTCTTCTTGTAAATTGTATTTGTAATCATCGCTATGTTGCTGGTAACAAGATGTTACTCTCCATGCTGCTTCTCCCTTTTCAGGTACCCCAAGCTGGCTGCTAAGCACCGGGAATCAAACACTGCTGGAATTGATATATTTTCCAAGTTTTCTGCATACATCAAAAATACCAAGCAGCAGGATAATGCTGGTGAGTAGGGTCACTGCCAAGTGTGCCAGGGAGTTTGTGTGTTTAGAAGTGGAATAATTTCACCATTCCTCTGTCGTTTTTTTTTTGTAAACTCGGTTCATACGATAGCAGGTACTGCTGCTGATCAACTTGAGACGGTTGGTTCAGGGGACTCAATTCACATGTCCACAGCTGAATTAACTACATCTGTACCAATAAATAAAACAGGCCACAGAGTGTTTAGTAGCCCCTTTACCAGCTGCCATGACACGGCTCCTGTCCATACAGCTCAGCTTCCTCACCAGAACAGGATCCCATACTGCTTACTGGACACGGCTGGTGGCCCGTGCTACCTCCTGTGCTCTGCTCAGGCACTGCTTAGAGGAATGTGTGTTGACTGGACACAAAACGGCGCTGGTACTAAAAATTTAGCGGTGAATGAGTGGGTGAGAGCAACACATGCCCTGATGCCATTTGTTAGATGTAGCCATCAGACTCTTGGCCCACTTATCCCATGATTATGTTACGCTGTTATAACTAATTTGCTCATATAAACTGAGCTACATCAAGACATTAAACATAAAGTAAATAAGTGGAAGAAGTGGCTTTAAGAAAAGTAATTGCACCCTGTAAGCTCCAGATGTTCCCTCATATGTTTGTGTGTCAAAAGAAGTACCCCCCCCCCAGAACTTGGATGCCACGCATATTTACACACATCCTACACTGTCTTCTTAATGAAATTGCTTTTCTTCTCCACATTCCTTTCCCCTCAGAGAGGCAAGACTTCAGCTTGTCCAAGCTCCTGTTGCCCCATGAAAGCTAATGGATTTACACTGCCATATCCCTTGAGATCTGGTAGAATATTTGCAGTCACTCACTGATGTACATCTTACCTTATATTACTAGTTTCACAGAGAGAGACCTAAGACATGTTAAACACCATGTGCTCATATCATATCATATCATATCATATCATATCATATCATATCATTCAAAGAAGACTAGATTTTTTCAGTTTCCAGCTCTGCCACAAATTTCATCTGGGCAATTATATTTCATTGCCTGGGGCTGACCCATGAATTGGAAATGGGTAAATGATGATTTATGTCAGATAAAAATCTGCTTCTTAATATTTTTGCATTGTTAACAGAAGGAAATAATTATAGTGCTTCACTTCTCAGGGATGCTAAAAAGTGATTTTTTTTGTCTAATGCTAATGGGATGCTCAGCTAACCTCTGTAGGAAGTTGTAAAAGGAAGATAGATTAAGAGTTAGACTAAATAGATGTTACAGTGAAAATAAAATATCTTGGCCATTTACAAGGAATTTTTATGGTCTGCTCTGCAACTGTAAATCGTAAATCCAGCTGTGCTGCCTGTTGCATTCTAAAACAGCCGCGGGTATCTGTCCACATGCATAATCCCAACGTATCGCTTCTCAGTGACTCTGCAATATGCAAATCCCTGGACTCGTAAGGGCTGGCAGCTCCAGGCAGTAATAAATGGCTGTCCTAGAGGTGTCTGCGTCTGGCCATAACCAGAACTGGAATTCAAGGTCAGATATCCGCTACTGGGAGATAAGGAATCTAACCACGCAAGTGCTGATGGTCAGGTCTCCACATTTTTAGTAGCTACAGTGTGATTAATGGGAGCTTTCCCTAGCTCCGCCTAACAAACTCTTGGTTTAGGTATTCCTGAAAATAAAAGGAAAATGCTTCCCAATGGCAATTAAGCACACCAAGTTATAGCAAAAATAGATGGTAAGCTGCAGGACAGCAACAATCTTTGTTCCCTGTCCTCACTCCATTTTGTTAGCTGTTTTGTGCTCCTGTGATATCCGGACACGTTGCAATCTCTGAGCAAACTCATACTCAACTTTCCTCTTTGAAGTAGAGAAAGGATTTTAGCTTAATTTTTTACAGCTGGAGTGCTGCACTGCAAGGAGAATAAAGCAGAGATGAGCAGAGTATAAGTAGTACCTACATGTTATTTCTATCAATGGAGTATAAAGTACCTGAGGACCTCAGCGTCCCTGGGACTATCAGTGCAGACTTATGCCGTGCAGGAAGTAGACCTCAATTTCAGCAGAGTAATTGACTTCCATTTTTCCAGAGCTAAGCAAGAATAGCTTTTCCTTTATCCCAGGGACATTTTACCCGCCTTGCTATCCAGTTCATCCAAACCTACAGCAGTTAACCTGAAGGCTGACTTGGATGGCAGATAATGAGTTAATTAAAAGGTAGCTGTGTTAGATTTCTTGAGCGGTGAAAAGACAATGTGTAAAAAGGAAAGGACAGAACCACCGTATACGTATTTCCTAATGAACTTATTTCATTTTGATTGGTATTTTTTAAAATTGCAACACCAATCGAAAAAGGATCTGGGGCTCTAGCCCTGATCTGATACTTGTCGTTTTGCAGCAGGTTCTGATTAATGTCTTTCCTATATAACAGCAGAACTAGTTGTATATAGTACTGCAATAAAAAAAAAAGCGTTTTATAAATTTAAAATGTAATTACTTAGGAGAATGTCCCTTTCCCTGTCTCCATATGAGCAGGCGAGATCTAAAAAGAACAGAGATTGCTGCTTGTGGTTATCTTAAATGGTTCCTATACACCCCAGCTCTCAGATAAAGGTAACACATGTCTCATAGCCATTCTCTATATCGGCTCCTAGCTCCAGCTGACTCAAATGCTTGGATTAATATGGAAAGCCACACTGGTGACTGGGACATCAGTTGCACATGATCAAAATACACAAATAGAAAAAGACTTGTTAATAAATCCAAAATAGAATGGAGAACCCAGACCGTTATATAAAAAATAATTTTAGTTTATTTTAGTCGGGAACAGGGGAGTGCTGAATACCAAGTGAGCTACAGCACCAAATGTCAGGTTGTTTAAATTATGTTCTCTTAACTTGGGAGTCGGGGAGGTGAATTCATTAATGCGTGGGATATCAGGCTGGGAATTTGTAGCATCAGCCTATCTCTAGTTGTGAGACGTGTGGGTTAAGTGTAATTATATATAATCATTCTTCGTAACATACTGGTTTAGCAGAGATCACGTGGTCTACGTAACGTGAGCTCTCACTACAGCCTGTGGCTATTACATCTTTGAGGAAAAGTGGCGTGAAGTGGTTGGGATAATTAATGAGATTTATGCACTATGAGGATACTGGATGTGAGAAATAATGAGAACCTAATGCACGCCAAAGATAAGCCCAAGCCGGAGTTCCTCCTAGGAGGGTTTACAGCCAGGGTCATGCATCAGTTTCAGACTCCAAGCGATGCCATCCCTTGTCTATGTCGTTGCAATATTTCCTATCCCGAGAGAGGTGGTGAGATCACACTGATAACAGAGTCTGTAGCCTTTAAGCAGCTAAATGATTTTTTTTCTGATAGTGGAAGAGTTACTGAAGAAAACAAGATTTGTAATTTCTTGGTTTAGTGTGTGCCTGAATTCTTACTTGTAAACGAATAGACGCAATGATACATATGTCTGTTTGTTTCTAAGATTGTGATACCCTCTGCTGGCAAATATGTGAATATATAAAGTAAGCAGCTTTACAATCAGGGCTGAAACATCCCCTTAACAAAATATATGTCCTTCTATCAAGACAGTTTCCTTTTACAAATGCAACATCGTCAAAAGAGAAGTGTTTCATAGTAACCTATCGATTTTGACAAAGTTTTCATGGAAAAAATCATGTTTTTTCTGGATGAGTTAAAATTACTTTGAAGTAAAATGCTTTAATATTACCGAGAAAAATAGTACTTTTTTTTCTGGATTCATGCAGTACTTCATTAGCCACACGCCGTTATGTTTTATGCCTGGCACAGAAGCAGGTGATAACCTTCTCCTGTAAGTCTGTATGGCAATATGTTATTGATCATGATTCATTTACTTACCAAAGGTATTTGGCAGCTAGGCTGCCCTGATTTAATAGTTCCCTGAATTTCTGATTCTTTTTTTCCATCTTTGTTTTCCTAACTTTTCTGTCTTATAATATAAAAACGTTGAAAGGTTTGGAATGGGCTGGTGAGGGCTGTAAGCCCAGAAGCAAACATGCTCATGCCATATCAAAGTCCCACCACTTTTAAGCTTCTTGAAAGGGAAGGAATTGATTCCAGATTCTCAGGATGTGGCAAGCTGTGTTTAAAGAAAGTGTGTGCATTTATTATTTCAAGTCAGTTCAATTACAACGGGCTTGATTCCTTCCACCCCCCGTGTCACTCGATAATTTTATAACAGGCCTCTCTGAAGGAGTCATCTCCTCATCGCGGGATTAGATCCGCCTCTTGTCTCGGTAGCATGACTGGGTTATTCAGTCCTCTGGCCACTGCCACCATGCTTCATCGCTTGCCCTTGAAATGACAAGCGCTCATTCACACAAGAACAGGAGTCCTTGGGTGAGATCAGTGGCAGTAGTCTTAAAAATTATTTCCTGGATGCTCTTGCTCAAGTTTTCATGGCCGGTTTGAGAGTTTTTGCTTGCTTAGTGATTGTTTAATACCTAGAAGGAGGTCTTGTCTGAGCACAGGAAAGCAAACAAAGATCTTGTGAGTTTACTTTGGTTTCTTTGGTTGACGCTTAAGCAAGTCACTCAAACTCTGTACAGTAACCAGGGTAGCAACAATTTATGTATTCATTGGAGGAGGATGAAATTTAATTAATTGGAATGCTGTGTACATATTTGGTATCCTGCTTATTTTTTTTTCTTGGAGACTGTATACTGCAGACCAGGGGGACAACCTATAGTAACCACCCATTAACCGTCCTGCCTAAAATTGTAAGTTCTTTGGCTCATAGAATGAGCTCTTTGATTTCATTTATGAGTTTAAAAAGTTGTTCTTGAATTGAGTTCTTAGGGGGCACCAGCTCCAGTGTGGGTGGGCGCATTCATTAGTGGTACGGAAGGATATTTCACTGTACGGCTCTTCAGAAGGCGCTGAGCCGGGAGACCACCAACATGATTTCATGCAGAGGAATTTCCAGCCGTCTGACCAGAGGACTCCGCTAGTCTGGTTTGGATTTACATCAAGAGGCCAAAAATAAAAGCGCATTTAAATCATTAGCTTACATGTGATTAAATGCCGTTCACCTCTTTCAGTAGCTACATCACACTTTGTGGTTAAATGCGTGAGGTGGGAAATGTCTCTCTTCATGTGCTGTGTATGTATGTATACAGTAGATATGCACACACGCATATAGGGCTGGAATTTAAACTGGCCTACATCAGTTTTACACTGTGGAGTTATTCCTGCTGAGAAGAGAGTCAGACCCATAGTGTACGTATGTGCACGGGCTGGACGGCATGCTCTGATCCATTGTAGAAGCCATTGCATACCTCCTTAAGTAGGCAGAAAATCACTTCACTCCAAAAACCTACGTAGAATTTTTACAGTAATGACAGCTCTGTGGTGCAGACCCTTCGTGGCACCTGAGGTGATGGACGTAGCCAGGGTAGGAGCTTCTCGACGCTGTGGGTCAGGTCCTCTTGACTTTAACAGAGCAAGCTAAAAATGCTGTTTGAATGCCCTTGAATTGATGGGGAGTTTCTTGGCGCAAGGATCTTGGATCAGGCTCTAACTGGACCAGCATTAATGCTCTATGCTTTTTGCACAGATTTTCAAGGTGCGATATAAATATAAAGGTATATATATGTGTGTGTGTGCACACGTATGTCTGTGTATCAACTTGCAATTACATTTTTTCCTTCTTCCTCTTTAATTGCAGAATTTCCCTTTTCCACTACAAAATCCCACACCTGTCCGAGGCCCGGCACGAGCCACAGTTTGTCCTGTGCTGTGACAATATTAAGTTTTCTCTGTCATGCAACCAGGAAAGACTAGAAATAGCTTTTAAAATTGCTTTAGAGAAAAGGGCTTGCCTTGTGATGGAACACATCAGGATGATAGATCTTTAACTTTGGCATTTTGAAGCACAAAAAAGCTATTTCAGAACATTTTAAACAAGTTTTTATGGCTCCCTCTAAGCTGAGTACTGTTGGGGTTGTGGTAGCTAAAGTGCCTGGCAGCTTTACAAAACCAGCCCTAATATAAAAAATACCCAGTCTTTAAAACATATGTAAAATAGCTTTTCTGCAACATTTGTGGCACATAAAGTACCAAATACATGTTGGTGAGTGTGATATAAAGCTTTTATTGCCATTCATTTGGGATGACCCATATAACTCACTCATGATATGTTAATAAAACCATTCTCCACTCTGTCTCTTTATAAAAACACACATATAAAGACCACTAAAACAGTGGTGATAGCTGTGTGCTAACTTGTTAAGTAGTACCGCAAGTTGCATTTGTCATCTGTCCTAAATTGCTTTATCTGCTCTCTGCCCAGTAATCAAAGGCTGATTCTAAAATGCTCAGAAACAGCAGTTTGCAAAATAAGTTTGCTTGAGAAATAACTTTTTGAAACTTCTCCTCAAAATCGTGCTGGCTGGAGGCCCAGAGCCATCAATATTCTGTCTGGTATCAGTGACAGCTTTAAGGACCAATATCTTTTGACCTGCCAAAACTAAGAACTGAAATTTTGGGCCATTGGAAGGAAGAGGTTTTCAGTTTTCTAAAATGATAGCAAATCATCACCTTCATCTCAGAAATACATTCCTTACTGAACTTTCCTATCATTTAGGAGCTTTTGTTCTTCTAAGACCTTGCTAATTAAGGTATGAAGATGTCCTGATAGAAATGTGAAAAATGCTATTTGAAAACAATACAAAACTAAAACTCTGTGTAAGTCCAGATGTGATCAGACTTCAAGACCTCCAAGGCAGGGACTTGGTATGCCCAATTAGCACGATTAGATGCAGCCATTCTGGGAACAGTAAATATTTACAATTAATGCACTATCAGACATAATTTTCTGACACTTGTGCTGAGGTAGATTTGAAACCAGAGCATCGTAGGGAGGGAGAGAAAAAATGAAGGAATATATATATATTTATATGTGTTCAAAACAGAGAATGGTTAACAATATATACTGAAGCCAACGAGGTTGAAGATATGCTCAAATTAAGGCATGTTGTCAAGCCTTTGCTGAATCAGGGCCTATATGCACAGGCCAGGCCTAGACTAAAATACTTGCAATGGGAACAGTAGTTGGCAGACGCTCTTCTTTAAGAGGGAATTATTTCCCCTGTGTGTTTGAATATTCCTCCAAGTGCTGCTGGCTTTACTGGGATGCTTTGTTCTGTTTCCCAGCCGAGCTCCCATGCTCGCACACAGGAGCAGTAGCACAGCTGGAAGTGGATTAGAGCAATCTGGCGGCAGCAGTCCTGGGAGGAATTAAGCGCCTCGCTGCTGGAATGGGAGGCCTAAATTACATTATTATTTAGAATTGAGTTTTAACTTCATTGCTCTATGGTTTCGCACTGGTGGGTAACTCCCTTCGTTGCGATATACTTGATGCATCTTAAGTATGTTCCCCACAGCAAGGACTTAGATGAAGTTATGGCCTTACTCAGTAAAGCATCCAAATCTTAAATGAGCAAATGTCCAGATTTAAGCACCCAACTGGTGTTATTGTCTCGATTGTTCACAGGCTTATATTTAGCAATTGTAGAGCAAGCTATCACATGATAGGGAGCCCAGTGACTGGCTCCTGAAAGTCAGTTTGCAAAACTGTTGGTGACTTCAAAGCGAGAAGGATTGGCCCAGAATCTGTTTTTCCCAAAACGGATTTTTTGTTTTATGCATGCAAATGTTCTTCATAAAATAACAGGGAAGAGAAGAATGAGACATAAATGAAAATCAGTGTTGCTAATTTTCTTTATTAGATCAGATCCCAAATAGTTGACCATTAGCTTGAAAACAGTGGTGGGAATAAGGTGACTAAATGGGAACTGGAAACATAATTATTTTCTCAATATGGTGATTCTTTTGATTGCAGAAAAAAAAATCAGAATTTCACAGAATTTGAGGCTAGAAGGAACTTTGGGTTATTTACTGTGATCTCCTGGATATCACATCCCAGTCAATTTTACTCATTGAGCAAGTATGTTAGCATTTCGTCCTTTAAAGTATAAGTCGTTTTGTATCAGAGCAGAGAATCAGAGAAACCGAAGGGTCTTTGATGCACAATGCCCCTCTAAGGAGGGAATTTACTGTATAAGAGATACCCAGTTGATGGCAATAGCTGGCCCATATTCTGCACTGCAGAGGAAGGGGAATCCTGGTGGTTCAGCCAGTCAGAGCTGAAAAAATAAATATTTCCTGGACCTTAACCTGGACTCAGGATGGGTCTGAACATGGGAGGAAGGCATCTACTCAGCAAGACTTTCTGCACCACTCCAAAGCAATGGTCCAGCTGTTTCCGTCTCTAGCAGAGAATGACCAGATGGCCATGGATAAGCCACATAACACAGCTGATTAAATGCATATTGGGAGAAAAGATACTGTGATCTTTGCAAGCATCTTAAGTCTTGAAGCATGAGATTTTATTACAGTCAGTGTCTTAATGTTGAGTAGCAAATGCTCTGTGACATTGAGGGTGATACAGTCAACCTACCTTCGTCCTGTTTCCAAGACCTGCAAGATATGAGGGATTTTAAAGTGCCATGACCTGCCCATGCGACTCTATCCCCCTCCAGCCCAGTTCCTCCTGTTTCTGCCAGAAGTGAACTAAAGCCTGCCTTTTCTTACTCTCATTATAAACACCCCAAGAAGCAAGTCCACCTCCCCTTTCTCCTTGGTTGTTCCTTAAACAGTTCATTGATTTGGCAATGTGGAAAGTGAATTTGTCCAACTTCCAACCATTAGACCTCTCACACCTTTGTCGGCAAGGCTGAAGAGCTCCCTCACGCTTCCCAGATGTTTTGTCTATGAGTGAGCATCCGTGCACGTTGGCCTCTCAGCCTTCTCTCTGATAAGCTGAACAAACAGACTCTTCAAACCTGACATTTTGAGGCTTGTTTCTAGTCCTTGAGCACCATAATATTGTTCTCCTTTGACCTCTTGCTCAAATTTTCAAAGCCTTTTTTAACTGGGGACACCAGAACTGAGAAAAATGTTCTTAATATTTGTTGCAACAGGGCTGTTGCAACAGAGGGAATATGACCTCCCTACTGGTACTTGAAAAAATTTCATACATCCAGTTATAATTATAACTCTTTTTGCTTCTGCTCCTTTCAGAGAGGTTAAGTTGAGGCATAATCACGATGGTCCCTAAGTCATTTCGTGGAGCTTGAAACAAAAAATCTCAAAGGCAGAGAAACAATGGAAAAGAATTAAGATGTGAGTCATTTGTAAATCTCGTCTCATGTTTTTTTGTATTTGAGTAACAATTTTTGAACACAAAGGGCAGAAAATACTGGAGACATTAAAATAAAACTATTGGAGACTGAGATTTCCTAAGTGATCTGAGGGATTTGGGAACTCAATAAGCTTTAAAACTTCATCCTCAGGTGCTGCTAGCTAGGCCTTGCTGTGTTTCCCTCTCCCGTGTCTTCACTCCACCACTGCTGAAGTGAAATTACCTAGCTGAAATCGGTGGAGTGCAACTGGGATTATCCTGGTATAGACAAAAGCAGACTATTCCTCTACATGCCTGGGTCTGAAAGAAATTTATATTAAAGACGCAACTGCCAACAGCCTGCGGAGGAACCGTCGTCTTTGCTTAAATATTAGAACACAAGGGGTCCCCACAGCACTGTCACTAAAGCCCAGTTGCACTCTACCAGAGCTAACTTTGCTCTTATTTTAATGCAGAAGCATGTAGCTAAGTTTTCCTTTGTTAGTCCCACAATCATCTTGTTTGCTCTTTGCTAGTAAAACAAAATTTTACAATCTGAGTAAACACACAGCATCTTAAAAATTGAGATAGCGGAGTCATAAACTTATCCTATAAATATGTGGGTTTGTAATCTGCAGGGCTTGATGGTGGGTTTTTTCAGGTTTCTGATGCAAATCAGCTGCTGCTTGTCTGCAGTTGGTTTAGGGACACCTGCACAAGACTAGCGTTGCAGAGGTCAGGATTAGGCCCTCGGGGACGTGCTCTAGAAATGATGCTTGTCACTTACGTGCTGCTACAGAGTTATGATGATTTGTGAAATGCAAGTTAGGTACTGTTCTTCCTGGGGCACTTGTAGGCCAGTAGTTTTACATTCACTTGTTTCCTGCCCTCAGGGTCACTTGGACTCCTAAGAGACTTGGAAATGAACCCTTCTTTTGGTGTCATTCTAACACCTGGGTTTTCTTCTTAAAAAACAGCATTTGAAGGTTCTCCAACTCATTCTTCATGATAACATTACAAGTATTACATTTATTTCTTGCCTCCACTCTAAAACCAAATAAGAAAAGGAAAGGAAGAAACCTGAGTTTTCAGTCTAAAGCTAGAAACAAGTCCAAAAAAATTTCCTAGATGCTTGAAAAATACGTTTGATTTTCTTTTTAAAGACATTATCGATTCACCTTTTCCAATGGGTTTAATTTGGGAGTGGGACAGATGGTATCACAAAAAACAGGATGATGCCTCTTTTTTTTTGCTATATTTACAGTTTATCCCAGTCAACCCGAAACATACGTCCATGGCTGGTGCATTACAGCTTTTACCAATGTAAAGTTTGTGGCTGAAGAATGCTATTATCCTTATTTTGTATATGAGAAGCTGGAAGGCAGAGAACTTAAATAATTTATATAAGGTCATGTAGAAAAGCTTGAGAAGAAGAAACTCAGGTCTCCTAAATCCAGATAATCTCTTAACCCTTGGATCATTGTGCTCTGGCTTAGGAAAGGGTACCAGGATAATCGAGGTCTCAGTCTCCCTGAGACTCAGTCTCTCCGAGACCACGACATACTTTCTGTGGAGTTACTGAGACAGGTCTGTCAAAATATCCCAGACTTTTGGGATGAAGCTCTAATCCATCAATCCTCATCATCAAGGGTTTGTAGATGGGGTGTGGAAGGAAGGGAAGAGGGATGATAAGGGACGGATCATCTCACCTAAGTCTGTGTAAAAGTTATACATTAGTCATTCAATAATGCTTGCTTCTTTTGTGATCAATGGAGAGGGACATAAATCCATTTCTAAAGGGAAGTTGGATTTGTCTTAAAATACAGATCTAAGGTTGGGAGAACTTACTTTAAAGGTGCCTGTCTCTAAAGATTAGCATTGCTCTCATTGCTATCTCTAAAGAGACTTGAACAACTAGGTTGGACTAATTACCTAACACTTAGATGGCTAAAGTTAGACAAGGTGAATCAAATCCATAAGTACATCAGCAGATTTTTGATGTGTCTGGGTTTCTAAGGTTGCATTGGGTATCTAACGGCTGAATTTCAGCTCCATGTTCCTCTGGGTCCTGGCTGAAGTGCTCCTGGGGTTTAGCATCTCCATTTCTCTCACTGGACACAGACAGAATGTTCCAACAGATATGGAAAATATGTACCTATTTATGCCTGCTTTAGACCATGTCTGAAAGGCAGACTATGACCAAAGTTGCGTAGTTGTTTGCACGTGTGGGCACCTGTGCCCGTGTGACTTACCCCGCTCCTGGTGTATGCTCACGTTAACACTTACCAGGAGTAAAAATCCCTTTTCAAGTCCCAGCTCTGACTGATCTGGAGGATGGATATGAACCCCTGTCCCCTAGCAGAACCCCCTAACCAGGAAAATAGAGTTAAGGAATAAGAGACGCTGTATACTGTGTGTCTTCTGTGTACACAACTAGGTGTTTGTTGATTCATTAAGTGAGTAGAAACAGACAGATCACAGCTTTTCAGCATGGTTGTATGGGCATTTACCTTTATTGTGGGAACATGCTCAAGACTCTGTTCCAGTGAATATTGAATTATTTATCTCGAGTGAAACATCTTTAATAGGAGAGGTGACTCAGACCAGAAACTCCCTTTGGCCCAGGGTTAGGTATGCCTTGGATGCACCTCCATCCTTCTCTGCATTTCCAATGGCTCTCTTAGCGACTGCCCACTCATTTGCTTCTCAATATAGATGCTGCTCAGAGCTGGGAATTTTACAAGCCAGAAACATGCCTGGAAAGGGTGTTGCAATGCTCAAATTGGCAATGTACTTGCCCTTTGGGGAGTAAGCCCTAATAGTTAAGCAACTTTAAAAAAATGGGAGGTATTATCCTACATCACTTAGGTGAACTGTCAAATTATATTCAAAAGGTAGGATTCATCCTGCCTAACTTCACCACCCTGAAAGTTAAGCGTCTAGTCTGAGCGAGTCCTTTAGGCTTCGCCTGTAATCCATGCAGCGAGAAGGGCATGTGTGGAGTGAGTCACACCAGTTTAACTCGGGTGTCTCAGGCAGTTGGAAGGAATTGCCCTCTGGAGATGCTTAGTGCCTCTGAGCAGAGAGGGAACCTACATAACCAGCTTAGACAAGACACCTGACTCTTAAATGGCTAAACAGAAGAAATCAAGGCAGCACTCAAATCTCAAGGGTTATATTGAAATCATAGGGAGGAAGATAAACTCTTCAGTATGTAATACAGTGGCGCACATATTGCAGTCACAGCTTCTCCATGTGAGAAGGATTAATCCACACAGATTAGAGTTACAATACTCTGTTGAGCCTGCCTGAAAAAAAAAATGAGCAGGATGGAGAAAAAAGAGAGTGAAAATATGTATCCTTGGTTTTTAATCAGACTGTCAGGCTAGTAGAATGATATTATTTTCTTACCTTAAATTGCTGATTCTCAGCTGGTTTCCCTCTCCTACCAGAAAACAGTATTGGGTCTCATATAATATCAAACTCTGTGAATCTGGAAGTGATCAGGAAAGGTGGTTTGTTTTTTTAAAGGAAAAATAAATCTCAGATTGTTTGTGCGAGACGGTGAATATTTATGTACTGTTCCCCCTTTTCCCTCATTGCGTATTTCACCAAGTTCATTTGCGTGTGTTACAGGATAAATCTTACTGGAGGGCAGTGGAAGAAAGCAGTAAGAAGGAAAAGCATCAATCAGGGATCCAGGGTAGCAGCAGGAATCGTTGTTCATTTTTGTACATGGATCATTGTTGAACTTGTTTGGGCTTGACAATTAAGAAACTTGCAGTTCTGCTGAGGTCAGTCTCAGGTGGTTTCAGATGATGGCTACAAAAGCCATTATGTTGCTGGGCTTCGATGGCTTTGAAGCCTTGCTGTCACTGTGCTTGCAGGGGTATTCACTTATGAAGAGGGCCACATATATTTTACTTTGGCTTGGAGAAGATATTTTGTGACAAAATGTTTATTTGACAAAAAATGCCATAGGTGGTACATCTAACCTAAATTATGGGCAAATGCGGGTTGAATTTGGTGAATAATGAGTTGTTTTGAAACGTAAAAATATTTTCTCCTAAACTTTTTGAAACAAAAGGTTATTCTCTTTTTAATTTGGAAATGACATGTTAATTTTGAAGATTACCAACATTTTAAAAGTGATGTGAAAATGATTGAATGTCTAGGCATGACTTAACCAGCCATCCCAAAACACGGCTTTCTTTTTGTTTTCATGTTTATTTGGAAATGTTATGTTATTTTGCTTTAAGTTTCTTTTAAAAATTGAACTAGTTTTGCTCTTTTAACATAAATCAAATCATTTTTATGTTCAATTTGGCCAAAGAATCAGTTGTTCTTATTGCTTTTATTGTGCCCTCTGTGCTTTGTATCTATTCCCATAAAAACTATCAAGTAAAATCCTCATCCTGCAAATGATTCCACTCAGACACATGAAATAGGAGTCATCTCACCTAATTTTAGTTATTTTAAATTTAGGTAGCCAGTCTGCCTATTCTCAAAAGAGAGAGAGAGCGAGAGAGAGAGAGAGGCTTCTCTGGTGGTAATTCTGCTTTTCCTAGCCTACTATTTTAGGATGGAATGATTTGCCTTCCAGTGGCTCCTTCAGGCCACAGAGATTGGCGTTTATGTGCTTTGTCTGCTTTGCTGTTTCTCCTTGTCCCGGCATTAAACAAGGAAGGAAATATTTGGAGTTCAAGGAAGGGGAAGAAGAGTCCTTGTCTGACCTCTGCAATGCTGTGGGTGTGGGCAGCCTGAATCAGTTTTACTTTTTCCGAACCATTTTTCTTTTACTACTTTCTAGTTACTTTCCATTTTGCTTCAGCCTTATTTGACCCACAAAAAATAGAGGTGGAAACGACCGATGACGCTGGAAGTTTTATGGCCGGTATTATTTAGGAGGTCAGATTAACTGATTATAATAGTCCCTTTTGGCTTTAAAAGCTGCTGGAGAAATCCTAACCCCACTGAAGTCAACAGCAAAACTTCCATGGACTTTGGTATGGCCAAAATTTCACCCTGAATACCTAGTAATGAGTCTTTGTCATCTGGCCCTCCCCTTGACTTGCAGGATTGCTCCATGCATTACATTTTCCAATGTTTTGTTCAGTTGTGGTATAAGTGCTTCAAGACACAAGGATTTCTCTTTGTCCCCTGGAAATAGTTGCACGGGCTAATAGTTTAAGGAAGCTTTTGCTTGAAGAGTTGAGTAACAGAGCCAAAGTCTGTTCTTGGTTGAAGTGGAGTGAATATGGAATAGCTTGTTGACAATTCAGAGTTGCTCCTCTTTTATGTCCGTGTAACCGAGAGCACAATTTTGCCAATTATTAACTTTTGTTACATTATTTGTATTTCTGTGCATGTCAGGATTTGTTAATCTCATTGTTCAACATCAAGTAACCTTTTGCTGAAAACAGAGCGTCATTGTGAATTAGGTATCATCAACAAAATTGAACCTCACCCTGTGCATTTGACAGATGGTAATACATTCATTAAGTGTTCTGTGGTTGCTTTGAGGTTGGAAAGTGCTATTTTTCTGGCTTCTAACTCAGGATTCTTAAGTAAAGTTGTATAAAGCATAGTTTTGAAGGCAGAAGGAAAATCACAAAGAGCTCGAGAGGACTTTTTATTAATATCGTTGTTTACTATTGGCGGGATGTCGCATAAGGACTGTGATTGCTATAAGTTATCTTTGGCTGCGTAAGTAGCCCAGAGCTGAGTAGTGAAGGGTGAGAGAGATGGTTCCACCATGGGTTTTGTATATAAACAGGTAGAGCTTCTTGGAATTTGAAGTTATATTAAATACATCACTGTGGGGGCAATACGATGTTTGTGCCTTTGTGCTGTCCAGAAGGATGGTTTTCAGGAGCGCAGACACTGGAGCTGTTGCACGGGTAACCTGATGGCAGGGCTCCTCTCGCAGAGCTGGTGCCATTTGGGATCTCTAAGTTCATATTGAAAGCCTGCAGGGTGGGAAAGCAATTGGAGGTAGAAATTTCAAAAGCAGCACAGAGCTGCATTCTCAGGCGTAGTTCCACTCTGTGTTGTAATATTGAATCCTCCATCCTGACATTACCAAGAGACTTCAGGCTGAGGTTAGACACTTCAGGATTAGACACTCCACACAGCTGATTTAGGGGTCACCTAAACCAAGTGTAGAAGAGAGGACTCCAGTGACTACAGAGGAAGCTCAGGGTGTTTAATTCAAGCCTAGTCATTTAATTTACTCACTTTAGGGAAGATTAATCCCACTCATTGACTTGCATGAAGCCTCAGCTGTTATCAGCAAGCCTATTTAGTTATTTAATGATGTTTCCAAGAGGATAAGTTGCTAAGGGAATTAGCTGCTTAGCCACTTCTGAAATTCATTGTGGGTAGTACATTCACAAATGGGGAATTAGTCACTTTTTAGTTAGTTGCACCTTTTTAAATGTCTTCATTCAGCCTAGTGCTGTGACTGGTATTCACAAGACCCCTGCCCTGGTGAGTGCCCACTGTCCCTTATGTTCGCAGTGGAGACAATGTATAGAGTCATCCAGATTTTCACAAAATAGCCATAGTATGGGAGAATTAAATCTTTCTTCTGATGGGTTTGCTCAGTAATATGAACCCAGACAGCTCTTTCTGCAGCAAGAGTCTCAAAACCTTCAGAGCTGTAGGATATTCCGAGGAGGTTATTTCTTGTCTCTGTCCACATTTTTTCACCTTTCACGTAATGCTTAAATATCAACCAGATAAGAGACAAAATGAGAGAGTTAGGTTTTTACTGACTTTTACCTGTGGTGTTAGCCTTCAGTTGTGATCCACTGAATGTCTGGTCATTTATGGGAAGTGAAAGAGTTCAACAAATTTCCTGATACTCCACTGGTGGGGTCTCATCTGGCAGATCTGGGCTGACATCACGTTGAAAAGGCATTCGAAACTCAGTCTTTCACTTCCCAGGAAAATGCTCTCCCTATACCGCTGGTAAAATCACAGCACTTCTCCCATTATTTTTTTTTGTAAGAAATTAAAAAGTGGCCTACTTTGCCCCCTCTTCTGGGGGTTCACTGCTGAATTCAAACATAAGTTGTGTTCTCGCACCCATGCCAGCATCAGACGCTTGGCTCTGTCTGACATGTGGGGGTTAGAAACCTCTTGCTTCAATATTTTTGAGATTCTTTTATGTATACTCCTACTTTGAGTGGGTATTTCCCTGAGCACCTTCTCAAGGAACGTGAGACTTCAAATCATATAGATAAATCTCAATGTGTCAGGGCACCTAGAAAGTAGGATTTGCAACATGGATATTTGCATATGGATTTCAAAAAGTGCCTTGGAAACCATCAACAGGCTTTAAAAATCCCATCCTGTGTACCTACACTCCATTTGAAATGGCAATTTTATGATCTTCGTTCTCATAGCTTTTCAAAATTCTGTCACTATTCGCTTGGAAGAAAAGCAGTCCTCCCTTGTTCACTACTCCTCTATTTTCATAGCTGTTCTCAGAGATTTACTGTGATCAGAAGAGTTTTGATTAATTAAACGGGGTCATTGGAACCATAAGTAGCAGTCCAGTTCTTGACTATCAGGATATGAGATGGTCCTGACCGTGTGGTGATTTCAGCACGAGATGTCAGTATCCTGTGGGTTCCAGCAGAGCCTGTGAATTAGGTCACAGAGGCGTTGAACCCTGAACATACACTTATTTCTGGCCTAAAGCTGCCGTATGCAAGCGCCAAGTACGAATTCAGATAGATGTTTTTCCCACTGTCACAAATAGGCTTCACTCCAGGCATTGTTTTTGAGACAGCCATGACGCACTTTGATATATCAGTAAGAGCAAAAAAAACCCCAACCCTAATAAGTTCCAGAAAAGTTACATAAACACATCCCACCTGATGCTCCTGTCTTTGTACACACTCGTAACTGACCCCATGGGCTAGTGCGAAGCATCTAATGCAGTACTGATACTGGAAATATCGCACACATGACTCAGAGAACTGATGGTCTTACTGGGCGAAGGGGATACAGGAAAATGCTCAGTGTTAAGCCAGTTCTCTAAAATCCGAGTGTGCAAAATTGAATTAAATCACAATAACTCGATTCCATTGTCTCTAAATGAATTCATTGTAAGAGGACATAGGCTGAGGCTGACCAAGAGAAGGAGAACTATCTATTCAACAGGTGTTATGGGTCAAACCAAAGAGATTGCTAAATTGTTTGAGTGTTGCCACATGGGGGTATATTACATGCTATACAGTTATTACCCTTCAGCAGAAGTTGTGCGGCGGAGTACAGCTGCAGACGATTAAAGACACCACTGCCAGCATCTGACAGCAGAATGTCAGTGTCAAAATTCAATTTGAATTGATTAAATAAGGGATGGCAACACTTTTGTTTTATGGATGGCAGCACTTCAGTCGCTTTAGATGCTTTGCTTTCAGAAATAAAATTCTTTCCCTCCCTGCTATGTTTGTTGGGGTGTTTTCAGTTGGATCGCAGTCATTTCTCCAGTCAATCAATTAAGCCAGGATTTGCCACTGTGTCTAAGAGTCAGCCACAAAAGAGCTGGTATGGTTCCCTGGTACTTGGCCAAGGGGCTTCAGTGGGAGCAAGACATCAGGCGGCTTAATCTGACTTCCACCACTGGCACAAGGTTTAATGGATGTTAGGGCAGCAGAGAAATCATGTTCTGTGGTGTTCAGCTCCTGCTCTCTCAATGGCCCCATACGCGCCGCCTTACTCTCCGTGCCAAAAACACAGGGGCGGCTGACAGCAGAGCCAGCGGAGCTACCTGTGCCAGCAAGCTGCTCTACGCAGGGCGAGCGCTGCAGCCTGTTGAAGCTTACGTTGTGCTCCATAAATATAATTATCTCCATAGGCCTCGTAGCGCTACACTGCCTGAGTAACTTGAGGCATTGAGTAGTCTCCCCTAAGTTAAATGGCAGTAAGTTACTCAGAGATATGAGATTTTACAGGATTAGGCCTTAAATGCTGACTCCAGGCCAGATCTGCAGCAGGTATAAATCACCGCAGGTAATTTTCACCAGCTGAAATTCTGGCCCTAAGCCCATGAGTCATGTTGTTATTTTTTCACATTGTAAATTCTTGCTGTTTCTTATTTATATTGCTTTAGCACTTTGGGGCACTTGTCAGGGGCCAGGACCCCATCATGCTTGTCACCCTTCGAACAGAGATGCAAAAGATCCTTCTTGCCCCAGAGTGTTTGCAGTTTAAATAACACGCAAGCCTGCGTACAGTCATTCAGCTTTCTTTAAGTGCATTATTACAATCAAGTCTTTCTATTATCCTGCTGGTAAAGCAAAAGAACACAAATTCTGTGCCTGGGTAGATGTTTTTAAGTAAAAAAAGTACACTCTGCTGTATGTTACAACTATGTGGCATTTCAAGACTGGAATTTGTTGGAGCCAGCAGGAGTGTGGGACATGGTCTTTAGTAATCGAAGTGAGAGGTCCAAAGTTTCTTCTCCATTGTGATACCCAATTTCAAAAAGAGAATTTGAGTTGAACCTGAAGTGAGGGGAATCTCAACAGTGGCTGAATATCTCATCTCTTTTGTGTTGTGTTGTATTTAATTATTGTTATATTACTTCATTTCAGTTTTAGTGTATCTTCCAGCTCTGCAGAGCTCTGGTTAGTGTCTCTGGAATTATTGCTATTGCCTTTAATTACTCTGGAAGGGGTTTAAAAGTAGTAAACCTACAACTTTTTAGAGCTGAAGTAATGCTAGAAAATTCCTCTTCATTACAGTCTGACCTGGCTGCTTAGAAAAATAATGTAGCAGCATACAGGGCTCCAATTTACTGTGTGATGGCCTCAACAGACCAGAAAAATATCATAGGGTGAATGTGTATTATTGGTATATCATACTGACAAGCTGTTCTTTCCTTCCATGATGTCTTTCACGGTTTTTGGGTTGGGTTTTTTTTTTTTTTTGCTAGTCAGGAGAAGACGTGGCCCAACAGTTTCCTGCATCCCCTTTTTCCATCGCAGAATGAGCTTTACGCTCAGGCAGGCCTTACTGGGCTACTTTGTCATCAGATTGTGTAGGCATTGAAGCACAAATTGACAACAAAGAAGTGGTTCTTGGCTTTTTTTTTCTAGATACTACCATGGCCATTGACAATGAACGCTTCTAAATAATTCTTACTCTGCCCTAATCACTTATTCATTGCTTTTTGGCAAAGCCCTGGAAAGAGGCCTGGTGAAGGCTCTGAAGAAGCTGGATGACTATCTGAGAACCCCTCTGCCAGAGGAGATTGATGCAGACAGCACTGAAGAGGAGAAAGTGTCTAAACGCAAGTTTCTGGATGGAGATGACCTGACTCTTGCTGACTGCAACCTGCTGCCCAAACTCCATGTTGTCAAGGTAAAAGATGTCACGCGATGGTCAAAGAAGCCTTATCTGACAATGAAGTGCCCTGCTCTGACAGCCATGAGCTAAAGCCAACATGTATTTCAGCAGAGGTGTCTTAAGTCCAAGAAGAGCAGAGTTTGCAACACACTTTTGCTCCTTGGTATTTCCTACAGGTTAACTTAAGCAACTTTGTATTTAGCACATGGGGAAATTGCCCTATCTCTAATTAGTGGCAAAGACAATACTAAGATCTAGGTATCACATCTCTTTATTTTTACCCTGCTGCAAGTAGCAGCATATTTCATATTAATTAGTTCCTGCTATTTTTAAGAGAGATGTCAAAAATTTAGTCAGTTCCTACTCATTTGTAACTTAAGAACAGCAGTCCATCTTTTTGGGGAATATTTGTTCCAGCTGGTATTTCACACAGAGAAGTTAACAAATCAAAGTCACCACCGAGGTCCAGGATTTAAGATGTACAATGGTCGCTGGTATAGTGCAAGTGGTGTACATCATCTTGACTTCTAAATGTTGCATTTATTTAATTTATCAGATTACATGTTTCTTTAGAATAAAGCAAGTACCTGGCAGACCTTGGCAAGCAAGAAAACTAGGAATTAAGGCCAAGTCATGCATCTAATTTGGCTCCATGAGCCAAAACATAAACTGAGCCTGGAAGCTGACTGCACACATGCAAAAAATAGAAAAAAATAGGGGAAAAAAAAAGTACGCATAAGTTACCACGTAAGAAATGTGATAATATCCTCACAGGTCTAGCTCTTTTTTTTGGCTCGTCTTCATTGGTGATGTTGGAGTCAGACAACGCAAAATGAATATGTGGCCCCTTACTGGTTCCTGTCTCCTTGGGATGAAATGAAAGATGTCAAAAAAGAATTAAAATCTTTCTCAGACAAGCATAGCCATAGGATATTGCCTGAAAAGCATTTTACAGATGGAAGAAAAGGGTAAATTATTAAAACTTTTTCATTTGATGGAAGATGTGTGCTGGAAATTGTGAAAATCTTGACTTAAGTTGCCCAGCAGGTTTTATCTTCCGCATGTGTGTGTGAAGCATCACTGAAGGCAAGAATGCTTAATTAAATGCAGTTTAGGACAGGATTTGGACTTGCATATACCAAGTGGATCCTGGTAATAAAAACAAATCACAGTTATTTCTGAGAACATGACTGTCCTAAGAAATCTGAGATGGAAAACAGCTCTACCATGTGCTTTGAAAATAAAGGGGAACTCTCTGGCACATATGTATGTAATTTATGCCTAGGAACAATTTTATACTGTCAGAAAAATTAGAGATTGGAAGGACTCATTAAATCAGCTAATCCATCCCTTCCTATCAGCTAGTTCATTCTGTCACCACAGGATTATTCTATATGGTATATTCTTACAGGAAAACTGAAATATCCCAATCCAGCAAGCTGCTTAACCAACCAACTAGCTTTAAGCACAGATTAGTGCCATTTACTTCAATGGGACTATACAGGTGCTTAAAATTAAGTACACACTTAACTATTTTCCTGAATAAGGGCCTAAGTGTTTTTAGAAATCGAAAATTTCCCTTGATAGACAATTTCCTAGTCTAACAAGTCTTGAAATAACCATTTTCCCCCCAGTTTATCCTAATACTCCTGTTTCTAATGTCTTCTAAATCATCTTGTTTTCTCAGTCATGGTGCCCATACCACCCTGAATTTTTCCTTTGCATGAGCACGGATACAGCCTTCCAACAGCTGTAGGCGGTTACATCCTCTGACACCATTGGCCAGCGAAAATATGTTACATATCATAAAAACCAGAAATACAGTATATATAAAACACAATATAATATTAAATATAAATATAATAATTAATATGAAAATAAGTTATATATAATTGTTACTAATGCCTTTCTCTTAAATCTATCTTGCTTTTTATGATTCAGCTAATCAGCTCTTTCTTATGTAGCGTCTCAGCTTTAAGTAAGTGATGAACTTAAGGCTGGTAAAAACCACCAAAAAACAATATGGTAAAATTAATGAACTTCACAGAATCATAGAATGGTTTGGGTTGGAAGGGACCTTGAAGATCATCCAGTTCCGACCCCCCTGCCATGGGCAGGGACACCTCCCACCAGACCAGGTTGCTCCAAGCCCCGTCCAACCTGGCCTTGAACACCTCCAGGGATGGGGCAGCCACAACCTGTGCCAGGGGCTCACCACCCTCAGAGTGAAAAATTTCTAATCAAAATTTCTAATCAAAAATCTAATCAAAAAATCTAACCAAAATCTCCCCTCTTCCAGTTTGAAGCCATTCCCCCTCATCCTATCACTACATGCCCTTGTAAAAAGTACCTGCCCAGCTCTCCTGCAGGCCCCCTTTAGGTACTGGAAGCCCGCAATAAGGTCTCTCCAGAGCCTTCTCTTCTCCAGGCTGAACAACCCCAACTCTCTCAGCCTTTCCTCATAGGAGAGGTGCTCCAGGCCTCTGATCATCAAGGTACCATGAAAGTCATAAGTTGGTGACAGTAGACAGGCCATTGATTTAGAGCGTCCTTAGGCCAAGTAGGATCCTTGCAAGATAAGGGACAACCAACAGTCACTTTTCAGGCTTTTCTATTATAAGTCTCTGAGTGTCCAAACATTTCTCTCCTTTGCTATTAATTATATGAAAAGAAAGAATAAGAAGCTCTCTAAAAAGCAATCTGGAGATATATCACTAGCAAGATGCTTTTTTCCCTCTTTTATCTTTGGTTTAGATTGTTGCGAAGAAATACCGCAACTTTGAGTTCCCGACAGAGATGACTGGGCTGTGGCGGTACCTGAAGAATGCGTATGCCAGGGATGAATTCACCAACACCTGTGCGGCAGACAAAGAAATTGAGCAAGCCTACGCAGACGTGGCCAAGCGGCTCAGCAAGTCCTAACTGACCTCAGCGGTGGCTCAGTATTCACTTTTACACACTCTTCTCCTTGTTGCCTTAAGACATACTTTATCATTATGTTATCTGGTTGGCACCCCTATGACTTCACCTGTTCAAGTGTATTGGTCAGGGACAAATCTGCTTCTCCCTGGAGAAAAGGGAAGGCAGGTCTAGCATGAGGGGTGGAGACCCTTTGAAATCTGAACGCAAGATCTGGCTCAACTAGTATTATTCGCAATCAGTATTGGAAATGAGTCCACTCTACTAATTTCTTGTCTCATGTTGGGGGTATATCACTTGTATTCTTTGGAGTTTTAAAAATAGGAACGTAGCTGAAATTTCAAGTAAGAGAGTTAGGAACACATAGAACTGATTCTTCTGTAGGTTATTTCAAGGATGCCTTTTCCCCCAGTGCTGTTGAGAACCTCGAGGGAGTAGCATAATATGAGAGAGTGAGGGGGAAAAAAAGGAGTTTGACCCTAAAGGAGAAATTCTCTTAGCAGTTATATTTAAAAAAACTCTCTGAATGCATATTCTGTCTTAGCAGGCCCAAGAGTTTATAGGGTATTTATTTTTAACTTGGCGCAAGAGGGGGAAGCCTAAGTGAATATGTCAGACTTGCAGATGCTACTTTGCATAAAATTTGCATGATGCTGTTGGATCCGAATGTTTAAAGTGCAAAAGAGTGAATGAGCAATTGAGCAGGCCGCCCTTGGGAGAGCGGGGCTAGTGCCAAAATGCCCAGTGGATCTGCTGGTTGGTAGAGACACACAGACGTAGCAATAACAGGGGCAGCATATTGACTCCAGCGACTATAGAGGGAATTGGCACAGCTAACGAGACCACGTAGGATATTGTCATCTTGACTGTATGGTTGCCAGTTCCTTTATATTCGCTATCTTGGGAAACTTGCATAGGCAAGAGAAAGCTGTCACTGCACACAAATTCCAGGCAGGGGAAGCGCTTTCTTCACATTGGGCTCCAGATGGGTCACTTTCAAGCACTCATCATCTCACCCCAGGAGAAGTTTGTTCTGAGAGCCTCAAATAGGGCAGGCTAAAACAAAGAGAGGCACATTTCCAGCCAGAAATTCAGCAAGTATGCTAGCGGAAATCCATGCACGACGCCTTAGTCCCGCTCATCCAGGGTTTACCGATCCGGGTTACACGATTCTGGATTAGGATTGTTTTCTAAAATGGATTATTTTGTTCTATTTATCTGTAGCGTCTTCCTGACACAATCTGCTTTATACCAGTGATTATTTGCACGTTACTTTAGCAAATTCAGAATGACAGCTCTTTTGCATGAAAATCACATGCTCCAATATGTACAGCAGTGCACATGGCTCTTGATTTTCAGTTTGGGGGGATTTATCATTGTTTTCAAAGATAAAATAAAGCTGAGCTGTTACCCGATGTGACTCCCCTTCTGATCAGAGCTGCTAGAGCTGCACTGATTTGAGGGGAACCCCAAGCTGGTGAGCTGTGACTGCGGGGAACCTCGCAGCAGGCTTGTTTGCAGCCAGAGAGCTGGAGGACTGGAGACAACATCGAAAGCCAGCCTCTGCCGTGTGATGCTGATGACAATCTGAAGCCATCCTGTTGCTTTGGTGGGATTATTCCGCTTTTCACACTAACCCAGCGGGGAGCAGAATGTTGCTCGTTGACTGTGAAGATAGTTTGTGGTTGACTATTGCTTTGCATGCAACGGTCAATTCTTCTCTGAACTTTCCAAAACCTTGGAAGAAAATCCATGAACTCCCAAATCTTCCCCTAGAATGGGCTATTTTAACAACGGCTAGACTGGAGGGCAAAGGCTCACACTCTTTAAAACATTGCTGAGAAATCAGCTGGCTCAGAGAACGCTAATAGCAGCCAGAAAAATCTAATGAGATTAGAAGTGTCTGCGCAAGCACATGTGGCTTGTTAAAAACATTTCTTCATGAGATCGGAATTATTTGTGATTTTTTTTTTTTTTTTTTTTTGGTAAATTAAGGCATTTATTTATTTTTTTATTTTAATTGACTCAGTCCTTTCCGTCTGTCTTTCTGGTTTTGTTTTCACTCAGCACGCTGGTCAAGATGGCTCTGTCTGTTTAGAAAAGTGTTATTAGCAACGCTCTGCAAATTTGTTTCTGGTGAAAAGTCTTCTATCTGATTAATGGTCACTGGGATTTTTTTACTTTCAGTGTGATTTGGCTAGGAGCATGCCGATCAACAGAATCTACGTTTTTCTCAGTTGTCTGTTTCCAGGTTTGTGCTTCAATTAGTGGCTTTGCTTAATCACTGCTGCAGTGAATCTTTGAATAAAGACGCAGAGGCAGATGCAGATTCTTGCTCTGGGCTTATTATGTTTAGCTCCTTAAAGAAGATTGTCCAAACATTCAGCAGGTCTCAGGCAGGGTAAGTGAACCAGTTCAGGGTCTGTCCTGACTTCTTCTGTCTCTGTGAATCTTCACCGATTTGCTGAATCTTGTGGTTCTGAAATGTTCTAATCTGTCTTACTTAATTTTGCTAGAAGAGGGCCAAAAGACAGTTGATCTCAGTGACTTCAAATTGCATCTGTTTTTAAAAAAATATGTTTAAAAATGGCCGGGCTTATACCAAAAAGAAAACGAGCTTTTTGTAAGATGATTTGCATGTTCTTAAAATGTTTTTAGGATTTCATTATAAAACCTGAAAATCCCCAAGCTACCTTCCTTTTAATTAATAATAAAAAATTCCTTAAATATCTTTGTTTTTCTGATAACACCCCCAAAAACCCTAGATATAATGTATTGATCGATATGAGAAAGACTAAGTGTGACATTAAATAGTTTTCAGTTATTGTGCCCGTTCTGTGTGAATCCAAATCTCACTCTGCATCCAAACTTTGCATCTTACTCATAGCTCTGTTATGGGCTGATCCAAGATTATGGACAGGTTCAGGCATTCCCTGACCTTTGTTTGGGTTTGAAATCCAAGCTCCTGTTTTCAGATCTGTAACTTTCGCTCGCCTTTGTGCTTTTTGGCTTTAGCCATAGTCAGAAGCCGGAAATACTGGAAATCCTACATAGAAGAGTGTTTTGCTAAGATTTTGAGCTCAGTTCTCAAGACTTAGGATCCATCACCAGTGAGATTTTAAAGGGCTCCAGACTCCTTTAGGCAGGGTATTTCTGGTGACCTTCCATTGTATTTAGAATTATAAGTAATAAATATTAATCATACAGGATTGTATATCTACATTGGCAAGGCAGCATTTCTGAAAAGAATCTAAGTGACAAGACAGACATTGCAGATTTACAATAACTTTGTTCATAAATTTTTTTGCAAGATGTAAAGAAAGACATAGTGCAGAGGGGGAAGAAGCCAACAATGTGGATTTAATCATCTACATTTCAGAAATGCAGACCAAATGTCTGTAAAGATGTCCATTTCATCCAAACATTTCTTAGATATTTATTTCAAAGCTCCCTGTTCAGTCAATCCAACACTCCATTCATATTGGAACTAATATTGATTTTTCTTCTATTAGCAGTGGTATGGGAGTGCTACAGGATACCATATATTAGTTAGTCTTATTTTCTGTTAGACTGTTTGAATTTCCAAGAGGTCATCTTGCTGTACAGGTAGGACTAAGGACGTATCCGTTTTAAGACAATTTAAAAGAGGGCTTCTGACAAACTTTTTTTTTTTTTTCCCAATAGAAAAACTCATATAGCGATTATCGCTCTCTCAGGACTAGTGTGGAATATAGAGCTACAGGTTACCAACTCTTATTCTATGTTTGCATCAGCTGAAAAGCCACTGCCCTGGAGGAATGAGAGTCTGTATCACAGAGAAACTAGACATCTATGTTTCCTCCAAGGAAGTTCAGCTGAATTGCACACAGCATTTATTTTGAATATGTATTTATTTTATTTTAACCCCTTGCCACCTTTCCTCCTCTCTCGTCCCTGCTCAAAGCCATCTCCAAGTTAGCCGTAACCATTCTGCCATTTCCTCAGTGCTACGTAGCAGGGTGCTCGTGGATGGGCACACGGGGAAGCGTGTTCTAGCGTAACCCATCCGTCTTGTGGGATGAAGCAAAGACAGCCCCCTTTCTGCATTGACTGAGTTTGGCTAATTAGCTGAGTTAAAGGTACTGCAAAAATTTAGGCACTGGAAATCCCACTTATGTAAAGCCCGAGGAATACATGGAAACATTCACTTTCTAAAATGAATTGGTGGTTTAAAGAAAAAAAATCACCCCAACATCTTGTGTCCTCCTTCATGTGTATTCTTTTAAGCATCAGGAAGTTTGCATTTGTTTATTATTCTGCTAGATATACTCATTCTTCTTGAATTGCTTTTGATATTTCCAGTAAGATTTCGCCTTTCTGCTGAATCTTTCATCTCTTCATTAATTTTGATGTCTCCAATGACCTAGCAATTCCAGAGGAGGAGGAAAGCTGTGAGGTTCATACTTGTTGAGAAGTTGAAGGAGGTAATGATTTTCTTGGAGAAAACAGTATTAAAAGCATTTTTAAAAAATGTGTCTTTTCATCTGGAATACTTTAACCAAGAGTGATAGACTGTTTAGTCTGTACTGTGATTTTCAGCACAGATTTGAGCAAGCCACCATGTTTAAGGCAGCTTTGCCTAGGGATTTCCCCAGGATACATAGAGCTGTTCCCTCTGAGACACAAAATTTCCCATTTCCTTGGTCAAGAGGGATCTGCTGGGTTGTATTGGCACCGAACTATAAGAGCCCACTAACTCAGTGCTAGGCAGTGAAAATAGGGGTCCTATTCCCTTCTCCTCCCTTCTAGCTTGCGTGCAGGGAAAAGAGAAAGCATTAATCTGTTTTATTTCCTTGCCCCACATCCCAAACAACACTCCAGCCCTAGGAAAGCACAGAAACACCATCCAAGGCTGGCTTTCAAAGCTTGATCAGTCAGCCCATGTTTTAATGTCTGACCTGAAGGTCTGAAGAGCCCCGTGTAGCTCCTCAGGCACTCACCACGCAGAGTGACAGGACTCAGCAGCATCTCAGAGACCGCAGCAATCATGTTATTCCCCTGTTGCCCCAAATCATTCCCCTTTCACCATTTATTGGAGAGATGCTAAAGCTGAAAATACTCCCGAGGATGCACTTGAATGTGGTGTATTTTGAGCTGCGCTCATCAGCTAACCAGCTCTGAATGATGACATTGTCGCAGCTCAGCAGGTCGTGCCTCTGCTGCCAAATGGACGACCCAGCGCCCGTCGGGTGGGAAACGCCGAAGATGCTCAGCCAGCGATGGTGCAACTACGATGAAAGGTTTCAGTGCCACCTTTTCCGCAGCCCGGCTCTCTAGCTGAAGTGTGTTAGCAGCTCAGCTGGGGCCATGATCCAGCGCTAATGAGCATTTCTAGCTTGCAGCATGTGAATAGAGACTACTCATGTGTTTAATGTTAAACATGTGCTTGCCTGCTTGCCTGGATAGGGGCCTAAAAGTCATGACAGAAAAGCCTATATTAATGAAGAGCATTATTATTCTCTTTCCTTTGAAATCCGGTGGCAGAATTCCCAGTGGGGGAATTCCCAATAGGAATTCCCAGTAGAGCCCAAGGCTACATAAGCACGGAGACGTTTCAAGAGTGAAGATGTCCTCAGAGAACAGAAAACACCCAAGGAGAAAAGGAAGCAGCAGTGATATATAGGGTCTTATTAGAGAAGAAGGACACCAGCTCTGTCCCAGTGGTAACTGGAGGGACACCGCCAGTGCTGTCAGGCTCCATTCTGGTTTATCGTGGGGAGGTTCAGAGCAGAGCTGGGACCAGGCCACGCGGGCAGTGTAATGCCAAGGCATGTTCTGCTGTATCTCCGACCACACTCCCTATGGTGGTATCCCACAGCATAACGATGCCTCCATTGTGTCTGCCTCACTCTTATTATGAAGTGGCTTGTCTAAAGAAAACTAAGAAGGGTGGGGGATTTTTTTTTTATTTTTTATATATATACATGGAGTAAAAACAATCCAAATATGCTTTAATGGTTCTCAACATGATACTGTCAATTCTCACCACAGGGTGGAATTTGTTGGTGGAAATTAAATTAAATTAAATTAAAACAGAAAAGCTTGGCTATTGCTAATGGGTACTACTGGGAGCCCTAAAAGCAGTTTGCAGTGTGGAACCATAGCAGGAGTGAACATCCCTTAATTCCCAGAATCACTTGGGTTTCACGGGGTCATTTCAGCCTATTCTGCTGCACTGCTGAGAGGTTGCTCTTTCCCCGTCTCCCTAGGTCTATAAACTCCCAAGAATTTGGGAAATGGCTACGGGCACCACATTAATCTTTTTCTTTTTCACTTTTTTTTCCCCGTCTTCATTAAATTAACTACTTTAGTTTGGAAGTAAGCGATAAGTAAATAGAATTTGCAAATGGCAGATTTTTCTGCTTTTTCATTAAGGAAGTTTTTAAGAGCTTTCAGGAAATGAGAGGTTATCCCCAGCTTTGGGTATAAACTATGGTATAAAATATATATATATAAGTGTGATTTTAAGCAAGAAGACTACAGTTTGATTTAAGGAGCATGCTTAGGACTAAACAAACAGAGTACCCCAGAAATTGCAATAGGGATTTAAGATTCAGTTCCAATCTCCATTGGTTTTTTTTTTATTATTTATTACTGATTGTACAACATAGAAACTATATATATATATAAACTTTATTTAACTGCATTATTTAATTCAAAAATTCTTTAAAATGTGTTGGGATGGAAGGTGGCATAAAGAGGAAAACTTGTACTCTTGAAATGGCACTATTATTTCTGTCTCTGATTTTGTTCCCCCTGGAATAAACAAGAGCCGCACCATTTAGTTGTGTAGAAGCAGGATCTCAACTTCACACATCCAGATAGTTTGGCAGTCTCTTTGGAGGAGAGGGTAATTTGCTGTTTAGCAATCTGAGTCTTGTGGTGGGCACAGCGCGTTTCGGAAGGCATCCGGGACGGTCCTTGGGTGTGCGTTGCTTGTGAAGGACCACAGCGAAGCCCCCGCTGTTATAAAATGAGATTAAGCCATCATGAGATGCGGACTGGCTAACCCTGAACCAGACGCGTTTGCCTGCAGCGCAGCCGCTAAATTGGTCTGACATCAGGAACCGCAGCGTAAGAGCTTGGCCTCAGAAGTGAGTCAAAGCAGCATCTTTGTCACCAGTCATTTTCTATTTATAACGACACAGATCTATTTTATAATCACGGGGAGGCACAACAGGAGTGGGCTTTGTTCTGCCTAAATCGCATTTCTCGTGCGGGTGCGTTTAAACACAGCCTTTGGCCCCTTGCCGCACACCACACACACCCAAGGCGGGCAATTCTGGCACAACAATGTACACCCTGTCGTGCTTGAATGCTCAAAGGCTCCGGCGCTGAAGCAATAAACTCCTGCTAAATGGCTTAAAAATGTTCCCTTAAGTGTGCTGAGCTGCCACCCTGCCTCACTTCTCATTTCCAATGCCATTTTGTGTCTAAGCCTTGGGCTTCAAATAAACCAGGCGTATATTGCATTGTTTAGTGCTGGAAGTTACTGGGCATTATTAACCATAAGAAACCGGGGGGGGGGGGGGGGGGTTCTCTCCCAAACTCCCACCCAACCCTCTTTCCTAGTGCAAATCTGACTGCTTGTGCATGTGACTGTATTTTCAGAGGCTGTGAGTCAATTCCCAATAGCTGCTTGGTTTGGTTTCTGGAGAGTGGGTCCTCATCTGTGCAAATCCTCAGAGCTATGATGGTAACCCCCCCTTTTTTTTTCTTTCCTTTTTTTTTTTTTAAAATTGAAGGGTCCTGCTCTGTGTTGCCTAGAAATTTGTGATCTAGTGATCAATAGATTTATTTTTGTAGTCTGACTGTTTTCAGTTCTAAAGCCTGAAGATCAAAACCAAGCTGCAAAGCAAGATTTGGGGGTGAATGGAAATGCTTTTTTTTCCTCAAAACCCCGCTCATTTTCGAATCCCAACTCATTTGGGGCACAGTCCTGGTTACCTTGAGGTGCATCTGGGGTTGAAAGAGAGGTAGGGGAGCCAACTGTACATGCTGCTGTTCTTCTACTGAGAGAGGATAGCAGAAACTAGTCTGGAAGTCCTAAGAGGTATATGGACGTATTTTCCATCTTCAGTGTGAAAGCAACCTCTACAGGGACCTCAACAGCCCTAAACTTACCCTCAGTTGCTTAAAAATTGCAATGACATTGAAAAGCAGAATTTGGGATGTGAACAATGACGTGACGATCCGGTGTGGTACCTCTTCAGGGCATTATGCAGGCAAAAAATAATTCATTTGAAAGGATGCTCAAATTTGTAGGTGCTGGCCCAGGCCCAAGTTCAGGACTGGGTTTTCTCCTCCAAAATGTCATTAAGCTTAGAAACACCTAATGGCTGTTGGGATTGTCACCACCTGATCTGATGGGGTAAACGGAAAATCAGGGACTCGCAAGAAGAAAGCAGGAATGATCTTTAAACTCAGACCTGGTAAACTTCAAAGAAAAGTCATTTATTTGTAAACAGCTATTTTATAGCGGTTGACAGTGAAAAGTAACTGTGCATCTAGGGGTCTCCGTCAGATAAGAAAGAAAGACAGGATAAATCCCTTCGCATACTTGTGATTTTCAGTTGAGGCACATCCTCTTTTAATGGGTAATTTTAGATTAGACTGTAACCTTTTTGGGGTAAGAAGTATATATTTCTTCCCTGTATGTGCAGCTCCTAACACAACAAGAGCCTGATTAGAGCCTTTGTGTGCTGCTCTAACCCTCGTAATATATAATAATAAGAATGATATAAATAAAATGTCATTGCAGTTCACCTTTAATATTATGATTGTGCGGCTGTACTTTGTCAAGTGTAAATAAAAATCAATGTCCTTTTTGTATAATAGGCAGCATATTTTATTATTGAAGAAACAGTTAAATCTAATTTTTAAAAGCAAAAAAGTATCTGGTCATTGTTTCATTTTAAGCTTTTGGATAAATAAGCAAACATTTCTTTTGTATCCTTCAAATGAGTATGTGTTAAACAAAGAAATCCACCTTCCTGAATTGGAGCTGTTTATAATCTTGTATTCCAAGAGTGATTAACACCTGATAATTTGAATAAAAGTGGTTTATTTTCTCATTGGGTTATCCCTGAACTTTTGTTTAATTTGTTAATTGGGTTTTTTTAAACAGGCAACATTCCCTTGGCTGCAAGAAGAAAACATGCGCTCGCAGCTTGAATGCAGCTATACTCATCACTGGATCTAAAAGTCGATTTAATAGAAATAAAGGGAAAGACAGAAAGGACAAGTAAGCTATGTCGGCGCTAGAAGAAGAAACATGGCCAGGATATAACTCATGCACTGTCCGCCAGATGTTGGTGCCATATAGTTAGTGCATCTGGTGGCACCATGTAGGACCGGACCAGAGAGTGCTCTCCAAGGCAGAGTCCAAGCGCAGCAGACGGGGTATGAGAACTGGTGGGGTTATAATACAGGTCTATAAAATAGTCGATGGGGTGAAATGAAACTGATTATTCAGTATTTCTCATATCACGGGTTAAATGTTCCTAATGGGATAATCAAGCAGCAAGTTTAAAGCAAACAGAAAGACGTGCCTTTTTACACGGTGCATAATTAAACTTTTGAGCCCTTTACTGGAGGATTCTGTGTAGATCAGGATGAATATAGAGTTCAAATATGAAGATGATAACTTCATGAAGAACAGTTCCATTAAAGCTGTTAAACATGAAAGTTTGGATGCAATTTCTGGGTCAAGAAGTCCCTAAATACCAGGGCTGGGAGAAGGTCCAGGGAGAAGTAGGTTTCCATCTGCTTCTGCTGCGATAGGTTAGACACAGCTGAGGTAGGGCTGGGTGCCTTGGCTCCAGGATGGCCTTTCTGATATTATGATACACAAACATGAGGTATTATAAATTTTATTCCAGCCCAAAACTTTGAATTTAACTTCTCCAAAGTAGACCACTTCCAGAAAGGCCTTAGAGACAGAGGCTCTGAGTCCCTCTCACATCAAATGACAGGGAATTACCATCCATCTGAAACAAAAAGAGTTCATGATCAGCCAACGGCTGCAACTGGAGAGGAACAAATAGGATTTCTCCCACTTTACGTGTCAACTTTTTTTCTGCTCACCAAAGACTGTACTCTTGGGGCCACATCTCTCTAGTACCACATCTCTCTTGACATGACGTGTGCTATAAAACCGAGAATTTGTTTTAAATTCTTCAAACCCAAGCTTGTAAGAATCAGCCTAATGTTTCTGCTTTAACTAGTGCTGAAATACTCAGCTGTGCAGAACTGTGTAAGGCCAGGGCCTTGGCTCACTGCTTTTGGACTAAGCCCTCAATGTGCAAGCACCCAGGTGCACCTTCATAGCAGATGTGGTCTTTCCCTTCTTTTCCGATCGTGGCAGCATGGAGGAAAACCAAGGCAACGCTCACCATCAAGCATATCAAAGAATGAATAAATAAGGTAATGCAATCCCTTTTTCACCTAATTTGTAACCAGTCCTGAATGGAAGTATAGCTTTGCTGTTTAGTCACTCAGCTGCATGAAGGTTGACTGTGGCCAGCACTGCGATGGGTGATTGATAACACTGCCATGCATTTTCTCATGGGAACCCACACCTTGCACAGCTCACAGAATCACAGAATGGTCAGGGTTGGAAGGGACCTCTGGAGATCATCCAGTCCAACCCCCTGCCACAGCAGGGACACCTCCAGCAGTGGCACAGGACGGCGTCCAGGCGGGTTTGGAATGTCTCCAGAGTGGGAGACTCCCCCACCTCTCTGGGCAGCTGTGCCACTGCTCTGCCACCCTCAGAGTAAAGAAGTTCCTCCTCATGTTAAGATGGAACTTCCTATGTTCAAGTTTGTGCCCGTTCCCTCTTGTCCTATCACTGGGCACCACTGAAAAAAGACTGTTCCCATCTACCTGGCACCCTCCCCTAAAGTATTTATAAGTATTGATAAGATCCCCCCTCAGTCTTCTTTTTTCTAGACTAAAAAGCCCCAAGTGCCTCAGCCTTTCCTCATAAGAAAGATGCTCCAATCCCCTAAATTAAAATAAATCTCCATCATGTCACGCGTTGCCAGAACCACATGCATGAGACTGTGTCATCCTGATGAGCGCCTCTGAGAGCAGCCAGCACTGAATGCTCCACAGGATGGTGCCGGGAGCTCCAGCACTTGGGGGTTGTCATGCTGACCAAACACAAAACATGTTCCACACTGGTGGTGGTTTTTTAGTGTTTATTTCATTAAAAAGAAGTAGCTGTAGCTCTCACTCCTCTCATTATGCAAACAAACCTGACTCTGGTCTCAGGCTCTCTGGACACTGGTCTAGGTGATATTTTACGGTAGCGATTGCATCAGGTCCATCAGGCACTGCACAAAATAAGAGATTTCTGTGCATGAGTGATTGTGATTGCAGACCTGAATGATGAAAAATGGGGTGAGTAACAACCTGGATCACTCATCATTTTTCCTGTCTTTATTTTATCATTCCTTATGCATCTGCTCTGAACAAGCCAAAGCTTTCCCCTTTCCACAGCCGTGTCTCTGTGCTGCTGGTCATTTTTTTGGTCATTCAGTCTCTGAAGGATCGCTCTACCCAGCTAATCGCTCTATGTGACAGGGATTTGTACTGCTGTCTCTCCCTGCTTGCCACGTGAAAAATAGAGTCCTTAGTGGGCTCCACGGAGCTGCTGGCACCTCTTCCTTCAGGGATGGGGTTGGGGGGGGAGCTTTGTCAAGGAGGGTTTAGTTTGGGTTTTCTTTTTTATCTCAGTACCTGCTGTAACACTCTACACATCCTGCTAGACACGCTGCAATCAGTCCAGTCTGCGCCAGGCAAGAGTTTAGACATTTCAGGTGTCATCCATCCTTCATATCTCGTGCATGCCTTTCCTTTCATGAGCCCAGCAGATGCCTTTAATTGCCAGCCACTGCTCTTGGCTTTCCAAGAAGTAGCAGAGGAGCTATGGAGTCCCTCTGGCGAAGGATGAAACAAAGGGGCCCAAGCAGTGTTATGACATTTTCTTGCACTGAATTGGCTTTGGGAAGAATGGGCTCTTTCCTCCCGTTAGATAAGCACAGAAATGTTAAGCAGATGCTTGCAAAAACATCAAACAAATATATACTTAAAAAAAAAAAATAAATATAGGCTATACCCACATGCCCCATAATCTGGCCAATATTCAGCCACCGGTAACAGTATCTAGCCTTTCTCTGGTGAAGCCTGGAGGAAAAGGGAAAACCCGCAGTCTAGTCACTCCACAGCAGGACTGCGACTGGCTCCTCCGACACCGTCGTCCCACCGGCAATGCCAGCGGCTGGTGGCCAGTCTCCAATCCGCCCTGTTGTTCCGGCATCTAGAGGGAAACGCAGCCCTTCTCTCCTGTGTGTTGTGTGTACACTCCAGGGGCTTTAATCTGTTTAAGTTTCTCCTTAAATCAGCATTGCTGAATGTGAAGGGGAATTTCATGCCATAGGGAAGAAGGTGCAGCAGTCTGGAAAGCCTAAATTGCAAAAAAACCAAAAAGAACGGGCGTTTTCTCTAGTGCTTAAGTAACCCTTATGCTCCTGATTTCTAGGGCAGAGATAATAGGGGGGATTTCTTCTAGTTCCCTGGCACAGGAAAGCCACAGGTTTTGGGAAAAGCTGGGTGGAAGTATATTCACTGAGAAGTGTGAGAAAGAATTTATTGCAAGAAGTGCCCCTTCCCTCAACCCTTTGTTAAAATGGTATGAAAGAACATTACCGGTGCCAAGGGAAGGACTTCTAAAAACCTGCTGGAGTTCAGGTCACCCGTGCAATCCTCGTTCACCTCCCCGTGCGGGTGGGTTGTGGTACCAGCTTTCATCGCCTTGCGTACCACATCCTGCGCAGGTCCTGCCCCGTTCGGCACCCTGAACGGGTGATGCAATTTGTTTTCTCCGCAATGCGTGGTGCTGAGCCGTCTTTACTCCTTATTACTCAGCCTGTTAGGAAGCTCTTTAAAATAGTCGTGGTATCATGTGCTTTCTACAGCAGCGTTGTTTGCAACTGCTTCACAAACGTTCATTAGATCACTCCCTGTATCCCTGAGGGGGGCAGGATGATGTTTCACAGCGTGGGAACCAAGACCGGGAACTTCAGATAGGAGTTTTCTTTTCACTTCGGTTGCTCAGTTTCACCTATTTAAGACATGATTTTTTTTGGCAGTATGTTGCGCTGCACAGCAACTTCAGGGTACTGTTGTACCAACAAATTCAATGTGCTGGGAAAACTCCCAGTCTCTGGGACAAACTGGGACAAAATGGCTCTTGTCCATACTGGTTTTACCCTCCTAAACTGGATGACTGCCTGAAAACTGCTTATTAGAAACAGGCCCTGGACAAATGAACTTCCAAACGATGCTGGGGACAGACTAGTTTGGGAGGGTGCTAGGTGGCCTGAGCCAAGAGGGATCTCAGTCCAGACATAGTTACATATATATACATGTGGTGTATATATACCTATATACACTAAGTACTAAAGGCAGGTCTTTGGGGTGCGTTCCTACCGCTTTCAAGTGCAGCTGGGAGTGCTCAGAGCTCCTGCACCTCAACTGGTGCCACCTCGGGTGCCAGTGCCACCATAAAAAGTAGCAAATTTGGCTCAGATGAACAGTAATTGGTCTTTCCTAAGTTCGGTGGGTTTGACTTTGCAAGCACAGTAATGTTTTAGTGTAGTTTCTCTTTGTAGAATGTTTTGTGTGCGTGTGTGCAGATGTATAGGTACGCACATATGTACATCTCTTTATACATCTGTATGCATGCAGGTATGGTAGCATCCTTCCCTCCGAGCAGCATTTTAATTCTGGGTATCTGTAGCAATCACAGAAAATCAGTGCAGTAAGTATTTGAGCTGCCAAAGTGGACCGGCTGGCTTTTGCGCCGTGTCTCCACTGAAGCCCAAGTCCTAGGGAGGTTATTTATCACACAGCAGCAAGAGTCGTGCTGCCATGCCCGTTCGGCCGGGAAAATTCACTATCCCTTGCCACGGGGCGTGATTCCCCAGGGAGAGCCCCGTGGCTGTCAGAGCCGGTTGGATGCTTTGCTCTGCATCCAGCCAGAGTAGCACTCATATTTATGGTGTATGGGCTTAAATCTTTATTCATGAAGCAGCAGCTTTAGCTTTTCATTGTCAACGTGGATGTTGAACTAATCAGAAAGGGGAACAGGGGAAGGGTGGGCACCGGAAAAGAGGAGTTTGTGGGAACATAACAATGTTAAAGAAAAAACTCTGCTTGCTGTCAGTTAAGTCTTTCCATTAGTTACCTCTACCATTATGGATTCATTTTAAGATCCAGACTTCAATATACATAACTTTAAATCACTAACATCCTTCATGGCTCTGTGATTTGCTGGTTCCATATGTAGCCTCTTGGCCCATTGCGTTGGCACAGGTTCAATTCTTGTTCTTCCTTTGGGTTACGGTTTCCTTGCTTTGATGGGGGGATTGGGAGGGGAAGAAGAGGGAAAGAGCAAGAAAGGGATGGTGAGACAGAAGGCAAGTGATGGGGGAGAGGGAAAGCACGGGAGGAAAAGAGAGCAGCAAAAGCAAAAATAGAGATAATAGAGAGAGAAACAGCTTAAAATAAATAGGAAGAAGTAAAGAAACAGTGTGGAAAAAGCAGAAAGAGGAAAACAACGAGAAACATTGTCGTGAGCAGCCGTCCCCATCCCACTGCTTGCGGCAGCGCTGAGATACTGAGGAGCGGGAGGAGAGGGCTGATACAGCCTTTCCTGAGTGCCTGAAATGGCAGTGCCATGCTGCTGCTCGTCCCCGCGCAAACATGCTCAGTCCCCGCCTGAACTTTATAATTAAGCTCGCTGAGATTTTGCTTGGGGTCTGGGCTGACAGCTGTATTGAATTTTGGTTTATTGTGTGATTTATCAGGGCCGTCGATGGGCGTTTGGGTGATTTAGTGCTGCAAAAATACCTTGGAATGCAACAACCAGCAATATCTGCATTATTAATAACAATAATAATAAAGATAAATGTCCCTCCCCAGAGCTTTCGATGGCCATGCCACTCAATTTAACATTTTAACAGTGGCATGTGGCCTCTCCATGGCACCTGGTAACGTCTGATGGATTCGAGCAGGCAAAGAAAAGGTTATTTGTCAAACGCTCAGCCTCAACTGTACAGTATTTTGAAAGCTCCAGGTCAGAGCAGCCTGAGCCGCATTCCTGTCCCTGACATCCAGCGAGACTGAACTTTGTCATGTTATTAAGCTGTCAGCAGCGCTGGGGCGTTATTTAGATTTCTGGTGGGAACTCCTTGCACATGCTTGGGGTGCTCTAGTGGGATTATATCAACACCATTGTAAAACACACACAAATGAGCTGTGCTGTAATTACCACATGAAGACCTCGCTTGGCTGGGTTAATCAGCAGAGAATGGAAATACCAGATAAACACAAATGGGCCACCAGGATGTTTATTCCAGTGGCAACAATGCCATTGTTTCCTGCGAGACCAGCCTGATTCTGGGGCTCCTCTGGCAGCCAAACCACCGGCTGCTGAGCATTTGTGCCACGCATGGAGGAGAAATGAGGGGCTCCGCTTCCTCCCCTGCTCCAGGGTCCTACAGGCATGACCAGCAGGATCGGAGATGGGAAGATGCAGAGGGTCCAAGAAGGGATTTAGGTGATGTGATATTCGCTGATGTTAAAAAAAAAAAAAAAAAAAGAAAATGGAAAATGTTTTCTCTACATTTCTCTACATCCTTGCACCAGTTCCACTCAAAGATTTGCTTTGCATGAGACTCTTGTGCCGACCAGGTAGGACAGAGGGTGCTTTCTGTGCACCCCTCCCCTCAATGCTCTCTGAAGTGGAAGGGGCAATTACGGCTTTATCAGTTCCAGCTGCCCTTCCGAAAGGGAACGCTTGGGAAAAGCAGCTGTCTGGGGTGTTTTGTTCTGTTGGTTGCCATTCAACAAATCACATTTTAACGTGCTTTTACGGCTCACTTTTCGGGGATAGATGCAACCTGATTTAAATTGACTGCACTGCCCAGCAGCCACAAGCCACAGTGGACAAGGGGGACCATGGTGGCACCAACCATGCTGGGCAGTAGAGAGGGCTGAGAGCCTTGTTCACAAATCCTGCTTCCTCTGCCCAGTGCACCAGGCTGGTGCTGTAACTCACGCCACGGATGGTGGTTTGCTAAGCAAACTACTGAGCTGATGAAAAATGTCCTTGTCCCAGGTGTTTGCTACAACCTCCACAACTCTGTCCATGGAGAAGGGGTTGGCTGAGCATTCCTGAAGTCAATGATGGTGTCTATATGGAGTCGTTTGAATGAGCAGTGATGATGGTTGTGCACAAGCCTGCCTAGCTCCGTCAGGAGGTGACGACTGAGCGCTTGGTTAATCCCATCCTCTGGAAAAACTACAGGGAAGCAGAAAGGATGGTGACAAACAGTGGATGTGTAATACCAGCATTGCTTGGCACAGCAAGCTTTGAAAGAGTTTTTCCACACATCCTAACATCCTATTATAATAATGCAGCAATGTAATAATGAAAATGTATAACAATCTATGTCAGTAGTATAATAAGTGCTTGAAATGAGTGTGCCACTCTCATGAATTTGCAGTCCAAATGGGATAAAGATGTCTTACTGGAGTCTCCATTTGCAGAGAGAGGATTGTCCAAAGATGTTCACTCATCACTCAAATGGCCAGGTTAGGAGGTCAGCCCTCATTTCCTGGGACAGTAATGGAGGAGGAGGAGGGAGGTTGGAGGAGGAGGGAGGTTGGACTAGATGACCTTTAAAGGTCCTTTCCAACCCAAACTATTCTATGATTCTATTCTATGATTCTAAGAAGCACCAGACCATCAGTGCCTTCTCATTCCATAAATAGAGTCTTGCAGGGAGGTTTTCTCCTCCATGGACAGGAAGTGGAGAGGAAAAGGGTGGTGTTGAGCTGCAAGAGAAACCTCGAGACTGGGGAGAGAAAACCAGAGTGAAAAATGAGTGGTGTTTCCTCAGGGTCTTTTTGCCATCCGCTGGGTCTATGGAAAAGTATAGCCAGACCATGCTCTGAAAAGCTCCTCTCTGAGTCACCGGGTGTCCCTGTCTTCCCTCATTTTTGGGACCATGTAGGACACCAGAGACTGAACAACCATGACAATTTCATTGCTGTTTCTTCCTCCCTGCTCTGTTTGCCACTTCTGTCTGTGCCATGCCCCATGTTAGCTCTTGACCTCACATCTCATATAGCTGTTTGAGGTCCACCATGTTCAGCATTGGGGCTAAAAATGCAATTGATAAATAATACTGACCAACAAACCCTTATCTCCTCAGTGCCACCACCGCTATAGCAGACAAAGGAATGGACATCAGAGATCCGGTCCTCTCCTGCCTTTATCCACTCCTTAGCAAGACCAGTGAAATCCTGATGTCGCCCAGGAACACCCTGAGAGCTGTGAGGGCGGCTCATCACCTGCAGGGACCCAACCAGGAACCTCTTGCAGTGCTGGTGACTTGGGGTTCCAGGGGCACAATTCATTTTTATCATCAGTTTTGGAAAATTTGAATGCACAGCTCATAGATCTTCTGCGTGTGACTCCTCAGCTAGGGACTCTTCCGAGCAATGTCTATCCCAGATGAAAAACATTTTTCAGCCAAACAGAAATTCTTATTAAAAAACGTAATCTAGTAAAAATTTTCCATATAAAATTGCTGGTTTGGACACACACTCAAAACCCCACCAAAACAATTAATCTTCATTTACTAAACAGGATACCAAAGTTAAATATCTCATCCAAAGTCAGTATTTGGAAATGAAATTGCATTTTTAAGTAAAATGACAGCTTGAAAGGAATTGTTCCTTCCAGTGCACTGAAACAGGCAATTTTTGGCTGACAGTCGTCATCACCTTGCCTGCTTTACTCATTTGCTGTCCTCTGACACGTGGACTGGGTGAACATCCTTATTTGTGTGTACCGTGGCAAATAACACAGGCGACCCACAATTTTACTACTGATGAAATATAGATAAATGTTTTCTGCCTCGGTCTCAGGGGTGGGTGCAGGCAGCCCCCAGCTTCTTCTAATGGGTGCTCAAAGCTGGCCAGGTGCAGCTTGGATGGGATCTTTTGTTTCTTTGGCTCCCACTTGAAAAAAATGCATAGTCACATACTTATCCCTAAATCCAAGGTGGAAGTCAAGGGGATTATATGGTCTGTTGATCTGGGACAGAGTTTAGCATGTGCTTGAGAATATGCTCGTTTGCTTTACTGAATGGGACATTTCCACCAAGTTTAAGGAGAGTGTGATTGATCTAAGGAAAAAAGCCAAGATAAGGGAGAAGGTCGGTGTCACTGGATGAGGGCGACACAGCAAGAGAAGCGCCTTCGCGTAGCTCCGTACTCTGAACAGCACTGATCAATGCCTTTAAAAGTCAGTTCTTCTTTAAAGTGTCTGCAGCCGGACACTAAAAACTAGTGAAAAAATAAATCATTAGGGATATTTGAAACATAAAGATATGTAGACAACAGAGTTTGGAATAATGAGGAGTTACACAGCGATGAATTGTTCACTATGTAACCCACATTTTCCTTGAGGTTTTATAAAATATCTCAAGCGGGAAAATAAGAAAATAGACACCTTTGCTTCCAGTATGCTTGAGCATTGCATGTTTCATATTCTGCACTACCAAGATTTCTTGCCTTGGTATTTGCTTTGTCTTTGCCATCAGTCAGGATCTTCTGCAGGTTCAGAAGAAAAGGCATTGTATATTATTTTCCTTGTAGCTGGAAAACCAAAGTATTTAAGAGAACATGTAGAACTCACTTCAAAAAGAGGGTTAAAAGTGTTCCCCCGCAAAAGGGAAAGTATTGTGACATTTGAAAGATTATGCTTCCTGGGACTCAAGGTTTTTACCAATGATCTGCATCTGTAGCCTTTCCCAAAACACTCTATCATCAAATGATTCAATGTCATCATCAAAGAATTTTTGGCTACTGGCTTTCCTTTAATAATAGCTGAGAAGTTTAATGAAAGGAAAGATCTGCATAGATTTCTTCCTAAATTGGATGAAATCCTGCCTTTTTTCTTTTCCTTTTTTTAATTTCTTTTTTTATTTTTTGTAATATTTCTGCTCAGAGAAAATTATAGCCTTTGGTGCCAGTGATGTGCTCTGTATGTTTTGTTTATTACAGTGGTTTTAACTGGAACCACGGGTGAGGGAGTATCATTATAAAATTCTTGATACCCCTGATATATTTGTGCAAACATAGTTGTGGGCACCGAAGGCAGTGGAGGAGATGACATTTTCAAAGCGTTTTCTTCTTATTTTAAGCATCTGCTCAGCCACTCAAATGCGGTACATGCCCACATGCTCTCTAGGCAGTGAGGAACCAAGGTCCTGGTTCAGACCGGACATCTGACCTCGTGTCTCCAACTCCACCTGAGTTGAAGCTGGTTTTCTGCAGCTGCCTCTCCAGCTGAGCCGTGGCTTGGTGGCGGTGCCCCGGTGGTCAACCCCTTCCTGGTCTTTGCCATCACTGCGTCAGAAACATCATGAGGAGTTGTGTGGCTTCTCACAGGAGGACAGCCTGGAGTTGTACAAACCAGGAGTGATTGTTGTTTGTAGTAAAAACTTCCTGGGCATGTCGGTTACACACATGTGGTGGTTGGGGGGAAGAGGTGGTTGCACCACCTTTGTGAATAGCGAGTGTTGGGTCCCAGGGAGCTACAAATTCATGCCATGTCTGCAGTATCTGTGAAGATGAGCCCTGGAAATCAGGCCTGCTGGCGGTCTCTTTGCAGTTCTCTATTTCTTTATTTACTATTTTCTAGCACTGAATTGCTTCTGACTCCTCGAAGGGCTGCAAAAGGTGACAGCTGTGGAGGAGACAAACAAGGAACCATTTGAAATGCAAGGGGCCGGGTTTTCTAGAGCCAGGAGCTGGATTTCTTCCATTTGGTGTCTACAGGCTGGGCCAGATTTTCCAATGAATTCAGATGGTAGCACTGGGTGTCTCCCACCAGGACACTGGTAGCTCACTCTGCAAAAATCTTCACTGACAAGGATGTTAAACCGTCTTACAGACCTCGCTGCTGCGAATCACAGATCTTGCTTATTTATTTGTATTACTCTGAACCATGAGGATCAATTAGCTGATGGTGATGCAGAGGGTGAGTAAGCTGAGATTTTTGCTTATCTTCAGGAACTGCTGTATTGGTAAGGACGGCATGTTGCCTCTGCAGAGCCCAGTGCACCTCGGTGTGACCCTGCAAAGTCAGGGGCTCACACCAAACCCTTCAGGTGGGCTTGTCCTCATCTAACTTTGGCCATCCCAAACCAAGGTGTCTCTGCCACCAGTGATGTGAGATGAGGACCTCCACAAAGCTGTTTACCTTGCTGGTTGTAGACATGTCCCTTAGGATGGGAGGAAACACCTTCTTTTCCAGAGGACGATCTCAGACTACACATTTAGCTTTATGATGGGTCAAGTCAAGTGAGAATAATCTCATGTGAAGACGAATGGGACTATGGGTGGCCTGAACTGAAGCACTGGCCTTGCACACTTTGCTGGATTGGGCAATCAGCAGCTGCAATAACCAATCTTCAAGATTATCTGCAGTTACATTCACTGAACCACCCCTCTGAAAGGGACAGACTCTGCTCCCACTCCAGAAAGGCTCCTCTCATTGCAGTGCCATAGGTCAGCGATTAGGAGATAAATAATTGAGAACACATTTGTCCCTCCAGCAGTAGAGATAGCTGCCAGCAAAATGTGATGAGTAGGAAGCAAACCAGGCAAGAGCTGTAGACATCTCCCACTGGAGCCAGGAGAAAAGCTCTTATTGACGTCTCTGCAAATCAGGGCTGAGCCAGATGAGGGCTGTGAATAGAGAGCCCTGTGCGCTGTAAGGTTGTGTTGGTCTACAACCAAGGAGGGGAGTATTCTGTAGCCTACAAGATCCCTGCTGGGCAGCACAAAGACAAATTTCTCTTTCATCAGCACAACTGGAATTAATCTGGATTTGTTCTAGTGCAAAAAAAGAAATAAATTCACTTTGTATATTTCCCCGCCTCTCTCCTTCACCCACTGCCTGAATATGCATTAAAAATGAGTCCTGAACCCTGTTCTGAAGAAGTGACAACTTGAGGTCCACATGCTGGAAGTATTTGGGAAACATTTATATGACAGGGTCATCATCTGAGACAGAGAAGAAGAGGCAGGAGGAAGGAACAAAACTCTGAAGAAAGGAAGGAAATCAATGAAAGACTGCTTCCTCAACCCTGGGATAGATTTAGAATAAGTAAGTAAATACCTCGTTGACTCAAGGCATCTTGTTAGGAGGGGCTCTGAAAGCAAAATGTGAATGAAGAATGCAGTGTCTTGAGAGAGCAATAGTGTTTTTGACTACTTTGGTTGATCCATGTCTTTATGTTGCTGCTGCTGCTATTGTTTTGGGGATTTTTTGACCAGAGATGTGTCTTCACCTGTGCTGACAGATTAAACGGTGCCAAAAAGCATTTTCAGGTGTAGCCCCTTGGTTGTCTCTGCTGTTAAATTGCCTGAATTTTCCCCAGCCTGCTTCTGGCTTGATCCCAGCAGGGCTCAGTTGCAAGCTGGGAGCCAGTGTAGAATCGGAACCATTCCAAGTAGCAGCTCAGATGCAGCTGCCCACTTTGTGGGAGACTATGGACACGGACATCCAGTGAAGCATTGGTCCCATGTTTAATGTACTGGTATAGATGCAGTCTGTGTGTTTATGGTCAAAATGAAGTAAAATATCTAAATATATAGCCATCATAAACAACTAGAGACAGATTTCTGGAGAAGGTGTTGGGGTGGGAATTCATTGGACAGCTGAGAACCAGGGTCCTGCAGTCCTGCCCCTCCGCTGGGCTGGCTCTACTGTGTGTCTGACCCCTACGTGAGCTGAGTCATCTCTGTAAAGGCAGGAAATGGTGCACTTTCACACTTTTTTTTGTTGGATACATCTTTTGTCACTTTAATGTGCTGAATAATCTCAGTAAATGGTCAACGAAGAAGTCCTGGGGCAAGAGCTGCAAGGCTGGGGCAGGAGGGGGACCGGCGATCAGGCACCACAAAAGATAACGGAAAGGATCTCCAAAGGTCTCAGTGGGACTTGAGCCTGGGCCGTGAATATCCCACTGACGCTGGTGAGATCCCGCAGACAGGCTTACACACCTTCCTCATCTGGGACTCCCCATTCAGCCGGTTCATTTTGTTGCATATTGCCTTTTCTCTTTCCTCTCACAGTCTATAAAGTATTCCCATCTCCCCTTTCTCTTCTCTGTTGTATCTTGGCCTGTGTTCTCATAGGGAACACGCGTATTTCATGAATGTGCAGTCTTGCACATGTATTCCTCGTGCCAAGTATGAGCCCATTCTGTATCAAAACCAGTCATTTATGGGGCGGGGAGTAGTCAAAACCTTACTATTAATAGTAACTCCTGGCACTTGGCAGTGAGTGTTCAAAATCTCTGGATGCTGGGAACATATAATTCATTGCAACAGCCTCAGACTGGCCCACATGAAGAAATCAAGATTTAATACAATACAAAACCCCTATTCTGAGGTTGCATCCTATTTATCTTAAAGGATTTTCTCTTCCAAAAGTCCCATTATGAAAAATGATAGGAAAAATGCCTGTTTTCTGCGGTCTTGTAGCCATTTCTTGTCACAGTGAGGAGAGATCAGCACTTCCCATGAGAAGCGACCAATTCAACAAAAAAATACTGGAAAAGGAAAACCAAAACAAAGCAAGTGAACCCAACATGTAGGCATTATTCAACACAAAAATACAGAAATGGACAAAACTAGGAAAATTCCTAGAAAATTAAAAAAGGTTGGGAAAAGCTGGTTAAAAATCAAAGGAAAAAGAAGAAAATTGGTTTTTTTAATTCCTTTTTGAGCAACACCCAGTCAATGATTTTGCAGAGCTTTACTCTTTTGGGGCATTCTTGAGAATGAAAATTAGACTTACATCCGTATTTACTAATATTGTATATCACTTCTGTTTTAGAATTTCCCAAATAAACAGGGCTGGTAAGTTTTGCTCTACTACCTTTTATCAATAGTACTTCAGGATACGTTAATGCTCTGTTAAGGGCAAGGGAACTGAGGCACAGAGAGGCATTAATAAGACAAGTACCAGAATACGGAATATTTAGAGTATATCTCCAGCTTCTTCACTCACAAGTTTCCCATGAGACAATACCACCTACTTAAATTAAGACTGTGTTTAAAGATACATCTTGTAAATGGAAGTAGATCAAAAATCACTGGTCTCCTGTTGTACACTGGTGTTAAGGAGTTGACTACTGGCAGAAGATGAAGATGTTTACAACTATGAACTGGTACAACTGTGCACAGTGGGAACAGCAAAGCAGTTGTTTCCATAATCCATGCATTGTTGTCACTTATGGATTCAGTTGAAAAAGTGATATTTTTCTTTGCCCAAGATTTAATGAAAAATGAATATTCTTCTAGAAATTTTTTTTTAAAAATTTGAAATGTGGACAACATCAAAGGTCTCAGCCAGTCCAAATGTAGAGAAAAACTTAGAGGGCCTGGGTGGCTTGGGGAACCCAAAATGTCATTCAGGGTCTAACTGTCACTTGGTAGATCTTTCTCTACCCAGGCTGACAGTTCCCACCACACCAGGCATGTTTACCTGTTTTTTATGAAATAAATGCTTTTAATGGACTTAGTGCCTTTGCACCACGGACCTTCCAAAGGAAGGTTGTACAACTTGATTTTCTCTGTGTGTTTTGAGGGAAACAAGAATCATGAGTTGATGTTCATGCTGGGAACAAATGTCCCAGCCCCATACACTACCTCATCTTCCCCCTCTCTGCTCCTGCTGCTGTTCCCACGTATGGTCACTTACTTTGGCAGGTACGGTAATGCTCCTTGGACTGGTTTGGGTAAAATAAGACCTCATTTTGAATTGCCCTTTACAAGCCCCTTCTTGATATACAATTTCAAGGGCTTTCCAGTGTGTTGTATCTGTAAAAATTTCTCTTCAGGGTACATCTTTGCTGGGAGTGGTTCTTTCAAGGACTGCTTTCTTCTTGCAGAAAAGAAATATTTCATTCGCAAGGTCTGAGTTAAAAGGGACTTAATTTTTCATCCTGCTGGTATTGGGGAGTTGATTGGAATAAACCTGTTCTACCTTAGAAGCCAAACCACATGAAAAGGAGAACTGCACAGGGAGGCAGGAGTTCGCTGGTAGAATTGGCAGTGAGGGGTCCAGGCGCAGTCGTTCCCAGGTGCCCATCCCGCCTCTCTCTTGGGGTTCACCACCCTGCTCTTCTAGTGACAGGCTGGTGTCTTCACACAAACCCACCTCCACCAGCTGCATCAGTTCATACATGGGGATGCAATAGAGCTGAGGAGGCAGAAAGCTCATTGCGCGCTAGCTGTAAGGTGGAGGCTAAGGTGGAGGTGACACAGACCATGGGAGGTGGCATTCCCACTGGCATCTCTCTCAGAGTCCTAGTTTTCCAGCTCTTTCTACGTGCCTTGCCCACTTGCACCAATGAAAAGAGTCAAAACATGTCCAAATCATTCATTCAGGTCAGGAGGACATAGCCACACTCCATGCAAGCATGTGATTGCCTCTTGGCCATTAAATGGGACATTAAAGCTATCTATGAATGTCATAACAATTTGGCTCAGATCCTTGATGGATCAGGAGCAGCAGAGATGTATATGGTCCACCCCCACCCACTCTCCTCTCAGCAGCTCCATATTCACACTCCTCACAAAAGTGGGGAACTAAAAATTAGGGAGGTGTGTTGCCTCCAGAGAGGATGCGTGATGGTCTAGCAATGCCTAGCGCCTGTGGTTCTGGCACCAGAGGAGCTGACTGCCGCACTTTCACCAGCGGATCACTCAAGGCAATGGAGAATTCAATTCAGGGAGAGTTCAGGGAAATTGCTGTTTTAATAACAGGGCGGGAGTTTTCACCCACCTCTTTCACCCTAGCCTGAATGCTACAGAGAGTAGTTATCTGTATGAATTGGCTCCCTCAGCCAGTCTGAGTCATTTTTCTGAGTCTTAAGTTTTAAGGGATTTTTTGTGGCTACACATTGACTCTGGTTTTGTCCCTGGCATCCCCACAGGAAATTCAGCTCCACAGTTTTGGTGTCAGACTCAGCAAAACAGCCCTAGACTGAGTGGGAAGAGTTAGACCCTCTGGGAGAACAGAGACAGCGTGCAGAGGCAGGGTGAGGAGAGGTTGCCCCGTTGCCCTTGTTATTCTAGTTTTGTGGATAACCAGAAGGTTACAGCCTTCAGCACTTCTGCCAGTCAGAGCTATTTTTAATTAAAAATAAAGCCAGGAAGTTTTTAATATGGACAAACCAATAACGGGTTGTGTCACTGGCAAGTTCTAAAAATTATACTGCTGAGCCTTTATTAAAAGACAAAACTATTTTGCCTACTTTCTTTTTCTTTTTTGCTTTTTCAGGCTTTTAAAAATTTTTTCTAGGTTCAATCATGGGCCCAAATATTAAAAAGTACTTTTCTTGCTGAAGACATCTACCTATAAACTTGTGCAGAAGCTGACAACCCAGTCTGGGACACTGGTGCAACACAGACTTTCACGTATGAACTGAGAAGGGTACGGTCAGCAGTATGTTCTACACTCAGTGACATTTCCCTGTTATTATCATGTATTTGTATTTTGGTCTGCCGTCCAAAAGCCCCACAAGATATCAGAATCTATGTGGTAGCCCATCAGTGATCAAATATGAATTAACTGGAAGATGTGTAAGGAATCAGCTCAATAGAAAGCAAAAATGCATGTGATGAAAGAAATTATGTATTTGGCTGGAAGGAGGTTGCTAGATCAGTTTTTCCAAGAATTATGCTTGTCATTAACCATTTCTTAAGAAAGAGCATATTTAATGTGGTCATTAGTCACTCTAGCACAAAAGACTGTTGAGATTTGCTGATGACACAAAGAGAAGGACTTGGGTATCATGCAGGGAGAACTGATGTCCTGAGGGTGAGAAAAGCAGAAATAGAGCAAACCAGAAAGATTTCACTTTAGAATTAATAATGGCAATTTTTGCTAAATATCAGAGCCATCAACTGGAAGCAACTGAGATGGGAAAGGCATTAGTTTATTACACAGAATCACATAGAATGGTCAAGGTTAGAAGAGACCTCTGGAGATCATCTAGTCCAACCCCCAACTTATTAGCTGATAACACATTTATTCGGAGCCACCAATGTAATGGAACCAGAATAACACAGAAATCTTCCCAGAATGGAAGATGTTCCCAGCAAGGAAGATGTTTTAACACTGTCGTAAAAGATCTGCAATATTGCCCACTTTCTGGGTCCCCATTGTCGTGTGGACAAGCCTGAGCAAATCAACCCTGTGAGAGCAGACTAAGGGGTACCACTAAATGCACTAGTCTGGGGTGCAGAAACAGCCTCACCACGTTTGCACAAAACTTTCTTCAAGCCAAATCAGCTTTCACCTGGCACGTGGCTGGATCTGAATTACCTCTTGCAGGGCTGTGAAAACAAATCTCCTTGTAGGCTCCTCTCCATTAACACCTTTTGCTGGAAATGCAGCAGCACCTTCCCAGCGCTGCTGCCCTACAGTTGTCCGCTTCAATGTGCCAGCAACCTCTTCTGGAGCATCCGACACCAGTCACGCTCAGAGACGTGACCATGGTAAGATGAGCAGCTATTTCCAGTTTGGCAGCCTGGCAATTTTTGTTTCCCTGGGAACTGGCAACTGCCCACATACACTCAGCCACTGTGTAGGAATCCATAATTAATGTCACATTTGCTCTACCATCAGTCTAGACACATTTGTCTAAACTATTGTTTTTAAAAAAGAAATAAAAATATAAAAAATGTCAATCCCCAACAGACAGGGAGTAGAGAGTAAATAAAGCCTGGCAGGCTCTTTTGCCTTTGATCACTTTTGCTACATTCCTAGTTTTCTTCTGAGAGGATCTGGCACAGATTTGCGAAAAAATGATGTTCTTTATCTTCTTTGGCTTTAGAGTTGCCTTGCATTAGTTAGGATCACACAACAGAATTGCTGTTAGAGTTAAATAAATTAGCCACTGTGTTTAGGGTTTAGCAGAGCCACGTTGTATGTTACTTGGGCACCTTTTGCTGTTGTGTTATTCTGATGTAATTTCCCCAGCCTGCAAATGTCCAGAAAGGTTCAGAAATAGTTTCACTTATTTCTGAACTTTAGTCATTTGTGAAGTGTCATACTGAAGGAATAATATTACAGGGGCTTTTTGGATCAGAAGTATATCATTAAACATTCAGATGAGAGCACGGGGAAAATTTCAGTTGGTAGGATCCTGAGTTGATATCTTGCTTTATAGCAAGTTAGGATTTGTCCTTTAAAAATTACAGTAAAGATGACCATATAATTCCTCAATACATTGTTTTCTAACAAAAAAAGAGAAATAACTTTTCTTTCTTTCCTTCTTTCCTTCTTTTTCGTTTTTTCTTCCCTCCTCTTCTCATCTCTGTCTTTCTCTTTCTCTTGTCTCATTGAATTTCAGTCCTCTAAAGCTGTGTGGGTAGCTTAAATCACTCATCTAGGGTTCCTTAGAAGCTAACGGCATATGACATGCCATCCATTATTTTACAGTTGTCTCTTAGGATGGAATAAGGAACATTGTGAGGGTTCTCACTCCTCTCCATCATTTATACAGGGAACCCAGGCAAGTAACTTAGATGTCACCTTAATTCCTAACTTCAGGCATTTATAGATGTAGATATCTACCAGTGAACTAGTTGTCTTGACTCCCATTATAGTTAAACTCTTATTGATACAGTCAGTGGAACCTTGGGCAAAGATCCTCTGACCAGACGTAGGTGTCTACAACAAGGTGAACCTCAGTCTAAAGGTCACTGGCTGTTGGGATTAAACCTCCACTGACTAAAACAGTGGTCTGGATGCCCAGCACACATGTAAATGTGTCCTGAAAGCACTTTGGACATGATTCATCCCATCCTTTGTGTCTAACTTATAATAAACAATTTAGGTGAGGGTTCCCAACTGTAATACTGATCTGTAAGCTACCAAATCACTCTGGAGAAATGACCAACCCTCACTGTTACAACTGTCTACCAAACTTTATCTAATCTGTAAAGTTGCCTGCAGTGAATTTTTTCTTGAGATGGATGAGTTAGAATGACCTCAAACACATTCTTTACAGATCATATCTACCTATTTATAACATTTCAAAGCTCTTATCAATGTGATATCACCACAAAAGCCTTTTAACTGGAGACAGAGAAGAGCTGGCTTTTGTTTTTAATGCATCCAAGCATTTATGCCACCCTCATTCACATAGTTTCTGAACATTTAACAAAGGATGCAAACAGTGAACTGTGATAGTCTGTGTATTTACTTTCTCTCGTTTTTACTTTCTCTGATAAGAAATATAGCTTTAGAAAGCTCTCCACACAGCTCTCCTAGCTGTACTCTTGTAAATATATGGTAAAATTATTAGTGGATTTGAGGAGAAAGATCAAGTATTTTGCAAAAACCTGTCTTGAAGTGACAATAACGCAAATCATGTAAAATTAGGGGGAAACCTATCGTAAGCAAAGTTTGTGCACAGTTTCTGTGACCAATTTTTTTTTTTTTATTTTGTTGTTTGGTGACAGCCTTTCTATATTTCTGTCTGAGTGCATGGGATTTGAGAAAATTAGTGATTGTAAGAGAAATTTTGAATGGAGAGGTGAAGGAAGGAAAGTCAGAAGAGTGAGTGATTGGCAAGAAGCACAGTGTGCGGAGATAACGTTTTCCTGATGCAGGTAGCCTAGACCACGCCTTAAAATGAGGCTTGGTTGGAATAAATTAAGTTTTCCTTATTAAAGTAGACATTTTAATAAAAGCAGTGATTCAGTTCTGTTCAAAATTTATACTTTGACTGAAAAGCTCAGAAGATTTATTTAAGGACTGTTTGTACACTTTAGGAAAATTTTGGGGTAAAAAAAGCATCCTCAGTGTGGTCTCAGTTTTGTATAACTGTTGCAAGCAAGTGTTCGGCACCCCTTTCGTACCATCTCTCCAAGAACAAAGCTCAGGGAGCGTGCTGAAAGGCCAGGGTGTGTCTTCTAATGCTCAGCACAACACAGGCCTACAAATGTACACAACTTTCATCCAGGTATCTAAACGTCTCCCCGGTCTTCTACCTCGTGCACACACACGTGCACTGGACCCCTGTTCCCTTTCCCTGAGTGAACATCAGCAAGGAAACAATGGCCTGCAAGTCGGTCGAGGAATGAGACATACAATTAGCAGTGAAATAAAAAACAGCTGGTGCAATTGAATAGCTGTTATTCTGAGCACGTGAACCTGAAAAGATACTGTTTATTTTATAAGACAAACAAAATTTCCCTTCTGTTTGATCTAGAAGAGCATCTACCATTGGGAGCTGTCCGTTTTCATTTAGTCTTTCTGGTGCCAGGGCCAACTGTGCAGAGTTATAAACAAAGAGCAGAAAGTATCACTTTCCTTGTTAATTTGACAGTAAACAGTACTAATTTGACTGTGCAGCTGTTTATTGATACCACCTCCCCAACAATTCAATATACAAAACAGTAGCCAGTGTGCTGGGACTGCACTGTTTATAAAATTCAAGGAGCCAGAGTGGCCACAATATCTTGTTGTAAAGCGGACATCAGGAGGTACTGAGATTTGTGTCTTTTGCCTTGTGCCAGGACAAGCTGTGGAAATGCATTACTGAGATCAAGCAAGGCTCAGGGACTTGGGTCTTTTTAGTCTAGAAAAAAGAAGACTCGGGGGATCTTATCAGTACTTATAAGTACTTAAGGGAAGAGTGCCAGGGAGATGGGAACAGTCTTTTTTCAGTTGTGCCCAGTGATAGGACAAGAGGTAACGGGCACAAACTTGAGCACAGGAAGTTCCATCTTAACATGAGGAGGAACTTCTTTCCTTTGCGGGTGGCAGAGCACTGGCACAGCTGCCCAGAGGGGTGGGGGAGTCTCCCACACTGGAGACATTCAAAACCCGCCTGGACGCCGTCCTGTGCAACTGCTGTAGGTGACCCTGCTGTGGCAGGGGGGTTGGACTTAGATGATCTCCAGAGGTCCCTTCCAACCTTGACGATACTGTGATGCTGTGATACTGTAATCTCAATAGGTTGCAATCTAGACGGGTGTCTTCATTTTCTTCATGGGCGTCTTCAAGATGGCATTTCCAGAACCATTTCTTATTAGTCTTTCTCTGATTTCTGTGAGGTCAATGAGACCATTACCATCTACTTCTGTAACGTCTGCTCAATGAGCTTGCAATATCTCGATGCTGAAAATAGGTCTTATGTGTTTAATTATAAGACATGCTTAGTATTAAAATAGACTAAATGCTGCATTGTATAAAATAGTGACTGGCAATATTTGTGCTGAAAAAAATGAATCTGACTTTGAAGTTGCTCCAATGTTGTTGTGAGATAAAAATGGAGGAGAGGGATCATGCAGAGGCACATTGATTTGCTTATATAAACACGTACATCTGGGTTGATAGGAGCCAGACTGCAGTCTTCACCATCAGCTCCTAGGATGAATGTCCTTAGATCATCCATCATTAAGGGACCATGAAGGCAACCCCTTCAATCATCAGTTGTTTTCTTGCTAAATACCTTCTGTTTAATAACCTCCTTTTGGCAGGATTTTAATCTTGTGCTGAGATGCTGAATCTTCTGCTCCATACCATAGTCCTAGGTTTCTCATCTGAAATCTAATAAAATTATGGCATTAGGCTTGCAATAAGCAAATACTTTCTCTTCATTTTTCAGCATTACTCCAAGGATTTATTATGTTACACTTCACACCTGCCGGGTTCAAAGGGTTGAGAGATGGGTTTGGGAGCCAGCGCTATACTCGCTACTTCTACTCTATGATACTTTATCTGCATTACAGCACCACTTCCCTGAGCCTATCAATTCACAAACCACTCCACATGCTCTTATGTACTAGTAAAAGCTGAGTGCTCTTTACAGCCTCTCTTCTGTATTTTTAAGGGTGAAAATAAGAGGATCACAGAAAGATTTGTAGTTCCACAGCGGATGAATAGTGGTGAAAGATTGTACTTTCTATCCTTGGTCCAGTCTGGTGAGGGACATTCATCATTATTCCCAGTTGTGCTTGCAATCTGAGGACTTGGTTGGAAGATATGGATCATGTACAGAGTAGTAGGAGTGTAGGAGTAACAAGTAGTTACTCCCATGAAATTTCATGAGGTCACACTCTGCAGATTTCATTCAGGTGACAGGGGTAGTGAATGGGGCAGAGATGTCCTAAAGCAAGAGTTAGCCTCTAATTCTCTGCCTCACTTACTGGTTTTGAAGATATGAATGGATCAAACTGGACTCAGAGGGCAGTCTTTGATGTAACACTTTGGCTCTGGTCATAAACAGCAACAGTTCTGGAGCCCGTAGTTCACTCCGACCATCTCTTCTTCCTAGTAAAGTAAACAAGATGTTTATGTACATAAACCCACAAAAACTTTTATTTTAGTATGTAGGTGAGCATTTGCCATTGGTTCATTGGCAACCTTTCCAAAGCAGAAATACTGCAACATGCTGACTGTGGTGCTACTGTGTCTTCTTGATAGTGGGTGTTTTGGGCCTTGAAAACTGTGAAGAGTGGACAGGGGGATCACAGTGGATTGTGCCAGGGCTGGACCATTATGACAGACTGGTGGGGCAGAAGAAGTGTGTCTTGGAGGAAGCAAGGAAGCTGCAAGTGGCCATTTGTGTTCTGGGAGAAGACCCAGACTGCTGGCTCTGCCTGGGGTGTGTGGGTAAGTCAAGGATCACTTTTCACGGAATCACAGAATAGTCAGGGTCGGAAGAGACCTCTGGAGATCATCCAGTCCAACCACCCTGCCACAGCAGGGTCACCTACAGCAGTTGCACAGGACGGCGTCCAGGCGGGTTTTGAATGTCTCCAGTGTGGGAGACTCCCCCACCTCTCTGGGCAGCTGTGCCACTGCTCTGCCACCCTCAAAGGAAAGAAGTTCCTCCTCATGTTAAGATGGAACTTCTTATGTTCAAGTTTGTGCCTGTTACCTCTAGTCCTATCACTGGGCACCACTGAAAAAAGACTCTTCTCATCTACCTGGCACCCTCCCCTTAAGTATTTATAAGCATTGATACGATCCCCCTCAGTCTTCTTTTTTCTAGACTAAAAAGACCCAAGTGCCTCAGCCTTTCCTCACAAGAAGGATGCTCCAATCCCCTAATCATCTTGGTAGCCCTTTGCTGGACCCTCTCCAGCAGTTTCCTGTCCTTCTTGAACCGGGGAGCCCAGAACTGGACACAGTACTCCAGATGTGGCCTCACCTGGGCAGAGTAGAAGGGGAGGATGACCTCCCTCGACCTGCTGGCCACACTCTTCTTGATGCACCCCAGGATGCCATTGGCCTCCTTGGCCACCAGGGCACATTGCTGGCTCATGGTCATCCTGTTGTCCACCAGGACTCCCAGGTCCCTTTCCACACAGCTGCTCTGCAGGAGGTCAGCCCCCAACCTGTACTGATGCATGGGGTTATTCCTCCCCAGATGCAGTACCCTACACTTGCCTTTGTTGACCTTCATCAGGTTTTTCTCTGCCCAACTCTCCAGCCTGTCCAGGTCACGCTGTATGGCGGCACAGCCTTCCGGCGTGTCAGCCACCCCTCCCAGTTTTGTGTCATCAGCAAACTTGCTGATGGTACACTCTATCCCTTCATCCAGGTCATTGATGAATATATTGAACAGGACTGGACCCAGTACTGACCCCTGAGGGACACCACTAGTTACTGGCCTCCAACTGGACTCTGCACCACTAACCACAACCCTCTGAGCTCTATCGTTCAGCCACTGTTCAATCCACCCCACTGTCCATTCATCCAACCCACACTTCCTAAGCTTGTCTGTGTGGATGATGTGGGAGACAGTGTCGAAAGCCTTGCTGAAGTCAAGGTAGACAACATCCACTGCCCTCCCCTCATCCACCCATCCAGTCACGCCATTGTAGAAGGTTATCAGATTAGTCAGACATGACTTCCCTTTGGTGAATCCATGTTGACTACTTCTGATAACCCTCTTTTCCTCCAGATGCTTGGAGATGATGCCCAGAACAAGCTGTTCCATCATCTTTCCAGGGATGGAGGTGAGGCTGACCGGCCTGTAGTTTCCCGGGTCATCCTTCTTGCCCTTTTTGAAGACTGGAGTGACATTGGCTTTCCTCCAGTCCTCAGGCACCTCCCCTGTTCTCCAGGACCTTTCAAAGATGATGGAGAGTGGCCCAGCAATGACTTCCGCCATCTCCCTCAGCACTCGCGGGTGCATCCCATCAGGCCCCATGGACTTGTGGGTATCCAGTTTAATTAGTTGTTCTCTAACTTGTTCCTCTTCAACCAAGGGAAAGTTTTCCTTCCTCCAGACTTTCTCTGTTACTTACAAAGTCTGGGACTCCCGAGAGCTGGCCCGAGTGGTGAAGACAGACGCAAAGACGGCATTCAGCAACTCTGCCTTCTCTGCATCATCTGTCACCACAGCACCCGTCTCATTCAACAGCGGGCCCACATTTTCCCTAGTTTTCATTTTGCCTCCTATATACTTAAGGAAACCCTTCCTATTGGCCTTGACATCCCTCGCCAGGTTCAGTTCGAAGGCTGCCTTGGCTTTTCTCGTTTCATCCCTGCATACCCTGACAGCATTCTTATATTCGTCCCAAGCAATCAGCCCCTTCTTCCACAGACTGTAAACTCTTTTCTTCCACCTGAGCTTTTTCAGAAGCTCCCTGCTCAGCCATGCAGGTCTCCTGCTTCCCTTGCCTGATTTCTTGCTCTTAGGGATGCACCGATCCTGAGCTTGGAGGAAGTCCAAGCAGCAGTGGCCATATGAACCACAGTGCCAAGCTGACACCAAAGGTCGTGCTGGGAAGGTGGCTGGGCTTGCAGAAAGGCATGTTGGGAGGGTGGGGCTGGCACCGAGGATGCCTTTTCCTCACAGTGGTGGAGGGTGCAGAGGCTCTCTCCAGACAAGGATAACTTCCATCTTTTTTTCATTTCTGCTTGTGAATTTGGTCTGGAGCTACCAGATGCTGGCAGAAATCTTCAGCCTCCCTGGGGCAGTAAGGGAGAAATTCTACAGAGATGCCATCTTCCTGGTTTTATTTTCTCAAGAATAATGTAGACGTGACCTTTTTTGGGTGGCCATAGCCCTGTGACACACTGCCAGAGTGTAAAGCATTCTGCAGAAAAGCTGATGTCCCCATCCAGAGAATACTCAACATACACAGATGACATGCAAAAGTAGACAACATGGGCTGTCATATTTGAGAAGCGAGTATAATAAAAACAAAGTTAAGACACTCCTTGCCCAACTTGCATGATTTTTAATACGAGATTTTTGCTTTTGCCTTTTAATTTTTTCTTACCTATTTTGTAAATGCTTCCTTGGAGTGATGACTGATGCTGTATCAGCCTTTTGGATGAAGGATTGTTTTAAAGATTGTAATAAATACTTGGAAGAATTCATACCCCTTGATTATGCCAAGTTTTGATTGGATCACTCTCACTTGGCAGACATGGTGATATCAGCTTTGATTTTTTTTAAAATCACTGTTGCCCAATTTTCAAAGTCAACAGTTTGATAATTAAAACTATATGTATGGTTATTGGGCTGAAAGGGAATTTAAGTGTATGCATGATACCTTTCTGTGCATTGGTGATTTAAGGTGTAGCAGAGAGAGTGAGCTGAAAACTGCTTACCACCAAATACAAAGAATTCAGAAAAACAATATGGGTGTACCAGCAGAAATACTGTGACCCCATTTGCTTTGGGATTTTTCAAAGAAATTGAAAGAAAAAAGTATTTAATGTCTGTATTTTCCCCAAAAATATAAATAAAGAGCCATCCTGATGCTCTTCTTGATTCTTACCTCGTGCAAAATCAAGAACTGCACAAACCTGATCTGTGGTGCTCATGACAGGTAGCTGCTAAGATGTTCCTGAGTTCTGTTGGGTCAGGATATTAAGGTGTCACCTCTTGTGATACAGATGAGGAGCACTGCCAGTTCTCAGGTTGGTCGTATGTTTGCGAACAAGTAGGGATGTACCTCTTATTATGTATACCCTGAATATGGTTGCAATAGTGGTTTAAAATCTACAAGCGCTGCTGAGAATTGTTCTTCCAAGTGAGCCTGAAAGATGTCTTCTCCTCGCTGAGTTCAGCCATGCTTGTCTTAGCTCGAAAATGTACTTTCCTCCTCTTCCGGGTTTGTATTTGGGTGGCATCGATAGTAGATGTGCCCAATGCTGGGTCCTGTGTCCAACTGGATCCTGAAGTGGCATCACCAAGTTCATTTTGTGGTTTTGTGCTTTCCCTACATGATACTACAACTTCAACATGGGTACTTATGTCTGAAAGGCAGAATGTTTCTTACGGCTGAAAGCTTACTCCATACCGCTTGCTTGCTCTTTCATACCACTTTGCATATCATTTTGTATCTGCTGGAAAGTAAAGAGCAGTAGCAAGAAAGCTAACGAGTGGTTGTAGCAGTGGTCTGGTAGTGCATCTACCTAAATCACTTGTGGAGCCCAATTAATAATAGCAAGCCTGAAAGAATGGTCTAGCACTTATCTTAAGCTGTTGCAGTGCAGCCCTTGTATGTCCCTTTCCACTCGTTTTTGCTCTGTGTATGTTGGCCTGTCTGTTGGCTCCAGATATGAAGACCAGAGCTTGGACTTGGTGAACCTGCCTTGGGTTTGGGTCTCTCGCCAAGCTTTCATAGGAGCCAAGGCCTGTTGAGCATTTACATGACCAAGGTCTTAAAGATCTTTGCAAATGATAAATTACATACTTTTCAATACTTTTCTTTTGTTGTCTTGGCCTCAGAACACAGTTTTCAGGTTTCTCAAGTTCCTGTAGATGGCATCTGCAGGAGAGCTGTCCCTAACTCTAAATTACCATCTAAACTGTGAGATTTAAGCTCAGGGAGCCAGGAACAGGAAGGGTCCTCTGAGTTGAAACTAATTGGATCCATGCTCTGATATCCGTGCCTGTTTCCAAAAGGGTATAATGATTCCAACCAGACTGTTTGCTCAGTGTCAGTCTGAATTTAACTTCATGCTACTTCGTTTTATTTTAATTTGACATTATTTTCATGTTTATTTTACCTAATAAGTGAATCATTTAACTATAAAAGACTCATTTTGGAGGGTTAAGGGTGGAATCTGGAATGGGTGAAGCTTGGAATAACCACTGACCTGCTCGATTATGCTGGAGTAGGGCATGAGCAATGATGTCACGTCAGGGAGGCAAGCCAGACACATAGGGGTGAACAGGCCTGCCAGCCTCCCTTCCCCATCATTGGAAATGTCAGCAGACTTGTTTGAAGGGCAGATGCAGTTGAGTTTGTGCTAAAGACACCCTGAAGTCCCCACCAATCAGAATGCATTGATGTTATGGTTGAATTTCACTTTGAAGAATGGATTTTAAGAGAAAACACTGTTTCACTCAATCTGCAATATCGTGATATAAATGAAATATGAGACTTTGAAGGTGGCTTCTGATTAAGTAAACGTCACCTGAGGGGTACACAGTCTGTGATTCAAGAAGTGCACTGTGAAATTGGGACAAACTGTTTATGAAAACTGGGCACTTCCATAATTTCTCAGATTATTTTCCAAAATAAATTGTTAGTTGAATTTGAGATTCTTTAACAGTGAATTGAGTTATTTCTGATATAAGCTGTTCTGAAGGTATAATTTAGCAACAGACATGTTAATGTCTCCTGACTTCAAGGGAATTCGTTTCCTTTGTTGTCAGTTGAGGTGGGATTCGTCTTGTATAACTTTAGAAAGCTACAGTGAGAGTACCTAGGATATCCTCATCTAGAATATCCCACAATATCCTCATTGAGGATAGTTACCCAGGCATCTTCTACAAGCAAAGGAAAGAAATAGGATCCCTTGGGGATTGCTTCATCTAGCTTATTTTTGTTATCTATATCTGGAAGCGATATATCATGACTTAAAAATTAATCTGTCCTTATTGACTACTGAGGGTTGGGGTTGTTCAGCTGGGAGGAGAGAAGGCTCCAGGGAGACCTTACTGTGGCCTTTCAATATATAAAGAGGGCTCATAGGAAAGGTGGAGAAAGACATTTTACCAGTGTTTGCAGTGACAGGACAAGGGACAATGGTTTTAAACTGAGAGAGGGTAGTTTAGATTGGACATAAGGAAGAATTTTTTTATCATGAGGGTGGTGAGACACTGGAACAGGTTGCCCAGAGAATTTATGGATGCCCCATCATTGGAAGTGTTCAAGGCCACGTTGGATAAGGCTTTGAGAAATCCAGTCTAGCGGAAGATGTCCCAGCCCATTGCAGGGGGGTTGGTGTGGATAATCTTTGAAGGTGTCTTCCAACCCAACCCATTCCATGATTCTATGATTCTGTGACTATGATGAGAGTCCCAAGTGACTATTTTCGTGCAGAAGTCTATATTTTAAGTGTATACCTGTGGTCAGGTGAACTTGGACCTTGTGGTCTAAAACTGAAAACTTTGAAATAATGTGGTCTGACCCACCGTACATAAAAGGCTGTGACAGTTTACTTCATCACTCCTGTCCTGGGTCATATCTTGCCTGGCCAAAGCATAACTTTAATGTAACTACTCATATTTTCCAGAAAAGCATCTGTTGGTGGTCTGAAGACCTTGTGCACAGACTGCACTACTTATTTCTAGAGCTCTACTTAAGTCTGTATCTGCTAAACTGTCTTTTGTTTGACTGGGATGAGGTTACTGAATGATCCAAATCACTCGATATTGAGGCTCTGTCCTCATTTATTATTTAGCCACCTGGAAAACTTTGCGTAATTTGAAAATTTTATGAGCAGCAATTTCTATACTTGTTTTCAGAACAGTGATCAAAGCACTGAATGACATGACATATTATATCAATCCCTGTAGGAGCCAGTGGATGCACCATATTCAAAACTAATTTCCTGTTGACATTCCTATTTCTGAGATCTGTTGGTTAATCATTTCTTAATCCACTTAACATCTGTGCTATTAAGACTGTGCAGTGCTCATGGTTGAAGGAGAATGGTGGCACAGTCAATTGACCTTACAAAAGCCTATATAGCTCATATATCTCAGAAGATATTATTATAGATCAAACGTGTTGTTTCAGAAGAGAATCAGGTTAATTTGAACTTACTGAGTGGCCCCAATTGCACCTTATTTCTAAATTTTTTACTTATCAAATCACTTTTCTGCATTGCTTTTATTTTGCCCTGAATTGAAGTCATATCAGTCTTAGCTATCTGGTTAGCTATCTGCATCATCTAACTTTTCTGCCTTGAAAACTTGCACATCAGTTTTAATCTTACTTCTGGAATTCTCCTGAGCTTCTACGGTTATTAAAAATAGGTATCACCTCACTAAAATCTCTTTCATGTAGTTCTTAGGTAAAAATTGCCAAGATCTGTTGAATTAAAAATTGTTAATTCCACATAGAATGCCAAAGCATGTTTCTTGAAGGCAGTTAGGCTGGAAGCCAAACTCTCTCCAGACCTACAGACTACTGTCACCCAAGTTCAAGGAGAACCTCTTCATATGGACTTCACGCAAGCCTTGACTGAAACATAATGATTACACATGAGATGGTGGAGTTCATGATTCTTACGGCAGTGAGGAGGGTCCACAGCAAGCTCACTACCCTGGACTTCAGGAGAGCAGACTTTGGCCTCTTCAGGAGTCTGCTAGGTAGAGTACAGTGGGATAAAGCCCTGGAGGGAAGAGGGGTCCAAAAAAGCTGGTTAGTATTCAAGGATGACCTCCTACAAGCTCAGGAGCGATGCATCCCAACTAAGAGGAAGCTGGGCAAAAACATCAGGAGGCCTGCATGGATGAACAAGGAGCTCCTGGTCAAACTCAAACAGAAAAAAGAAGCCTACAGGGGGTGGAATCAAATACAGATAGCCTGGGAGGTATACAGAGAAATTGTCTGAGCAGCTAGGGATCAGGTTAAGAAAGCTAAAGCCCAGACAGAGTTAAATATCACCAGGGACATCAAGGGCAACAAGAAAAGCTTCTGTAGGTATGTTGGTGACAAAACAAAGATGAGGGAAAATGTGGGCCCTCTCCAGAAGGAAATGGGAGACCTGGTCACCCAGGATATGGACAAGGCTGAGGTACTCAATAACTTTTTTGCCTTGGTCTTCACCAGCAAGGGCTCCAGCCACACCACCCAAGTTGCAGAAGGCAAAGGCAGGGACTGGGAGAATGAAGAACCACCCACTGTAGGAGAAGATCAAATTTGACACCATCTAAGGAACCTGCAGATCCATGGGACCTGACGAGATTCATCCGCAAGTCCTGAGGCAACTGGCAGATGAAGTTGCAAGCCACTATCCATCATATCTCAGAAGTCGTGGTAGTCCAGTGAAGTTCCTGCTGACTGGCAAAGGGGAAACATAACCCCCATTTTTAAAAAGGGTAAAAAAGAAGACCTGGGGAACTACAGGCCGGTCAGTCTCACTTCTGTGCCCAGCAAGGTCATGGAGCAGATACTCCTGGAAACTCTGCCAAGGCACATTGAAAATAAGGAGGTCATTGACGGCAATGAACACGGCTTCATTAAGGGCAAATTGTACCTGACAAATTTGGTGGCATTACAGCGTTGGTGGATAAGGGGAGAGCAACAGACGTCATCTACCTGGACTTGTGCAAAGCATTTGACACAGTTCTGCACAACGACTTTGTCACTAAATGGGAGAGACATGGATTTGATGGATGGACCACTCGGTGGATGGATGCTTGCACTCAGAGGGTTGTGGTCAACGGCTCAATGTCCAAGTCGCAACCAGTGACACGTGGCATTCCTTAGGGGTTGATACTGGGACGGGTGCTGTTTAACATCTTTGTTGGTGACATGGATATTGGGATGGAGTGCACCCTCAGCAAGTTTGATGTTGACACCAAGCTGTGTGGAGCAGTCGACACACTGGAGGGAAGGGATGCTGTCCAGAGGGACTCTGACAGACTTGAGAGGTGGGCGTGTGCAAACCTCATGAAGTTTAACATGGCCAAGCACAAATACAGGCTGGGCAGAGAATGGATTGAGAGCAGCCCTGAGAAGAAGGACTTGGGGCTGTTGGTTGATGAGAAGCTCAACATGAGCCAGCAATGTACGCTTGTAGCCCAGAAGGTCAACTGCATCCTGGGCTGCATAAAAAGAAGTGTGGCCAGCAGGTCAAGGGAGGTGATTCTGCCCCTCTACTCTGCTCTCGTGAGACCCCACCTGGAGTACTGCATCCAGCTCTGGAGCCCCCAACATAAGAAGGACAGGGACCTGTTGGACCGGGTCCAGAGAAGAGTCACAAAAATGGTCAGAGGGCTGGAGCACCTTTCCTATGAGAACAGACTGAGAGAGTTGAGGCTGTTCAACCTGGAGAAGAGAAGGCTCCAGGGAGACATTATAGCAGCCTTCCGGTACCTAACGTGGGATCACAAGAAAGCTGGGGATGGACTCTTTATCAGGGAGTACAGTGATAGGACGAGGGGTAACAGTTTTAAACTGGAAGAGAGTAGATTTAGAAAAGATATTAGGAAGAAATTCTTTACTCTGAGGGTGTTGAGGCACTGGTGCAGGTTGCCCAGAGAAGTTATGGCTGCCCCATCCCTGGAAGTGTTGAAGGCCAGGCTGGATGGGGCTTTGAGTAACCTGGTCTAGGGGGAGGTGTCCCTGCCCATGGCAGGGTGGCTGGAACTAGATGATCTTTAAGATCCCTTCCAAGTCTAACCATTCTATGATTCTAATTGCTGTTAACAATGCAGCAATTCTTATCCTTAAAAAAGTTGATGCAAGATCAATATGTTTGAAGAAGGACTGACCACGAGATTTTACCACCTGAAAAAAAAATCTGAACAAAAAGACCATGTAGCTGACCTGCACAAATCCACACCTTAACCATCCTTCTCCCCTTATCCATACCCTTCCAGTACTGAACACTGAAATCCTTTTGTAGGCCGAGTAATAGAAGGGTAAATCCTGCCCTCACTAATAACAATTCAAACCCACGGAAGCCATTGGGATTGGAACAGTCCAGCTAACTGCTACTTTTAGCCCAATGGTGACACTTTGCTGCTTATGCAAAACCTCATCAATGATATTTTGGATAACCAAAACCAAATGTGACTGATTTAAGAGAAGGGTGGTGGTGTGGTCAAGGCACTGGAGTTGGGCATAGGATACATAAACTCAGTTTCTAGTCATCTCATAGTCTTCCTGTTTGGCCATGGGTAAGTAGTACTGTAAGGGTAATACAGCAATGGACGGTGTACAGGGGTTTTGGCTAGCTCTGGGTCATATTTTAGTCGAGACAATGAGGATCTAAGTGAGTTAATTTTCATTCCACAGCCATAACAGACCCAAAAGAGTCTTTCTTTCTAGAGCAAGGGAGTTACTCAAAGGATAAAGAAGTTAAAGAAATAAAGGATAAAAAGCATTAGGGCACAAGCTACGATGCCTTTTCAGTACATGCCATCTGAGTAGTAGTTGAGGAACATTTAGTCATTCATAGAGCATCACTCTTACAAAGATTTTTTTTACATTTTGCCTTAATATTCATAGAAAATTACTATCTTAAAGGAAGAAAATTATTTTGCTACAATGTCCATTCTGTTGAGCCAGAATACAGCCATATAATTGCCTTTCTGTTAAGCAGCAATACTTCTTTATTGACAGGGAAATAAGGCTTTGTGCAATCAGACAACCTGTAACAAATAAACTGAGTTAAGCAGATTTGTCTAAAGTTGTCTTGGACTCTCACCCTCTCTCCACCACAGTAATCTGATCCTGCAAACTTTCACAATGAGTTTTTGGCAGTTGTTCCCCTAAGGTCCATGACTCTTCCGATAAAATCCTAGACACTGATCGGAAAAAACCTTCAAAGCTAGAGAGCGAGCACATTATTACAGTGGTTGACATAATGACATCTGGAGGAAGACATTACCACTCAAAAATTGACCATGGCGGTGTGGTGAGCACTGTGGCTTCTCCTAACTTCAGAGCTCAACATGGTAGTTAACAGATGACAATACCCACTTCCTCAGGCCTTACTGAATTTACTTACTGTGCTTCTTGAAAATTATCTTCTCCACCACAAGAGTGACCAAAAAGAAAACCTTTACAGAAAAAAAGTCATTAGAATCTGTACTATGGAGTCAAATGTGTCCATGTTTATTTGGGCCTTTGATGTGTGTGAACAAGTGCTGACTCCAGATTTTGTAAAGTTAGTATAACATGTCCCTAAATATTTTTTATGCAGTTTTTGAACACAGTGAGAATATGAAATCTGTTATCAGATATTTAGCAGGTCAAAGAAAAACATACCTCTGCTTGTGCCGGTCCACCTATTTAGGAGCTTTTATCTATTTGCTTCTCTGTCTTGCTGTTCTTCAGTCTGTCCATCCAGGGAGTCATTAAATGTCCACAAGCATAATTTGTCACCAGATATTTTTCTGCTGTGTGTCGAGCAGCTGTATTCGAGATTGTCTAGGACAGAAGGAAGGGATTAGGTAAAGTGTCAGAAGTAGGAAAGAGACTGGGAAAAGTCAGAGGGGAAGGGGAAGAAGGAATCAGCCCTGGTTTTGTGCCCATTGCAGCCTGGATGGCTCCCAGCATTTCTATTGCTCATTATTCCTTTGAAGTCAGTAAATGTCTGTGAAAATTACTGATGAAGTTTTCTCACCTTTACCTAGCTCTGGTAGAAGATGACAGCTTACTCCCACTGCTGCTTTCTCTTTCAGCTTTAATAGTGATTGGTCCATAGTCTCCATCAGTAAAGTCCAGTCTTTCCCTGACAGGTGGACGTCAGCACGATGGCACCTGATGAACCATGGAGGGGGAAGGGAGAGTGGGGTTTTTTTGAGACCTAGGATATTAAATTTAAAAATAAATAAATAAAGAATCCAACTAACCTGAAAGAAAATTTTATAGCTGTAGAATCAAGCATTTAAAAGCTGATAAATGCCAGAATTAAGGACGTCAATCAACTTCAAAACATTGCCTTTTGGCATTGTAAATTATGATACAGTCTTTAGTTATCTCATCACATACAGTTTTTTCCTCAAGGCTCCTGTCTCTATTAATGCATGTGTAACAATGAGGAGCAAAAAAAAAAGAAATGGAAGAGTTGCTTATTAAGTTTACTTAAAATGAAGCAGAGCTGAGTGAAAAAATGGAGCTGCAAAAAAAAAAAAAAGGAGCTAATAGCTGCAAAAGTGGAGTTAAACCACTAATTTTGAGATCATAAATTTTTGAAAATTATAGTAGTGCCTTCTTCATCTCTGTATCTGGGGAAGTATTGACTCAGATTGTAACCAGTCATCAAAGCAGTCATCACTTTGACAAAGCAGTTCCTCTGAGGAATTGCAGATTCTAATTGGTTGTGAAATCATAAATTCAACCTTCACACCCATACAAATTTAGAAAATGTATAGAGACGTACTAGAATTGCTATTACACCTTTACTATTTTTGACTGAAACAACATTGACAAATTATTAAATATTTCAAAGATTTTGCCTGGCGAAATGAAGAGTCATCCTACTTTCTGTAATCTCATTCGTTCCTCTCTTGCCTGTAGAAAATGCAATTAAAAAGCAAAGCTGTGTGCTTACACATACAAGTCATGTACATATGCTTTCTTCCTGACCTGTGACATGGCAAGAACATTCATGGTAGAACTGCTATCAGGTCTTTGTCCAAGATCTGCAGAAGGAGACACAAATCAAAGATCACCTCAGTAAAAGGTCTGCAGCAACCCTTCAGTCTCTTTGTATCACTACTGAAGGACCTTTAGTCTCACCATTAGCAGCAAGGAGGTGAAACGTGATTACATTTGTATCTACTCCAAACTGGTCTTAAATCCGTCCCACCATGACAGCTAGTAGAGCAAGCCTGAGACTGATGGACGAATTCATCTGTTTCGGTAGCAGGTCCGGAGCAGTCATTGACAATGCACTGCAAAGTTCAGTTTACCCTTTGGTCATCACTTAGGTCTGGAGTAGAAAGAGACCTGGTATTTAGCTCCCACGTCTGTACACCGTGCTATTGTAATTCCTCCTCTCCCTGTGTGGATCTGAATTTCAGACACTCAAGCATAATCAGTGACAGACAGCTTGGATATTCCCACCAGATTCTGGGTCTGAATTTGTAGTTCTGTACAGAAAGGCTCAGGCTGTATCCTGAAGCATCCTCCTCTGCTCTGAGAGTTCCTGATCAGTTCTCCTCTGTGTCAGACACGCTGCTGGGATGGGTGATGCTGGAGTGTCTAAGCAGGCCTGCTTGCTGCAGAAGGATGTCTGAGGCCAAAATATGGACACTCAGGACAAGCAGAGTCCCTCCTTGTAAGTCCATCTGATGAATACTAGTAAAGGACAGAAAAAAGACTTAGGAGTAAAACATCTGGGTACAAACCAGCCCTGATGCTACTGCTACAACTGAAAATGGCAGACAGGCAATAATAATGCTGGTGGCTGTCTCATCATGCATGTGTGCAGGGAGCTAAAAATGGGAGAATTACACAGAGAAGCATAAAGTCTTTTTTATGAACATTTTGAAGCCTGCTTGTAATCTTACTGATGCCTTTCTGAGGTAGTTCTACATGTGTGTGTGTGACATCTCAGAATTAGAGGAATATAAGTCTGGAAGTCTGGAAAAGACTTCAAGAAGACATTGAAGACAAGGTTGAATGTCATCTATGTTGTTCTTGACACATTTGTGTGTTCTAAAAAACACCTTGTGATGACAAACTCAAATTCCCAAGTGATACATTGTCTGAGCTTTAAAAAGTTTGTCCTCGTGTCAAACCTAAATGATTCTTTGTGAATTTTAAGCTCATTATTTCTTGTTTATCTTCCCTTGCTCTTTGTGTGCACTTTGTGTGTCTAAGCCCATAAAAATTCTGAACCATCCAAAGCAGAGTTTTGAGTCCCTCTGTCTCCCAAAGGAAGTTTTAACTTCGGTTATGTGTTACTGTCTAGGAAGACATGGTTAAAGAAATAGGATTTTCAGCTTGATCTTTGAGTCTCTTTTTTAACCCTGGTTTTCTTGGTTTGAGCCAGCTCTAGAGGACGCTCTGATATTCTCCGGCTCTGGAGGAGCTTGTCCTCACCAGCGTCTCAAAGAACAGCCACCCACAGCACAGTGAAGAGTTGCTCTTGTGAGGGAACTGCACTTCAGTCCTCTCCCATTCACCAGGAGTCATTTCTGAACACCTTCTTTCCCCAAGGATCTCAACAGGCAAGTCTTTCTCACACAGTGCGCAAAATAAAAGCTTTTGTCTTTCCAATTAGAAAGGACTTTAGACATTAACTACTTCTTGTGGTGAGAGATACTTGCCTAGAAAACTCTGCTGTAGTGAAATTCAAAGGGAATATCCAGCACCTACCGACCTCTGTCATAACTACATATAATAATTTTTCCCCACCATATTCGCAGAGAAATTTCAAATATGTCCATATCAAATTTGATGTTCTCTCACAGACAGCTATTGTCAGTTCTGTCTGCCATCTCCATATCTAAAAATGCTTTTCTATTGCTTGATGGGTTTTCATTTTTTTCATTTTCCATCTAATAACATTACTGAAAAGTGATGTGAAATAGATAAATCCGTCAGTTTCCTCTTTCGTTCTCAGACTCACGCACATACAAACCAGAGGGTGTGCACAAAGTACAGGAGACAGAAAAAAATCAGAAAATTCAGGCACATGCCTTTTTACTTCTGCAGTGAATGAAAACTGGAGGTCCCGAAGCACCAGAGTCCTACAAGACTTGCAAAGACGGCATGCTGCCACCAAGAACACACTGTCATTTGTGGCTCCTCACACTTCCTTGACCACAAGAGAGCCTGGAGACAGGAATCCACCACGAAGTCTTTGAAAAAGCTGCCATACCTTATTGCACAACTGCATTCATGAAATTCTCCTTTTTATCCTATTTGTGGTGTCTCTCAGCTTTGCAACCCATAGCCAAATGGCAGTTTCAGACTGCATTTTTACCTAGTATATTGTACATTTTCACACTAGACAGTCTGATGTCTGTGTTAACCCAGACACAAATTAGCTGGGAAAAAATGTATATTACATACATATGCATGTACACACCCCTCTATGCTTCAAGAGCTTTAGGTCACTAAGCCAAGCAAGAAATTAGGAAAAGCCACAGTTTAGGTAGCCTTTGCAGCCTCAGTTTTCTTTCCATGTGCAGAAGGTCCATGATAACCTCTCAAACGAAATGATCCCATCCTATCTCTTCCAAACCACCTCGGTCTCATCCAGTGCTCAGCATCAGTAGTCTTGGACGGTGAACGAGAAGCGTACGGACCCAGGATCTGCCCTGTGGCAGTACCATACCTCATGTGAGGGTGTGGGAAAATGGAGTAGGGGACTACAGGGGGAGAAAAGAGTGGTGTAAGAGGCCCCATCTGCTTTCTTGCTGTGATTCCCTCTCTTGGTCCTGCAAACACTTGTGCTTATATCTCCCCTGGTAATTAGAATTACTTCTTTTCTTCCAGCTGACAGCATGTAAAGCTTGCACAGAAAGTTCATTTTTCATTTAAAAACTATATAAATTGCCAACTCCAGAAAAGTCTTAACAGACAACCCCAGCAGCAACGACAGGGTCAAACCCCGTATTCGGGGCGCTGGCTTTTCTCTTGCCTTGCTTACACCCACCTCCCACCTGACTGCCGGGTTGCCCATCTCCCTCCCCAGCAGCCGCCCTCATGCAGCTCGACTCCAGCAGGAGGAGCAATGGGAGCACACGAGAGGCGTCCCCCATCTCCCAGCTCCCCCAGCATTACCAGCACCCCTTCCACAGCCAAGAGCAGCAAATTATCTGGAAACTCGTATTTGGCTCAAGGCTGGAGGAAACTCCAAAGCTGTTAAACTTGAAAAAAAGTCTCTGTGGAGTGTGCGCGACCTCAGAGTTCCCAAAGGCTCATTTCGTAGGATAATTTCACCGGGTAATTTCACTGGAGAAGGTTTTCGCAGGAAAAGGCATGTCTCTGACATTAGGGTAAACCCCTTACTGAATTCCAAATCTCTGCTCCAGAGAAGAGGTGTAGTACAACTTTTTAATGAAACACCTATTTGGGGTTTTTCTGTGTTTTATACTGTAAAAAAAAAAAAAAAAAAGATTTTTTTTTTCTTGGGCTTTGTTTTGGAAACAGGTGAACAGCATTTGTAAAATTTTAGCCCAAATGGTTAAATTTACAAAGTTATGAAGAGCTATAAAAAGAGTGTCATAGTGGGAAGAAGTACAGGCTTCCTTTATCGTAGGCCAAGATATGGAAATCACATATATGCTATAGGACAGTGTCCTGTGAATAATGGTATAGAGCTAAGGGCTCATGCAGTTCTTCTGCAGGTGAGGGTCCGTGCTCCTGCCAGCTTCTTCCCAGTGCTGTCACAGAGGTATGTGCCACAGCAAGCGGTGTTGAAGAAGGGCTAGAGTTTCCTTAATCTCCTCTCCTCCCCACTGGTTAAGTGTGTTCCTGGGTAGATACTGGTGTACACTTAAACGAGGATTGGAAGGATTTAGAGATGCAGCACGGGTTAGGCTTTTTGCTATTTAGTAATGTCAGGAACAAGGATTTGGAGCATATTTAGGGAATACAGCTGATGGTGCCTTGGAGGCATTTCCAAGGTTATGTGGGAGGTAAGGCAGGGATTTGGATTTCATAGGAGCTTAGTGGGACAGTGAGGACAAGTTAAGCACCCAAGACCTTTCGTGGCTCTTGCCCTTCCTGTCTGATCTCCACTAATCCCCCAACAGCTGTGTGATGAAGGATTTTGTTAAAAATGGGACATTTGAACTGGAAACCACTTCTAACAAAGCCAAAAGAAAGGTCTTGAAAAACTCTAGAGAAAGCCAAGCTGTCAGAAAGTAAGAACAAACACTGGTGTAGTCCTCTTGGATTTCCAGTGGTGTGTTTCAAAGGTGGAGCGGTGCCATGGAGATGACATGTCCACCCGCAAACTCGGCACCAAGTGCTCCAAGAGTTCCATGCATCCTTGATGGAGGGTGATCCAAAGTGCACAGCTCTCACCCTTTAGCAAGTCCCCTCTGGTACAGTGCTAATTACCTAGGTGGCCACAGAGATGGAGGACAGATGGTCATATATTACCCTGAGATTCCTGAGGCTGGAAAGGTCTGACGGGGCTGAGGTCAAAGTGCTGCATGCTGCGACTTTTCTGCTCTGCTCCAAGGGGAAAACAGTGAGACCGGCTTGGTACAAGCTACTGTGAAATGGCAGGACATTCTTGTGGTTGGCTCCATTATAATTTGCTTTGGAAATATTTTGGACATCTCTCTTCTCCATTGGGCAGGGGAGGAGGAAATGTTTGAACCTTTAAACCCAATACGTCTGGCTGTGTTCCTACTTACTGCTATGTGTAAGAGTGTGAAGGCAACACTTGAGCTTAGAGGAAGAGTAGAGCTGGTTGTGTGTTTAATATCTGCTGACTGCTTTTGTTAATTTATCTGTCTAAGAGGTTTATGCCAATGTGTTGTGTTTTCCTATTCCACCATCTCTAAAGAACAACAGTTCTTGGGACAGTTGGACAGTTTAGAAAAAGCAAATTGATCTCACAAGTGATGTTGCTGCACTCAAAAAGCTACCCTGCTTTCTTTTGACCTGAAAATGTTTTTCTCGCAGGGCTTTGGAAGTAAACCAATATTCCAATAACAACAAATCAGGCTTTTTTTAGCAACCAGCGTGAGTCCTTTATAGACAGATATCATGCATACAATACTGAAAAGGCATTAGGGTAGACAAAGACATGAATTCAGAGTCTGTTGGTCCATGATGTGGATTTAACATCATCAAGAACTCAGTCTGGTGCGCAGGGCATGCAAAACTTGGACTGTGAGTGCTAATACCAGAAATTTCACTTCTCTGTGCCTCAAATTATTATCCTATAAACTAGAGTTAATTATACTTGTCAGCTTTGTAAAATACTTTGAGGATTATTGGCAAAAATGACCATCTAGGAAAAAGGTGTTATTAATATTATTAGGACTGATGACACAAAGTTAAGCTGTTCCAATTTTATCCAACGGCCAAACACACGCTCCAGTTTTACAAATTACAGTGTAGACTATCCAATTTCACAAGCACACTTGCCACTTGGTGCCACAGCTTTATACCTTCGGCTCCACCGTCAAGGTGAACAGCGTATAATCGGCATAGAATTTATGTCAATTTTGTGGAAATGTTATGATTATTCACAGCTGAAACTTCAGAGACCATCTTAAAGCACTGGGTAGGCATAGAGTTTCCCACCATGAGCCTCACGAAACCTACCTGCTTCACTCACCTCCAAGCCTGGAAGTCTGCCCACCGACCGATCTGAAGCCCAGGCCCACATGGGGAGCCCAGCTCCTGTGTTTATGGGAGCAAGCCCAGGACAGCAATATTCACCTTTGCTTCCATTAATTGGCTCAAAAGTGAAATTTTCTGGGTCCGTGCAAAGAGATGGACAGACGATCATCAAGTATATAGGCAAAGTATAAAAAAGGAGGCTCTCCATATAGCTCACTTTCTCTAAGATTATAATTTATTCAATAATAAAAACAAACATAAATCCCCAAAAGATGGAAAACTAACCTCTGCTGAACTTCTGTGCTCAAACTCAGCCTATGTCAGGTGCACTTTACTGCAGATATTAGATCAGACAGGGGATTTTTAAAAAAAAGATAAGCACAGCTTAGCAGAACAATGATGGAGCAACTCTTCCTTAAAATTCTGTCCATAAAAAAAGATTTATTAAGATGAGAAAACAAGGTCGTTAGTCATGGGACTGATTCAAAATCCACCTCGTCAGGCGTAGGGACATATGATCAAAAGATGTCTCCACATGCTTTTGATGGATGCCAATAAGCACTCACCTGGTCTGTACTGCCCAGATACTGCATGGTGTCCCCCATAAGCAGTGCAGACAAGAACACAGTGGGGGTTTGGGGAATGAGGGAGAAAAAGGCATGAGCTACACTGTGCCATTTGCCCTCAGGACCAGAGAAAGGGGATTAGACACCATTTAATTTATTTTTATAAATGTAGTTGTTCTGAGTGGGAGCCTTTGGCCTATCTGGTAGCTTGCATCTTTAAATAGCCATTGCCAGGATGGGAAAATTAGCAACTAGTTTAAAATTAACTGAGTAACTGAAAACAATACAAAAGAATTGTCTCTCGTGTAGATGTAAGCCATGCTTTTAGAATCAGAAGTGTCACAGTTAAAATCTAGTCAATAACCTTCCCTACAGTAACCAAAATTTCTGCACACACGCTCTTGGGGTTGACTGGCAAATATTTTTGCTAATTTGTCTGCAGAAGTGAGAGTTTTCATAATTACTTCTATTAAAAGCTGAGAAAAAATCCTGTTTGTTGATTGCAATCCGTATCCACAGGGTTAGTAAAATGGGCTGAGAACCACTAGGACATTTGACAAAATGTTTCAAAACAGAGGCAATGCACATAAAGCAATGAACCACGTAACACATGTAATTTAAGTAAAACACTTTATGTTTGAGCAGTAACTATCTGCTTTTGATACCATTTGGCTACCTATAAGGAAAAAAAATGTGAAGTTCTGTAGCGTGGGAACTTAATTAAAGTCTCAAAATAACTTTTTTTTTTCTTTTCTATGGTGAGGAAATGAGAGGTCTGAGTCAAAAATCAAGGTCTTCTTGCACTACATGTTGTACAGAAAGAGAGGAAGAAGCAGGCTGTGGTGCTAAAAGATAACTGTCTGGAGAGATGAGATTACGGGCATTAAAATGCAAGAACTGTTTTCCTTACGTTATAAAAGAGGAACTAACAACTACATGCATCACGCAGAAGATTGAATATCAGTTTTATCTCAGATGAGAAACTTGCAGCTTGGAAAAAAAGATCTGTTCCAGCAGCATCGGTCTCTGTAGCCTCTCCAGTAGGGTCTGACCTTGCATTGCAAGGTAGAGGGATCTAGATGGCCTTGTGGTTGTATCCCGTCGCTGTTGCTTGGACAGTTTGATGCAAAACTGGACACTGGCAAGGACGTCATCTTGTGGCTTTGAGGTTGACATCTAGTTCTGGTCCGGCACTCTGCTTGCATCTTTCTGTGATGGAGAGGGAAGCAAGCAAGGTGCTGGGCTCCATTTCCCTTTTTCATCCAAGCGGTTTGCTCAGTGCTCTCTGCTTTCAGCAGCTGCCCTCTGGGCCTTGAAAAACAGAGGGTGCTGCTCCGTAAACGAAATGGAACCTTCTGGTCTGAAATTTGTCTGAAAACCCAAGTTCCAAGACACCGGGGGATTGCACTCCTCCTCCGCTCAGAGGAAGCTCGCCTGCAGCACCGAGGTCTGACAGCCTCGCAAGTGGTAGACAAGTCCTGCTTACCTGACACGTCATGGTGCAACTCAGGAACCTCCAGACCGGAAAGCCAAGCTAGAAGTTGTAATAACTCATATCCGCTGTGGGTCGGTAGAAAGAGGACCTGAAACTCAGGCACACCAGTGGCTTGCACAAGCCACACACCATTCTCAAGGCCAAATTTTGGTCCTCATGCATCACTGGGTGTTTTGCATTAGAATTAAGGTTTGGTGTTAAGCAAATAAAATGCCTACCTTTTGTCAGGTCTTCAGCTGCAATTTTTTTCCCTTTCTGAGCAGTGAAATGGTGTCTTATGCATTTGCAGCTAAATATGGTTACAAGATTAGGTAAGCACGATAATAAAGGGTTGTGGAAATGCGCTGACCACAACTCAAAGCGCAAGTCACAGTGTATGAGAATACACATGTTTGGGGGTTAGGTTTATGAGAAATAAAGATCTGAATGATGCTGTGCTTGCGAGTCATGGGCCTTGTGTTTTCTTAATGCCAGGAGTGATTTATTTCTTGTAAACAGTTTTGCTCAATCGGGGCATCCAGTTACTACAGACCTTGTTTGGTATAAAAACTAACGGCATAGAAAAATATTGGTCTAGCAAGGTTTAACTGGTTGTCAGGCCAAACATGTGGCTGAACATGAATTCCACTGCTTGAAATATCCTCTAGTCGCTCAACAACATCTTAATGTCAAGAGGAGATTATAGTCAGCGTTCCCATTGAGCCATGACTCAGAGGTACTGTATGGAAAGAGGACATTTCCAGCAAAAGCGTGATATGGAAACTAAACACAGAAGTGCTGGAAATCTTCCCTCCCGTAGAAAAAAAGACATGTGAAAGGCTAGCTCTTCTGAAGTGGAAGCTTTGCTGCTGCTGGGAACGCTATGAAAACACACATTACATGCATGGTTCCTCATATATAACTATGTTTCACAGCACGTTTCATCGCCCACCTTTGCCCTCCCTTTTTTAATTCAGAAAAGACGCAGGAAGAGACCTTGCTTCTCAACAAAAATAAGTGCAAAACCTTGGGAAGGTGACATTTTTGCAAAGCAGGAACTCTGATAACTTGAAACGGTGTAGTTTTGCTTGCGTTGCATATAAGCTGGCTATTAACATACCTTAGATACTTTGAGAGGTATGGAAATGTTTAAAAAAAACATGGACTGAAAAGATTGGCCTCAGTGAAATTTACATTAAAAAAACCCAAGGAGACACTTAAATATTCATAGTTTCCACTTCTAATCTTTCTCCCCGTAAGTTTCCTGACATACATAATTCTCAGCTATGTTTGTGAGATGCCCGGCATTCTGAGGTCAGATGCATATTTCTTGTTTGGATCCAAATAGGTTATTTTAAAAGTTCTGATCCTGTCCAGGCTTGCACACAAGAGTAACTCTAAAATGATCAGGACTATACACAGTTTTAAAGCCAGCCACATACTGGCATGTATATATATACATATAAGTGTTTGCAGGATCATGTGATATATAATATAGGTGAGAAAAGAATAATGTATATGTAATATGTCAGGCTGAAAGGGTTGTGATCAGTGGCATGAAATACAGCTGGAGGCCAGTCACCAGCAGTTTGCACCAGGAGGTTATACTGGGGCAAACAGCGTTTAACGTCTTTGTTTGTGACCTGTTTGATGGAACAGAGTGGACCCTCAGCAAGTCTGCAGATGATACAAAACCAGGAGGAGCTGCTGATAGACCAGACGGGTGTGTTGCTATTCAGAGGGACCTCAACAGGCAGGAGAAATGGGCCCGACAGCAACCTCATGAAGTTCAGCAAAGGGAAATGCTAAGTCCTGCCCCTGGGGAGGAACAACCCCATGCACTAGTACAGGCTGGGGACCACCTGGGTGGAAAGTAGCTTGGCACGTCTGGGGTCCTGGTGGACACCTTGTTGAACACGAGTTGGAAATGTGACTTTGCATTAGGAAAAGCATTGCCAGCAGGTCGAGGGAGGTAATCCTTCCCCTCTGCACCGGTGAGGCTACACTTGGAATGCTGTGTTCCAGTGCTGGGCATGGGCGTGCTGAAGCATCTATCACAGATGGAGAGGCTGAGAGACCTGGGATTGTTCAGCCTGAGGAAGGGAAGGTCAGGGGAGTCTTACCACTGTGTATAAATACTCGGGTGGAGGGTGCAATGGGAAAGAAGATGGATCCAGACTAATCTCAGTGGAGCCCAGTAAAAGAAGAAAAGGCAGTGGGCACAAATGGAAATACAGCAAATTCCACTTAAACATAAGAAAAAGCTACTTCACTGTGAGAGTGGCCAGACACTGGAACAGGCTGATCAAAAACGTTGTGGAGTCTCCATCTTTGGACATGTTGAAAACTCAACTGGACATAGTCCTGAGCTGTAGGTGACCCTGCTCTGAGCAGGGGGTTAGATTAGGCACTTTCCAGAGGTGCCTTCCAGACTCAGCAGTTCTGTGATTTTGCAATTCTGTTGAAGAGAACACAATTCTTTAGATTTATCTGATGAATGATTTCCTCATTTGCATAACTTCATAAAACCCCATAAAGTTTTATAGAGAAATTAAAGGATGTCCTTTGTTAAAAAGAAAAAAACAACCACCAAACCTTCTCTGCTCATGCATAAGGTTGCTTTCAAATCAATTATTTGGTTTAGGTCCTTAGGTGTATTTGGTAATCTTATCTAAAAGTAGCGAATGTCACAGGCTCACTATCCAGTGTGTTAAAAAGTTCTTTACTCTTATGTGTTTGAAAAAGCTTTGTTTCCATTTTCTTTATTCTTTTAGTTCTTACACTATGAGGGGGAGGAAATAGGAAAACTTGGTTTTGCCTTTTATCTGAAATATCTTCTCATGAAACTGTACCTATGCAAAACCAGCATGTGATAAATTTTGCTAGCTTTGGAATAAAAGTGTAAAAAAATAGGGTGAAGCAGCCTTGAGTACTATGAATGGAGTGCCCAGGTAATAGCCTTTTGCTGAAAGGGTTGTCTATTAACATTTTTTTGCAGTATTTTTCTTTTATTTGAGAATTTTCCAGTTTTCTATGTGCAGTGATTCAGTTCCTAGCAGAGAATGGCCTGGGTCCAGTTATGACACTGGCCTTAGAAATCATTTGTAAGAGAATCTGAGCTGAATTTCATAACCCAGAACAAAATTTATGGGTGTTTGAATGCTGAATTGGATATGAATTCTGTGGTTGGGGTTGTCTGAAATATTTGTTGTTGTTGTTGCAGGAGACCTGGACCTTGCTGTGCTCTCCGCATAAACTGCGTTAGAAGTGGCTTCTTCCATTAAAAAGCCAACAGTCTAAAACAGTTAACTTTTCTGCATTCAGAAGCCAACCATTCATCAGAGTAGTCTGAGACTCTCCCCCTCTTAGGGGTGCCAATGCAGCGGGAGGTGTCTGCTGTCTTGGGGCTGGAATAAATCATCCAGTGGGAGAGAGCTGACCATGAGCCACCAGCTGCATGAGAATAAGCCAACGGATAGCCCCAGGGTAAAAGCCACCGAGCCATTTCTGGTCAGTATGATAGGGACTGGGATAATTTTTTTTTTTTTCAAGTTGGTCATCTTTAGACATTATGGCAAAGGAGAGGTTTAAGGAGGGAACCAAAGTAATGAAAATAGGGTAGGTTTACAGATATTTATAAGAAAATTCTTCTAAACTCAAGGGGTAGCTTGGAAAAACACATGAAGGTGCGTGTCAGAAAAAATTAGCAAAGAGAGAGCAATGATTAGCTTCATAGGCAGCTGCTCAGAGCCTCAAGTTCCTTCTAGGCAAAGAGACACATCGAAATGATGCTGACTCTTGGAGACCTGTAATTTGATTTCTTCAGCTGCAGTTTGGAAGAGAATCCAGGCTCTGGTTACTGTAGCACTAAAGATACTATTACTGCTGGCGTAAACGAGAACCTCTTCCAAATACAGATAAGCAGCAAAGGATGTAATATTGAATTATTCTGCCAGTCTAGAGGTGACCCTTCTGAAACAGGCTTGAGGCCCACATGTGCATGGCAATGCGGTGAGGTATATCCCACTACTGCTTCCACTGTATCTTTTCTGTGGCTAGGAGAGGGCTTCAGTCCTCAGGGCTGTCAGCTGGGCATCTTTCCTGAGCACTAAATTTATTTTAAAAAGTAAATATTGCTGGGCTGATGTGTGCACTTAGCCTTGATGAAGTCATTAATGTGGTTTCCAGCAAACCGTTCATAAAATTCATGGCTGCACTTAATTGCTACCATGTTCTTCCTCCTCACATATTCTTATATTAATAAGAAAAAATGCTGAAAGCCCGAATAAACTGCACGCAGAAGAGGAATGCTTGAACTGCAGTTAGCTGGTCACATCACCACAGATATGCAAGCCAGTTGTCAAACGGGGGATTATGTGTCACTTAAGGCACTGAAGAACTGCGCAGCCAGTGAGGTGGCTCGAGGCCAGTTCTCCTGACCCAAATGCCACCAGCAGACACACATGGCTGGGTGTGATGGGTAGGTGGGGAGAGGAGGGGGCATGCAGATTATTTACTCTTAGAGTTGTGTCACTTTTTTGATTGGCTCTCTGCTCCTGCGACGCTGAGCTGTGGGCTCACTGAAGAGGACAGCTCACCACTATTCTTCTGGGAAAAGGTAGGGTTGTCCCACCAGGGACAGTTTTTCTTCCTGAGAATTCCTATGTGGTGTTTCTGAGCTTACATCTCTACAAAGGGCCAGGGCAAAGCCTGGGTACTGCCCAACCTGCTTAATTTGGGGCTTTCTCTTGGAAAAAGGGAAAAAGGGGAGCAAGAGTCTAATTAGCTGATGGGTGTATCAAACAATTTCACATACCTGAACTTATTTTTTGCCTCTAGCTTGGTACAGATTTAAAGAGTTGTATTTATCTCACCTAACTTTAGCTCTTTAAAAGCTGAGCTTGTCTAAACACATTGTTTTGTCTCTCTGTATGGTTAGCACCTTCAGAGGGCATCAATCACCCCTGTTTGGGGATATTTTAGCCACTGGTAGTCTCTCTCTGCTCCTGATCCTAGTTCCTCCCTGATCTTTTCCTACTGAGTGCAGAGGGAATATCAGTGGCTTGCCTAGGTTAAGTCACTAAATTTTGGAGAGCCAAAATTGGGTGACATAAATCCCACTGTCTGTGATCAAATCTCAGCCCCTCCAGCTGCTATCAGGCTCCAGCTAGCACATGCCAAGAGGAGCCATGCTGCATGGGGTGGCAGTGCCTTGCACTTACATTGATGTTTCTCTAACTCAAGTCTTCAGGGAAAGCTTGAGCAGTGACTCTGCACTGAGATTAACATTTCAAGGGCATCGCCTTGATACTCATAGCCTATGAGAACAAGATCTTTCGCTTTGTAGGCATATCACAACGCAGTGAGATCAGTGGAGTTGAGCCAAGCAGGCATCCAACCTCGTGTATCTAATTTATGCCAACACACAGGTTGCTGGAGGACACTGTCAGAGAGCCAGGATCCTCCTCCCAGCCAGGTCAGATGGCGTGTGCTGCAGAGTGGACCGACGTGTGCACAATTCAAGCTACTGCAGCGGCTTTCTTTTTAGTGAGTCTTTCATACTGACCTGGGGTTTTGGCTTTGTGGACAGCTTTGCAGCTAATGACGGGGGTCTTGTCACTCTCTGCTGAAGAAATCATTTGGTCCGCTACTTAAATTCAGCCTGGCAAGCATCTGGCTGTGCATAATGCTACACACCACCTCTACACAACTTTGAAAATATGTTTTCCCACGCACCACTGTGGGTGAAACAAGCTGTAAGCAGAGCATAACTATCCTGGGCAGGATTAAGCCAGAAGATGGGGAATGAGACCTTCAATTTGAAGTCACCCGGCTGTAGCTGAATCAGGAAGAACCCCCTTTGTTCGCATCTCCCTCCAGAAGCTGACATTCAAAGCTTAGCAAGAGGCATCTACAAAATGTTTGAGCACTAAATGTATCACCATCTGGAATGGGATTGCCAGAAAGAGAGTGAGAGAAAGACTCCTTTTTCGCAAGTAACTTGTTTAATAAAAATAAAATTCCTCTTGCATTTCTGACATGGGACTGTAACCACTCCACCCTAACTCGCTTTGTCATGCTCAGATCTATGAAGTAAGAGGAAATTATAGAAATTTATCATGTCTGGGTTCTCAGGATTGATTATGACTCCCTGCTTTTATCTTCCAAACAGTCACTAAATCTAATTGCCTTGTTGTAATGGATTAACCCCTGTGGTCCACAGTAGCATTTATATTGTGTTCAAAGAGACTGTTACAGAGTTGAGGTACTTTTTTGCAGCAATATACTTTCATAACATGTAGGCGCTCTTTGGGCATAACTCAACCTTTGTGGGTCTTGGGGGTCTAATTGGCTCATTGCACCGCCTTTCTGCAGGGGTTGAATTTCACATCACTTTGGGAGCAAGCATGGATGGGTCAAAGGGCCTTCCACAGCATAACCATTTCTTTTAAATTACAATGCAAGCAGATTTTGAAACCCTGTGTTCAAACATCAGCATCTGTATTGTAATCAAAAACATTCCCTTGCTGATATTCATGGGATTAGTATTATTATTAGTCATAGTATCTTAGCCCCTGGGAGACCTGAACTCTAGGGTCAGGTCCCCAACCAGGAGCTGTATAAATACAGACACTGTGTTAATAAAATTACCACCTAAGCTGTCTTACGTTGTGTTTGCCGAGGGCTAATGGCTTGCACACGGGCCCTCCTGGTGACTCAGCGGGTCCTGGTGGCCCTTCAAGTGTTGCTAATGAGATCTTGTACCACAGCAGTAGGCATGAGGCAAGCAGCAACACATGGCTGTGGACAGCAATGGCAAGGGAAGGAGATAACTGCTACTCAGTGTGACAAACAGTAGTCAAAGTGTGCTGGCGCCTCAGATCCTGACCAGTATCTTTGGAGGTGCAGTGGGAGAACAATGTTTTAAGGAGGGGTATGAAAGAGGAAAATGCAGTAAGAATGGGAAGAAAGTGAAAAGTTCAGAGGAATGATGGGCAGGATGTGTGGAGACGTCATGTGGAGTAGGGCCACCAATGTTAAAGGAGGAACACAAATGTCCCTGTATCAGGAGGAAGGAAGGAGAGTGCTACGAGATAGAAAGGGAGCAAGAGAAATGGCACCAAAGAAATGACACCTTTGAAAGTACTGGTGAAATCTGACTTGGAGGAAGTTCAGGAGGAAAGGGAGATGAAAGAGATGATAGTGAGTCAAATGTGAGGCGAGGGAAAACTGCACTTAAGGGCTGTGTAACATTAGGATGTAGAGTTGTCTGGAAACAGCTAAAAGTTATTTAGCTAGAAGGTCAGCAAAGTTACAGGAAGATATACTGGGTAAGAGGGAAATCAGCCAAGTCTCGGGCTTGCCACAAGAGTCTCTGCACCCAACAGAGGTGAGTGAGAAGCAGCGGGGGTGAGCCCCATATGTGGGAGGCAGGGCAGACTTGAGAAAGGGGAGAAGACAAAAAAGGGAAGGCGAGGACCTAAGAATTAGGGACAGAACCCACCACCAAAGCAGAGACCAGCAACAGAGATGCTAAGGAGAGCATGGGCCATGCTTGGTGAAACCAAATCTAATGGGCAGCCAGTTGGTAGAGCAGGAGAGGTGGTGAGCCATGAATCTGAGAAGGAACGTCAGGACAGCAGGTAGATATGGAGATATGCCTTTGTAAAAAGCCCTGTAAATGAGACTTGAATCAGGTCTGAGGTTCATAAAAGGTTTTTTTAATGGAATTATTTCAGATTCCTTCTGGAGTGAATAGGAAGCAACTGTGATCCAGGCTCCACAGTCAGAGTAAATCTAATCTAACACATTTTCTTCTTTCATCACGCAAGACACAATCGCAATCTCAGATCAGTGTAACTGAATGTTTAATAGCTTCAAGCAAAAAAAATAGAGCAGGTGAACAAATTTCTTTAAATTGCTTACTTTAAAGATGGGCAAATTGTCTCATACATTTTTGTGGGTGCACAATTGCCAATATTATTAGTTTTATTTCACTTTTTACAATGTACTTTTAATTAAAACTATTAGGGAAATTCTTGTCTTAACCATTAGCAAAATAATTGCTTTTAAAGATCTCATTCATTCCCAAGTTGATTTTATATCTTAATTGTCATATTGGTAAATGTTTAAATAAGGCGCTTCACAAAAATTAATTGTCATTAGAAAATGGAATCTGTTTAAAGTCTGTTAAATGAAAATACCTTTTAATTACAGAAATTGTTATGGAATGCTTTCCCCATGTCTGTGCAGCTTGAACAGCACAGTTCAGGTTGTGCTGAAATGGCTCAAGCTGAACTTTTGTTTCACCTCTGAGTTTGGTGCAATGGTTTTGAGAGGTTAGCTCAGGAGACTGTATTGCTGATCACTAACTCGATGTCTTCTGACCCATCTTTAACTCTGATATTTTCCCACTGTAGCAAGTCACGAGGATTCACACGAGCAGGCTGAGATTCCTGTGTCTAGGGATACATTATTGCTGTGGGTATAACCATGACATCTTTGCAAACAACAAACCTTTCTTATCTGAGATGAGCTTAACTGTACTACTCAGAATCTGTATTGCAGAATAATTTATAGCAGTTCATTGGGACACAAGCTGATACAGAGAAAGAAAACAACATTTTTACATTTTTATGCACAGTTTCTGCAGGGAGCTGTAGCCTGGGTTAACTGTTTCACTGCCTTTTAAGGAAATTTGTTAATGAGCGTAGACTGCAGAAATTTGCCTGTTAAGAATGTAAATTCAGTGCTGCTTTCCCTATGCCCGTATTTTTATGCAAGCTAAGGTACTTCTGGATGTTTCTGTGGTGTGCTTCAACATCCATATTTTGAATATTAGTATAACCTTGGTTTCAATTCTATCTAGTGGCGGTGAGTTCCCCAAGTTAATTGCGCATAAAGGCTTTTGAGAAGGTATTAGCAATGCTTGAGAAAACTGCTTTCGTTTCAAAGCCCCGGCGACGCTGGGGTTGTGGCTTCTCCGTGGCAGCCCTGGTGAGAGCCCAGAGCCCTGTTATAGCACTTTCGGGTGTGCTCCCGCAGTGAAGGTGTTCACATTGTAGACAAGCGCGCTTATGCAAACCCGCTGGCTCATCTCCTGAGGACCTGACCTTTTCCTCCGTCAGTGGCCACGATGTTGTTTTGTGAGCATGTGTGTGCATGTGTTGCTGCGTGTCAAACATAGGAGGCTGATTCCAGGGAACAGAATAAGAATTAAAAAAAAACCAAAAAAAACAGAAAAAACAACAACAAAACAAAACAAAACAAAAAGGCAAAATAAATGGCTAGTCTCAAAATGAATTTGACACCAGAAAGCTTCTCCCATGTTCAGACATCTGCAGAAGGCTCAGGCACTGGCAAGAAGAGGATTTAAACAACAAACTAAACAGTAGAGTACTGTATTTATGTGGGACCAACATGACAAACTCTATTTAGGTTTTATACCAAAAGCTTAACCTTTTGCAGTCTGTGGGTTTGAGCTGCACTAACAAGAAGCAATTACTGCGGTGGATTTTTTTTTTTTTTTTTGCTTACGGTGTAAGGCCCCAGGCTTCTCAGTGTGGCTTCTCTCATAGCTGGCACACAATAACAGGGGCATATGCCAAAGCTGCTCTTACTTCTCCAAGGCAATGAATCAGAAAGAGCTGTGGTGTTCTAATTGGAATGCTTTCTTTTGCTAGCTGGAAGTCCATTGCTTTCTTAGAAACCAGACAGACATTGCAATCCCTCCTGCTCACTCATGTATTCCACCATAGATAGCTCACTGGAGGCATATATACACACATTTTGACTGAGCAGCATGATGGATGAGGAGCCTGGTGACATACAAAGTGCTGTTTGCTTTATTTAGATGTCTGCACCTCTCCTGTAGAGAGGGGATTACAAGGATGGGCACAGCAATCCTTCCTTTCATGCTGATTCTTGGCTCCTAAGATGTCTCAACATGGAAAACAGCTCCAATCACAGATTCAGGGAAAGAATAAAGGCCAAAGTCGACAAAAGTTCAGATTCAACAAGTTATTAAGAACTTCTAAGTGTGTCTAAGCTCTTCACTTTCCCTTGGAGTCTCAGGGTTGACTTGATGCCCTGAGATTTCATGATCTTCTGTCAACAATTAGCCAGAAAATTAAAACTCATAACAGCATAACAGCATGTCTTTACATGGCAGAAAAATCTGCTTGCATGCCAAGAAACAGAACTGGAGATTCTGTGGGAACACTGCCATTTGGAGACACCTGCCATAAAACTATTTATATGCATGTAGATGTGTGCATGCATGTATCTGTCTCTGTGTATGCGTGGGTATAGACGCACACATCTACCTATAAAGTGGATTGATGAATATGCTTGATACATTTGAGGCAAGACAATGTATTTTCTCCAAATTTTACCCTTATTCTGTTTCTGCAATGCCCTCAGGTGATTCATTCAATGTTTTTTTAAAGCAATTCCTTTGGGCTTGACTTCATTGCAAGCATTGATCATGACCACAACAAACTGAAGGTCTGATCTAATATTTATTCACCTCAAAGGGAAGTTTTCCATTGGAGATATCACCTAAAGACTTCGGGGACTGGAATGTCAGTAATCTGATTGTTAAGTGGGTACACACACGAGACCTGGAGTCACAGCTTTTTCATTCGGTAGTAACTGAAAAAATATATAAAGAGGGGCTTGAATTGTTTTCATGGAGATATAATCAGCTTGAACAGCTGGAACATTCACTGTAGTTCAAATCTACCTTAAGACTTGTTTTCTAGGAAATTAGTTTGTTTTATAAGATATATGTGCTATGTGCAGACTGCAGGCTAATAATTCACAAAAAAATGTAATGAATAAATCCTATTCATCTCTTTGAGTCCATGATTCCCTTGGATTTATTCCATACTCCATATTCATTATTACTTATTAAATAATTTTTGAAAATTATTCGGAACTCACTGATCAGTTATGGCCAGGTTTTTAAACTGGAGTGTCCACAATTTACCCAATTCGGTGTATCTGTTCACATGATAAGTTTGTATACTCACTGCTTTAAAAAAAAGTTTTTTGCACAATGGACGAAGCTAAAAATACTCATAGGTGATGATGCCCGTTATTTTATTTGAAAACTCTTAGAAGACTTCCTTGCAATTCATGGCACTGGAGAAAATCCCCGGCAATGATTTTTTCTTTTTTTGCTAAAATGTTTTGGATAAATAAAAAATAAACAGAACACGAGCAAAAAACCCATTTATCTGTAGAAGAAGCATGTACATGCATGAATATTGTCAGAATATAAATTATGTTTGCTCAAGTCTTATTCATGTGAAGTGTACATTCCTTTGTGTGTGCGCGCGTGTGTTTTTGTGTGTGTTTCTAATGAATGCCTCAATCAAATATTTTTACAGCCTATGACATTCCTGTTTTGTCTGAGTTGTGACTGAGGCTTCAGAAGCTAACTTTTTGCTACATCAAATATTCTGCTATGAAAATACACCCTTTAAAAAAATTTTTTTTAGCTTTTATCATTAGTGCCTTAGCTTAATACAACAGTAAGTGATGTAAAGGAAGTGTATGTGGTCCTGCAACCTTCACCTGTTCTACCCTGCATGATGCAGAGGAAATTCTGTAAATCACAGATACTAATCACAGCCAGTGAGCATCAATGGCTATTCTAGTTCAAATGGTGCACCTGCGGCACAGGCTGGATCCCAGTACCTGTGCTTTTGTGTATTCAGACATGCTGTTTTAGCTCTGCTATCTACACAGCCACTTTTAAGAAAGTATATGTTTGATTATAGTTAATTTTATGGCCCTAAAGATGAGCACTTGCCATTTCCTGAAGCTAAATAGGCAATGGATCTGAATTTATAGCTCATAGCTGACTACTTTCCTGCTATCTTGGTTAAAGGCAAATAAGAGCCCTTATAATTTAGCTGGGAAGGCACTGCTCCACAGAGGGAAGAAATCATCTACATGTCGATGCCTAAACCCAGATTATTTTGTACACAGCAGCCAGGGACCAGCCAACTCCTCATCTAGAAGCTGTAAGGCAGCTGGCTGTGGAGAGCCCCGATCTGCTGGCTGACCGGTTTGTAGCTGTCTAAAGGCTTGAGATGAGGAGGTCGCCCCCAAATTTGGAGGAGTCCAACTGAGGAGGGCCAGGACCCTTCATGTATGCCTGGGAGTCAACCGTGACAGAAGGCAGAGGGAAATGTATTCACATGTGTTTTCTAAAGTAAGAAGGTGGACACGTTTCATGGACACTACATGCAAACAAGAATATATAGAAGATACCTTCAGGAGCTGTTGCAGGTTTATTGTCTTCCTAAAAATTGTTCTTTCAGTTTTTCCTCCCAGGCCAGGTTTACTAGCCGTTCTCTCATCCTCATGTGAGTTTGACTGCTGTCCTCTGGTTTCTTCCTGGTCAGCGTTTACTCTTCCTTGAGAGGTGCCAGAACTGGATGCTGCATCTCAGCTGGGGACATATTGATACTGAGGAGAGCAGGAGGGGTGCTTCATGGTCTTGTGGACTACTCTGCTCTTTGTAATTTTCGCCTTTTTTTCCCAACGGTGGGACAGTGTTGACATACATTTACTCAATTTCTGATCCACTGGAACACCTTGACCTTCATCAATAAAACTGCCGGTCGTCCTCATCTTGTATTTGTGCAGTTGGTTATTCTTACTCCAATCTGGACTTCTGTATGTGCTGTTATTAGATTACACCCTGTTCCTTCAGACCATTTCTCCACTTTGTTCAGCTCATCCTGATCCCAATCCACTCTTCCAGCATGTATGTAGCCTCTGCTGATACCTTCTTTATGCTGCCCACCATGCAAGTCATCTGGGAAAATACTGAAAGTCCCAGCCCAGGGCAGACCCCCCCATGTGTTTTATTTGCCAAAACCCGAGCTTGATTTTCAGGGAGGAGGTAGAAGAACTTCTGAATTCAATAGCATTGAACGACCAGCATGATTTCCTTAAAGAAATGCGGAAAGTTTAGCTGAGGATTGGAGTGGGTGTTCAGGGCGCAGAATAACTTAAAACTGTACATGCTGATTGACTGAAAAAGAAGGCACACTAACGAGATAGCACCGGGCAACTTCTCTTGCTTCTCTCTCTACGTACACACACTGTCATTAAGTAACCAGATGGGTCCAGAACTCCACCTTATGCGAATCTCTAGAAGATTACAGCAGCTGAGCTTGTCTCCAGAGCTGCAAATCCAAAGCCTTTCACACATACAAAGTTAAGCTTCACTAAAACCCCCAGAGGTGCCAATGTGCCCTGGCACTCCGGAGGATTTTGTTCTTTTTGTGTTAGAACAGTTTAGCTGGATTAAAGAGGCCACTTTGCATAATAAAGTGGAAAGTTTTCATCTGTGATATTTTTCCTGGGCTGATACTAGTATACATTGTATGGTCCAATAAAAAAATTAATTAAAAATCAGGCTGCTAAAAATGATGATGGGAGTATTTGGAGGAAAGAAAAAAAAAAGCTCCATTTTGGAAGTGAAATGAAAGCTTCAAGTAAATGCTGAACAGTATGTTACATGTAGTCCTGAAAAACTGTCCATGAAATCTCAGGAATTCTTAGAAATCTATTGATTCCTTATGGCAAGTGATTTATGTAAAGTTATGAACATTAGTGTAATTAGGGCCTTTTACTGGTAAAAAACCCTCCAACTACAAGAAAACTTAGTATAATATATTTATATACATATTTGTGTATTTCATAAACGGTTCACTGTAACATGCAAATTCCTTGGCTCTCAACACAGCTCTACACAGATGGTGAACTTTAGTCAGCTAAATAAGTGGAACATTTCACTTCAAACTTTTCCTTTTATCTTTCACCTTTCTCTGCTGTTTCCCTCCCATCTTTTCTGCCAGCTACTCCACAAAGAAGCCTGGGAACGACTATAAGGCAGTCTCCTCAGATCGCTTAATATTACTTCTGTGAAGACAGCCTGAATTCAAAGGCTCCATGTGAGAGACTGGGAAGATCTTCATTTCTCCCTTGGCAGCGCTTTTATGCTGATAAATAGCAGTTTGCTCTGCATGTTTCAGTTAGGAGAGAGGATCTGCACAGGCTGACAGCATTAACAGCCTCCTCCTCAAGTAGTCAAAAGCCCTTTTAGCTCATTTAGGGCACCACGTACACAAGCTATACACTGCCTGCGTCAGCTTTTAAACTCGATCCGTGCAACTCATTTCCAATATTAACACCATAATCCCTCGGCTGTGCCAAAGCACTGCAACCATGTGCTAATTGTGCAAAGATTTGCTCAGTGGCTTCATAGATGCTCAAGGCTGGAATGGGGACACTGTAGTAGATTAATTAATTCAGTGGATTTAAGGCCAGAAAGGCAATGAAAAGACATTTAATGCGGTGGTGCACCTATCAGATCCTTCACATTAACCTGGCTATAAATTCCAATAATTTTTCTTTGATAAAGCCATAATTTTGTATTGGCTAAAATATACCTTTGACATTTTTATAGCTCCTTGAAAAGATCCACCGGTAAATATTTCATTGCTTTCCTTGTAGTTTGTGATAATGATTAATCACTTCCATTGTTATATTTATATTTGTAATTTTTAGGGCTTCCACTCCCATTATCCCTTTCTCTGTTTGATTAAAGAGCCATTGTACACTTGGTCGTTGCTCCTTGAGAACATTTACACAGACACTAATTGCATCACTTCTCAATGATCTTCCTGATAAACTCCATGGACTGAACAGTTTTGACTCAGATTGAGTTTCTCATTGAAAATAATTTCCAGTAATTTGAGATTTGCCTTCCAATTTTCCAAAATTTCTTTAAACATGGAGTCACTGGGAATGTATGTATGAAATATTGCAGCATTGGTCTCACCAATACATATATAAAATTGCCTTCCTGCTTTCCACTTTTCTATTCATATTTCAAGTTTGTCTTTATCCAATAGTGTCATCTTGGGAGTTGATGTGAAGTAGCTCCTTTTCTGAGTTATTGCTTTCAAGAAGAGAGTGTCTGACTCTGATCCTAGGTCAGACCTTTGATCCTAGGGGGACATTTTTGCCTTTACATATATTAAATTTGAGGCAGGAAGTTAATCTTTGTGTGAAAGGTCTGTGGAAAAACGGGGACTGTCTTAATGAGAGTTTTGTTGACCTAATCCCACACAGAAGCCATTCACTTCACCTGACAGACAAAATTGGAGACTTATCTATTTTCTAATAATGAAAAAAACATCTGTTTTGCTCTCTGCTGCAAAGGAAAGTTTTAAATAGAGGTAGACATAAGCTATAAGCTGGTGTTTAGATTTGAATGCAAGCCTTTGTATGGTCTGAAATAATGGATGGAGAAGTTACTAGGCCAGTCCACTTGGCCATTTGATAGCCCATCTACTCGCATTAAGACTTCTTGAACTGCCATACAACTGAAGGTGAAAGTCTATGAGATAAATATGTCTGCAAAAGTGCTGTTAGTCCAAGTGAGACATCTGGCTATTTCCGCTGGCCTGAAGAGAGCTTGATATTAGCAAGCAATTTCTGTTTAGTGAAATAAATGTTTCTCATTGCATTTTTTTTCTTCTTCTTTTTACAATAGCCTTGGGTACATTTTCCTATTGCTTTGGCAAATGGGTCAAACTCCTTTTCTTTTACTCCCCTGATTTCAATAGCCTGATTACTACCAGTTGTTTGGTACTGTAGCATGTGTAATGTTTTATTTCGTATACTTTATTGAGCATGGATGTTGGATTCTGGCTTTTGACGGGGACTGACCAGCAGTAGGAAAGGAAAGAAGATCTGTCTAGTCCATGATGAAAAGATGAAATTTCCAGATGTTGGGTGTTTTGTTTGAAAATATGCTCCCTCCGATGTGCGAAATACCCTAATTTAAAACCAACATCAAAAAAGAAAGATAACAGACCAGTTTCTTTTCTAATGTCCTTTTCAATATTGCAATTTTTAATCTTTCTTTTCTTCTTTCTCTAGCTCATGTTAATCCCACAGATGCTTGGGGGAATAGGAGACTCATAGCAAGGTCTATTGATCCTTTCTTATGCTTTGTTGCAAAGGAGTGCACAGTGAGCTAGGTGGTAACCCTAAATTCTGCCCTCTCCTTTCCATTGTCCTCAGGGAAAATCCTCCATTTCATATTTCCCTGATTTTGGATTGCTGTCTCTGTCAGTGTACAGGACAGGCATTCATTGGAACGAGTAATACTCGCTGACTGAAAAGATGGCTGTCCCTGCTTCATTATCACAAAAAATCATTATCACTACATGCTGAAATTAGATAAAAAGTGATGAAGGTTGCAGAAGCAGACGTGTGGCCTGGTTCACACAGCTACATAATGCCCAGGAATGTGACATTCGGCCAGTCTTTCTTCTATCTCCTTGCTTTCAGGCTCCATCAGGATACGAGCTGAGCCATTTCACCCCAGAGCTCCTATTTTATTTACTCCTGGTTTTCTTTTTCACTGGATCTCCATCTCCTTGTCTGATCTTAGCTCCCCTCAATTTGCTCTCTTCGTGTCTTGTATGACAAAAGTAAGTATTTTTTTTCTGGGATCTGTACTTACAAAGGGCTGAAGCATTTTGATGACACTTCAAGAGAGATTCAGCTTGAAGGGAGTGCATGGCACGGAAAAAATGCACACAAAATTTCAGAGAGAGACAAACGAACACAGGGTCCAATGATGGAAAATATCATACAGCACTAAGGCAGGCAGAACAACTGTAAAAACCTGAAGTTAAAATCTGCCTTATAGGTCCCGAAGAAGATAAGGTACATCTGATCTTCAGGAAATGTTGTACCCTTTCTTTATCATCTCTTGCACTATAGCAAGCCAGATGGGCAAAAGCCCCCAGGCAGTCCCCCTCTACCTACCTTCTTGGCCAGCCTAAAGTCAAATCTAGTTGCAGAAAGCTAAGAAAAACTCAAAACTCACAAACAAACAAACCAAGACACTATCCTGTCTGAGGTGGATTTTTAAATGCCAGAAGAAATCACCAAGTCCCTGAAAACAGCTGTGAAGCCACTCTGGGGCTAATCTACTTTAGGTGCTTTGAGAGATAATCTGGTGATGGGCACCGGTATAACACCCGAAAATTGATAGCCGAGATTTTTATAAATGATGAGAGCTGCACACTGCCCTAAGGTTAGCAGAAGTGCGACGTGCTCAGTTTTATTGATGTTGTGTTTCTTTTCTTTTCTTTTCCAACAGTGAATACTGTTTAAATTACAGAAGAAACTTCCACCAGTCCTGATAATAGGGGTGAGGGATAAACCTGGCTTGTAGCTCTGAGTAATATATACCCCTCACCCCAACACTGCAAGATATTAGCTCAAGGCTTGTCAGCCTCTTGGGTTTTAATTAATGAAGTTTCTGTTAAGGACATTTTTTTCATCACTTGCTCTATTCCAACACATTTCTTTCATTTGAAACCTGAGCGCTCTGCCAAGCAGGCCCACAATGTCAGAAGGGGAGGGAGAGCCTGTCTAAACTACAGTCGTCTCTCTGTTCAACTTGATTCAATTTAGTAGAATTTCACTTTGTCGAATGACAAGATGCTGTATTTTGACAGTTGCCTATTTATGCTAAAGTGGAGGCATAATAAAATCAGTTTGGCGTCTGGCTCACTCTATCTGTAGCTTTTACTTAAGAATCTGATGATCCTTTCTTTGGTTTGACTGACGTTACTGTTTAGTTTCTGATTTGTTGTGTTGGACTGTTATCCCGTGGTTTGGTTGTTGGTTTTGTTGGGGTTTTGTTGTTTTTGTTTTTGTTTTTTCTTTTTCCTTGTTAAATAAAAGCTCTCTTAAGAAGCTGGCATTCTCTTCCTCGAACACACCCTTCCTCAGCTGTTAACCTAAAAAAGGAGACAGCATTGTTAAAAGGAAGGAATTTTTGTATATTTTTTTTCCTTTAAAACTTACTGGAAAAAGTTAAATGCAACAACCAAACAAAAAACTGCTGCAGTTTTAAAGTAACAAATGCTGAGGCTGTGAGTAAGAGGCATTATATTACTGAGGCAAAATCTCCCCTTGGCCTTGGTATGAAGTTTGTCTGATGACTGGCTGACAGATCGTATGTTGGTGTGTTTGTATGTTCCTGTGTTTTTATGTAAGGGTCCCCACCGTAACGTGTGACCACCTTCCAGTAGCCCATTCAGAGACGTGACCGGCATTTGTCATCTGCTGTCTGCTCTTTCTCATATTTTCCCATGAGACAAGTGTGTGCAATAGGGGATTTTGCTTTCCCAAGGAATATTTTTAAGTGCTTGCTGATTGTCCTCTGCTAGAGGAGGCAGCTCAGAGGTAATCATCTTGCATTTCAGTAGAAGACAGTGAGTTTTGTGATGTTTATTAATTCCTGGGCAATTTAATTCTACATTCAGCCCAGGCATTAAGAAATATTTGTCCTTACCTCCATTGCAGAAAATTCTCTTGAGACAGAAAGGTGACTTTTTTGGTTTTGATCTTCATCGTGGAGCTTTTTTTAGGGTAGGGAACCCCAAGAACAACAAAGCCCTGCATTGCAGCAAATCACACCTGACATGGTGCACTAACAGCAACCATTTTCTTTCCACCCCAGATCAGTGTTTCTGGCAGAAAGGAGACACAGCCTTTGATCTCAAGTCCCAGAATGTAACACTCCGCATTTAGCCCCATCACAGCGTTTGCAATTCCAGCCCAAACCCAGACATAAAAGACAACCCAATTTGTGAGTTCAGCCAAAGAGCATTTTTGTCAAGACTGTTTCTGTGGCCCTCTACCTGAAGGCAGGAGGATTCTGAGAAGGAACAATTAGTAATCCTGGTCCTGGGCTGATCTCGAAGCAAGACCTGCCTGCTAAAATGACGGTTTCCAGAGGGAAGAACCCAGAAAGATGGACCACTGCAGAGCTATGATACTCTCTCCTTACATCTGCTACCTGGACAATCAGAGCATAGACCTGGGCCCCAAGGGTCTAGTAGGCACCTGCTACTCAGCCTAAGGGCCCTGACTCTAGTCTTAGTTGCCCCAGTCTAAATCAAGCTTTGTCCTGTACAGACCCAGAAAGATTTTAAGGCATTTTTGCAATCCCATCCCTGTGTTCTTCATGCCCAAGGTGGTCTTGGATGCTGACCTGCTCTGGGGTTCTCTGAAGAATCGGTCCCTGTGTTGGTGCACATCAAAGAAACAAAGCAGAAAACCCGCACTTAAAGGCTCTGGTCAATACCATGCTTTGTTTCAAAAAAATAAAGCTGTGTTTTATGGTCTGTATATTAGATCCACTGCAAAACTGGATTTTGGGTACCTTCTGAACCCTCTGAACCTTCTGAAGTATTTTGTCACGGTCCTACTTAATTATGATTGCGACAAATCTCTATTTGTGCCCGGGCACCCTGTCATCCCAATTACCATCACAAGGTTTTCTTTCAAGCTGAGCACTTAACTGCAGCCCTGTCACCTAGAGGGAAGAAAAGCATTGGTCTCCAGCTGGTTTTTATGCCAGCCATGAGGAGGTCCCACCCTCTGTCCTTGACTCCAAACTTGGTCCAAGAGCTACAATTGCATAAATATATCATCTATTTTTATTGAGGCCTGAATTAGAATCTCCTTAAAATTTGTGGTTAGTTGTCATTTGTGTAGTTTTGTCTTTTCTTATGTGCATGTGCTCAAGAATTATGAGCATAAAGTAATTTCAAGCTCTGACTTCATGAAGAGCCATCTCAGGGATGTTGGACTGGAGGGCATCACCTGAATGACCTAATCTACTCCTCTGTGAGTGAAGATGTAACATCATTGGCTACATTCCCCAACACTCAGCTAAAAAATGAGATCTATTGCTCAAGAAACAAAAACAACCTCAAAACCGTAGTATTGCACAGGATGAGCCAAGGAGATACTCAAGTTGTCACCAATGGTTTGGGCACCTTCAATTGCAGAACATTGGCTAGGTGAAAATGTCCAAAGAATCTAGCCAATGCACAAAAATCCTGCAAATTTGATATGGAGAAAATTTTCCTGGCCTTGTAACTTATGAATAGTTTAAACCTGAGCACAGGAGCAAGGAGAATTCAAGAGGGAAGAAACAGTGCACCTGACCTCATGTCCCGTGTCAGACTGCCGCCAATCTCTGATGAATCTGAGAAAAATAGGGAAAAATAAACACCGAAAAATCAGCAGCCAAGTTATTCATCAAAGGTGGGAAAAAAAATCTTCCTGGCCTCTCTAGGCATCCAGTGGAAACCCTGAAGCATGGAATTAATTAAATACAAAGAAACATAATTAATTTAATTAAATGCAGTCCTTTTAAAAAGGGTTGCTCTGATTAATGCCTGCTCCTGCAAAAGCTTATGAATATATTTAGCCCCATTCCCAAAGACAACATTTGCAGGATCTTGATTAGAGCAGCTAAAAGCTCACTAATATGAGTGCAAGTGAATACCTTGCACTTACGGTGTGAGAGCAGACACAAAAAATGCCATTTTAAACAACACACTCAGAAAAGAAATCAAACCATCCCTCATTTTAATATCTTCTGGGGCGAGGAGGCACCATTCAGATCACCTAGACTGACTCTCTGCATAATGCCAACCACAAAACCTCACTGTGTGATTCTCACATTAGGTCCGTCAGACTGATCCAGCCAGATCCTGCCACCCATTTCTATAGCATAAGGTTTGGTGGGGTTTTTTTGATACATTGATTTCACCCTCTGATAACACTTGGCATCGTCTGAGCTCAAATTTATTAAGTCAAACCATTCCCCAATTAAGTGGCAGACCTTATCATATCATTGGTCTTAATCAGTTCCCACACAACAAAACCCGTTAAATAAAACATCCCAGCTGAAAGCTTTGGAAAAGAGTGTCGGTCTCAGTCACCTCCAGCAGAGTTTGGGAAACTAAGGCTCAGAGACTGACAGCTTGTTCCCATTGGGTGGTCACGTATTTCAGGACTTACTAGATCTGCTGTATTTCCTAACCTTCAAGATCTGGTGGAAATGACTGCTTTTTTTAAATATTTTTTTTTCCCCTGCCAGGTGTCTTAGAAGGACGTTTTCCTAAAAGCCTGGAAGTCTTACTTGGAGAGATGTGTTAAGTTTTATGGAAGCGTGACCAGCTTGTCACTTGTCATGTATATTTTAGTCTGCAATATTACTACATTATCTTCTCAACACAGCTGACTTGCATCATCTGCAACTATCAGGAGTTACAGTCTTCTGTATCATCAGTTACAGGGCCAGGAAATTTTTCTCCGTATCAGATTTGCCCATGAATTTGCGTGTTGTTATTTTAACTGCAGCAAACAGTGAATATTACTGGAGCAGAATTTCCCCAGTTCACCATTCTTAACACTAGGAATACTTTGATTTCTTACAAATGGGATTAATAAAGGTTTTAGGAATGGGCATTGTGGTTCTATGGAAATATTGACAGTTTTCCAGTGAGTTTACTTCTGTGAGAGGCAGTGGAAATATGAAGACACTTGTTTTATTTAATTCAAGCTCATCTTTTTGGTGTTAATTCATCTTTTTTATTCTTAGTCAAAAGTGAAGCAAATGTTAATATTCTCTACCTCCAGATAGGAAGCAGATGCAAGAGATCTTAGCTGTTCTTCCCAAGGCCTGTTATGAGTTTTGGCTCAAATGTCAACATGAGTCAACATTTTACTTTTAGTGACAGGTTGGTTTAGTTTCCTATTTAGTATTGGTTGAAACACTGCAAATCCCCCTTAGAGACAAAACACTGCCTCCTTAACAGAAAATTGTCCTAAAAGCCTTAGCGAAATTTTCCAAAGTATTTTGTGTGTTTTCTCCCCATTTCCTTGAAATTGCAGGGAGAAGGAATTTTATCATCAAAGTGAGCAGAACTGGCAAGGCATGAATGAGCACAAACCAAAGAGGCTCCCGATCGCGTCTGTCTTTGATGAGATCCATACACTGCACCTATGTGCTCCGTCTGCGGGGAGATCCCAGCTGTCACGCTAGTGTTTCATCTGCAAATTTCAGTTCCCCTCCAGACCTTGAAGAAGTGACTAGTACTTGCCCGGATTTCATACAGTTCATTGGGTCACTTTTATGCAATACTTCAATCTTTTCTTTTTTTTTGCTAAAGGGTTCTTTGTGCTTTCTAGCTGGCCACGTAGACATCTGTTAGGTTGTTGGAGGACTAACTTCCACACAGGTACTTGAACAATAGTGCACCCTGGGCCCTTGCAATTCAAGATACAACATTTTTGTGAAAAAATATCAAAGTTGTTACTTTGCAAAAAATGCAAGCAATCAGTTAGGAAGCTTGCCGGAGTAATAGCAAAGTGCAGGTTCAAATCCTGGTTGCGAACTGGGCAGAGCATGGATTTCAACATGGCTTTTGCACAACTCGAGCAGTAGCTGTGGGCACTGGACAGACATAAGTTGCTCTCACTTATCTGTCTTCAAAAGGGACACCCATGTGCAAAGCACTCCCATTCTTGACTACACAGCGTTTGCTGACAGAAAAGATACTTTTTGGAAATGGATCAACTAAAATCTTGGTTGATCAGTCAAAGTCTTGATCAATCTCTGCTTGTCAGTGGGACAAGAATTGACTCCCTTATTCAGCCTACACTGTGCGCGTCCCACCTGAGTTAAGGTGGTACTAACTCCAGGTACTAGCTCTGGGTATCAAACATGTAACATACCCTCAACAGGCTCTAGCAACACCCAACTGGACCATTATAACCTTGCTTAGGCCTTCATGTTTGCATAGCACTGTGTAGTTAAACCTGAGGTGCAGAAAGACGTAGACTACTGTCAAGAGGATGTATGAACACCACAACAACGTAAATTAACATCAGATACAAGCTAAAGTTAATTCCCTCTGCCCACTCTTCTCCTGAGCTAGATTTCATTATCTGTCAAGATGCTGATGCCAAAGGCAAAGTTTTGCCTCTGCTATCTTGTTTCACCTTCTACTCCCTCCAAATCAGTACCAAATACCGAACTCTGCTGTTCTTAATTCAGACAATCATGCTATTCTGCCTGGCAGATGGCATCAAAGAATTATTTGACTTCGACTTCCACAGTCAGCCCTTCCTGCCCATGGGTGACAATAGGAAGGGGATTTTGTGGGGCTGAGCCACTGAGGTCAACCTGAGCTGAGGATGCTAATGTCGATGGGGAAGGAGATGCAACTGTGCCAAGTGTCCTTTCAGTTACTGCAGGGTGCTCCTAGAACAGAATCTGACACCATTTGCCCACCTGAAGCACTCAAAGCTTCCGTGAGTTTGAGACCAGAGACAGGCTTAAAAGAAAAGAGAAATCATTCTCCTTCTAGCTGTCAAAATCCTGTATAAATGATCAGGTTGCAGGAAAAGGATCCTATTACTCCACTGAATTTGATCACCCCTGCTTATGTTTTTTCCAAAACTCCAAGCTTTAAGTGAATTCTCTTCCCCAAGTTTAAAAACAGAGTAAAGCAGAAAGCTGGGCACAGATGTGACATGGGGCAATCATTTCACAAAATACTGGAAGGAGCACGATGTACTATATCACACAGACACTGAAAGCATCACATCAATGCACAGACTTTGCCAACAGGATGGCAAGAACTTAATTTTGAACTCTAATCTCTATCTAATGTGATCACAACAAACAGGAGACTGCTGAATGCACAGCATTTATTTGCCTTCGCTATACATTTTAGAGACTTGTCTACATAGGGGAGCTGCTACGAAGTAAACTCAGGTGTGAGTTTACAGCACGTGCTTTCTTTTGCACTGCCATTTCATCTGGACACACTTTCTACAAGTAAGTGTGAAGTAGATTGTTTTACTGCACGTTGGAGCATTGGGAACAGACTTTCAAATCCCCAAAGGCTTTGAACGGCCACATTACTTGCCTATGTGAACTGCCGAAGAGTTAGGCACCTCATTGCTATTTATGCCAATGAAAATCTGTTCCAAAATCTCAGCTCTATCCCTGCTTTATTTAGCGCTTTTTGAAGACAATGGAAACATGGGATAAACTGAATAAATAACATAGGACTGCCGTGAAGACTGTACTGGGATTAGAAACTTGACGTACTTATCCCGTATGAGTAAGAATCAGATTTGCCATTGAACCCGCTCTGATGAAAATGCAAGAAAGCTTTTGAGAATATTTGGAAGCTTTTCCCTCACTAATATATAGAAAGCAGATACTGATTCCTAAATAATTACTGAGACAAGAGGTATGTTTCAACTGGAAAGCACAAAGCATCTGACTGCAAATATGATACATGGGAAGAATGACTCACATACAAAATGGGTTGATTCAAAATGGAATTATTTACTCTTGAAAGTGTCTGTTTATGGGATGACTTGAATGAAATATTGAAGCTAAGGATTATAATACATTTACACTAAGCAGGAGTTTCAAGGACGGATGTTTGAAGGAAGAGGGAATGTATTACATAGGGGAGGGAAAGCATTGTATTACTGCTAGAACATGGACTTGAAATTCAGAAAACAAATCATGATTCTGTTTGCTAAGGCTTTGCCCTGCTAACACTGCATGTATCTGACTTTTGGGTAAAAAGATTTTTTGCTATGCCTCAATTCCCCACTCTACCGCATCAGAAATGTAATTCTCTGTTTTTTAGGGTCATTGTGAGGATTAATCCATCGATTTCTGGTAAGCACATCCTGAATTCCTCAAATGATGTCAGCATAAGAATTGAAGGAGGCATTGTTTTAAGGACAGAATAAATAGTCAGGAAGGGTTTTGGTTCAAAGGAGCTGGAAACAAATAGTACGAGCATCCTTAAACAAAATTTAGATGACTTCACTGCTGATGATGAGGGAGTATTCAACAGTTTTACTCCTGAGAGCAATCAATATGTTAGAGGAAGACAGGACTTTTTTTATTAACCACAAAACTCTGCTGGGTCAGTATTATAAATGACAGATAATTTTTTATGCATTTACATTAAGAAAAAAACAAAACAGGTTGCCCTTCTCTAGCATAAAATGTTCAATATATATTATTATAGAGGTGACAGGATCAGCACTGAGATATTTCAGGCCCAAAGCACATAGCTCCTGGTCCTGGTCCTATACACCCTTGTATCCAGCTTGAATACACACCTGCTGTGTGACTTACAGTGGAGAATAGCTTTCAAAATCATCTCTTCTGTCTTACAGTTGGTGGATAAGGTATTTAGTTTACGGCAAAGGTTTCACAAAAGGATAAGCCTTCAGAAGCAATACAGAAGCTAAAGGCAATGAGTCTGAGATGGTATTTCTTACTTTAAAGTACAGCATCTTTCATCTCTGACTATTGTTTGGTGTCATTCTCCTCAATCCTCCTTGTATCTGTTAAAGTATTAAGCTAATCAAAATAGTAAATATTAATAAATCATGGCCTGTCATATCTTAAAGGAATTCAGCACTAGGGAAAAATTTATTTCTGTGATAAAATACTGCATGAACAGCAAAAGCATTACAGAGCAACTTTAAGTTCCTCTAGAGCATTCATCTAGGTCTACATCGGAGAGACAGTAGCGTATGCAGTGATCACTGCCATAAACCATGTCTCTCAGCTGCTAGTTGGGGTTTCAGCTGCACAGGTATTACATAGGCCGGTTCATCCCACCTAAGTGAGGTAATGTATGGAGGTATTGTCCTTCAATGCTTCCTATATCATCATTAAAAGAGACACAATCTGTTGACCGCATGAGGGAGCCTAATCTAATTCCCTACATACCTTACCTTTGCAGGCCTTAGAGTCAGGTGAGATGGTCTGGACCCATGCGCAGTGGTTTAATGAAACTCTTCCAAAGTTGAATCTGTTCTTATAGGGCCTGATCTAGTGAACAATAAAGTCAGTGGAAAATACCTATGCTGACTTAAAAGAACAATCAAAAAGCCAGCAGTACCTACAGCCAATACCTAAGGCAAAACCAAGGGCATCAAAGTGGTGGTTATGAAAAACTGAGACTGATATCTCTATGGTCTAGGGAGCTACTGTGGGTGAGGTTCATTTTGGGGTAGTACGTTCTGAAGGATTTCTTTCTTTTGAAATGTTGTTTCAGTGTTTTCTACTCTGTCCTGAAGGATATAGGGGATTCCTGCAACATGCTGTGAGAACAGCCAAGGAAGATTTTGGTTTATCCTGCTGTCTTGTGGTATGTGTCCCAAAGATGAGGCTTTTCAATCCAAAACAGTGGATGGAAAGAAGTTCTGCAAATGTGGGGAAAAAAAATCACCCTCGTCTTTATTTTTTGAGATGATGTGTCATAGTCTTTCTAGTTAAAGTGCTTTCACTAGCAATCTGCTAAGGAAAATATGAAATCAGAATATTAAAAAGTGGAAATTAGACATTTGCCTTTTTAGATACATAATAAACAGTCAAACTTAGTTAGTTTCAAAATAAATGCTAAGTATAATCTACCAGTATTGCATCCAAAATGAAAAGAAACCACGGAAAAGGTCTGCAGAGCAATGTGTTTGGCATACGCTCTGCTTCTTGGAGTCACTCTTCATAACTGTTCAGGGCAGGATTTTCTATGACATCTCTTTTTGTTTGCACAGTAATCAGTCACTCAAATATGCAATCAGTCCCCAAGAAAAGAGGAATTTCATTTATGTTGTGAACTCCAGATCACATGGAGAAGGACCATATTCGGTTCATCCAAGGAACATGGTTAGATACCAATGTTAAGCTAAGGCATATTTTTATATATATATATATATATATATATATATCTCCAGTACCAAAGTCTTGCCCTGTTTAATATTATAAAAATGCATAGTCTTTTGCATCCTGTACTTCTGCCAAGGTCTACAAAACCCCTAGGGTACTATGCCTACAGACAGACCATGGCTTTGTCCTGGCATGTGGCCTGCATCTTCTGTCTTTGTACTTACTATATTGACTTTGTTGCTCTAGTACAATAAAATATTACGATATTCTCTATTGTAATACTGTTAAGTTCCATTTTCAAGAAGGGAAACTTAAGAACTAAGCAATGTAGCCTAAGACACGAACGGTATTATCAGGGAGCTAAAGCTAACCCTTTCTTCTGCAACTGGAATTTTTTAATGGAAAAACTATCTTCAACTGGAAAGAAATACAGAAGTCCTTAGTCTTCATATAAAATTATTAGTCAGGATAGTGGGGATTTTAAGGAATAAGGATCAGCTTCTGCTATCCTCCTCATGTTATTTTATACCCTACCTGATGGCTTACTGTCCCCCAAATAAGGAACTACATAATTGGCTACATGAATGCCTGCATAGAAGAAATCTTTGAATCAAAGGTACTTAGAAGAACAATACAATAACTCAGAGTATAAGCAATTAAAAATTAAGGAAGATTATTGTGGAAAATTGAGTATTTTAATCCAAGTCACACATTAGTAGTAGAAATAAGGATGATCTTCCAACTCTGCTCCATATGTACAGTGCTCTGGTTAACATGCTACACCTTCCTTCCCCTCTCAAAACTGTAAAAGAAAAGGATGGAAGGAGCCTTGAAAGGTCATCTAGTCTATAGTGGGAAACCAGGCTTAGGTAAGTGATAGCTGTATTATTCCCAGAAAATGCTTGTTTTACCTGTTCTTAAACACCTCCTGTGCTGGAGATTCCACAGCCTTGCAAAGCAATCCATCTCAGTCCTTAATTACATTTATGTTTACATTTTTCCCCACAGGCTATCCTAAATCTTTCTTCTTGCAATTTAAACCTATTATTTCTTTTTCTACCTGTGCTAGATGTGAGGATGGTTTACTCCCTTTCTCTTTACTGCTAATTTCATGTATCTGAAGACCATTATCACATCTCCTTTCAACCTTCTCTAGAGATGAAATAATCTTAATTCCTTCAATTTGCAGGTCATGTTTTCTAGTCTTCTTACCATTCTTGTTGAACTTTTCTGTGTCTTCTGCCACTGCTCTACATGTTTCTCAGATTGAACACAGTAATTCAATTTAAATTTAGCCAAACCAAGTCGAGCAAAGGGATTACATCACATGTTTTATTAATAACATTCCCTGTTGTCCTTGTCAAAAAGCATCCTATTTTTTCCCAGCAATTTCTTTATTTTGTGAAAATTAGTTTAATTCTACTCTGGTCCCTGAATATACTTTCAGAATTCACTTTTGGATTCCTGCATAATTAACGATCTGTGTATTTAATGAGTTTTCTCTCTCCTCTATCACCAGTTCATTCATGAAGGCATTGAATATTACCACAGAAGCCTACTACAAAACTCTGCTCATGACATATTTCCTGGTAGAGAGTGTAGTATTGGCAACCATTAGCTTCTCAGCAATATTTTTTTTCTCCCATGTGTTATTACTTTGACTTGCTCCTAAGAATGCTGTTTAAAACAGTATCAAAAGCTTATTAAAAGCAAGATAAAACATCTATGCTTTTCCCTTATCCAAAAGGTCTGTTGCTGTGCCAGAAAAAGAGTTTAGCTTGGTTTGGCAAGATTTCTTCTAAAAAAATCCGCAACAGCACTTTTTCCTCTTGTGCTGTTTTGCAGGCACTGTAATTCTCACTTATCAACTCCGGACCATAGAGTCACCTGGCTTTAGGATTTTGATGGGACACCTAAACAGCTTGATTTTTGGAACAAGTTCCTGAAGTGCAGTGTTTCTCTGCTTCCTGCCCCCCAAACTATCCACCTTGACTGTAACAGTGTAAGCAGACTGGAACCCTGTTATACATCTCCATATTTGTCTCAAGATGATGATATAGTTGTTATTTCAATACCAACTGCAGCCCAACCTTTGGCTCCCAAATGTAGGCTTAAAAAAAGTTGATTTGTTGTTTTTTTTTTTTTATAGTGTTTGCTGCTTTTCAGCTAGACCTCAGTGATGTAGGGTTGGAAGTAGCAGCTGTGCTACTGTTACCCCAGCAGCTGACCTGGATTATGCATCACGTTGGGTGCTGCTAACAAGGGGGCTACTGTCCCTGCTCCCACCCCAGGAGGAGCAGCCGTGGGGCTTTCTGCACGGGCCTCTGCAGACAGATCTGCCATTGCTCAGCTGGACATGAGCCAGCTGTGATTTGAAAGCTGAGCAGCTTTGTTAGCACAGTGCTGTGCCTAAACAGATCCACTGGTCCTGCTGAAGGTGCTGGGCTGCTCTCAGCCAGCCGCTTGCCGCCTTTGGATCAGAGCTGCTTCACCTACAGTCGCGCTGTGGTCCAGATGACATGAGTGCATGTCTGCTGTCTGTGAAAGGCCACACTAACACATTCACTTTGCAATGCATAGTCAAGCACTGGCTGCACGTTCTTTTTGGAGAGAAAAAGAATCTGCATCTATTATTTCAGTGTATGTAACAGGGCTATTTAAAGCACTTTTCAAATGTCATTCTTTCATGTCCCTAAATATCCTTTTAGGCAACCAACCAAGTGTTACTATCCTTTTTTTTTCTCCTAATAGGTGAAGACAGTGAGGGAAAATGGGTCTTATACCGCAGGGTGGTTTCCAGCCCTGGTCTCTAGTCCGTGGCCCTACAACATGCAACTGCTGGATCGTGGGAGAGATTCAGCCATTGGGATACTCCTATGTGGTTCCCAGGAGAATGAGAAAGCAGAGGAAGACAGCTCAACTAGCCTGCAGATATGTGCAAATTGGGATATCCTTGGATTTGACCTTTATTTAATGAACACGCCCTAAAAGTCCATGTTACCCACCACAAACCCAGCACAATAAGCCACTGCTTTCCAAACATCTTGACCCAAAATCCCCAAAGAGCCACCAGATACTTATCGCATACTTTAGAAAGCAGAAAGCACTCTCCAAAAGTCTTTAGGAGGAGGAGAAGCCAATGGCTCCCAGATGTCCCATTGCTTTCCTGCAGAATAACCTCAACTGGGTGCTCAGCTGGCTCTGGAGTAATCCAACAGAGTTGGCTTCAGCTCATCTTCTTCTCCCCAGATCAGTAATTTTGGGTCTCTAGGCACCAGTGTAGGAAGGCAGCTGCCTGCCATAGACAAAGTAGAGTATCCACACCTGAAGAGCTTGCAAATGGTATGTAATTCAGGAGGCTGCATGGCCACCAAGACAACGTACAATGTGTCCCTTGACTCAGCATCATGGCTGAAAGTAAATTCCAGTCTTTGTATTTCACATTCTCAAGTAATATATTGCTGCTTGACTTGCCACCAAAGCTCGGAACAGGAGGGTGAGAGATTTCTTTCTGCCATGTAATGGCTAAAGGAGTGGGTCTGCCTTAAAGTCCTTATTATTAACCCTGGGACACCTCCTGTTTAATCCTCAGAATGTAAAAAACAGAGAAGATTTAGTTCACAGTACATTTGCAAAAAAGCTCAGACTATACAAATAAGCATCTTGCAGCAACTGCAAGTAGAGGCAAGTTCCAGAAAGGGAAAAAATAGTCTGATGCATGTCATCTTGTGGTTTTTTGCTAGATTAATGAAAAGCCCACACAGCATAATTATGTTTACAATAAGCTTACAGGAGTTTTCCCACAAGGTAGAGGAGAGTCATAGAGGGATCAGGTTAAACCAATTATTTAACCTTTACAGAGCTAAACTTGCAAGTGTTTCAGAGGGAGGGAAAATGGACTATTTTATTGGTTGCTTACGACCATGTATTAAAATAGTGGTCTCCTTTTTTATTCCATCACGTTGCAAGAGCATATTCTGGCAGATCCAATTCAGATGACCGGGAAACAAATTGTTGGATGCCTAGATGACTTAAATATTCCACTGCTAGCACAAGTTTGCTTTTTAACTACCATGAATGAGTCTCCTTGCAAATAGCCTGGCATGTCTGGTAAGGCTCTTCACAGAATGTGGCATCCAGATTGAGGGGTTTTAATGATGGAGTGAACAAATAAATCAACAAGCTTGCCTGGGAGTTGTTGCATTCACTAAAATCAAGATTTCCTTTTCTGGAGCTGGTCTTTTGGGCTTGAAACAAGTGGGCAACTGTGGAAAGCACTGAAAAGAAAACAATATAGTATCATTTATCAGGCCTTTTGCAATGTCAGCTCTCCATTGTTCTTGCTTAAAAAAAATACATACTTTTTGGCTTTCCTAATTCATCAGAGAGACATGTAGTTGTTCTGGTTTAGACATTAGCATTTGTTTTGTTTATTCCAGTTCCAGTGGGCAAAAATCAAGTAAACCTGATTAATTCAATGGTCTACCTACAATTTTTCCAAAGGATATGGCAAGCTATGATAGAGTAGATCTTGAGAAACACAGATATAACACCCCAGGGGGCTAAATTCTATGGATGTTGTTGACAGAGCATCTGTCTAAATGATCTTCCAACTAGTACTGGGCAAAATCAATTTTTTTGTTTTGTTTTGCTGACAATTTGAAAATGTGGGGAAAAAAAACCCATCACTGCTCAAAATTCAAACACTGGCAAACTGCATCTTGGGGAAAATATTCAGAACACTTCATGTGTTTAATCTGGATTTGAGAGCTTCTTATTTTTCACTGAGATTAAAAAAAGGGGATTTTGTAACAAATTGTCATTTCTGTCAAAAAATACCAAACAATTTCATTAAAAAATGCTGTCTGAACCCCACCCGATTGCTAGTTATAAAAACTGCAGCCAACACTCTACTTTACACAGCAGATAATAATTAGCTGGCATATGAGAAGAACATACATGAAAATAAGATCCGAATGGTCAACCTGGGGCTCTCCAGCCACTTGCTCCAAAGCCGTTCACACGTGACTGCCATGATGGCACTGCACACAGGTTGGGACCCTTTGGGAAAGCCACCCCTCTCGCTGCTGAGGAAGCCATCCAGTCCGGGCATCCCGGCCTGTGCTAGGTTTGAGCACCATGTTCAGAAATGAGTAATAGGACCCCACAGGGAGACGTTAAACTTTTCCACCTGTGAATGCCCCCCAGCACTCCTGTTCTCCCTGCTGTATCTGCTTTGTGTAGGGCAGGTCTCATTTGTATGGTGATTTTGGCAAGTAGCTCACGGGGTCAGGGAGGTGCACCGCCTGGGTGTGCATGGACTGATCCTTCCTCTGTGTCCTACAGCAGGTGACATCTACTCTTTAGAAGGAATGCTAGTGGCAACAACCAACAATACATTAGTTCCTGACATACCATAGAGCTATCTGGCCAAGAGACAGTTCAGTCTGCAGGCATGAAGCTGTACATCAAACAGTACTGAAATTTCTCATTGGCTTTTGCACAACTTAGACTAGATAATGCACTTCAAGAGCAAGGTCAAACATTTTCAGTCACAGGGTTTCCAGTTCAGCAGCTCACTTCCTATTTGGGCAGCAAAGATGTACAGGTTTCCAGTTGTGCTAGTCAAACATGAGGAATTCGTAATCTTTTCACACCTCTGAAAATTAGCCCAATTATCTAGATACCATAAAGGAATTGGCTGACTCAAGGTTTCATCCGGCAGTGGGAGTGGGAATAGATGTGGTAATGATCTGAGGTTTTTCATTGCATATATTCCTCTCACCATTTTAACCAGAGCAGTCACAGCGCTACAAAGTCGAGCAGAGATACTGCGCCACCTGATAAATGGATTGCATTGATTCACCTGCATTGCTGCAAGTGAACTGTAACAAAGCATGGGCAAAAGGTAACTTCTTGTCACATGTAATCTTTAAGATTATGCCCTGGCTCCCAGTGAAAGAAAAACATATAAACATCCTTTGTCACAATAACTTTTAAGATTGCCCAACAGATATTATTAAAACATTCTAATTTTCAGATCATTGCGACTTTCCCAAGATTCTGTGTTGGGACTGAAATTTTCCATTTTGGTTGCTAGTTTATAACTGATTTTTTTTTTTTCTTTTTCTTTTTTGGAAGAGAGAAATCTAGGGTGAAATGGTTAGCCATGTCCAAAAAGAAGACTAACCTAACTTTTGGTGTTAAATTCTGGGGACGTTTCCTTGGGTTTCTAATGGGAACCTCAAATTTTACAGCTGGCTGGCTGCTATGGATGGGATGAGTCTTTTGCATTCCCCGTGAGAATCTGCCCAGAACTGGCAAAGTTTCAGGCTTTTGAAAAACCACAATTCACACAGTTTTCAGACGTTAGGCAACCTCCCCAAAGCTTCCCTCTGCCCAATTATTCTGTTACCTCAAGTGGCAGAAGTCTGAGGGGCTGATGTGGAGGCCCTGCTGATGGCCCATGTAGTTGCCAGGACCGGAACTCCTGTGGGGAAGTCTACTTTTTCAGGCTGCCTCCTTAAAAACCTAGGAAATGAAACAAAAAATGTTAACTCCAGGAAGATGCAAAGGTTAGGAAACATCAAATTTAAGAGTGCTTGTGCAACTTCAGTTTGGTTTCTTGTGTCTAAGTGGTGTTGGTGCGGATTTTAACGACTCAATGACTTCCTACATTTCCCATTGACTCCTGCCTCATTCAATGCAATGAGGCTCTGCTTTGGGAACCAATGTTCTGGCTGAAGGGGACTTATTTTCAGTACTGCTATCTCAGTGCTTTGAAAGTGTGGAAAGGGTAAGAAAATAGAAAATGAAGGCTGCAAGAAAAGAAAGGATGGTCTCTTGATTAAGTTGGATTCACTTTTATCCTGGTGTCTGTTAAGCCCATCTTCGGTCACTGAAACCAAACTTTTCCCACAAGTCATTAACAGTGCATTTCTCATCTTCTAGATATCTGATAAGATCATAGATTTGCACTTGCAGAAGCAGCTATCATTCCTGACTGCAGCTGAACTCAGCCTGCAAGATCAGGTCATGTGTTTCAAACTGTGTCCCTTTAGATCTCACTTTTCATCAGTCTCCCTGTGCCTTGGTTCTCCGACAGACCAACGGGGATGACAGCACCCCCTCCTCTCTGTTTTGGGAAGACTGATGAGTGAATGTTTGTGAAGCCCTCGGATCCTGCGGTACTGAACCCCACAGGAGAAGCCACAAGGAAATTAATAATTCTGTCTTCAGAATGAGATTTGTACTGTAAATAAGGCCTGGGGTCACACTTCAGATAATAAGCAGAGAACAAAATATTGAATTAGGAGAGCACCATCCATTCTGAATGAGGTGGTGGAAAATATACTAGGTGTTCGTTTAATTAAAGACTTATATAATTCCTACACACAAGGGAAATGATTTAAGGTTCATTTTTGAGTTAAGAATTGATTTGCAGCCTTAATAATGCTCTTTTAAAACAGTGTGTGGGTGGCATGTATGTTTGTTATAGCCTGCCAGCCAGGTAATTCAGGGAAAGAGGGAAGCTTTGAGCTTTCAGCCCCTGGTCATTTCTTATGGATAATTCACTACCTGCACATCCTTCCTGGAAGCTGCTACATGTATGTTACTGATGGCTTATAAAAACAAAACAAAACCAGAAAGATGTAATGCAATATTTATTTAAAATCCCTGTTTTGGGAAATCATTGAATCATGTCTGTCTTGAGGCATTGTGGTTCCGTTTCTAAATACTTCTTACTGAAGATATTTCACTGTAAAACAACTGGTCTTAGGGCTGCCTGTTCCAAGGCCAGGGAAGAATTGTTTGAAAGGCAACTCTCAGTCTTTCAAAATTAGAAATTCTTTGTTAAAATACCCTCTATTTTCTTTAAGATCAAAACCCAAACTTGGTTTGAGAACATGGGATATTATTTCAAGGGATTTTAAAAACTTGTTCTGAGTAGACCAATGTGGATCCCTGGGTTTTTACCTGTGAGGGTGTTTTTTTTTTAATTATGACAGCAGGCACCTGGAGTCTGTCAGGGCTTTTGCCTGAACCCAGCTGCATCCTTCACACTGATCCCACTTCCATCTTCAGACATGGGCCGACACTTTGGAAACAGAAAACCGATGCTGCACCGTGAAGCTGGCACACAGGGAAGATTTGCTGGCTGGAAATAGCTGGGTCCCAGTTTGGGGAGACTTGTAGGGGCCTGGGACTGTGACACTGAACAGAAAGCTCAGGAATTAACCACAGGGGACATTTGAGGACAGGGTTGAAGAAAGCAGAGGAGGAAACCCTGACTGAAGCATTACTGTGCTGCACATGTGTGTCATGGAGGGGGAAAGGGTCAGACACAAGTGACCAGAACGGGACTGCTTAAAATGAGCAAATCTGGACAATATCTAATAACATGGGTCTCTGGCTAGAATTTGCTCTGTATCGTATACATAGTGCCAAGCCACAATAAGGGTCGAGACAGACAGTTGGGGCAGTGTGGTCTTAGGAGTACAACAAAGAAGTGGATATTGCTGTTCCTCACTCTTGTAATTAACTGTGCACATTTAGACGAGGAAAATCCCCAAGAGGCACAAGTCAAGAGCATCTCTAGTCTAAGTGTCTCGAAGCAAAACGAAACACGTTTTCACTAGTGGGCAATCAATGATTTATTTTTTTGTTTGCAACCACTGGTGCCTCTTGTCAAGAACTTACATGTGGTTTGTGAATATCTAGAATAAGAGCAGCCTGAAAAAGAAAAGCATCAAGCCTCTGCAGGTCCGACAGAAGTCCCTAAAAATCAAGATCTGACCCTGCAAAATTTGACTTTTAGCACTCGTGGCTGTATAATTTGCTCCACAAGGAAGATATCACTTTCCTGCCTTAGTGGTGCAGTTTGAGAACTGCGGCCAAATTTTATTTTCTAATGACAGATACAAGCAGTCAGAAGGCACTTTAATGGAGAGAAGAAACTGGTTTTTCACCTGACTCAAAGCATCCCCAAATCCAAGAGCATGATCCTCTGGCTCTTTGGAAAAGGGGGGAAAAATCTCTTCTTCTCTGTCCACTCATTCCTGTCTTTTCTCTCCTGCTTTTCTGTACCTATCTTTTCCTCTCACTAAGTAAAAAGACAAGGTTGCTTTCCTGGGTCTCCCAGGAGAGTTTAAAATAATCCTAAAAATGCCGCCAAAAGGACGACAAACATATCTCTCCCTGGGATTTAATTAGTAGAAAGAGCTGTGCAACCAAGTGTATATTTAAAGCAATCTAATAGCCTTTGCCATGATGAGGTCTTACACACCAGTTTGTGCCTGAAAAAGAGAAGGGGTCTGGACAACACCTTCACTGTCATAAAAAAATAACCAGTGAAGGCAATAAATAATATTTGCGCTGTTGCCAGTTCATCAGTTCTTATTTAACCAGCCAATGTAACAAAAACTTAATTCAAAAATGTACTGCAACCTTCTTCTACCCCTCCCTCCCTCTTCTGCTCTCTCTCTTCCTCTCTCTCTCTCTGGGATTGGCTTATTTTAAAACTATATTTCTGCCTAGGCATTCAAAAATGCTGAATGCCTCAAGCAAACTAGTAGAATAAGCATGTTTCTCTACTGTTTCTTGGCAGGGTCCACCGCCTGAGTCCTGCTTTAAATTAAAGCACATGTGGCTTGAGTTTAGCATTATCATGAAAATGAAATTACCACTTTAGAAAAGTCAAGTTATTTTGGAAGTGAAAACTGCAGGTCAGAGCCCACCAAAATTCCAAAAACTTGCTCGAAAAATGTCTCGTTGAAGGTTCAGAGCTGCTGTTGCGGACAGTGCATCCTTTTGGGTCCTGATTTATAGTCTTCCCCTTCACGGTTTCCTACATTTGTTACGTGCCCTTGGGAAAACCTTACAGACCTTGGCTCTTTGTCACTGGCTCCCTCTGCAGCTCCTCCCCTGGAAAGGGGAGAGAAAAAAAATATCTATCAGAAATCAGCTACATTGACCCGAGGCTCATCCTATTGTTTTGAAGTCCTTTTGAAAATTGCCCTGGCACTGGTAAATACAACAAAGCCATGTTGAAGTGCTGGTTTGTTTTATTTTTTTCCTCTGCTAAAACCCCTCAGTACTATTGTATTAATTTTCTTGCCGTCAGATGAGGGCTCCGTGGAGAGGAGACAGGAGCCCACACTCTCCTGACTTGGAATGGATTCTCCTGTGCTTTTTTTCATGCCCAGAGGTTTGAGTGGGTGGTAAATCTCATCTGTTGCAGCAACATGGTGGTTTGAACAGGGTTTGGGGTTTATGTTTGTGCATATGTGCTCACATGCATGTCTATGTAAGTATTTTTGTTGGCTAATACTTACGTTAACTATATATTTTTCTTTTCCTCTGGGCTTGTTATCATGCGAAACTGGGTATATCAGGTCAAAAATAAAAGCAGATAGACATCAAGTCCCACTGCTCCTATCGAGAATGTGACAGAAGTGGATATTGGCTTGTCACATCATGGTAGTAATGAATCCATCTATAGGATGCCACTTGCCAGAATCCGAAGTGTACCAAAATTAGTGGGCTGTTAAAGACATATTGTCAGATGGGCTCGATTCTTTTGGTCCACAACAGTGATTTTATTTTATTGCAATTCCACTGACTTCAGTGGAGTGAAGCCAGTCTCTGGGAGGATTGGGGAGGAGGAGGAGTCAACCGTCAACAGGCCAAATTGTGCAGCTGAAGTTGGAATGACCAGTGCATTGTATAATCCTGTGGAAACATGTACAATGATTGTGCAAATGGATATGGTAATCTGGCTAAGAAGTCAAGCCACAATAACTCACCCTGTTCCCTATGTACACAAGCGTGGACACTCATACACAGAGAGAAAACTGTGTCTGGAAGAAAATAATTCATCAGCCAACAAACCTCAGAGACAGTTGGAAGGACAGGAGAATGATGAGTGCCAAGAAAATTTTCCCCAAGCTAAGAATTAGTAATACCGCCTTGCCTGTTGAGGTTTGCCAAGATGACTGGAACTGGTAGTGAAGTGACTACTGATTTTCAGAGAATTTGGATCAAGCCTTCATCCCTTTCATGGAGCACGTAGAATAGAATAGAATAGAATAGAATAGAATAGAATAGAATAGAATAGAATAGAATGCAATACAATTAGTTCAGTTGGAAGGGGCCTACAATGATCTAGTCCAACGGCAAGAAGCTCTTAGTAGGTACCTACTCATAAATTTAACCAAGCCTGCCTACAACACAAAGAGTTGGAGTTTGACCAAAATGCTACTATAATTTGGTAGTCAAGAGCAGAGCCTAGGGTCCAAGTTTCTTTGTATTGTACTGTGAGACACTACCATTGGTGTCACCAGGTGATGCACTTCTGCAGCCAAGGGATTGGTCCTGAGGCTCCTGTAGACCTGCTTCCCCCTCAGACACGTTCCTTTTTTAGTTCTACCCGCAATTATTCCTTGATAAGAGCAGTCATGACCAGGCTTTCCAAACCATCACAATGAGCAGGAGGGGAATTTTGTTTCTGCAGGGAGATCCAGGGCAAGAGGTATGGTTTGATCAGTCCTGGTGCCTCAGGGCCTGAGGATGAGGAGAAAGGGATGCTGACAGGTTGGGGGTAGAGCACACAACTTCAAACCCAGCAAGAAGTGTGGGGACAGCAGCAGGGCTGAGGTCAGAGGTGCTAGGGAAAAGGGGTGATGGGCAAGTGTAACTTGGTGGATATAGCAACCCTCTTACACTCAGGCAAATCGTGGCTGTACTTAAAATTTTGATCAGATCCTGTGAAAGAGCACTTCTCTTGAGTTTGGAGGGGACAGGCAAGCAGGTGATTCAGATGAGAGGTCATTTAGGCAGGGTGAGGGTTGGCAGGGAGTGAGGGTAGAGCTGCCTGTGGGTGGCTGTGAAACGGTAGGGGATCCTGCTTTCAGGGGAAGGAAGCACAAGAAGTGCTGTGTTGTGGGACAACCAGGATGAGTACAAGGTAAGGAACAGACTAAAGGATCACCACATGACATCCCCCCATCTCCCTTTCTGGGCATTTTTAACGAAACTTGAATTTGTGCCTGAGATCTGCTGCTGCTAATCTGCTAATTGATCCTTATGGGTTTCTTCCAACTTGAAATATTCTATAATTCTATAATTCTACCCCAACATGTCTCCATTCTTCCACATACAACTGCCCCCTTCCTTCCCATGTGCCACCATACCCATGTCTGTTGAACATACCTAGTATGCATTACGTAGTTTTCCAACAGAGTGGTTAGTTCAAGCTAGGTGTTACTGGTCTCTTATTGCCAACAGAACACTCCCATCTAAGGTCATAGGATACAAAAGGTGCAGTGAGTGGTCACCTTTGCTCAGGTGAGCTTCCAGCCAAGCACCCCACTTCTGCAATAAGCAAATGAATTATTATGTAAGGAAGAGGCTTACGTTCCACATCTGAAGATATGATTTTCAAAGGTGAAATAAGGCACCTGGTGGAATAAATGTAGCTCTTAGAGCTCATAAACAATCAGAGGTTCTAAATGATTTATTGCCAGCTCAGGAAAGAGATCCTGGAGTCACTGCAGCTTTTTCAAAACAGGAACACATAGCTATATGCATGTCTCGCGTTCATTTCTTTAAAACTGTCTGCAGATCCGGTCACCTCATCTCAATGGGAAGAAAGGGGGGGATCAGGAAAGGTAAAGACAATAATGATCAATGATAATCAGGTGTACGTATGATACGGTACCTGCAAAAAGGGATGCTGGAAAAGAGACAGCCGATAGAGGATTGTAGAAATGTGAGTGTTATGGAGAAAGCAAATAGGAAACAATTTCTTGCTGTTTTGTAGAAGACAGGAAATGCAAAGCACTATGGGAAATCATCAGTCAGCACGTTTAGAACAAAAAGAAGTATTTTTTCATCAACAGTGTAAATAAGCGGGGGAAGTTGTTGTTGCAGGTTTGTACAGAAGCCAGAGGCTACAATGGGCTTAAGGTGCCAGTCAAAAATCCAGGAATAATAGGTGTCCTAGTGAACAGGCTGTAGCCTCTAACTCAAAAAAATCTCTGCTGAACAGTCTGTGGGATGATGAGTGGGGACACTAGTAAAAATCCTACTGTTTCCACCTGTTTATTATGAGCTTTACCGTTGCTCTATCATGGAAACGATGAGGGAGTGTCCCCTTTAGTATAATTACTCCCGGGTTGGGGCACTCAGGGTCAGTGTGGAAAGCCCCACATTTGAGTCCTCTCCCTGGATTTCAATCCAGACCCTTCTTTTTTTTTTTTTTTCCCTGAAGAGTGCTGCGTAACTGCTGAGCCATCCTCTTCCCGAGTACATCTACATTGTCATGTTAGCTCATGCCTCAAATTTGCACTTAGCCCTGAACTCTCTCATCATCTGTGCCAGTGTTAGGCTTGCTCTCTGACTCATGTCTGCAATGAGCTAACTGGCTTTCCAGGCAGAGAAAATTCAGGAATTCAGGAGCAGGAAGGCAGGTGGGAGACAATCTTGTCTCATGATGAGCGCATGCACTTGAAACACCTACTTGCCAGTTCTGGCCCCATATATATAAAGGTGTATATATATGGTTTCTTCTCCTATAATACGCACAAATATAACATACACATGGGATATATTTCTATTATATATTTTTTCTTAAGTATATTATACATCTAATGAGGAGGGCAATAAACCCGAGGGAGAGCAAGAGTGTGAAACTCTATGTCTGAATATTCTGTAGAGCTTTTCTGCAGCAAAAGGCTGTGTTTCAGCTTTGAATTCCCACTTCAGACTATGTGAAATGGCACTAGAACCTAAACAGCCACACTGAGAGGCAGAACTTCAGCCTTACTTCTTTCTCCCATGCTGACCCGCCTCAGCCTTCAAAGGCCCCCAAACAGCCACAAGAGGGTCATAGCTCTGAACACAGTCCTTTTTTCCAGCAGACGGGCTATGGGTCTGGTGCTGGCTCCCTTGAGAAAGCAGTAAATCAGAGTGAGTCACTCAGCTGGTGAGATGCAGGTCTTAGGCTGCCACATGAATCCAGTTCTTGATGATATTCTAGAAGGTAAAAGGACTGCCAGGATGGGGTACAGGTTCAGATTAAAACATGTAAATGCAGATGACTACCTGCAAGCTGATCTCTAAACTCCAGGTATAGTTGATGGAGATCGAGCTGGCAGAATCAGTGAGATCTAAAGAGTGATTCAGCTGACCAGATCTAGGTGTCTTAACCTGCAAATTGGCTCCCATCCTGGCTTCCCGTGGCTGAAAAGTAAGAACCTACATTTCTGAAGGGAATATATGTCTTTCTAACATTAGATTATAACGCTTAGGCTCTCGAGGATCTAAATTTGTCTGCAGATGCTAATAATGTTTTATGTAGGCTCCTTTATTGATTTAACCCTTAGTCTCTCTGTCCTGCAGTTCTCCTATTTTAAGAAGGTGTCCAGATTACTTCCTCTCCTGTATGGGATGTAGCAAAGATTAACATAGTAAAGGTTTTTAAGCTTTCAAATACTATAGTTCCAGGTGAAGTACTTTAAGTAGATATCTGCTAAATAAATATAACATACAGCTGTTCTCATTTACAAAGATAAGAAAAATATTTTTTGTTATGAATTTTTTATGTATGGCCCAGAATTTCACTGCCCTATCTTCATACTTATTGTATAAGTGTGAGAAAGAAATATATATTTAAAGACTCCAGTATCTCTTATTTGGTTAAAGTCCTACAAGTATTTAAATGAGTCATTTGATGGCTCTGCACTTCATGATTGGTTAAGCTATTTAACATACTTTATTGCTTCTGTGATTTATTGCCTGATGAGGACACTCAAGAAAGTCTGAGAACCTCTTTGGGGTTTATTGAGCTGGTACATATTTTATGCTGATTTCAAATAAATCAATGTCTATTACAGCATAAAAAATGGGAGCATTGGAAAGAACATTGAGGAGAACTATTTCCGGAGCTTTGTGTTCTGCTTCATGCATAAAGCATGAGGGCTTCATTAACATGGAAGTATGTGCATGTGAACCTTTAGGTCCTTATTAATCATTTTGGTGACTAATACATGGAGCTCAATGATTCCCATAAGCTTCTCTAAAAGAAACCATAACATACACACTGTGTGAGATGGTTCCCCAAAGCAGTCTGTATCAGTAAGGCTTCAGATACCTTGTACATAGGACTCTCTTGATAGAGCGTTGTGTTGCTCTGCATGTCCTTCCCTGCCTCACTCACTGCATTTCAAACAAGCCCATCGAGGAATAAGGCAGAGAATTGCCAGTCCTTGTCTTGTTCAGCTGACACAATGGTCATTCACAGTCCTCAGTGTCTCTGGTATTGATTCAGTGACAGCAGGACTGAATTCTCTGTGGTCAGCTTATTGACCCAGGACTTCACTGTGAGGATGGAGTTAAGGTTTCAGGATGATTGAGTCACGACTCTTTCTCTAGGCAGCTGTCAGTGGATTGTGAGGTTTTCTCTAGGCACCATCCTAAGGCTAGAGAAAAACAAGACTCCTTCAACCTCTAGTTTGTGCTAACACGCATGGGGAAGCAGGTAGAGAAGTGCTGCCCAGGTGTTTTGTGGGGTGGTCATTCCCAACAGAGTACAAGAAGAACAATGTCATGGTAGAGCTGAACATTCTTCCAAGAAGTCCTTTGCAATCTCTTCCAGCCTTGTGCCCTCTGCAAGTTTAATGTATCTACTCCTCGCCTTATGGTCTGGACTGACCTCTGTGGAAATCTCTTGTACCTTCTAATTTTGGCAGATTCCTACCCACTCAACAGATATAATAATTCAGTCACTTTTACACCTAAACTAATTTCACCTGGACTATGTCTTTGGTTTGCTTATGAGAATGGTGAGTGAAACAGAATTGATTATGAAACACTTCAACTTTCCACAATCAACCTGTTTTCCTGTTTTGAAAGAATACTAGATTGCTTTATTCTTGGCAAGTCCTTGCTGGCTGCTGCTCATCTCCTTAGCATTTTCCAGGTGGAATAATTTGTTTGGTTGCTCATTCCAGAATTTTTCTGGGCCTAAAATGTAAACTGACTGGCCTTGGCTTCTTTATTCTCCTCTTTTTATAATGGGCACTATTTCCAATTTCAGTTTTTCACCTTTCCGCCAAAGGCTTGTCAAAGATAATTGCTAACATTTGTAAGACTGCGTTACCCTGCTCTCTCAGTCTATGTCTGTTTGTGCAAGCATTGTGGTGCAATAGGAGTGGGCCAGTCATAAGAAACAGTAAGTCCCAGTGACCACACTCTGCTTGTTAGGTTTTTTTCTAAGACTAGCTGTAGTTTGGTCCCAGGGACTTTAGGCCCATTAGAAACTACTAATTAGCACTCCCAAACTGTGTCTTCCTGCTTAGTTTCATAGTGAAGTCTAAGCCTGTCTGGAAAGCAAACCAAAGCACAGTAAATGGACCTGATTATGAGATCCTCTCTAAAAGGGCATCTGTCATCCAAACTCACAGGACGTGGAGCTGCACCCTCAGTATCCCGGACTGGAGTTCCTCAGTCCCAACCAATCTGAGAATAAGTAAATCATGCTAGTACTCATTGTTCATGATGTTGATCATCTTACACCTTTAAATGAAAACTTATTGAAAAGTTGTTAAACATATCCTTGTTGTCAACATCATCTGACAATAATTCTTCCTCTCTGTTGGGTAATAGGCCAACTTTCCTAGGTTCTCTTCTTACTGCTGATATATCTATACCATGGTTTCTTCATACACTGTATGTTTATTGCTACTTTAATCCCATTTTGTGATTTGGCCTCTCTGACTTTACACCTAACGTATTTCTGCTCTTCTCATACACTCATGCTAGTAATCTGCCCTCATGTTTCCATGTTTCTTGTGCTTGAGGCCTACCAAGAGGTCATGCTTTAGCCAAGCTGCCTGCTCCTGTTTCCTATTGTTCCTCTGCACAGGTTGAGAGCTAAAACCAGAGCATGAATTTGGACACAATAATCACTTAAGATCCCTTCCAGCCCTTTATTTACATGATACTACGATGGTTTTCTTTGTGATGCCACAGGAATAATTTATTAACATTACTGGTACATTGCACCTTGGAGAATCACAATCTGTTCTGGTAAGACTGTTGCTTACATGTGCAAGAAAGGAAAAAGATCATGACCTGTGTCCAGACCTGAACCAGACTAACCAGGGTATTTAGGTCATTCAGGAAGAAAGTAGGATGGCATGTACAGCCATGAAGCTGTGTTTGCAGAGCAGCACTTCATAGCAGGTCATGAAGAGACATGAGTGAAATTTAACAAATGGTCTGGCTGAGGATTAAAATTTCTATGAGTCAACAGACTGGCTTTTAACCAGAAGGAGTCATGTCTAGCATCCTACAGCAGTTGAAAACCTGCTATAGCCTTGGAAGTGTCCAAAATGTTATGCAAAAGCAGAGATTTTTTTTTTGGTGTTGTGTGTGTTTGGTTTCTTTTCTTTTCTTTTTTTTCTTGGGTGTTTTTTTTTTTTTCTTTTGCACAGAAGTTGTTCTGAGGACACAAAGTTCTCATCCAGAATCAGAAGTCATGGCTTGTGTTACAAGAGTACAGGAGAACTGGCAAGAAGCACGGAGCCCATGAGAACAAACTAGCAACACAATGGATTTGCAGTATTTAATCAAGTTCTTGATGATCACAAATCTTGCAACACATTCCAAAACTACTAAAAATGCTATACAGAAACCAGCTGAGCCAATATTTAAAGCCTTTTTAATTTAACAGAACCCATTTTTTATAGTATCCAGGATATGTTTCTGGCTTTCCTACTTGTCACATGATCTCCTGTCCAGATGTGCTGGTGTATATCTAGTAGTGGACCAGCCAAACCACAGCACTTTCCTCCTGCTTGTAGCGCGTTACTGTAATTCAACCATACTTCTCCCAGCTACAGAAGCACGACATTAATATGTGGTATAACAACAATAACACAGGAGGGGATAAAGCTAACCAGAGCTTTAACTATGTATCTAAAAATAATAATAATAACAACGGAGTGACCCTATTCAAAGAGGTTAATTTGTGTGCAGACTATGAAATCCAAATATGCAGTTGTTTTGAAAGCTTCCCCTTTTTCTCACCTGCAACAGAAAATTTGTGCTGAGGAGATGATTTCCTGCAGCTTTCTTCAGGAAATTAGCCTCCCCCTTTGTTTAGATCCCACAGATTGTACCGTGTGCTCTTAGACAAACCCATGGGCAGCCAGCTCAGGTCTCCTACATTTTTGCAGCCGTTTTTCTCACTGGTGGCTGCCATGCAGACTGAGAAGGGAATTCCAGGCTTGCGGGTTAATTATTAACACGGTTAAGCTCTGGCAGCATGCTCAGAGTTAGAAAGGAAAGGCCTGAGGGCTGATTCTTCCCTCCTGTTCACAGGATAACCCCACCAGGCTGACTGCGACCTCCCAAGGCAAGGGCCGTATCCACACTCCCCCATGGAAAGTTAGTGGGATTCTTATGAATGGCTCCATTAGGAGCCGGATTGGCTCGATGCCAAAGAAATCAGTGGAGTTGCTTCTGATTTACACGGGGGTAAGCATGAGGGTGTATTAAATCCATAATCCTTGTCCCCACAGCGGCCAGGAACTCAGCAGCTGGATCCTGCAAAGTGCCACAAAAAAACCCGCTGGTGTCAAAAAGCATCGAGGACCGTGCCCGTGTCAAAAAGTGTTGAGGATGCTGACACAGCGGCGTACCAGGCAGCTTAGGAGATGAGGAAAAGTGGGTTCAGCCAACTCAGTCCTGAACAGCGATTTCACCTTGTGTACTTTTGCAGTCTCCATCACCCCAGGACGTCAGCACTTCATCTTGTAGATCATTACTGTGCCTTTGGAAGGTGGAGTGAAATTATTTTACAGAAAAAGAGGTCCACGTTCTTCCAGCCTAGCTTTGCACACACAGCTTAGATGGCAAATGAGTCTAACTGGCTTAGATATCCCCTGCAGTCAGTGCAGAAAGGAGGCCACCAAGACCTCAGCTGCCTTCTGAGGGTGACCTAGAGCTACTACAGTTATTTATGTCCCTTAATTTAGATGGCCTGACTCTAGCCCAGAAAACACAATGGGCATATTTTAAGGGTAGGGAAGCATTTCTTGAGGAAGAGTTAAGTACATAATTCCTGCTGAAAGCTGAAGAAATTATGAGTCAAACTCATTTGCCCCCATATCACCTGGGTCTGTCATGGAGGTGTCCTTGGCATATTGGGAAGCTGAACGGAGGTCCCTGGATGTCACCCTCAACAGCGATCTGTCCTTGCATGAGCACAAAAGACAGCCAGGAGCTCCCACCACCGCTAGGCCCAGAATTCTCCCTGGGAAGCCAAAACTCCCATTGCTGCTCCTGAGCCAGTCTAGCAGCTCGTTGGTTTTGGTGACCTCTCCACTCCAAGTCTTAGTGTTGAAGCTGTCCTGCCATGGATTTGAACTGCTGCTTACTCACCCAAGGAGAAGTAACACTGGAAAAGCTCTCAGTGTTCATTTCCCCACTAATACAAGTGCAGCCTTATCATCAAAGGAGAAGATGAAGCTCTGCAAAACAGGTACCGATGAGTTTCTAAGCCCCACGAGCCCCAGAAAAACACACCGACTCCCCCCACAGCACCTGGCTGCTTCATTTAATTCTTTTTGTTGTGGGTTTTTTTTTCCTTTTCTTTTTTCTTTGCTTCGTGCTCCTCATCTTTCCTGATTGATCTCCATCAGAAATCCTTAGTTCCCAAGTCCCAATCAGCTCCTGCCTGAGCACTTATAGGTGAAGATTTATTTCTCTGTTTTCCTGTGAGATCTTCAAAAAAATGTAAAAAGAAAAAAACATACTAGCTTTTTTGTGAAATCACTGACATTAAAACACCTCCTGGTTCCCATTTATTCCCTTAATAAAACAATCTAAAAAAGTCTTTCACTCACCACACAGCATTAACCTTCAAGCAGGAAGGGGATTGACTGCTTTTATTATTTTAGCAGTGTTTCCTAGCTTGGCTAGGTAGCTAGTGCTAAGAGGGTGTGTGTGTAAATATACATTATAATCACATTACAAATCACTGCCAAACAGAGCAAACGCAGACGAAAGGATGTCTGCAATCAGAAAAGGGATTGTAGACTGGGTTCCTGCAGTCCTGGAGTCAGCAGGAAGGTACTTTCCAACTTCAATTTACAGCAACTTTTATGGAAAGGTGGGACCTTCAAGGTCAATGTGTCTGCATCCCTGCCATTGTGCCGACATATTGTCCCTATCTAGCTGATAAGTTGTATTCACTTAAACTGTATTGATAAAGCAAGCTTTATTGATGCCTGTATGACAGAATCAACACTGCCTTCAGACAGTAAACTAGGGCCAATTCTACCTTGTGCATTACCAAATCAAAATTTAAGTTCCTAAATTAGACTCATGAAGTTTATGCCTTCTATGTTAGGAGAAAGCTGCAATGTTATCTGGATATGGCCAGGATGCCTATACCTACAGTCACGAGTGAACACTAACAAAGCTCTCCCAGCAACTGCACCAATTTTTTTCTTGGTTTCGTTCACCTCAGCAAACATGAGATAAAGCACCAGACATTGCCAGTAAATGATTGTTGCTTGCACAAGAAAAAACCCTGCGACTTGCTGTACCGAATCTGTTATTTGCTCAGCTCTAGATGCCAGAGTTAGATGAAAACAAACACACACACCCCAAAAGCACATCAATATTTGTCTTATCTCATTTGCATGCTTGGTATCTGGGCATTAAACAATCCTTTTGAAGAAAGTTTACAGTGCAAAAAGACATTTTCCACCCTACCTTTCTTTTCAGACTGACTGGATTTAACTATGGGAGTCAGTGGGTTATCCATGAATATGCAACTATTTAAACACAATTTGAGCTCACCATAAGTTCATTCCTTAATTCCCAGTGCTAAAAACAGCCTTGTCTCCGTGACTAGACATCTTATTCTAGATTTCTTTATGTGGAACCATGATGCAAATAATGATATACCCATGGAAACACATGCGTCTACCGTATCTAGGTTTCCTGAAGCCTATTTTAATATTTCGGTTCATCTGAACCATCTGCATTCTCAGTTGGCTCACACTGCGTTAGACGTAAAAGGCAGCTAAAGTAGAGATAAGAATAGCTCAGATGCAGAGAGCACATGTGGTTTCAGGTGCCAGTGAAGGTATTTGCCATCGAGAGCTAATGCCATGCTAAAAGACCTCTGTTGCTGCTATGTGACAGGTACTTCATAGAAGCAGCTAAAAATACAGTCCTTTCCCCAAAGAGCTGATGGTCCAAAGGAGAGTGTCCACCATGAATGTACATTATGGACAGTGTACAGGGAAAAGGGACAGTGGAGAGTACCTTTCGAGACCCTGAATATATCTTTTAATCATAATTTGCCAACACACTAGAATGAAGGCTTTTTTTTTGCATGGATGGGGTAAGGGAAGGCGGCCTTTTCTGAGATTTTAGGAGACCTTCAGCTCTGTAGAGTAGGGTGGCTTGGCGCAGCAGGGCTGGGAATAAGGTCAAAGAAGAGGGACAGCCTGGGAAACAGCATCAGCCAGAGCCTGGATGTTGCTGTCATCTGCAGCTGCTTTGGTGAGATGAGGAGGAGGTTACTTCCAGAGAGAAATTCAAAGAGCTGCCCGTAGAAGCTCCAAGATGATTTCTTCAGCTGTGACTTTTATTAGGATACCATTTGCACGTAAATCTAGACAAAGTAAGCATTTTATAAAATTGAACTAACAAAGCCACCTCTCACAAACATAGAAATAAACTCTCATTTTTTTCCCTTCTCCCTTTACCTCCACATCCCCACCTCGCTCCCTGCTCCAGCTCCACCCTGGTAGACTGTCCCCACACTGGATGATGCTCAAATCATCTAATAGCACCTATCTGACAGTGAGACAGATAGCGGTGCCTTCTCCTGGCACAAAAGGTCTCTGCAAACAATGCTGCTTTTGTTAATGTTATTTTCATTTCCTATGTCCTCAGTCTAAAAAAAGGAAGATGAGTCCTAAAGGTATTTGGAAGACATCAGTCCTTCAGAGGTATTTCCTTATGCAGCCTGAAGGATAGATCCAGCGAGGGTGTGAACGTGTTTCGAAGGAACCGAAGCAAGGACGTTACGTAAGGTAGGAAAAAGGATATCCCCACAGCATCCCTGGCTATTCCCTGAAATCACCAGAGACGCAATCAAAGGAAAACATCTTTGCAGATGATTTGAGAAACGTTTATAAAATCTGACTTGCCCTCTTTTAATCCACTTACTTTTTTTTTTTTTTTTTTGCCTGTAGCTCAAACTATTTACATGTTGTGATAAACTGCCCAACCCGCATTTCAAAGTGACCTGCAAAATTACACAAGGGAGAGAGCGCAGCCGGACCGGCCAGGCTAGAGACAGGCTTTCTGAAGTGCTGAGTCTGTTTTGTTCGGGCACACGGTTCAGACCCAGAAATGAGATAGAACAAGACCAAGATCCCAGACCTGCCACGGTTTCACCTTCTGCAACCCTGTGCTCTCTGCAACTTGTGAGACATGGGGGAATTGTGGCTGCAGGCAGTCGATGCTCTGTTTTACCAATCCAGCGCAGTAACCAGCAGCCCTCGCTCGTTTGTTTTCCTGTTTGTTGAAATCCTAGCCGCCCAAATTTCTGAAAGTTGTTTTTAAAGGATTTTGACAAATGCCTTTTGCGTGGGAGTCATTTCATATTTTGTGCGCATCATCATATACAGAAGTATTTTCTTGATTAAGTCTAATCTTTATTAAGCTCTCTCACAAAATGATATCCTTCTTCCCCACATTTCTTCTGCAGTATGATCTCACTTTAGATTACTAATGCAGCCAGATGCATCCTGGATAATTTGGCTTCATGCAAGGTGTCCTTTCCCTGCGATGTCTGTGTTGATACAGTTGTTGATACAGTTAAACATTATCTGATGATTAAAACAGGACAAAAGCACATCTCTGCATTTGTGAAAAGAAATTCTGCTCTGAAAGGTCATCATGTACAAAAATGGCTCCATCTTACTCAATAGATACCCTGCTCTAATTTTGATGAGAATGAGAACTTTCCCAATTCCCTTTAGGCGTGCACAGGTGATGCTGGTGAGAGCTGGCTGGAAAATCCTCCCTGGCACCAGCATGGTTTGAGGAACTCAGTCCCATTGACTGTGCAGGGTGTACAGAGCTTTACTGACACATCGACAGATGCTCCAAATAAAGAGGAATTTTGAAAAAGTGAAATAGAGTTGTCATAGTGGTGCGATTAAAAAGAAAGGGTAGGGGTAGAGGAAGTGAAAAATTTAGGAGGTGCTAATATCGTGGTATGGCACAGGGTTGCAGTAGGAATCAAAGATTCATGTTATTACATACAGGTGGACCACAAGCATGCTATCAGTTCTGAACTCACATCTGCAGTGATTTGCGTCTTTTGCCAGAATTTTTACCGCTTGCAGTGAGCAAAACAGTCGACACCACGGTAAAGTGACTACACAGTTTTTAAATGGCTCTTTCTTGCCTCCTTACTGTACATCACGGATTTGCCTGCAGCCAAAAACACGTCTTTTAATTGAATTCAAAGTGGAGAGGGAACCAGCAAAGGTTTAAATTACAAGTGGAAAAAAAGGAGTTTGCAAAGGGAGGCCAGTTCTATGACTCTGACAACCCGCTCTCCCAAATCCCCCACTCCCTCAAAAAAATGTTCAAGAGTTTTGCTTGCCCCAGACTCCACAAAGTTCAGCCCTTCCTAATTTAATCACTTAAACTCTGCTTAACTGCAGACTCCAGCATGTTCACAGCTTTCTGTAGATGGTTATCACATCCCCTTTAGCCATTGTTTAGCCAAGCTGCATGCACGACATTCTTTTAATCCTTGTAAAATCAAGGCAAGCCAGCTATCATTTTTGAATGCGCACAGAAATGCATCTTTTCCCAATGCTATCAGTGGCCCACAACCATTTATTAGCTGTCTTAGCCATCTGTATAAATCCAGTAGAGGGAGGCATTACACAGATGTGGTTCTTCGGCTGAGGAACTATCTCCAGATATTTAGGGTCAATAAAATGAAGCAAGGTCACAAACAACCAAAGCTCTGTCCGTTTTAGTGGCCAGGTTGGTGAGGAAAAGAGAGAGGGTTTGTAAAGGAAGGGGAAACATGCTTCCTGGGATGGCAAATTAATCTCCCAGTGCTCAAGGCGTTTGAGACAGAGATGAAATTACTGTAGAGGGAGGGCACTTGGGGAAAAATAATCTTTGATTTAGACTTTCCAGAAAATATGTGGAATAAAGCTTTTCCATGAAATCCATGCATGAAATCCATAGTGTCTCATGTTGATTTAGCAGATGTAACTCATGTAACTACACATGTTACTTTCTCATCCATTAAGTGGCCTTAAAAAAAAAAAAAGGTAAAACACAACCTTGTTACTTATTGCGCCTGTTCTTATTTCTGCTCTACCGGTTTAGTTATAGCTGAAGTAGCAGGAAAAGTTGTTATAAGGCAGGACACTTACCCTGCAACATGTAGCTCCCATTGGGAACGCACAGAATCAAGTTCTCATTATGAACTCTATTTTCACCTCCCACATTGTAAGCGTTGAAAAAAAAAAAAAGTTGGTCTGGAAGAATATAGAATTTCTTCCTTAGGAGAAGTGAATTGAAAACTAATTTTCAAGGAAGAGAAGCTTTCTATCAGCAGTACCATTATTTCTTGCTATTGGTTTGTATGGCTTTAGCACCTGGAATCTCCACCCGTGATGAGGTTTTTGCTTTGCTGGTTACTGCAGGTTAACGCAGGGGAAAAATCACTCTCTAAACAGGCAAAGCAAAGGAGCATAGTTTGTTCCCATTTTACAGATGGAGACCTGGTAAAAGGAGATGTTAAGGCACTTGTCCACGTTTATGCTGCCAGCAATGGAACCCAGATCTCTTGAGTTTGAGTCCAACGCTTTAACCACAAAACCCTCCTCTCTCCAGTTTCAGTGTTTAATTAATGATGATGATGTCTGCAGCTTCCTCTTATCAAGCCACCCTTTCATCAATGATGATATTGTGGTTATTCCCCTGCTATGTGTGTGGCTGTCTTCCAGTTAAATTACCAGCTCCTGAAATCATGTTCACAAGCGTAGAATTTGCTAATCTTTCCCAAGTCCCTTCTTAAATGTGAAGCCAAACTCTGCTTTCAGTGCACACTCATTTTATGCTACTGAATAACGTAGAGCAGTAATGGTAAAACTTCTTGAGATACATGGAGGAGCCGAGATTTCTGGTACCATCTGTGTTGCTGCCTGAAGTGTGAGGTCTGTCCCCTTCTTCCTATCACCAGTTCAGCACTGTAACCTGTTTTCTAAAGGACTTTGAACATCAAAGGAAAACGACCTTTTTCCTTTGTGCCTTTTCTGGGAGATAAATGTCACTTGGTCCTGAAGGTTTTTCAGGTATAGAGGGGTTTAGTTTTTGTTGCCTATTCAGAGAAATACATAATATTTGTCCCTCTCCTTTGCGAGCATCAAAGGAAGAGCTTTGTAGGGATTGTTTGCCACCTCCACCACTTTCCTCATGCTAAAACAGGACTAGGTTTAAGATCATGACACAGACCTGACTCAGGACCAGTTGTAGACCCTTCCATCAGCTTTGCATCAAGCTGAATACACTACATTGTGTGTCAGAAACATTATTTTTACTGATGTTGCTTGGAGGTAATCAAAAGATATCATATCATCATAACTGGCTTTGCTTCATTATTCATCTTATCTTACTTTAATCGTCCTTTACTTGGATAAATGCAATAATCAAACCTAAACACTGCCTGGCGCAATGCTGGACAAAAGCAATTCTGGGTTATGCACTAACAATTTCTTAGTGTGGACAGTCATATGCCAGGGCTTGTGCCCATTCCCTGGCTCTTTGAACAGTACTAACATGGTGGTTAGTAGCCTCTGGTCCTAGCCTGACATCCGTTCTCATTTCTTAGCAAGAGTAGGAGCGAGTGGGATACTTGTGGGCCTCAGCTATGAAGGGTCCTACTCTGTGGACTGTGTGTGCAATAGGCGGCTCTTTCTTACCTTAGGGTAGCACAAAGTAGAGGAGAATGGTTTCCTTTTGTGTCTCCAGCTCCTGCCTCCCGTCACCTATGGACTGAAGTCAAGCCTTGGAGCCCAAACGCATCCCTGTCTGGACTGAAGAAAACTTTATGGGAGATGGCAAAACAGTTACAAGATATCCTCAGTGCTGTAATCATTAATGTCAAATATAAGTAGTGGCAGCACTGTGAATGGGACTCGTCTCACCAAGCTTTTGATATCTACAATGCAGACATTTCTGTCTAAGAGCTTTCTACAATCAATAGAGGGAAATAGACACTTGTCATATCACAATTAACCTGAACTGCTTTAAACATTTACTTTAACATGAAGTCAACCATGCTCTAGAAGTATCTGTTTTATTCTCTGCTGGTAGCTGGTCTAAACAATTAACTCGGATAGACCCAAATGTACATGGTCATATAGATTGCCATGTTTGTACGTGGCTCAATCGTTGAGCGGAAGCAGCAAAACGGATGATACCAACAACAAACCAAGATGGGGAAGAGTGAAGAAAGGGGGCAAGTGGCATCCTATTTGTCCACCAGAGACAATTTGAAACCATTCCGAGGGCTCCTGGCCAAGACACTGGGGCATTCAGTGTTTTCCTTATTATGAAAGTGCTGCCAAATCACCACTAGTCTTTTTTCCTGAATTAATGCCATTTAATTATTAGATTCACTGTTTATGAATGGGAAATATTGGCTAGGGTACCTATGGGAAGTATTTGGTTTCTTAAGGTTTCTACGATATTTTTTCTGATCTTGTAATTTTAAGAAAAAAAATTAGATATTCAGCCTGGCCTTCACTGCTGCCAACACCACCTGGCAGCCTGGTTACATATACAGAAAAATCTCATCTGTCATCAGCAAAAAGTCAATCCTGCAGTCCATGCTGGGGCAGAATTTCCACCCAAGGCACTAAAAATCCCTCAAGAATAAGGTAGACAGAGCTGAACTCTTATTTTGTCCAGGTTCATCTCTTCTTGTGTTTTGGCTTTCATCCCTTTTGACAGAAAATAAAATTTGCTGTAGTTGACCATTTGAGCATCCGCTTGTGTCTAGGTCTGAGATTGGCACACACCCAATGTTTCGATCAAAGCCAGAAGACTGAGAGAGAGGGAGAGCGAGAACAGCCCTTGTAAAGACCCTGTCATCCAAATTTGCAATGTTCCAGAGAAGGAAAAACTTACTTACTGACCCCTGTGGTTACCAGCTTATAGCTTGAAGCATGAAATTTGATTACCTTTCTCCTCTAACTGGTCATCAAATAATCCTTTTCTTTTTTTTTTTTTTTTTATTTTATTTATTTCAACCAGAGTATTTGACTCACTGGTCTTCTACAGAATGAATCCACTGGTCTTGCTTTGTCCTTTGTATGTTTTTTGCACTTTCTTTTGCATCTGTTAGAGTCCCAGATTAATCTTAATGCACTGCTGCTTGGCAGCGCTCATAATACTTGGGCATGCATTAATTGATCTTTGGACATGCTCTGCTTCCCCATCTGCTTCACTGATTTGTTCCATTCAATTTCATCCAACACTTCTCACATCAAATTGTGCTGTAATTTCCTCTGCTGAAGTTCAGCATCCTTCGTGTTCGACTCCTGGGTCTCTCCATAGTTCTAATTACAAACCTGGAGGATTTAGTTGGAATTTTAATGGTAATGTAATATTAAGCATAGAGCCAAAAAAAGTACTCTGTATTTTGGAACTACCACGAACTGAGAGGCAGATCAGGGAGTGGGCTTTAAACACAAATGTGCAAAAAACATTTAAGGAGACTTATCCTTAGCTTAATTTTTTTTTTTCCCCTTGACCAACTCGTTTTATCAGGGAACGTTTAATTTGCTAAATTGAAATGTTCAGACCCTTTAAAGAGAAAAGAGTCCAAAAATGTAGTCCGTATTTCATGCCAAAATATTATTCCAGAGTTTGCCACCCATTTGTGTTTCAGTAGAAATACTTGCCTCCCACTCCTTGGTACTGGCTCAAAACTCTTTTTCTCAAAGGAGGTGCTGAAAAAGCATGTGAGTATTAATTTGTCTTTTGTGGGAGGTTTTAGTGTTGTTATAAATCACTATAAATCACAAATCAGGCTTTAAATGGGAGACTTCATAAGCCGCTCTCACTGCATAAGGCTGTGAAAATGAAAAGCTTAAAGCAAATGTTATCTTGATGTGTTGTATTTAAATTGCCTCTAGCAGACTTAGTGGCCTGGTTTTGCCAGTGTCTGACCTTCTCTTCCAAATGGTGAAGGGAAGTGTGGTGGGCATCTCCTCCTACAGTGATGAACATGATTCAAATCTCCATTTGTCAAAGGGACCTGCTTCAAGTACCACATTCAGATACGTTGGGTGGACTTTTCCACAGGGATCTCATATCCTTGCAAGCATTATTGGTAACATACCCAGTGCACAATCTGAATTTGAGATCTTAAGCACCACAACAGAACTTGTCTGTATCAAATACGTGTGATTCCATACGTGCAGTTCTGAGTGTTTCATAACCCCAGCCAGAGACCTAGTAATACCCTATATTTACATGACATTTTTCACTCAGAGGTATTTTTCTGAGTCTGATACACCAACCATGTGCAGGTAATTATCAGTAATCATCACTAATTGTTTTTACAATTCTTTTTTCCATTTTGGCATCTACCTTGAAACGGCAGCTTAACATGAGCTCATCAAAATGTAGACTTTGCGAAGACAACATTTCTGAATAGGAGCTGTATAGGGAGTTCAACGAGACAAAGCGTTCCAAACTGGCGCGTGGCCAGGACACCAAAGCCATTGCTAGGAGTCATGGGATCTTTAATGCCCACAAAGTGGTCAGGACCTCCGCTGAGTTTTATGAGTGTAATGTCTCACCCGAAGAACAACTTCTTCAGCAGCACAGTACCCCATTGTATTGCACTGGACTCGTTCATGCGCAAGGAGAAGAGTACCATTCAGTGAACCGCTCATGCCAATGCGTCCAGCAGACCAGACTGTCTTAGTGCGTCTTCCAACCCAGCAGACCACCTGTCTTGGCTCACCACATGTGGCTGAACGCCAGTGGAAGATGGCAAAACTCTCGGCCTTCTCAGATAAAGACATTTTTGGGGCCTCATGGGATTTGTCCAGCTTTACTGAATTTTGTTCATACCTTCATGCTCCAGCCTGACAGTTTGCAGAGCGGATGGGAATCCAAACAGGGGCTGGACTGCTCTTTCTTTAGGTCTACAGCAGCTGGGGTTAGCATCCGAGCCCTCTGGGCGGTCCAAAGATAATAGGCTACTGAGAAAATGCACTGAATCAGCGTGTCCTAACACTGCCTACATCAATCTACCTTTGACCGCAAGGGGCCATAATTCAGGTGACTAAAATTCGCTTGAACCATCCGCTTAACTGAGAGAAGAAAGTTGTGGATATTGCAATTGCTTTCCCACCTTCCCTGATATTGCAAGTCTGGTTGTTTGTGCCAATGTGTGGACGCTGCTGTGAGTTTAGTCCAGCAATGATGAATTGGTACATTTTCCACAGGACAAGAAGTGTGAGTAACCCAGGGCAGGTAAAAACATGGTCTTTTTCAGTTTCCTCTGCCATTTAGAGCTAGCCACAGGACTCTGATGCTTGCTTCAGTAGCTTTTAAACATTTCTCTGCCCACACCCAACAGCCTTACAGCAGCTACCTGCAGAAAAGAGGGAGCCAAATTGAACCTTTAGGAATGTGATGAATCAGTAGACTTGTTTTAGGATGTCAGAGCAACTGCAATAATTATGGGACTATCCTAGTGTCACTACTGACGGTTCAACTCACTGTCCTAATCTAGCTCAAGTAGCTCATCTACACACACCACCAACTGATGGGGCTAGGACTGAAAGTTAGGCCATTATTTTCTGCAGAGGAAAAGCTGAAAGATTACCTCATTATTTAAATAAACCAAAGTTTTAAAGCTTCCCTGGGGGTTTAGGCAGACATTAGAGGCCTGTGTGCATAACTGAGTCTTCACTGACATCCAGCCAGAGACAGGTTCCGGGGGCATATATAGCTGAGCAGCTATAGTTAAGAACCTAACAAAATTTCAGGATAAAAAGGGAGGATTTCGATGAAAGAACAGTACAAGTCAGACATGAAAAAGAAGCAGGTTGGATGCTGATTTGGTCTGAAAGTGGAATTTAGATATCTAAATCCTACTGTGGCTGGGATTTAGGCTGACCAAATCCTGTCCAAAGAACACAAGCATCACACAACATGGACAGATCCAGCTCAGCAGGCATCGCTTCCAGAGAAGATCTGGAAATCACAGACAATTATCTGAACATGAGCTAACCATGATGCAACACAAAGAATAGATTCAGAGTTTGTATTTAAATAAGCAAATTGTGAGTAAGAATAGAAAATGTACTTACTACGTACTTACTGTGAAAAACCCAAGAGGTACTGTAGGCTGTAGAGACAATTGCAGTGATTTCCATGTCTCCAAAACCCATGGAACAGTGAAGGCCTGAGTTTCCCTCTGTCGGACGACCATGTAGAAGTTATCCTGCAGGATTAAAGTACGAAAAAGGGGATCTGCCTAGGGCACACTGTCAATGGAGAGCCAATGGTTTGAAAACGGGGCCAAAATTATGTTTCCGTAGCATCAACTGAACATCCATGCTGCAGGTTATCCATTTATAGCAGTTTTTTGAAAGAAAGTCTGATTGTGGGAGAGAGAGAATAGAGGATGGAGAGGAGAAGGGAGGGAGGGAAGTAAAGTATTGTTGATTTTAATTTTTACTATGGTTTGTTAATTTTGGCATGTGGGAGGTGGAATAGCTCCTGGCTTTCCTTTTATTGTGATTACGCTCTTTAATGTTGGCAAACACACCTGGAGCTGACAATAGGCATTTTTCAGTAGCACATTGTTATGAAAAACTAAAAATAAAATAATGGAGCTAAACACAAAACTGAGTGTGTGGTTATCTTAAAGTGACACCCTAAGGCCTTACTGTTGTACTTCCAAACTGTATAAGCCTGTCACCCTGGCAACAAATAGATAAAAGAACAAAGATATATATTTACCTCTTGGAAATGAGGAAAGCATTTGTAGGGCTGATTCCTGTGGTCTTTCTGCAGGTAGAAGTCCTGAGCAGTTTTATGTGAGTAAGATCTAAGTAAAGACATCAGGGTTTGGCCAGCCAATATATCCTGATTCTGCTTTTTCTTCTACCACTTAAACAACAAATAAAAATAAGCGCCTATGGAATTATGATTGCCTGAAATAATGTACAGGAAGTAAGATTGCAAAATAAGGAATGCTTTTGGGTGATAAAAGTGTTCTTGAATAGTACATATTGACTAAATACTGACATACATTACATGTTCAGAGACACAACACTGAGACTACTGTTTTTAATTCCATGAACTTATATCTTTATAAGAAGTATTTGTATAATAGTTGTCTATACTTTTATTCATATATTCATGCACAGGGTAACATACACAAGCATGCACATTAATAAAATGTAATTCCTTAGAGGAAAAGCCGTCTTTGCTTAAGGATTTTCAAAGGCAAGATACTCATAGCGTTTAACCCATAGACAGATTTGAAAAAGATTTCAAAGAACACATTGTGTTTTGCACTAGTTTGTTAAAATCTATGGGTCTCAGTTGGTTATTTCATGGTAGTAATTCAAAAAGCAAGACAAAACTGAGGGCAGGGAATAACATGTACTCATTGATTTGGAAGCTGTCCCACACTTGATGAGTATAAAATGTGAAAGCCACTTTTCTTCTGCTTCCTCTCAGATTACTATTTCTACAAAAATTCTAGGTTCACTTGCAAGTCCCAGAGATGTGGAGGGCACATTGGCTTGACAGACCCGCATTGCATGGGCTGTGGCAGTGTGGAAGAGGTGTTTTGTTTCTGAACCTTTGGTTAGAAGTCACAAATATGAGCGTGGTGGAGAAATACACGCTACTAACTTCCGATGATGGCTGTCTTTCTTCAGCATGCAGGCTGTCACCATTGCATGGCTTCAGTCACTGCTTGAGCAAGTAATTGATGATATGAAAAAAGGGTTTAGAGCAACACCGGAAATAGAAGCCAGAATACAAGACTCCTTAGTCTTTTATGTTTCGGAGGGTCCTGTATAAGACAGAAAATGGGCCTAAATACACACTGTTAAAGACAAATTTGAAAATTATTTAACTCAAATGAAAAAAAAAATATTTAATATGTGTTCTACTTCCTTAAAATGGATTTTGTTTCACTAGAGAGGAGTAACAGCAGTGGTTAGGCTCCCATAAAGACAAAAATTTTCAGAATTTGGGGCCTCTTGGGACGTGGGCACACATATTTTTGGTATTTATTACTTCTCCTTAGGAAATTAATCCTCAAGAAAAAGCCTCTCCTTCTGAACAATATCCTGAAGACATGTATCTTTACATTCATTATTAGCAGGTGGCTGCTGGGTCAAGACCACAGGAGAAGAATTTAGCAGGTGGTCTTGTGAGGTGACTCATATCACTTCTGCTTTCTGCTTCTAAGAAGAAGTGAGGGAGGTTCAGCAGAAGAATAGCTCCTACTAAAGGAGGACTGTGCCAACAGGAAGCAGTCCCAGTGACTCAGTGGGTGGCACGGTCTCAGTCTGAGCCAGTGCTGCTCCCAGTCATCACCCAAACTGATGGTAGGAGGGTTTGGGTGGTACAGAGATAGCGTCTTTCAGACAGGGGGAGCAGATCGTAACCTGGGTTCTCATGATCTATTTCCCTCTAATTGTCATTTTTCACTTTTTTTACTATTAAGTTTGGGAACTGATAGTTCCTAGAATTAGTAGATCACTGACAAAAACCTGATGAGTTTAACTAAAGGAGTCTACTATGCTACACTACGAAGGTATCTTTTTCTATTCAAGAGGCCTCTACTCTGTGTCATGGCTACCCATTTATTAGCAGCCAGATCTATGTTGATAATGATACAAGATTGTCTCCCTACCTCAAAGAGATCATGAACCAGTCAGAGAAGGCACACATCATTGCATAGCTTGCAATGGGGTGAGCAAAAAGAGCTAGCAGAAGAAAAGTCTGGAAGATGAACCAAAAAGCCATTAAAAACCAGATTTTTTTTTTTTTTTAAAGAATGGCAACCCTGCAATATCTTTCCCAAATGAATGCCAAGTCTGCTGTGCTAAACAAAAGCCCTTTTTCTCTTCAACATGTGATGCAGAGAGCATCTATACTCCGCTACTCTAAAGCCAGTGGAAGCTCCAGGGAGATGGGATCTCTCAGGCTGAGCCTGGAAGGCAGCTCAGTTTTTCTTCCCAGAAAAGCACTTTAATCACCAATCTGTTGTATAGACCAAAAGCCATCTCTGCCACGCTGTACTGTGAGGATCCTCCATCCATGACTGTATGTTAGTTTTGCTCTAGGAGTACCTACCAACATGGGGCCATGCAGGAACGTGTAGTCTGGGCTGAGGTGTGAGTTAAGTGCCGATCTGCTCAGCCTTCTGAAGACTGGCAGTTTGAACATGTGCAGAAGTAGTCTTGAGAATAATTCTGGCATCTAATAGAAGGTGTGTACAAAAATAAAGTATCAGTTAAAAAAAGTGTTTCAATTTTCAGAAGGAACACCTCCATTCCATCTACACCTTATATCAGCTCTGCCTGGAAGTCATTTGCCGCATTTGCCTGGGAAGCTTGTGACAGAGCCAGAAAACGTCCACGTTAGTTGTGAATCTTAGCTGGCTCCCAAGTTACAATAATAATATCAGTTTTTTTGGGGCAGCATTGCCCTTCCAGTTGTTTTGCAACGTGGTTTGCTCCACATCAGCCTGCTGGTTGACCTGCAAGAAGAACCTGGACTCCACCAAGCCTCTACCCTCACCTAAGACAGACACCTGCCTGCTGATACAGCTTGCCTCTTGGGCTGGATTTGCCCCAGCTGGCAGCATGGGTAGCGGGCAGAGTGCTCTGAGCTTCCTTGGGAAATTACTGGATTTATCAGGAGTAGCAGCAGGCCTACAATAGAGTTGCTCTGCATTCAGAAATATGGTTTCTACCTGTCAAGGGGGTGTTATATACACAACACAATGGAAAAATAAAAGCACACCCTTCAGAGCCTTGCTGAGATATCTTACACGGAGGAGATCGTACTGAAATGTCTCTTTTCTCCTCCCATTTCATTGACAGGGGTTCCACTAATGGCCTTTCAGTACTTAAAGGGGGCTTATAAGAAAGATGGGGACAGACTTTTTTAGCAGGGCCTGTAGCAACAGGCCAAAGGACAATGGTTTTAAACTAGAAGAGGGTAGATTCCAATTAAATATAAGGAAGAAATTTTTTACAATGGGGGTGGTGAAACACTGGAACAGGTTGCCCAGAGAGGTTGTTTATGTTCCTTGAAGGTCAGGTTGGACGGGGTTCTGAGCAACCTGATCTAGTTGAAGATGTCCCTGCTCACTGCAGGGGGGTTGGACTAGATGAGCTTTAAAGGTCCCTTCCAACCCAAACCATTCTATGATTCTATGATCGCTGCTGTAGAGACAAATCCTCCATGTTCAGTGAAATCTCCACTTTAAGGTAATGTGAATGAAGAAATAAGCAACAGAGACAGGGAACCCCTGGGATTTCCAAGAGATACCATAAACCTCCCAGATCATTTTCTCTGTTGTGAAGTGACAGACCTCCACTCAGCACAAATTTTCATAGCTTCCTAGAAATCAGTGCTACCATAGCAAGTCTACGCCATAGCTGTCCATAGCAATGAATGAAGTATTCAAAGAAACTCAGGGCAATATGTTTAGTTAATGTAAATTAGACTGGATACCTTGACTTTGGTGCAAATGCAATGATTTATACTGGCCAAGGCTATGGGTCAAAGCTTTTATTATGCTTTTCAGCCATTAAAGATGCTCAAGAAAGACCTTCCTAAAAATAGATATTTTCTTCCAGAGAACAGTGAGTGTAAAAGAAGCCCAGGGATGAAGTTGGCCAAATGGATAGACCTTTACATGATCACAATTAAAAAAAAAAAAAAAAAAAAGAGGAAAAAGAATTATTACCCTGGAAGAGCTCCAAGATGTTTTTTCTTCCCAGAATGGAGATCTGGTGTATTTTTGTTCACATCTTGATAGTTTTTATTGGGCGATAATTTATAGGCCAGCTGATGTCAGCATAATCAGAGTTTAGTATGATTTCTTCTTCTTTTTGCTCAGCAGTGCTATATTTATTGGCCTGTTAAGTTTCATTTTAGTAAGGTGCAGCCTGAGCCAATGGAACATAACTTTGAAAAACTCCTGCGAACAGTGTCTCTCCATACACTTTATACTCCCCCTCATGCTTTATATTCTCATAATATATTAAAGGCTTCTAATGTCACCTTCCAAGAAATATCCAACTTTTGCTCATAAATAATTTTTAACAGTTTTGACTTTTCTGAATATTTGTGCTTTTTATTTTTTTATTCCCACTTTGTCTCACAAAATGACATGTTCAGGGGCAAAGCCTGATTGAATGACCCACATTAGACATTTCACAACTGTCTAGGCATAGTTCAGATGTCACCAAACCCACTCAAGAGGCCTCTATGGAGTTCAGCAGGTTATCATTTTCCTACTGTTTGATTTGTGGTTACTCTGCTTCAGTAACTGTAAAGAAATTAGTTCCCGGCTAGACAGGAACTGGTAAAACGAAAGTGGTGTTGATAGAGGTGTTACTGACATGCACATTTTTTTTCCCCTGTAAGTGATATTTGTCCTGTCTTGTCCCAGTGCGTTTTCTAAAGTCATTACTTATTAACCGCTCAGTTGCCTTTCTTTTTTTTTTTTTCTCTTTAACATGTAGAATTAATCACTTTTTCTAGAAGCCTTTTCAGCCATTTCTTCTTTGCATTTTCATACCTATTTTTAAGCCCTGCAGACAGCTTTCACTGAATATAGAGCTGGTCTGCCGCCTCTCTTCCATGAAGCTGCTCTTTCGTTGTTAGGTGTCAGTGCATTCAGGCATGCACCTAGCGCGCAGAAGAAATAGATGGGAATTAAGACCCCAGAGCCAAACACTGCTGAAGGCTGCCGAAAAGAAAAACTGAATCCAACCTGCACAAACGAAATCTATGTCAGGAATTTACACAGCTCCTCCAGCCTGATTCATGGTATACTGAATTTGTCCTATAACCTACCTATTATTTTTTCAAAACATGTGTTTTCAGGGCCAGATTTAAACTAAGAATAAATACAGGTTTTCCAGCCCAGGCACAGCAGAAAAGGCCCTTCATTATCTTGCCTATATTTTCAAGAAATTCCTGCCCAGACAATACTGCCAAAGAGGGATATATTTTTCTCTTCTATGGAAAAGTTGATATTTTGAAGATTTTTTTTTTCTTGAAAGGTGATAAAAATACTCAGACACAAGGTTCACTGTAGTTAGGCATATTAAACCATTTTTCTGAGAAGAGAAAAAAACGTTCAGTTCTCTCAGTTATAGCAGGACTGCTTTTTGGTTTACTCTCATTAGTTAAAATTTGAAAAGAAAATTCGCTTTTAAACAAAACAAAACAAATCAAAAATATCCATGGTGTTTCTTTTTAAAAAATGCCAGAAGATGCCATTTGGAGTATGACCACTTCAAAATTTTTGGTGAACTTTCCTTGAGAAATGTGATGATACTGACCTTTCACGCAGAAATTTTTGGCTGTTAGTGAATCAATTTTTTTTTAAGGAAGATTTATAAAAAACTTTTGCAGAACTCTATCAGAAGGCCCCCTGATGTTTAAATATACAGGATCTAAGAATCAGAATAACTTGTCCTCATTACTAGGGAGTCACATTTGTTTTCACTGAAGTAAAACCATTGATAGTGTGCATTCGTTCCTTGGCTTGTCGAGTCCAATTCAATATGGAAAATGAGTACATGATAGTTGCATTGCAAGCTGTTTTGGCATCGTAAGTTCTGCTTTTTCCTCTAGAGTCTCTTGGTTTGGTCCTGGGTGTGTGCTAATGTGTTAGCTGTCACATGGGCATCACCAGATGCTGAGAAAATCCACCTCTGTGTTAGGTTTCTGTGTAGCTTGAGTTTGCCTCTAAAGCTGTGGACAAGCAAACTTAAACTGTTTGTCTTAGAGAAAAGTGTGATAGCAACTTAGCAGTTTCTGAGCATGAAAAGCTTTATTAAGCAAGAGGAAGAAGTTAGGAAAAAAAATAATACAAAGAAAAGCAAAGCTGAAGAATGAAAAATGTTCAGCAAAAAATTACCTGAGTTCACGCACCCTGCGGCCCCTGGGCGAGTGCCATAGGTAGCCAAAGGTCCCAGCAAGAGCAGCCTATGCCTGGTAGACCCCAGCAAAGATGTCTGGAGGTCAGAGCACTGGTGTCTTTTGCATCCTGAGGACTGGCTTTGTGGGAAGTCTTCCCAAAGCGGTACTGATGCAGCAGAGCACAGGAGTCATACACTCTACAGTGTACCCTTGTAATGGTTGAGTCAGAGAAATTAGAGATGGAAAATGCACTTAGGTCACTTGGTCCGTTCCCCAACTGTTTAAAGGTTGCTCCCTACAATGTGTTCTTCATTGCTTTGTCTAGTCAGCTTCCCCCTTTTCCCTGGGGGGACCATTCCACGTAGTAATAGATCTCGTTGTTAGGAAAATTTTCCTGATGTGCAGCCTAAATTTTCCTTGGCTCACATTCATCCCACTACTTCAGTTAAAACCTCCTAGTCAGCTCTTCACTTCTCTCCACCTCAGGCCCTTTTCTTCCATCGGAGGAAACAAATGAGTCTGATCGAGTAATGCCGAGTGTGTTTAAAAAATAATTACATCCTTACCTCCTAAGACTGATAGTCAATATAAAATTAACATAAAATTTGCAAATTGCCTTATTTTATATGGAAGAAATGAATAAGCCCCTGGAAGCTTTTATCACATGTTGGTTGGCATGGCTATAAAAGTCCAACATCTACCACCATTTACCGAAACACATGGAGTTAGGTCCCATCTGGAACAGATCATATCTCTCTGGTTGGTCAATCAAAACTCAAAATCACATGGAAATTTACACCACCTAAAGGCCTGTGAGTTCACTTTCCAATCAAGGTTAGGGAATAGAGCCATATACCACTTCACTGGTGACATACATCATGGACCGTGGGACACCGGACTGGTGTCACCAACACTTCCACTACTTTGGAGAATCTGGAAGAAGCTGTGGGGTTTGTATTTCAGCTCACAGATAGCCAAGTTAACCAAAGAATTCAGTGTATTCTCCTAGCAGAGCCACACGAGTATCTGATGGTTTGATTCTGCTGACGGGGAGAAGAAATGTCATTTTCTATTGCCCCAAAATAAATACTGTCAAAAATTTTTGAGGAAATGGATGAAGTAGCAATGCAGAGGAAACAAAATGCTTCAATTAATTCTAGAACTACTGGCATGGTTTTAACATATTTAATAAAATAAATATTAAGAAATAGAAACTGTCTTTGGCAATTTTCAGACTTTTTTCAGGGGTCTCTTATTTTTGTTTTGTGACAAAAACAATTTGTTGCCATCGCCATGAATCGCCAAGTGCTTCAGCTGGCACAAATCCATATTTTTCTGTTCAAAATATGTTTTGAATGACAGTTATAAGCAGTAAAGCTCTTCGTGAAGGCTGTTCCAATAAGATCTGTCTCTGAATAAAATGAGATTTCAGCCAAAGTTCAAGATAAATGGGAAATCCAGACTGAGTGGTAGATGGGAATGTTGTGGATCAAATCAGATGTCGATATTATACGATGTATAGCAAGTGCCTGGGAACCACTTCCACAAACAAAAGCAGTAGTGAGAAGTTACTGTTTCTGCCCAGCTTATTTTAGAGAGATAGTCTGCAGCAAAACCCAGCAAAAGGCTGTGGTATACTTTTCTGTCTGCAACTTCTACATTACTGAATTCCTCTTCGTTGAGAGGAAGATTTCAGTTTCATGATATCGCTTGCTATTAATAATTACTTGTGCTGTTACGGTGTTTAAAATCTCCTTCCATGCTAACAATGGCAGAACAAAAACATAGTTCTTGGTCTGAAAATGTACAACTTAGGTGTGAAAAAAATGGGGGCAGAGAGCAATCAGGATTATGGACAGCATCGTTCAGTGCGGTGGCCCTGGTGCACCCAGGAGAAAGGACAGTCTCATCCATTCACACCATCTGAAAAGCTGGCTCAGAGTATGTCACCTTTATTTCCTTTAAGACCAGTACTAATGGCCTTGTGTCTTACAGTCTAACTCCTCATGGCTAAGTGAAGAACAAAGCTTCAGTGTCTGTCAAGGGGAAAGAAATTTCCATGTGGGAGACAACCAGAAGCACCCAAGTAAGCATAAGATATTGCACCTTTTAACTCATATGTGGAGTCGTGTGAGAGGAAGGTCTCCCAGCTCAGCCACGGGCTGGGAGAGCCCCTGTGTTCAGGCTCATTCAGCTCCTGTGCAATTTGGGAGCTGCCTGCCTCCATGTTTCTCTGGCACGGTGGTTGCCAAACCCAGCTGGGGCTGGATACACTCTGTATTTCACAGAATCACAGAATCACAGAATGGTCAGGGTTGGAAGGGCCCTCTGGAGCTCCCCCAGTCCAACCCCCCTGCCACAGCAGGGACACCTCCAGCAGTGGCACAGGACGGCGTCCAGGAGGGTTTGGAATGTCTCCAGTGTGGGAGACTCCCCCACCTCTCTGGGCAGCTGTGCCAGTGCTCTGCCATCCTCAGAGTAAAGAAGTTTCTCCTCATGTTAAGATGGAACTTCCTATGCTCAAGTTTGTGCCCATTACCTCTTGTCCGATCACTGGGCACCACTGAAAAAAGACTCTTCTCATCTACCTGGCATCCTCCCCTTAAGTATTTATAAGTATTGATAAGGTAATTCAAGATTTCTCTTGAATTCTGTGGGTTATGTGAGCAGAGCATACCCGTGGAATGGGTATGAAGCATGTGGCTTCAGTTGCTGGCAGGGTGACTCAGAGTTACCCCCTCCCAAGCACAGCCATGCATCAGCACGACTGCTGTGCCCCGGGATGGGGACAGCCACGGCCACAGGGTATCCTTGTCCACACTGGTGGCATAGTATCTTCTGTCCCATGACATCCAAAGAGCATCTCTCACCAAGCTGGCAGCTGCGGACTCAGGAGACAGCTTTGTGGTTATGGGTGCAACCAGTATCCTGACACAGGTGTCCTGGCTAATTGCTCATGGACTGAAATAAGTTGAACAGAAACCCAAAGAGCTCTGCAAAATGCTGTAGTGAAAGGTCTGGGAGGAAGCTGGAGGCACACAGGCCATATGGCTTTGTGGGCAGAGATGGGTGTCCAGAGGGGCATCTGGCAGAGGGTACCTGCTTTATGCTCCCCAGGCAGAGCTGTGCTGAATAACCATCTTGTCTGTAGGAGGGAGCTCACTCCCCGGCTCTGTGTGCTGCCAGCTTGCAGCTGGGCTGATGCGAAGGAATGCGCTCCCTAGCAATGCTTCTTTATAAATTATTTTTACTGGGGGATTTGAGTGTCGTTACCGTGAATGTGTGTACAAATATTGGAAGAACAATGTGCGCTAGAGAAAACAAAGCGAAAAACCACCCGGCTTCCTATTCCTCCTGGGTAAACCTGTGATTTCTCCCACCTTCTTGAGTTGCAGTCTAATACAATATTGTACAGCCTGCTGCCCCCTTAAATAATTCCTGCTGGAGTAGCAGACACTGAGTACATCACTCAAATCCCATGAAGTTATTTAGCTTCCAGTTCCACATCCTGAGGAGTTAAATCTCCGGGAGAAGGGAATGACCTTGGGTGTCCCTCTGGGTGCTCTCCTGGCACAGGATAACTCCTGGCCTGGGGCTGGAGCTGGATATTTTGCAGGGGTTTCCAGTTTTACTGTCAGTCCTATTCTCCTAAGCGCCCATTCACCTCTTCCAGCTCCTCACACATCTATCAGGGCTCAAATAAATGTGATATATCGATGCTTCGCCAGTTTGAAATGAACTGCAATTACCAAACAGAGGATTCGTTCCATCCAGCCATCTAGAAGTCAAGCATCTGGCTTAAACTACTTGTCTACAGTCAGGGGAGAGGGATGGACTCTGCCAGAAGACAATTGCCTTCCTACTTATTTTAAAGCCCTTTCTTGGGTTGCATCAATCACTCGCTGAAAGCCCTCGCCTCCCCATGACTGTAGAGGAACCTACAAAACCAAGTTTTAGATAATTAAGGTGTGGTGACTTGAAACCCACCCTCAATATTTGTTTATAAAGCAGCTGTGAAACACGAGGTCGGTGTGTTTAGGATTTTGATGGTGGAGTTAGAAGTGGGGGTGATGATTACCCATGGTGACTCTGAAAATAATACCTGGCCCTAGCCTTTAAGCGTTGCTTTAGCCTTTAAGTTTTGCTCATCTGGAGTGTTTCAGATTTTTTTAGTTGAAATCCAAAGAAGTATCTGCCAATTATAAAACAAATCTTGCCCTATAAATTGCTGCCTTTGCAAATGACAAATAGAAGACAAGGCAGAAGGAGAGACTGAAGATGTCCCCAGAGAGAGGCCAGCAGGGGATTTTTAATAATTTGTCAGCGACTGGAGCGTGAGCCCGTGAGGTTATTTCTACACAGGACTTTGAACAGGCACCCAGACATTATAACTTTCAGCCCCTCGCTCTCTGAGCGGAATCAGAATGAATAATTTAGAGAGGAAAGTCTCTTGAACTGTGCACCACGGGTTATGAGGCTCTGTCGCATCGGAGGAGCCTGGACATGCCATCTCTGCAGGTGCTGGCAGGCCGCGGGGACACACGGTGCAGGGACGGTGCCAGCTGCGCCGGGGTTTCTGTCCTTCAGCTGCTCTGCAGCCAGCTTCAGATGTTTTAGGAGGCGTTTGTTTGTGAGCTGCACCCCAGCTTTCGGCCGGCGGAGCAGCACATGTGCAGCAGGGGCTGAGCAGTGCCAGCGATGCCGCTCAACAATCAGACCGGGGCAGCGGGGGCCGGCAGCGCCAAGCTGGATTTGGATGGTTGCAGGTGAAAGCCAAGGAGAGCAAGCAAAACCCGAGACAGAGACAGCCTTCTCGCCACCCAAGCGATGCAGACAGAGCAGCCGCCCGTTTCTTGCAGCACTTAAGTGGTTCAATTAAGTCGAAGGAGTAAAACAATTCCTAAGGGACATGGGTCTATTGAATGCGCTGAGTAGAGAATAATGCACATTATTGAATGAGGCGCCCGGGGGCAGGACCCCTCTTGGCATATCAGTGAAGCCCGTTTGTGCCATGGTGGGGCTGCCCGCACATACCTGAGCTGGGTTTTAACCAGCCGGCTGCGGCGCTGCTGACAGACCTCAGCGTGGGCTGCGCACAAACCCTGCGTGAGAATCTGCAGAAGCGGACCCTGCGGCCGCAGCGTTGGCAGAGCCTTGGCCGGGCTCAGGTTGGCTCGGGTCGGTGGGGACTGACGTGCTCCCTTCGGCCGGACCCTACCCGCAGACGGCATCCGTCTGCCTCGTTGGCTCTGGAGCCGGCTGCTGCGCCCATGCGAGAGCCAGAGGTTACCAAGTAAATCTGAAAGTTGCTAGTTCTGGCTACAGGCTCGGGTCCTGCTTTGTTGTCAGGATGCCACAGGACCAGACAGCTTGGAGTCTAGACTGCAAGGGTGTTTAGCATCGAATATCTTTGGCTGTGGGACCACAGAAATCGCGTTCCTTTAGGAGGAGGCTCAGGAAAAGCACTTTTTCCCTCCCTGCCAGCTGGATCACACTCGTGGCATCTTTGAGAAAGAAGAGCATTGCCTTCACAGCTGAATATCTAATGCTATAGGCAACTTTTTCAGGCTTTTCCTGGATTTGCATGCCGTGTAAACTGTTCTCCCTTAGACACCTAAATGAAGCCAGCTCGAACCTTGGTTGATAAAGCATCAGCAGCTGCACAGTAGGATTTTCTGAAGTTATCTGTACAGAGGAATGTGGCTGTGTGTCTTGCTCAACTCCGCTGAGATTCTCATCAATATTAGGCCATGAAAGGTTACTATTAAAAAAAAAACAGGATAAATCAAGTAAAATTATCAAGAGCAAGAGAATATGCTATTTATTTACTACCATGTTAAACTGAAAAAGGGAAAGATGAGTAAAAATGAAAAATATTCCTTTTATTTTTTTTTAACCATAGAGTTTTCCCCTTTCTTTCCTATATTTCCTAATGAAAAGAGAAAAAGTTACAAATGGTTCTTTACTTTTGCTTTTTTCAGTCTATGGAAGCTACAATAGCCAAATCAAAAGCCAAAATGTTGTGAAGACACTCCTTTTATCTCATTTTGTTGAAACACATAAAACTAGAAGGTAGTGAAGGTCAGCTATGAAATGTCTTTCTTTTCACCTTTTGTGCCACACATATCAGAGGAAAAAAAAAACCTGATCAGCCCTAGAAAAAAAACACATGATCAAACAGGGCAGTTGCTTTGTCTTTCAGGCACAGACATAAAAATACAGAGGGTTTATATATAAATATATATACAGTAACCAAAACCTCAAATTCAAATACACCTGAGCTTTGGGGAAGTTTGTATATTCATTCAATCTTTGTGGCTTAGGCTCATCTGTAACAGAAATATTTGCAAATAGACAGAATACTTCCTCTTTAATCTTATCTAGTGATCTGTCTGTTTGTCTGGGTTTTTCCTAGAGATGGCCTCAGATCCTGATATCTGACGGCTGCAAGGCTAAATTAAGGCGAGATCATACGGAACTTCACAGAGGCCTTTCTTTCCTCTTGTTTGCTATGAGCATTTCTTCCATTTTAATTCATTGGGATGAAAGACAGAGCAGCCACGTAGCCTGGCTCAGCCTCCACCGGCCCCGTGCTTGGCCCACCTTTGGGAAAACATCTTATTTTGACTCATGGTTATTTGCTCTATGGGCAGACTGTGGCTGAGAAGAACAAATTGGCTTTGCAAGAGCTGCGAGTCCTCTTTCCTGGGGCTCTTCCAGAGCGCCGAGCACATCCCGACTTTTGGCTCCCAGCTGTGGTGCCTCTGCCGGGCCAGGCAGCGTCCAAGGGTACCTCACCAGCTGCTCTTCAGGTCACACATCTCAGAGGGGCAAGTCTTGGATTCGTGCCCAAGAGCTCTTTCCTCATCCACAAAGAGGATTGTTCGAGGTTTCACGCCTTCAATGCCACCTTTAGGCAAGCCACTGCAGCTTGGCAATAGGGAAAAGATGGTGAAATGTTGGGCTCTATCCGCGTGTGCCTGGCTAATTGCTGTAAATTTATGCCCTTGAAGAACCCCAAGCACCACTAGAAAATAAAAGAGAGACTCTCCAGCTGCCTTCGGTTCACCAGCTCTCGGAGGACAAGAGGTTGATGAGGCTGTTCAGTAGCTGTTCAGACCAAGCACTGCTTAGACAACTAACCTGCACTGTATTTTGAACAATTCGTCATGGCCCTTACCTGCATCCGCAATTACAATTACCCCTGAGATTTAGTGCACCGGGAAGGGCTCCAACTTCAACAGAGCAGTGCCATGCAGCGTGGATGGAGAGAAACAGGAAAATTTTTCAGTCTTATTGTGTTCTTTCCTGTCTGTGTCCCCCTGCATTGCTCAGAGGGGTTTTGTCACCTCCCCAAGCATTTTTTCATGGGTAACTTCTCACCACTTCAGATTCTTCCCATTCACTGCGCAAGACCTCACCGATTCCTACCAGTGCTCGTGTGGTTAATGGGTGAGAGGAGGGCAGCGAGCACATCTGAAAGGAATGCAAGAAATATAAACAATTTTATTAACAAGACCACAAAACTATTTTTTAATATATGCAGCCATTTACAAGGAGGAAATAAACAAACAAACAGAAAAACCCACTGGGGAGACATGGTCGGTGTCAGACAGCACAGCGAACTGGCACAGGTGGTACCAGCAGGTTTGGGTAGGGTCCCTTTCCTTCACCCTACCTCCCCCGTGGGCTGTCCCCAGCCAACGCTAGCCCCTATGAGCAGGGTGAGATGGTGCAGAGCCCGGCACTAGGGAGGTGGGGTGCCACGCGTGTCCTGCTGCGGTGCCAGCGACGACGCCAGCTGCGTCAGGGCTTGGGCGATGACAGAGAGATGGCTGTTCATCGTCCGCAGCTCTGCCAGGATGTCACTCACGTTTGCCGACGCCTGCTCGGAGCTTGGGGGCATGGCGTGGGCAGCCAGCGGTGAGGAAGCAGCCCCCGGAGCCCTGTCTCCCATGGGTGTCCCTTGAGGATTTCCATCATGGGAGGGGTGTGGGGGGGGTGCTGCTGCAGCACTTCATGCCTTCCAGGGAGGCCGTTCTTACAGGTGGCTGGTCTTCCTCCTTCCCTCGAATGGTGGCGAGCGTTGCAGAAGCGAGGAAGGGCAGCCAGTTGATGAGGTGGGTGGCACTGCCAGGTGGGACTACGGGCAAATAAAGTCCAGGGTGCAGGGATGGAGTAGAGGTGGGTGGTGCAGGAAGAGAAGGGAGTCCAGGGTGAACAGTGGTAGCAGAAGCAGATGTCGATGGTGAAATCGGAGGTGGTTTGGGATGTAAGGCTGCAACGCAGGCAGGTAACGGAGGTGAAAATGATGCAGTACCAGCATCAGAGGAAGAGGAGGGTGACGCTGGAGCTGTGAAAGGTCCAGGTTCTTCAGAGGTTGGTGGTGAAGTGGCAGCAGGTGGAGCATCAGGCGTGCAAGGGTCTGAGTCTGCAAGGAAGACACATCATGAGCCTTGATTCACAAGTCTACTTACATACATGGACTGTTGTTTGCTGTCACTTCAGTGGGACTAGGCCTTTTTGATGAAAGGGGGAATTTCATCAGCTGGTAGCGATACTCTATGTAGGTCAATTAGAAAAGAACAGATGTACTCAAGGACAAGAGCCTACTGTAGGTAAACATGCAATTTGACATTGTAAATCTAACTTATCCTTTCACTCTCATTCTTCATCAAGCCTGTGGACAGGCCTTAACATTTTTTTGGTTGATGTCTCATAGGTATGCATTAGCTGGTGAATTACCTACTGTGTTTTCCTGGCCAGTCATGGAATGATGGCAATGTCCTAACTGACTCAGATCTCCCATGGAGATGTGAGGGCTGGACGGCTGCTGCTGGAGCCAAAGTTAATTGCTGCTTCATAGAGGGTCCTAGTTTTCAGCATTCTGGTTTGAATGGACAGGTCAACACCAGAAACTGTAAGAGCTAGTTGGTGCCTTAAACTCTTCACAATTTTATTTTTTGTGTGGAAGCATGACAGAGTTCACACAATTAAACTTAGACGTAGATCCCTGCCTGTAGATCTTTAGCAGCTTCAGCTATGAAAATCAACAAAGAAGAGACAGAAATACATTGTTGACACTGGGCATCCCGGCTTGACACCTATGCCATCTTGCAAGCAGTTCAGTGGACCTCATCCAATGTCCACTAAAGTCATTAGAAACTTGCTTTCTTGGACTGAGTCCAACATACACAGTGTAGAATGACAGAGCAGCCTCTAGGGGATACGCAAAGACTTGGACTATGGTCCAAGTTGCTCTACCCACTGTGCCCAGTTGGTAAATGCTGTATGGTAAGAATGATCCTATTTTTACAATAATTCTGGAAGCCAGAAATATAATAGGAAATGTTAACCTTTCAACAGTCTCACAGATCTGCATAAGTCGAATTACTACACCACGCTGTAGATCTTTATTTTAGCGTTGGAAACACATTATACAGAAGGTGGTGAGATGCTACAGGAATGGTCAGTGTAAGACAGATGGATTTTAAAACTACTTCTGCTGCAATTAAGTGCAAATTTTAAGGCACTGCTGTGGATACAAAGACACAAATTAATAGATTTATCTAGGTTAAGACAACCTAGAGAAAGCCAAGTACGGAGGTGTTAACACCATACTATTATTATTTCTGGCATCTAAAAAATCTGATGTGAGAAATCCGTTTTCATTACTGGCTGGTTTGGTATTCCAGATAGCAAACTGAAACTGTGAGTCAAAAGCAAATGAAGGCTTTTCCCTGTCATTTCTAACACCAAACCCATTGGACATGCAGCCAACACAAGTCCACCTTTGTTCCACATGGGACCACCGTGTTTTCCCTAACCAAACACACATGTTGGTTGGAGGGGGTTATGACACAAAATTCAGCATGCCCTTATGTCCCTGAGATTTTTATGGAAAGTTACTGCAAGTTCCTTGAAGCAGTTTCCTTCCTTTGTGTATTGGCTTTCTTCCCAACACAAAGTCCTTGCCTACACAGGCGCTCGATCCCTGTTCACTAGAGGTGGGCTGAGGATGCTGGATGTTGGGTTTCCAAAGTGTTATTGATTGGGTTTTGGTTTTTCAAAACAAAAACAAAAATAAAGCACAGTTCAAGTCCAGGTTCCATTTCCATCCAAACCACCAAAGTTTGCGAAGGGTGAGATGAAAGGTTCAGGTTTGGCTCAACCGTAGTGTTAACCAGAACAGTGTTTATGGTCCATATATAGCATGGCTAATCCCTGTCCACACTGGCCAAACAAACCAAATTAAGTGTAATGTTTTTCCCTACATTGGAGAGCAGAGGAAGCTCAACAAACCTTGAGGTAATCTGGTTTAGCACTGTGACAAATAACTGTCACAAATGATTCTTAAATGGTTAAAGAATAATTGGGGTTAAAATACAGGGAGTAGTAACTAATATAGACAAAAATAGCGACAAAAATATGGTCACCAAAGGCTCTTCTTTTTGCTGCAGTCTTTCCAAACAGCGCGGCTTCCCTGTCAGAAGCCACAGCTTTGTCATCCCCCTAATCCCTCCTTAAGATTTATTTATGCCATGCAGCCTTTTAAACACATCTTGCTCAGCTTGATCAGGCTCCCATGCTTCCATCTAAAAAATTCCACATGGGCGTCTGGGCACCTGCGCAGGGGTCCTGGCGTATCCAGGACATGTGGAAGCTGTTGCACTGCTCAGATCAACAGCCAGGAATGTGCACAGCTGACATAGTGCAGTCTGTGCACCCAGAACGACTGCTTGTCTGGGCAGGATCTGACCCAACTGCTCAATATCCGAAGACCCAAACTGATGGTGAAAGCTGCAATCACAGAATCCCTGAGGTTGGAAGGGACCTCCGAAGACTGTCTAGTCACAACCCCTGCTCAAAGCAGGGTCAGCTGGGGTCAATAATTTTTTCTCCATGGACAAAATTTCTAGGGTGTGTTTGAGAAAACCCAGGAATATGGAAGTCCTAAGCACGACGAAGCATGGAGCAAGCTACTGCAGTTGCTTATCACACACAACAGGGTGATTCTATTTATTTCCTTCCTCTCTAATTTTGTTTGTTTTATCTGAATGTTGCAACTCATCACAACTCTAGTGCTTGCGTTTTTCACTTTTATCTACAGCCCCATCAGAAAGAGATTCTTAACTGGTGCACCCAGGTGCACACTCATTCCTGGGGGTGTTAGATCTGCATCTAAACCGAGCTGTAGCTAAGTGGGGCTGGATGGATGCCTGCAGAGAAGAGACATGTTGAAGACAAGGTGCTCAGACAAGTACAGTGACCTCCCCTAAACATATCAACTCACCTGTTCATGGTCATTTAGCATCCTCTAGTATACCCAGTCTACAGAAGATGGGTAGGTGCTATACCATACTCCTACATACAAAGACTGACGGTTCAGGGAAGGCTTGTATCTTAGAATAAAAGGTATTTCTCCAGTTAGGGAAGTTAATCCAGGACTCAGAAAACCTGGGTTGGGATCCAGTTAGTCTAAGCAACTGAACTGTGAATGCCTAGTGAAGAAATTCCCTGAAAGCACCTTCATTTCCTATGCTGTACATAGAAGGAAAGCCCCTAAAGGGAGGACACATAGGTTGTATCTCTCCGAACAGACTCAGAGTCACTTACTTCTTTCTGCCGAGTGCATAGGAAGCTCGGCCTCATCCTTTAGGATAACTGGTTTACCGAGATGGGATTCACATCACCTTTAGCTTTAGCAGTCTACAGTACAGATGTCTACATCGTATCTAATTCTCTAGCCTTCCTTCACAGTCAGTGGGTTAAATAGGTCTAGCATCACCTCTTTTTTTGTCAGAATGAAAAAGATTTGTCCTCACCTCTTTGCTGGGAATAATGTAGGACAACTAACTCGGATGTGGATGTCATGCACTGAAAAAGAACTCCTATACCAGGTGCATAAAAATAAGATGGGTGCCCAGCTTAGAAACTATGGGTGCCTGACATTCACTACCACCCTGATCTACTACAGATCTCCCAAAAAGAAAGCAATTGCATATCATGGTGTTACCTATTTGCAAGTAATAGGGAACACTTCTGCGCTCCCACCTCTGAGAGGACCTTGGGGTGTTAAAAACTTACAGGCCTGTAAATAGGCCAGGTCATACAGTAATGAGAAAGAGCAGAGGAGCACCTCCAGGAGAGGATTTCCTGGTACTTGTCCTGCCCATGATGATGGATGCTACCAAAAGATTAATGGGCTGCCCTGTGAGGACGGGGAAATTAAACTTATTTCAAATGCATTCATCTGTATGAGAAGAGCGTGCATTTAACTTTTCAGGCAGTCTTGGCTATCTTAGCTGCTTTTGTTTGACTACTGATTTTATCTGCCTTGCAGTCAAATTGCTGCAAACTCTGATTTCTTAGTTTTTTTGTCAGCTAACAAGGGAAAGGTCTGTGAAGGAGAAACCTTGAGGGAAAAGCAGGGGCATGACTTCCCACTGGCTATCACACTGCATGGGATTCAGCTCATCTAACTTTATCCATTTAGCTGGCATCTAGTGCAAGGCAGTCGTCCTGGCTCCAGCACAGAAAGAGGATCTCTGGGGACAAGCCATCCCAAGCTATCAGGTCCCTAAGAAGGGTGGGAGGATCATGCTCTGGAGTGTCCTTCCACTCCCAGTGCTTCTTCTAGGACTAAGTCAACTATCTTTGATGGGCTGACTAACTTCTAAATGGCTGAAGTTGGGTGAGCTGAATTCCTCACTTTATATATAGATGTAGCAAGTAATTTCCTATCAAATCAGAATAGTAGATGGGTAGTGCTGCCTCTGTGTTTCCGTGGAAGGCATAAAACCATGGAGATAAGGTTTAAGGTGCAAGAGAGTAGAGACCTGGGCCTCCAGAGTGCTTCAAGAAATGAGCTGATGGTTCAGGTGATAATCTTTCAAGTGAGTCAGCACTGAACAAACAACCTATTTCAACGATAAGGATATCGAGATGTTGAAATGAGTAATGCAGCCCCTTCAACGATACAGCAAACTGCAGGAGGCCTTTGTGCACTGTCCTTTCCGCTCAGCTTATGAAGTTGCTCTAAAGCTGGTGGTGTCTGCATGTGTGCCTGTGAGACCCAGTGCGTGCACGCACTCCTGCTTCGTTTTGCAGCTGCTTCCCAAGAAAGTCTAAATATACGCCTGCCTCCTCCATCTGGTAAGAAGTGAAACTGAAGTCCTAACAGTTTGTGGTAAATGAAAGCCCAATAGCAACGTTTGCGTCAGCGAGGGGGGTAAAGCTTTCGCACGGACAAAGTCCGTCTCTGGGATCTGAATCTGAAGCCATCCCTCCCGTGCTGCTCAGGTTTGATTCAGGTACAGAGTGGCATTGCTTCCCACTGCTGGTCTGCAGTCAAGCTTAGAAGGGCTTTGAGCTGTAAATCGAGTTTAGAAGGGATTAAATTACAGCACTGGGCAAAGAGACTTCAGAATTTTTACATTAGAATAGGTCTGAACAAAAACATCAGCGTGAGCACTCCAGGACCAGTGTTTGCATATGTGTGATTTCAGAAACTGATTTTGGTTCTAGATATCGTCTCCAGCATCTTTTCTTTGTAAAAATCTAAACTAGCTCTGAACACTCATGTGCTTTTGGGTGAGCAGCTTAGAAATACATAGAAAATTCATACAAGCATTAGGCAAGCTTATTGTTATTTTATTTCTTTTTAGATAAAGCAAATCACTTTTATATCCTAGGAATCCATTCTCTCTGGATACATGGAAATATCCCAAAAATATTGTACATACCAAGGTATTGCAATGATTTCATGTAATTAAATATGCCCACTCAAGATCAGGGGTCTTGTATGAAATACAAATTTGAAAAACCACTTCAATAGATCACAGTGTTCAAAATCAGCTCTATTCCTCTGGTTTCCACACTCAATCTCACCCATCACTCCCACAATTAAAAAAAAAAAAAAAAAAAAAGAAGGGATTTTTGAAATAATTGTAGATTACCAGAACCATCCTGTAATGGGGGACGTGGCAAAGTCTGTCCCAGAGTCCGAGACGTTTCACCAAAATTACTGCAACTCTGTCTCTGTGCTGTCAAATTAAAAACCTACTGATTGAGTCACTTCAGCAAGGCTCCTTCCTCTGCCCTCTTGCTTTTTAAGCAACCTAATAGTAATCCATGAGCTACTCCACAGATTTTAATTCACTCATGATTTTTTTTTACTTCATAAACCCGTGAATCTCTTTGGAATTCTTTTTTCTTTTTTTTTTTGGATTGGGGTCTGTTTTGGGGTCTGTTTCTCTTCTTTCAGGTAAAATACACCAGGCCTAGCTGGACTGGGCTTTATGTGACTAATCACATTATGACTCCTGTGGAGTTGTGCTCTTTCAAAATTTCTTGAGTAATAGTCTGTTATGAGTACATACTTATTCCCATGTCATGCGAACAAATTCGTTCTCACAGTTTGTCATGGGCCATCTGCTTTTTCATCTTTGTCCCTGGCTTAATTTCAGTGAGATTTTATTCACTTCCTGACAAAATGTGCATTTTTACACTAATTTGGGACCAGATTTTCCAAGAACCTGAGGTCCTTCTTTGACACCTATAGGACAAAGGCAGACTTTTTCAAGTGCTCAGCAGCTCCTGGTATTTTCACAGAAGAGGATTCCCTGAGGATGCCCTGACACCTCAGCCTGGAGAGGGAAGGGGAAAAGAGGAGGTAGGCATGTTGGAGAGGTAATATTGTTGGGCAGCAGGCAATTCCTCATGACAATATTCATTGCTTAATACATTTTTCCCGCTGTGCTCAAAGCACTGCACAGACGAGTCTCACACTGGCTGCGCTTTATGGGGGCCAGACTGAAACACATGAGGAAAGAAATGCCTTGACAGAAGGCCACAATGAAGCCAGCAGCAAAGGCCACTTTCATGTTCCACATCAACTGACGTTGCCAATGCAGCCCTCTGATGGCTCCTTTACCCTACCCCTCTATTAATGCATCTTCTTAAATTGGGGAAGCCTTTTTCCCCTCCCATTTGCAGCGTAGAAATAAGGCACAGCAGGAAAATCTGTTGTGTTTAAGGAGACTGCCAGCTCAGCCCTCCCCATAGCCATGCAAGGACATCGTCTCTTCTCCACCCTCACGTGCTCCCCTTCCCAGAAACTTGCTGAGGATGCAGAAGTGGCTGGAGAGCATGTTTAAGTCCTCTGAAACTAAAATAAGACTGAAAGCCACTTCCAGGTAGCCAACAAGAAGCAGTAAGGAGAAGAAAGCATTATAATAGATCAGACCACTTTGTCCATTTTGTATTGTGTTTTGCATCTGTCAATGGTCAGTAGATGCTACCTCAAAGGAAGCTATCAAAAAGCCTTCAGCAACAGTTATGCCAGTCTGCTATAGCAAATTTTCTCGATGTTCCATTAATGAATCAGGTTTTTGGCCCAGGACAGATGCTTCCACTGTCTACGATCACCTTTTATACAATGCAGGCCAAAACATTTGATTTAAGATCAGGCTCAAAATGTATGGACTGTATGGACTACAACTGAAAGTAGAGCTGGTACTTAATTACCTCTTTGAATCTGGCTATTAGCTACACCAAAAGGTTTTTCCTGTCTTGAAGCAGATAGCCTTTCCAACATGTTTAATTCTTCTGAGAGTCTTGTTTTCTTTCCTTAATAAGTACTATTGTGTTTCTAAATGTCCTTATTATGTTCTTATTAGCCTTGTAAACATCCCATCTGCTTTTTTATTATTTTTATTTTTCCTGTCTATTTTTTTCTTTTTCTTTTTTTTTCTTCTTCTTTTCTTTTCTTGTTCTTTGGCAAGGTTTTGGGCTCGATTAACTCCTATAGCAATGAGTTTCTCAGGTTAGTCTTGCATTGTGTGAGGAAGTTTTTCCATTTACACAGCAGATTTTTGATACTAATCAGCCAGATAGCATTTTCTCTGAAACTACCTGTGTATGTCCTCTTTGTACCTTTCTCAATAGCACTTCCTGCCACACACGACCCTAGAATAAGCCCATAACCACATGAAATTCCGCAGGTACTAAGAGACACAAAAGAGAAGACAGAAGATATGTATCTTTTGCCTTATGCCCAAAGTCTGAGGCAACCAGGAACATTATAGAAACAAATCCTGAAGTTCCAGACATTTTGGTTTTGTTTTTTTTTTTTTTTTTCTTTACTGGTTTGAGATTAGTTTAATTTCTCTACATAGATACTCTAGGGATTTCAAAATGGATTCAGATGTTAATTAACCAAATGTAATTATATTAACCTGCTCTTTTTTTCCAGGAAAAATACGAGACACACCATGCAATCTTATGGTTTTAGTAGCCAGTGAGTCAAGTCTGGAAATTCAGTACACATGAGTCAATGAGATTTCAGGTTCCTACAGAACATCCAGCAAGGACATTGTTCAGCCAGCAGTGGACAGGCCTCTGTTGCCTACATCTCCTGGCTCTTCCTGGGCTGATTAATGAAACAAACTATATCCAGGATGAGTTACCCTGAACCTCTGCCATGTTATACTTGAGATGAACTGTCCCTCCCAAAGGCTTGTCACAGCAGTGTCCCCCACTGAAGCACAGCAACTATATCTTTTCCTGGTTATTTACCATCTGACCGCCCCAGCACAAGGCTTCTGCTAAGTCTTAGAGTCTACATAAGAATTTTATACCCTTGCAGACTGATGGTCCATCAGTCCTTATCTCGCACCATTTCTCAAGCTCTGAAAACTCAGTACTTAAATGGAAGAGATGATGAAAAAAAGTGCAGGAAGTGTCTTGTCCCATCTTGAGCAGAACCAAGGTTGTTGGCCCTCCTTGGTGAGCAACGTTTGGGTGAAAGAAGGAGAGGCTGAGTAGGAGACCATGATTAGACATAGCACAAGAGAGTGTCTCTGCAAGATTAGCTTCACTGCCTAAGAGTCTGCAGGCTAAAATCTTCCTGTCAAGCTAAAGGTAGACACTTTGGTTGTACAATAGAGGGCCCCTAGGTGATCTGAAGATGACAAGGGAATGATCTTGACTTAAGTACCCAAGAAAAGTAGGAACTAAGTCATGGAATTCATTAAATATTCATATATTTCCCAGTATGTTTCATCCCCAGCGGGATGGTGCCATTTTTAGGAAAATAATCTTGTAACGAAAATCCCCTGAAACCACACAGCCTGAGGTGCTTTTTCTCATCTTCATACACCGAGGAATCACATAGGCTATATATTTCCTACAGAGTTAATCAGGGTGGGAGACAGCCATCTCTGAACACCTGAGTTATGCCAGTCTGGACATGAATTATTTCCCTGAATGACCCTACTGCATCTTTGCTGTTCATGACCTTTCTGAAGTGTGTCAGGAAAGTCAGAGGGGAGGAGGCATATCTCATAATTTTTTTTTTTATTTAGATACCCTGGGATTCTTTCCCAATCTCCTGTGTCAGATGTGGGAGAACTTGTTTACTCCAAGAAAAGGCTTTTGGGAAAGTCCTGAAAGATTCAACTCACTCATGATCGAATCTGGGTCCTCACTGCAGAGCGGGTGAGTGCAAGCCCACAGCCAGATGGGACCCAGGCTGCTTATCCCCTCCTTGGGACTCCTGGCCTGAACTGAAACCACCTCCCAAGCCTGAAAGAAATTTTTAACAAATGCGGATTTGGTGCCCTGGAGATGTACCTTTCGTCCTAACTTTCATTTCAACTGCTAGATATGCCCAGGCAATCGTGGCAGGCATCATGGAAATGCTGTCTTCACAAAGACATTTTGTCTCCAATAACATTTTCATTTTACACCCAAGTCTAGCCGGAGGTGAATTCCTTTGTTTAATGAAGAGCCACAGCTCCTTTGGAACAAAATGTTCTCCTGTAAGCTGGGTGAGCCGCTGGTTTTATTGAAGAACAGTCCTGCAGACCAAGACAATGCTGTACTTCACTACCCTTTTTGAATTACCACTCTGTCATTTCCCAGAGGAACATGATCAGCCGACCACTAAACTCTGCTTTAAGATCTTATGCCCGATCTAAATGAGACAGAATGAAGCCCTGGAGAGATTTCAACCCTTGCTTTGTTGAAACAACATTGCTTTGTTTGGAATGTATTTGCCTTTGTACTGGGGAATGAAAATGTAACCCAGTGCCCAGTTTTGAAATATATAAATACAGCGCTTTTGGTAATGTATCATATACAAAGAGATCCATAGCATATGCTCTTTCTTACACAGCCCTCTTTCTTGGAGATCTTCAGCCAGTTTTGAAACCTTCAAGCCTTGAGCCTTGTGACAGCTTAGTGAAGGCAGAACATATAATTTCTGTGTTACAGGCTGGCACAGTGACCCAGTTAGGAAATCTGCAGCAGACTTGAAATGAAACCCAGACCTGTGTTTGCAACAGTAAACTCAGCCTTCCCCTACGTCCAGTTCAATTACACAAGCCAGTAGCCACCCAAATGTTCATGACACCCACTCACAGCTCCAGTCAGTGGTCACCACTGCTTGGCTCCCAGGTCTTCTCCGTGCTTTATTTTAATATCTTTAGATTATGCACTAACTAGATCTAGAGATATGATCCAGATCTTTTCTCCCTGTGGTTGAATCCCGAACTGGCAACAGTTGGACAGCTGAGACAGTTGGACTTTTTCCTACCCCTTCTCACAAATTCACTGTTGCTTCAGGGCACCTTGGGGCAGTGATTTCACGAACCCAGGCCCTTGCTTTACCACTAACAGTGTATGGCACAACACCTTTATCAGCTGTGTACCAGCAGTCAGAGAATTTGGGGTCTGACACACGTGACAAGGATGGAGGAACATCACTAGGAGCTCCACAGTCTCTCATCCCTGCAGCTAACTAGCCGTCCCACCGCATGTCCTCCTGAATAACAAACTGGAAGGGACGTTGCCTACTCGGAGAGCAAACAAACATGTCAGCCCTGCACAAACAAACAGAGGCACTCTTGTCTCTCTGTCTGAGTCCACGTCCTTTGATCACCACGGGTACCAACTCCCATCTGATATTATGGGCTATGCAGGGTGGGCTTGGACGCTGGCTGGGTGGAGGGAGACACCTCGGCAGGGCAGGAGGGAGTGATTCAGCTGCTCCTCGCTCTGAGTCAATATTTACCCAGCGGCTCTGGGTTTGGGGGAGGGATGGTCTCTCTCTGGGGTCACATTCCCACTCTCCTGAGCAGAATAGTCGGAGCCACCAGCCCAAGAGGGTGCTAGCAGCCTTCTCCTGGGAGCACGCCCTCTTTTTTTAGGCTGCATTTTGGATGCAAGCTGGCGCGCTGCGTCTGCGTCTCTTTTTCTTGCTTTTTTTCTAATTGTAGTCTGGAGTTTTCCTTAATGGGACAGAGAAGTCTTTGAGACTGGAAATGTGCTCTTCTCTTTGTTTCTGGTAAGACATAACACTGGCCTCATGGGACCGCACTCCAACAGGGATATTTTAGTTCTGCCTGGCTCAACTTCTTGCTGGCCCGCGGTCTGATTGCTATTTGTCACTGGGACTGCAGGCGCTGGGGAACAGAGACTGCCCTCACTGCGGCTGCTCTAGTAGACTGGAGCCTTGAATTTGGCTGGGCTTCCCAAGCCTTTCCACGAGGCAAATAGTAACACTAATTTCAGCTGGACACTGTATTCCTTGCTTACATTCCTAAAAGGCCGTGTTGTGCTGCTTTTGCCTTGTTCTCCACGTAAAACGTATTGCTAGATTTCACCCTGGGGGTTGTCGCGTCCTGCTGGTGGATGATTATATTCCCCTGTTTGAAAGACTGAAGGTGAAAAAACATTTTGAGGTCCCTTTTGATAGATGGAGACACCCTTCTGGCCCAGTCCCTGATACGATTTAGTGAAGGTGTTGAGGATGTCCTAACCTACAGACCTTGGTCTCAAATATACCGGTGTAAAACAGGAATAATTCCATCGGCATCAGTGTCATTACACCAGAGTAATCATGGGAGAAGGAGAGGAAATAGGCCTGCGGGGATTTTTTTTTTGTTTTTTTGGGGGGGAACCATGCTGACTGTAAAACCACAGCAAAATTATTTTTAAATGAGAAAAATTTCTTTAAGACAGATCAGCCCCTTAAAAAGAGAGACAAATGGAATGAAATGCTGCAGTTCAGAAAGTCCTGCGGTATTTGGGAAATAGGGCAGTTTGCTGCAAAGAGAGGAGTAAATAGCTAAAGCCAGGATAGTTGCAAAAGAGAAAGACCCAGAAAATGAAGTTGCTTATGAATTACATTATCAAAACTTCTCATAGCACAAGAGATGAGATTGTAGGGGCAAGTTTATTCTCAGCACATGCGTGGAAAAATGTAAACCTCAGTAAGAACCACTGAGTAAACCTGAGAAAAGAAAATGACTGTGCCTGGAAATGTTTACGGGATCGTGTTTGTCAATTAATGAAATGAGAGGCCACCGTTTGCAGCTTGGTACACAGCAAAAACATACACAGACTAAGTCCAAAGAAGGAGATTTTTTCTTTTTCCCCAGTAAGAGGAATGCAGGGAAATTTTGCTCTGTGCTTCATCTGCAATTCATTTTTTTCTCTCATAAAACCTGGTGATTATTGAGAAGAGAAAGTTTGCTCCGTGTGGCTGGGCAGGGGGTCACAATTACTCACGCCACCAGGTTTTGCCTTCACGTTTGTTGATTTTGATGACAAGCCTTTACCACTCCGTTTCTTAGTTGTGTCAGCAGCTTTCCCACCAGTGTAGTGATGCTCTTTGTGTTACGCTGTGCAAACAGGAGTGCAGCTCAAGCCAAAAAGCACACATGGAGATCATACTCCCGACTTTAAGTAGCCTCATGGTTTGACTAAGTTTGGATCCAGCCTCGTAGTTTGGACTCATCTCTAATAGAAATACACAGATATCTCCAATAATGCAATTTCATGGAAAGAGGAAGTTTTTTAAGGACAAAATACATGCACCTTGTCAGGGAAGGCTTCCCTCTATGCCAAGAAGCTTCCCTCTTTCCTGGGGAAGCCGCTTGCTTTATGTACAGAACTGCCTTAAAAACAGGAGGGAGATTCTGGCAGCATCGGGAATCTTCAGCCCGCCAAGAGGAAGAAAGACCAGAGGGTCAGCTGCCTTGTAAAAGGAGGGCTGCTTGACTAACTTTATGGAAAGAAACCGAGCTGTAAAAAGACAGCATTTAGTCTTTAACAAGGACCGTGAGTCGGGTAGTCTGTGCTAGCCCAGGGTTATTAGGAGACCAAGGTCAGAAGGAGCCTGGACGCCACCAGGAATGTGAGGAGAGACAGGCTGGCGAAGATGTGGAATAGCCGTGGAGCAGCTGCCGAAGTCCATAAATGAGTCAATGAGCAAACTCATGTAGGATCCTGCCTTAGAAAGGAGAAAATTAAGTCTTCCAAGGCAAAAAAAAAAAACAACCCACCTCAAAACCAACAAAAAATCCCTGCATTCATCTATACATTTGTTCCATAGATGTTGATTATATTGCCACAGAGACAGGGAGCCCATTTCAAGCCAACATTGCCACTCAGTTTCTCTGGGCAGTGTGAAAGTGGATACGCCTTTGGAAATGACTACAAGAACCCCAAATCATCCCTGCATAGCTCACGCTACAGCTAATGCTTTCAGTGTAATAGCAGCAGAGGTTTGGAACAAAACACCCAGTCCAGCACGCTGTGTGCAATGTCAGACAGAGGTACTGCACTGGGCCATTCCCTGTGTGACATTATAATTAGAGACGGGGCTTGAATCAAACCTCCAAATGCGGAGCAGTGCTGTGAGTCAGCTGAGACGTGCGCACCAACTTTGTCATTATCCTGAATTTTGTCATTTATAACGAAATCCAAACACTGCAATCTTCAGGACGTTCAAAATTTGGGTTGAGAGACAACCCCAAATTTGGTATTTATCCCTGCTCTCCAAGGCCCAATGTCAATAAACACATAGCTGGGAGGCTATAGATTTTGGAAGCTGCACTTGTGAAAAAGCTGCCTGAAGTTGAGCTTTCCAGAATAGATAGACCTCCAAATAGAGATAGGACCCTCCAAATGAGCACGTGTCCCCAATTCAACCCCCCCTAACTTGACCTTAAGGAACAACAATTTAAGCTCCATGTCTATCTCTGACTAGCATGGCTCTGATGAAAGAAGACAAATGAATCTGTCACAGAAAAATACAGCAAACAAAAATCTCAAGGGGGAAACTGATTAAAGCAATTTAAAAATATGTAACCACGCCATGGCAGATGCCAGTGAAGCCTAGGATTTGGGGCTAAGATCTGCCAGTCGGGCTGAGCACAGCATGTAGCACAGCTCCCTTCCTCAGGCTGCTGGAGTATTCCCTGCACAGCAGCTTGAGCTAAAGGTGAGATGTGAACTGTCATCTGGAATGTCCCGGTTCATACGAGTTTCTTTGCTGATGCACCATATGTCAGTATAGAAAGTATTTTTGTTACAGAAATGACTGGGGAGCACTGCAAAGCAAACACACATGATCTTAGAGGACTCCAGTAGCATGGAAGCATGTTAGTCTGCCAGGCACAGAGGGGCAGGGGGTTGTAGATCCCCTCTCGCTGGCCAAGAGACCATTAGTAGGCAAAGCTGTTTGTTCAGCCTGGAGAAGAGAAGGCTCCAGGGAGACCATATAGAGGCCTTCCAGTACCTAAAGGGGGCCTACAGGAAAGATGGGAAGGGACTATTCATCAGGGAGTACAGTTATAGACAAGGGGGAAGGGTTTTAAACTGAAAGAGGGGAGATTTAGACTAAATATTAGGGAGAAATTCTTTCCTCTGAAGGTGGTGAGACACTGGAACAGGTTGCCCAGAGAAGCTGTGGCTGCCCCATCCCTGGAGGTGTTCAAGGCCAGGCTGGATAGGGCTTTGAGCAACCTGGTCTCTTTAACGTCGCTTTGAATCCAAACCCTTCTATGACTCTATGATTCTATGAACACCAACACATAGCCAGGCCTGCTTTGGGAAACCAAAAGTCCCCTGCAATGCCAAGCATCTATACAGAACCAGCAAGCCCATTACGAAAGCTCATACTCTATCTGCGGGTCATTTCTTTTCACCCCCAAACTTCCCAATGCGTTGTGAGGACAGCCACTCTCGGAAAACAAGAAAGCCCCACTACCTATTTGCCAAGGAGCTGTTCCATTAAAGCCCAGATGACCCTGAACAGGTGAGAAAGAACTTGAATTTCCCTTGAATTCACAGTTTTTCTCTTTCTTACATGTGTCCTGTAGAGTTACTGTATGAAATGAGCCATTCTAACAACCATGACCTGATAAAATATATTCTACAACCAGTCATATTTTTTTTCTTCCTTCCTTTATCAATAGAGGCAAATAAAATCCTTTAAACTTCCCAGTTGCTTACCCCGAGTATTACAAATCTTTGGGGCTGATCCTTCTCACTAAAACTGCGTGCATTGGCATTTGGCCCCTAAACTTCTTCATCCTGGATTTCGTTTCCTCCCAGGAACCCTCAACTCCAAATACTTTGCAGACAAGTTTGCAAGCACAGTTTTCCTAACTTTTGCCAATATCTTTATCTGCACAAGAGATAAGGAGTGCACGCATTCCCTCTCCCAATGCTGAATTAGATTAATTTAGCAAACTCGCAATTCAATCCAAATGTGGGATCAGCCACAAAAGTAACAAATTTTAAGAAAACCCTGTGAGATGTGATGATCAAAGGTGGATCTGTACTCTAATCTTAGCACCTGTAACCTGAAACATTGTCTAAGCAGTGGTGCTTCAAGGTTGTGGGGACTAGTTTCTCCACTTCCTAATGCTGTTGTTATTCCTTACAACTATACCATGATCTGCTGATAGATAAATAGCCCCAGGGCCATACTCTGCCATCAATTACACTTATAAGTTTAAAAAATGTGCTAGCAAATCAGAGAGGTCAAATTCAGTCAAGAGTCAATGGGACTGAGACTAGAATTTGGCTTAGTGATGTAAGCAAAACATTTCCCCAACATATGCAACAGTACATTTCCCAGGATTCATTCTTCCTACAGAAGGAACGTGTGTTTTCATGGGTTTGAGGATGAATTCAGTTACATTTTTGTCCTGATGTGGAAATGAAGGAAGCTTATCTCTCATTGATGGTTTGGCTGTGTCTTCTATAGACTAAAAATCCCCTGTGATCTGCTGTTGATAGTCTTCCCTCGTTATAACAGAATCTCCTGCCCACCTGGAGTATACTTGACTATGATATATGATGATGCTAATTTTATTTCACATGAGAAATAGGATGTAGTATCCATATCTTCTGGAAGAAATAGTGAAGCTGACAGGTGGAAAATCTTGAGCTGCTGTTCAGTGGTTAAAACGCAGGTAAAAAGAGAGTTGGGAACTCTGACTTTAATTCCTGGCTGTCTAACCGATTTGGTTGTTGGGACTTGGATATCTCCATTGTGGCCAGAGTCCTTAAGCCACTAAGAGCTTTGACTGAATGAGTATTGCTATTTGCTTCATAATTTTGCTGTCTCCCAAATTCCCCTTCCCAAACACAGTAAGGATAATTCTTCCCTCCCACTGACATGGCAATTCTTAACTCCATGTTTGCAAAACTCATTACAAGTTTTGGATGAAAGGTATTAGAGAAGAGCAAAATAGATTTGACACTTTTTTTTATATAGAGGGCTTTCGAGGTTTCCTGTGATTGTCCACATTTTTGGAGATTAGTCAGCTTTTCAAAAGTATTATGCAAAGTGAAAGGCTGCAATAGCAGGAGGTTGGGATCAGTGACCCAGAAGGTCCTTCCAGTCCTGTGTTCCTGAAGGCTTTTCCAAGTCATACCAAAGACGTCAAAGACTACTTGTGTGGTCTGAACTTAATACCTTCACTACACACTCCCCATTGAAATTTTTTGTGGCATCCACTTAACGGGGTAGAAGCAGGGGACGGATAGGGCCTCTGTGTAAAGGTAAGAGAAAACACTTGCCACAACAATGGAGAACACCATACAAGCTAGCTGACAGCTAGGAAACTGAACTGGTCACACGTGTCAAGAAACACCTCAACAGACACAAATAGCCTCATCTCTCTGGCCTTGAGATCGCACCTCTAGAAGCATCACTTGTGTTACCACCACCCGTTCAGTCCTGGACCTCCCTTCTGAAACCCAACAGCTAGTAGCAGTTATGATGGTGGTTTTGTGGTGTAGACACCTGTCCATATGAAACTAATCATCTGGGACCACCAAGCTCATTTTCTTGTAGCAATTTACCAGCTTACCATATGGTAATAATTTTTGACAGCCACCATCTTGGGCTGGATTAAAATTAGTGATCCGGTGATGGAAGATGCTTTGATCATGCTCTCAGCCAAGCCTATACTTTACCTAGCTGGAAAGTAGGCAGTGGTGTTGCTTCCCAGTGTTGGGGCAGGTATGTGTTAGAGATGAATTCAGATAGTCTCATACCTTCTCGCCTCCAAGCCTGTCCCATCTGAGAAAACCAACAGTTTCTGATGTTCATATGTGCTTTGCCAGCCAAAATGTCAACCGCATGCCACCTCCGAGAAGGCCACAATTCAGTGGTTGCACATCAGACCGATGGGTCCATATTTATAAAGTGCTTTGATATCCCAGATGAAAGGACAGTATATAAATGCCCCATTCATTTAGGTTACATACAGTAGCAGCAAACAGAAAAATCATTACCCACAGGGTTAGAAAGGCGTATTCCTGTTTATTAATTGAAGACCACATAAAGAATGCTTGGTCAAAGTGTTCCTTTTGGAGTGGACGTTTCAGTGCCGGTCCAGCGAATGAAAATAATCCTGAGAATTTGCATGGGCAAACAGCATAAACATCAACTTTGCACAACTCAAAACAAAATTCTCCTTAAAAATGCTGTGGAAAACTTTTTATATGGGACTATCCTTGTTCCTTGCACACCAATGGGAAGTGAGGCAATCAGTCCTTTGCCAGGTCAGGGCTACAGTGAAATTATTATCCTAGCAAAAGACAATTTAAGCTACAAAAAGAATAATTGCTACATGGTGAGCATCAGCTACTCTGCATCTTAGCATGTGTCACGCTAAACCACCTATGGGTTCACTATACATCTACGTTTCCTCTCTTTTATGCATATAACCGAGTCTTTGGATTTCTAGACCTGTATTCCTCACTTTCTCCATTTATCTTTGAGATACATGACCCTCTCGGTTCATTTGGAATGCTATGTTAAATAAAACGTTTTCTGTCTGTCATCTCAGTATTCAAGTGCTGAGTAGATACCCATTCACAGTCGCTGGGAGCATGCAGTGTCTTTCATATATCATAACCGTAAAAATAAATAAATTACAAAGCAGAGAGGAGATAAGGCACAGGTTTAGGCTGCCTTTTGAAGATTTATTAAAACAAACTGATACTTCTTATAATGTGCATGTAACCAGAATACATAATTGACAATGATAATCATTAACAGGTACTAATGTTATTTCAGAACAGAGGATGGAATGAGACAGACTAAACCTCCATGCATGCAGTAGAGGAAATCCAAACTGCGATAATTAAATGCAAATAAAGCCTGGGGGCAAAAATTCCTGGTCTCTCCAAGATAAGAGAAACGTATTTCTACCATCTATACTTCATTTATTTCTCTTGAAGACTCTAATTTGTTTTTAAGCTAATAGATCAAACATTCTTGTCACAGTTCGTACAACTGTCTCAAATATGTGAGAAGTACCCGCCAGGCGAGGACCACCAGCAATTTTTATGATTTCTTTACACTACAAATATTTGGCAGAACTGAAATCACCCAATAAAATAAACCTGCGGATTCATCTGCAGTTTTAGACTCTCTCCAAGTATTTTTTGGACTCCTTCCCAAAATAACTGATGCTCATGATATTCCAATATCAAATGAAAATATGTCCTAATTTTCATGTCTCACTACCACCATCTGTTATTAAAGAGAAAGTTGCCTTTTTCCTAGCAGGCCAGGTGGCTTGGAGACACGCATGTGGCCATGAGCGAAGCTCTGGTCCAGCAGTGTTTCTGGTCCTTCATGCTTTTGGGTTGGTGGGATTCAGACATAATGCAAAGGCAGAACCATGGAGCAGTGGTGGTGGAATATGATTTCTCCCAGCACCAGCATCATCTGCCAGCTGGTACCCAAAGAGCTGGCAGCACTGCAACATGGGTGTCCCCATCTCTCTGGGGGAGAGGAAGCTTGAATTTAATTATGTGCAAGAATGGCTTTAGGGAAAGGTTCAGGAATCTCTTTGGAAATGCCTTTGGCAAAAGGAATAGATAAAAAAAATACCATGTTTGAAAAGTCTGTCCAGCTGTAGCGACATTGCAGAGGTCTTCAATGAAAGCCACTCAGCAGTACACAAAATCTGCAGTCACTTTTGTGAGGTTCAGATCAGCTAGCTGATACTTCAGAAGGTCAATACCTGAGCTTTAGAGACATTCAGCTCTTCTTAATATTACATCCATGCATTAAGTGTCAGAGTAAAGTCTTTCTCTTCCAAACCAAAGATGAATTAATTTATAAACCACCCCAACCTTCTGCCTCTACCGTTGCCTTTGACAACTAAACCACAGCACCATTTATTCATCCCACCAAGGCATCCCAGAGAGCCTCCCTCCAACAGCTGACACTGCTCTTCCCCGTTCCTGCACATATTTTTCTCTCCACAGGTCTCGAGCTGTACAGTTTTAGCAAGTGCTACTTGCAGTACATTTTTTAAATCCTACAAACCACTATAAAATCTGGTGCACAGTGTCAATTTTACATGTCTTCCAGCAGAAAGAAGGATGGCTTTTGTTTCCGCCAGCCTCCTGGCTGTACAGTGCCTTGTAGGTATTAATTTTTAGGGTTATCACCCACTCTGATTTTGGTAAAGCACCCTAATTTTACAAGGATCATCTCACACCTTGTTAGACTAGTTGGCAGGCTGGCCAATATTGACTAGATGGCAGAAGAAAAACCTCTTTATTAGTGTAATGCTGAATTAAAACATTGCTGTTTCCCACGAATTGAAACGGTAAAAGAGAATGGGTAAGTAGAGCTGCTCAGAAATTTCCCATTTTGGTGGGTTTTTTTCAATTCCAAATTTGTTTCTGTACAAAGACAGCGTTGCCCCTAGGAAAAGCTTGATTTTCCTGAAATGTTTCCATTTTCCCTCAGAACTGAAGGAAAGCATTTAACTTTGGGTCAATGTGATCTGATAATTGTTCAGGTCGGTTCTAAGCAAAATAAAACTATTGTAGGTCAAGCCAGCCTGACATGAATCTGCTTTAGCTGGAGTTACACATACATGTTGAGATCTGCATATCTGTTGTGAAGCAATGGAGAATCACTCCAACAAGGAAGCCCAGCCAGCATGAAAACAACCAGAAGAAAACAACTTCCACAAGGTGACCGAAGAGCAACTGTAAATACAGCTTAGTGTTGAAAGAGCCTAAACAAACAAAATATTTCAAAATATTTCCCACATTCACAATAAAAGATTTTTCTACAAGTATCTCATGCTAAAAAAAAGTTTCCAACAGTTCAGTTTGGGACCCAAATTAAAGATGAAAATGAATGTTTAAAGACAGGACACAAATCCAGATCTTTGTTCTAGTGACACGTCTGCTCAGAGCCATAAAACTATTTTGTTAACTGGCAGGGAATACTGGATCATGATGGGATTTCCTGTGTTTTATAATCCCATATATATCAGACAATACCGTACACTATCATTCCCATTCCACAGATAGAAAACTGGGACCACATGAGCACTGCTACATGGGCAATGTGGAAAACAGTGTGAGGATATTAGAGGGTCTCTAGCTATTACAACTAAAAATCTGTCAAGAAAAACTCACTTTGAGGTAACCTGTCTTCCAGGACAAGACCACAAAGGCACCACACGAAACTATTAAGTGGAAGATTCAAAAAAAAACAACCAAAGACCTGGTTCTTCACAAAACGTGTGGTGAATTTGTAGGGCTTGTGCTGCAAGATGTTGTACAAAAGAAATGTTCGCATGAGGTCAAAAAGTGATCAGATATTGGCAGCTTGTGTAGAGAGGGGATGAAGAAGAGGGGGGATGTTTTTTGGAGCCAGGGTGTTCTTCATGATCCTCTTTGGCTGAACAAAGGTCCCCTCAGAGAGGGGAAAGCTGTCTGTGATCCCCTGACTCTCTAGATCTGCCCAGTCTCACTGTGGCTGCCCTATTCTTGACCCAGGCCACTGGCAGTCCATTGAGTCTTTCTCATTCTCCTTCTGTGACACATCTCAGCCGCAACGCTTGGTCTTTCATTGCAGGTCTGTAGATGGCTATAGGGTCTGGGAGATGGGATGTGTTGTGGCCTGGGTAGTAAACATTCTGCGGACACATCTGAACTTACCTCTAGTGTACATTTGCCTGAAATATGGAGAACTGGAAATGATGACCTAAATGGACTCTTCTAAATTTATATTTCTACTCTCATGATCCCACAAATACAGTATCATTCACAGAGGTCTACATCAGGCTAGGACTTGCTGCAAAAGGGCCCTTCCCAGGCCTAGCTAAATGCTGAAGTACCTACTCCTTAGGCATTGCTGTTCTTCAGGAAAAAGTCTCTCTGTCCCTCATCCACTGTCTACACAAACTATCCATGTTCTCCTCTCCGTGTGACTAGAATAATATATAACAGGAGTTTGATTCTTCACTGTATGCAAAGGCAAATAGTAGAGGAAAATCTCAGACATGAAGGGATAGTGCAGAAGCACACAAAGAGCTGAAGAAAGCTGAAATGGTCAACATTAGCTGAGTTTCCTGCAGGTCCAGTGCAAAGCAGCCTACGCATTCAGTCAAGACAACCTCCCAGTTGTTCTACTTAAGTTTCTGAAGAACATTATTTCAGTGCCAGCACCAAGACAGACTGTTCTCCACCACTCAGAAATTGCAGATGGAGACTCCTCCACCAAATGCCCACCTGGACTAGCTCCGTGAAGACTGATCTCCTGCAGATTGAACTGAATAGACAAAACCTGGTGAGAGCTGTGTTGTCTCACATCCTCTACAAGGATCCTGTAACCCACTCACCATCGGGTTAAGCTCCTATTGAACACGAGCAGAGCTCCTTACATGTTGTGCAACACAATGGAAAATTGAGACCATACCATAGATGAGGACATACAAGTTACGTGGTTTGCCTGAGGCCACACAGTGAGTCAGAGGCTAAATTATAAACTTGGGAGTCCCTGGCTCCAAGTCACTTATTCAATCTATGCTGCCTCTAAGGCATATTACATTGGGGGTATTGTATGGAAATGACATTAACTTTAAAGAGCAGTGTACAGTAGAAGTAAGCAAAATAAGTGGGCTTTATTGTGGGCTGATTTTTTAAAAAAAAAAAAAAGAAAAAAGTGACATGAGCAGTTTTGCAAGCACACAGTGTAAATTAATTTTGCACAATTTGATTTTGAAACCTCCCTCCTGGATTAAAAACCTAAACACCAAGTTTCAGGCCGTAATGGACCCCCCCTTTCCACTCCTCTTTTTTGCTTCTTTTTTTTTTTTTTCTGGCAATTCTGTTAACCCTCAAAAATAAAGGTTTAATATGGAAATGCTGACAGCTCCTTAAGCAGAGCATCGCATTTGCAACACTGTAATTATGCCTACTTCAAAATGCTCCAAAGAAAACAAGATTTTCTTGTTCAAACAAATCTTGAATGGTTTTAGCCCCAGAATTAAATCATTCAGACCAAAAAGGACTGTGTTAAGCATGTTGAACCAGGGCTGTACCAAGGAGATGTGGAAAGAGATAAATGCAAACTGATTTTACAATATTTATGTAATTAGATCCACATCTCTGCTTTTCTCTCTTGAATGAGTAAAGACCAGATTAACCTTATTATTATTATGTTTATTTGATTGACTTAGGAATTCCATCTGGATAAAAGAGAGTCTAGATGTCTTTCTCCATGCGCACCCAGCGTGAAGCCAATCAACATGCCTCTCTAAGTAACAAATTTGTTTTATGTCATCTATCAGCAAGATACTGTAATATTGGATATAGCTTTAGTTCAATGGATGACTGCTCCTTAAAGACCATGCAGCTTAGAGGTTTCCATCCTGCATTTTTATGTCCCCACAGAAAATTACTTGTCAGATTTTCCACTCTTGTGAAGATGGTTGTAAGTAAATGTGTGGTGCAGAAAGCAAGCATGGCACGTTTAAATGAGAACGCAATCAATATCCCAGCTCGGCTTTTTTTGGTGGAGGACGTTCGCTTATTGTGCAAGACTTTCTTGCATCCCATTTCTGTGCTGTAAAACAAAGGCAAGGATTCCAATGGCAGCGATCAGAGACTAAGAGAAAAGGGAGTGATTTCTTCCCACTGCTCATAATGTGTGATTTTGAATGTTATGACTGCTTCATGCAAATAATCCTTCCTAACATTATGTACTATATCTCCATTTAGCATAAGTAATAATAGATCAAAACTGTGGAGGAATTTGGTGTCAGCCTCATTACATTCGTACAGGGAAAAAACAATGTTTTGAGTTAATAGCAGAAGTCCCTGCAAATGGATTGTTACTTCCTTTGAGAAACTATTCTACCATCTAATTAAAAACCACTGTCAGGAACCTTCTCTCCTGGTAGTTACCGTCATTTTCCAGAGAAGAAGGATAATACAGTGGGCTGAGGCTGGGACAGGTTGGATTTATTTCCCAGCTTTACATAACAAAGACAGAGCCATACAGTCTATCTTTACCATCTCCAACCTGGACAACAAAAACATTCTTTTTTTGCCTCTGCTTTTTGTCGGTCTTGTTTACTCAGGTTGCCATCATTTCTGGGCAGAGTCTTCTTCCGACTACATGCAAGTGTAACACCCAGTTCAGACCGCTCAGTGCTACTCAGGGGCATGCAATTAATCCAAAGAGATCGTAGAATCATAGAATGGTTTGAGTTCAAAGGGACCTTAAAAATCATCTAGTCCAACCTTCCTGCCATGGGCAGGGACACCTCCCACCAGCCCAGGTTGCTCCAAGCCCCATCCAGCCTGGCCTTGAACACCTCCAGGGATGGGGCAGCCACAGCTTCTCTGGGCAGCCTGTGCCAGTGTCTCACCACCCTCACAGTAAAGAATTTCTCCCTAATATCTAATCTAAATCTCCCCTCTTTCAGTTTAAAACTGTTACCCCTTGTCCTATTGCTACACTTGCTGATAAAGAGTCCCTTCCCAGCTTCCCTGTAGGCCCCCTTTAGGCACTGGAGCCTTCTCTACTCCAGGCTGAACAACCCCAACTCTCTCAGTCTGTCCTTATAGGAGAAGTGTTCCAGCCCTCTGACCATTTTTGTGGCTCTCCTCTGGACCCGCTCCAACAGGTCCATGTCCTTTTTATGTTGGGGACTCCAGAGCTGGATGCAGTACTCCAGGTGGGGTCTCATGAGAGCAGAGTAGAGGGGCAGAATCCCCTCCCTCGCCCTGCTGGCCATGCTTCTTTTGATGCAGCCCATGATGTGGTTGGCCTTCAGGGCTGTGAGCACACATTGCTGGATCACGTTGAGCTTCTCATCAACTAACACTCCCAAATCCTTTTCCTCAGAATCCAACCAAGAACATTCCTATCATTAAAGTGGCCATTTTGTAACTGTAAATGGACATCTTGTAAATGTTTCTTTTTTATCTGATTTCCCACTTCTTGCTCTGATAGGCGTACAGGAATTTGCCATCAGGCTGCAATCTGAAACAGTTACGTTACATGAGACTCTGCATGTTATCTCATTTGTAGGCTCCCTTTACCACACAGCCTTGCTTTCGACTTCCTCTCGTGCATTATCACAACAGACTCCAACTCACGCGCTTTGCCTTTCTGTTGGAAAAATATTGTGTAACCTACAACACTCACCCAGCAACCCTTCCCCCACAGGGAAGGAAGCCTCCAGCCAAACGAAAGCTTTGATATTAAGAGCACAGCTATGTGCAAACCCATAATAATGCACTTGGACTGCAGCTCTCCTTTAGGAAAACAAGAAAACAAAACACTCCTAATTAAGCTATTGGCTTGGAGGAGGTACCAAGTCCAAAATGATTTTGACTCCATATGGAATTTATATGGAATGCAACATGCAATAAAACACCAGCACACCCAGATGTGGATGTTCCCCAGCTGTCTGTCTGCCGCTTTGATGGCAAGCTACAAAGATCCTTCCCTACGCAGTCATCTCCGCAGGAAGCAAGAGGTGACTCCTCTGCGCTCACGTATCAAATTGAATAGTGGAAGGGAAATTTCAGAAAGAGAACATGTAAGTTTACAAATGTAAACGTTGCACTCAGCTTTTATGTTCTGTGTGTTCAAAACAGTGGGCTCTTAGTATCTGACGCCTCTCAAACTCAGCGATGGGTGACACGGTGCCAAGGGAAACGCGCGGAAGCACAGCCTGGCTCTCCCCAGGGTTTCTGCTTGGAGCTGCTGATGCAGATGTTATTTTTCCCTGCAGCTGTTGGGGGCAGTAGACAATCAATCCTGGGTTTCTGCAACCTGTATGACCTGGGTGTGGATCATATATGGGCTATATACGTGCCCTGATGCCAAACAGATTTGCAAGCCACATGGAATGTCTGGGAATATAGGGAAAACATAAGTCCTGCTTTGAGAAACGGGTATTTTGATGGTCCTTGAGATACGGACTACTGCGCTCCTGATCAGGGCCAAATTCTGCTATCTGAAATTGCAGTATCATTCAGCCAGTGCCAATTGATTTTGGCCTGAATTTTCCCATTTTTCAAGCCATGAATATACTTATTTTAGAGCTAGCTGCTGAATTTTCAATCAAGTTCCAGGAAATGAGTTGTTAAGTCCCAGGGTCGGGGAAACAGATTTGCTTTGGACACAGACAGGAGGAAGACTGCAGGCAGAGACAAGCAAGACAAAATTTGGGAGGTTATTTTTACACTAACGGTCACCAAAGATTATTTTTTCTCCAAAAAAACACCCTCGAGTTGTTAGGTGTGCTGGGCACCGTTCACTACCTAGGCATGTACTGGAGTGTATGTTGGGTTGCATGACGTATGAAGGCCACAAGCACTGATGTCCAGCAGAAGCAAGGAGCTGGGTTCAATCCATGCACCAGCCATTAATTATATCACATTTTAGCACGCTGTAGGATTCTCTGGTCTGCACTGACATCTGCAATCAACTTTAAAATAATTTCAAAGCCCTAAAACAGAGGAGCCCAGCTCACCCTCATCCTTAGACCCCATAAATCAAGAGCTTTGTCTCCACTATGCATAGTAACTGGTGGGGAGGGGGACAATATCCTAGAGGACAGCTGAGCTCAAAATCTGAAGGCATCAGAAAAAGTGGCTTCTCTTGCTCCACTACTGAAGGAGACCAGGCACCTCAAACAGACTAAAATCCTCGGAGACAGATGGTGTGAGCCCTCTGCCCTACGGTGTGCTGTGACAGCGGTTCAGCCACCAGCTCAGATGCTATTGGAACTCCTAATCGTGGTCAAGACGGACTCCTCTGAAGGAGGTCTGGAAGTCAACTCTACTCTCCAGGTCTCTAGCATTAGAAAACTGCCTGACTTCTCGCTTTTCTGCCCTTCTTCATCTCTTTTTTTTTGCTCATGAGCGAGAGGCACCTTTCCATAAAAACAGCATGGCTTAAGTAAAGCTTAGGTGAGCTGAGTTAGAGTTCTCAGATCATCCCTGAGACCTCTGATAGTCCACTCAGGTCCTAGCGTGGCCCATTGGTCATTGTCCTGGGGGCTTTGCTGTCTGCTGCTGTCTGTTTGCTATGTTTCAGGTGCTTCTTCTAACAAGCAGTGAGCTTAAAGCAATGAAAAGCAGAGATTTGCAGTGTAGCTGCCCGTACCTGAGCTACTAGTTTAGACTCAGAGTTAGCGGGGAGAAATAGGCACATGCAGGGTACAGCTCACCTTTCCTAAAAGAAATGGCTAAAAGAACTCAGGTTTTGTGTAGTTTTCCTGTTTTGTAGGAAGCATTAACTCCGTGTGCCTCAGCTTGACCTTCTGCACTCATCTCTCTTCAAAAGCTCGGGGATGGGATTTTTTTTTTTTCTCTAGGCTACTCTTATCCTGAGTGCTCTGTGGCATACTTGTTGCCTACTTTGTCATACTGGGGACCTGCCAGAACAGCCCTGGCTGCCTTCTGGGCTGGGCTGGAACAGGGACGTAGCTGGTGCACATCAGGGTCTTTCCCCATATGAGACCGCGCCGTGGTCAGGTAATTGTAGATGTCTGGTACAACAGGTGCCAGAACACTACTTCAATAAAATTGTTGCTTTTAATAAGAATAAGAATAAGAAGGAATACCCAGTAGCTAAAAGGCTAGGCCTTGATCCTGAAAATACATGCTCACGTGAGTAATTATATGCACTTAACAGTTCTCCTACAGAGCTCTGAGAACTTCGGTACGGGCTGCTCCAATTCCCTTGGACTGCGGTAGGGACAGGACGCCCCGAGCTCCGGGGCTGATTTCACCGTGCAAGAAGTGACTCATGTTCCTGGGTCTGATTGGCAGCAGACCTCCAACCAGAGAGCTGTGCCTTAGATATATTCCTTTTCCAGCAGCAAAAATTGAGTTTGGGGTGGGGGGAGAATGCCCATATCAAGTTTTTATTAGGTAACAGGACATGGTTCAAGATTGTCGTATCCTGCAGCTTCCCGGCTTCCATTGACCTGTGTGATGCTGTGAGGATCAGCTGTTTCTCAGGAGATTTAAGAGGGATTAGCGGTTCCCATGTCGGAGGTATAAACACAGTCCTGCCAATCACTTCACCCTCCCTACCCATGCCAGGAGAACAATACAAGGTCCTGGGCATTTTCCTCTTACGTTTCACATTCTCATTTAGAGTATTTTTCGTTTTTGAAAGATCGTCAGGGATAACTGGACCGGGGATTATTTTAGCAACTGAGCTCCAATACCGGATCATTTACATTACTTGTTTCTAACTGGCCTTCTTGTTTACAACAGACTGAAATGGTTAATCAAAATTAGTAACATATGATATACCCAGGTGTTTCATACAGTGGCTATATTTTTTTTCCTGGAATTATTATGTTACTACAAACAGTATTGAAATAGTTTAATATCTGTATCAGAGAACTTCTAGGAATAAAGAGATTTGACTGAAGGAAAATATTCTAACAAAGGTTTTCCTGTATGGGCAGTTGCACTCTGACACTAACACAGCTCCTTATAACTTAACTTTTTTAATGACGGGTTTGTGAGCAGAGCTATGAAAAGCCCCAGCCTGGAGAGCTAATATTGCAGTGAAGCTCACACGGGTGGTTTCTCTGGTCCACCCTAGAGGTAGCTGCACTTCCACTCTGACTAAATGGATGACACATACTCGGGGCGCGATGGGTTTATTTTTTACTCTTACAATGTCGGAGCAATTCCCCAGCCTGCAGTGGAGGTGGCACAGAGCACAGGAGAGTAAGTGGCTCTCAGTATGTAAAGGAATTTTTTCTTCAGTCAGTGAACACATATCAATTTATTTGGATATATGTTGGAGCCTGGTCCTTCCGTTTCCCTCCCACAGGTCAAAATAGACTTGGGTTCAGTTTAGCTAAATAGGACATACTCCTAATTCTTCCTCAGTCCCCAGGACTGTGAGGGAATGTGAGAGCTGTTTGTAAGCTAAACGTACCATTCCTCTTATTCTCACGGCTTGCCTAATAATCAGCATTTAAAAGCAAAACAAAACGAAAAGAAAAATCTCTGAGATACTACAGTGTCCGAGGGGTGTTTGTATAAGCAGAGGATTTGAGTTCACGAATCCCACCTCTCACTTTCTTTATGCCTCAGGTTGTCGGATGGTTGGGAGCAACCCAGATGGGCTCCAGCGCAAGAAGACAACCTTTCCGCAAGGAATAATGCCGTGGGCCAAGTGTACAACCAGTTCTACCGCTAATTAGGGCCCAGAGCAGAAACGATCATATGTTTTCATTATGAAAAGCAGGAACTCCTGGCTTGTACCACTCTCAGCTCTGCAGACTGACAGAGAATTCCTCTGGAGAGGCAGCTCATAGCAGCCGTATTCTTGCACACACATCTTATCCATCTTATAATCGATACCAAGAACAAGTTACCAGTTTAAACTATTTCATTTCCATTTCCAGAGCACCAGCTGCCCAGCATGAAGCATTTATCAAGAACAGCAGGCAGTGACCCCTGTACTAAGACTGTGCTTGCGATCCCAGCCGGGGCTTCTGCGGCATCCCTTCCCCACGGGGCGAACAGCTCTCACCGGTGAGGGGTGGGTGCCCTCGAGTGAGTACACGTGGGACACATTTCCAGCTTGCTGCATCTACCTTCATATTTCATCACCCCCCTGAGGTTCGCACACACATCAGCATGCTGCTGAACGGGTGACTGCCACGGCCACACACTTTTAAGACCCTTCAGCAATCTGGCACAAACCATTTTAGGAAAGGTCTCGATACTTAATAATCTTTTTGTTTGTTTAGTCCCACCTGAGGATTCCTACAGTGTTTCTAAGTCCTCCTTTGGCAAATATCCATTTCCACAAGTGACTGCCTATCAATTTCAATTTATGCCATGGAATTAATTGACACAAACATTACAGGGGTCAGAAAATGGTACTTACAACCTAATTGCATTGAGTGAAAGGAATAGCAATGGTCCCGTTGAACATTCATTATCTTGTTTGGATTTTTCTGTGTAAAAAATCCAGTCTTCATCTCTTCACCTGTTCGTATCATTTTGTTGGGATTAACTCATGCTCCTTCACACTTTTATGCTCTTGATGTCAAAAATGCCAGTCATCAAAATTACCATCAGAAAAGCCCTGGTTCGCCCTTCTAGGAGGGTTGTAGAAGGGCTGAGCAGAGAGGACAGGAGAGCGACATCGACCAATACTGCTCCCAGTAAGCAGATGCAGGACTGGATGGTCCAGAAGATGCCCTCTACACCTGAGTTTCTCTGAAGAGTCAGCTGTAAAGACGTTTTGCTACTTGTGGGCTTCTATTCACAGATAAAGCTTTGAGGTAAGGGCTCAAAGTGCTGTAGAAAGCCATGCCCACAAGGAGGAACAAGCCCTTGTGCCAGGGCAAGATACCTTTGGATTTACTCTACAAACCACAATTGCCTTTTTCCACCATTTCACATTGTACAACCATTTCCTAGTCGCTCTTAACCATCATTACTAGCTCTTTTAGAACATCAGTGTTTCTTCAGCTCTCTCACCCTCCTATTAAATATCTGTGTTTTGGACTATTATTCCCAGATTTATTAGTTTGCCTTTTTCCAGACAGAATCTCATTCTGTTTCCTGCTCATATTTCTAACCTCTGGTTCCATTAGTGTTATTTCTCTGTCTTCACTTGGTTTACAGTTCTTTCCAGCGCAGTGTCATGTGCAGATCTAGTTAATGTACTTGGTTACACCTCCTTCCAGACCATTAACAAAAGTATTAAATAATGTTGCTGCAAGCACAAATCCATGCAGCACCCTGCTGTTCACCTCCATCATCTTCAAGACCACAGCCATCCATCATGTGCACCATTTATCACCAGCAAACAGACTTTGCAAACTAAAGCTGTTCAGTTTTAATTACGTCGTTAGCTCCGGGTGAGGACAAAAGGGAAGAAATGTCAAGTGTTAGTGGCAGAAGGAGGTGGGACGAGGGCTGGATGATCATATTGCTCAGAGCCACTCCTTATCAAGGAATCCAAACGGACCGATGGAGAGAAACTTAATCCCTCTCTGTATCCTACCACGTCCTTGTAGCAGAGGTTTCCCTGATGCTCTCTGGTCTGGCACTACCAGGGACTGCATACTTGAGGGAGGAACTATATGTTATCCCAAGAGTTGCTCCACCAGCCAATGCACAACGGGAATAGCAGTCACCGGCTGAAGAGAGATACTGTTTGTTCCCACATAATTATTTCCGGTAAGAAATAATCACATATTCAGACATGAGAAGGAGAAGTTCACAGCGGGCGCCTTGCCACTCTGCTTGCTGCTGGGATCTGCAATGAGGGATGCTGGTAAAGCTGAATATCAAAAAATCCTGGGCTGGAATGGGCAATTATCTAGGGACTGCTATAATTTCTGGGCATCTACACAGAGAAGGAGATTGGCAGAAAGACAGGAGAGGTTCTTTCCATCCAGGCTTCTTCTTTAGGAAAGCAACATATTCCCCATGTACTTGTCTAGACGTGTGGCATGTACAGACTGATGTCAAGAATGTAAGCACTGCCACGCCGAATTAAAGACCTGAGGTCCAACAAGCTTGAGAACCTGCCTTAGACAGTGGTCAGCGTCACGTACCTCTGGGAGAGGTGTAGCTGTCCCGAAGCACACAAAGCCGGCACAACCTCTATGCGCCGCTCCTGCCTTCCTTCTAGGGATGCTACCGAGGCTTCAGGAACGAAAGACTATTTTAGTCCCTGAAGCAAGAAGTTTTAACAGTTTTTCAAACTGTTTGATACAGCTATGAGCACTGTGGATTCAAAGGCAAACCACAGAAATGCCCCATCCTCATCTGTAGGATAACGAGCCTCCAGAAGTCCAGACAAATTTGGTGGGAGCTATGAGGTGGGAACGATGTGAGAAAATCACATCCACAGACAATACGTACAAACTAGGATGGCTGCTCTGGCCTGACTACTTCATATCTGGAGTTCTGCAGATCTGTTCCTACTTGAAGAAACTTTTCCATTTCTCGAGTGTAATCCTGTTTAACTAAGAAAGATGCCCACAAAATCCCGTTTCTTTGAAGGTACAGAAACAAAGAAAAGCAAGCAGCTGTTTTGCTCTGAAATATCCAGAATTGCTCCTGTAGCAATTTCTGTGCCCCCAAACCCATTTGTACTCAAGAAATCCTTTAACAAATGCAATTGAAATAAAGAAACATGGAATTAGGTAGAATTAGAATTATGGAGCTAGACTTTGTCTGGACAGCTGGTAGAAAAAAGCACTTAATGAGAATACCGAGTAAAAATATTTCTTGAGTCTACATACATCTTTAGCTCTAAGTTGAATATGGTGATAAATTTTAAAGGAATTGGTCCAGTAGCTTACCAAAGCACTGGGAGTTCGGTTTTGAGCAGCTATGGGAAATAAAAGATACAGGACATACGTAGGAGGAAATAGAAGGAAAGAATGAAATTATTGTGTGTTTTTAATTAAAAATAGCAGTTTGAGCAATCTAGTCAACTTACATTTCACTGCTTGGATATTATAATTATGGTTATAATAAACAAGTCTGAACAGAAAAGCAAAAGAGCAAGACAGGTAGCAGAGCATAAGGTTGAAAAGAGGATAATAAAAAAAATGGGCTATAGAGAATATGATTTCAGACAAGCAGGAATGGAGAGAATTTCTTAACTAAAACTTCAGAACTGCTGAGTACAGAGCTAGAGAGACTAGAGTGAATATAATGAATTTTAGCACAACAATTTCAAATAAATAGATCATTCATCATGAAGGTTCCCCGCAGCGGCTCAGATTCCTGCATCCACACACACACTGCTTGAACCAGCCCTTGTTTCTTCCACGGTGCTCGGGTGCTCCTTAACGTCGGGTGATGTGTCTGTCTGCAGATCACGTGCTGCGATCGTATCGGGTCCCATAAACCGGCTGCTTTTGGGTGTGCCACACTACTAACATTTCAACTGGAAATTTTTATCCCACGTATGTATGAAGTGGCATTCATCCTCCGGAGTCTGAATGGAGCTTTTGTGTGCCCCAGAGTGGTGCATCTGATGGCTTGGCGCTGTTGGATCGGGTATGATTCCTTACTAATCAAATAATAATTTTTGTCTTTAAATATTTCCTTTGCTCACAGTGCTAAGCAACAATTAAAAAAAAAGGAACAATTTTTTTTCTTTCATAATTTTAGATATTGAAACTGCTGGTGAGAAAAGGGTGTTAAGTCTGATGAACTGCCCAAATTCCAGTTGTGTGCTTACACTTGAATTACTTTATATTCTGTCATTTAATCTAATAGGGCAATAAATTTCACTTTTTGTCCTAAACTATGGCAGCGTTGCTTTCATGTATTAAATTGCTGCTCACCACCCAGGACTCAGGGGAAGTGATCCTTCTGATTTAAGGCATACTTCATCCTGTCCCGCACACAGACCACCCCGCCAGCGAGGAATCTCCTCATGGTCCATCTCCCCCTCCTGCTGCAAGCACGTAACACACGCGTGGTAAAGACCGCCACGATGCCTGCGCTGACATTGCACTAGGAAAACTTTGAATTTCCTTGCAATGGTGCATTGCGACAATAAGAAAACCCTGTTTTGGTGAGAGGTGCCAACAGCAGCAAGTATTTTGGAGGGGACTAAGTGTCAGGAGTGAGCACACCTGGGTGACTGCAGGTTTAAGCACATCCACCTTGTGTAACCAAGCACAATGATGAACTTGGTGGAACCACGTGCAAGTACGATCTGTCCTTTCTTTTCTCACATAAGCCAGACAAGGGAGTAAAGCCATTAGGGGAGAAGAATTTGCTGCTCTTTCTATAAATATCTGGACTTTGAGACACTCATGGATGAGGTTTATTCCCCGCGACACTGCGCAGCAACCCTGCGCTCCGACCTTACTGCCGACTGAGGCTTCTCCATCTGCCCGACAACTGTTTACAATTAACTGATGATTAAACGTGCCGAGGTAGTGAGCTGCTCACTTAGCCTGCCCTGGGACACTGAAAAGTCAAGTGCCAAGAGTGGAAAGAAACCTTTTGTCTTGGTTTTGCATAATACGAGGTTGTGGCTACGGCTTCTCGGTGCTGCTATCGGCGACGGGGACAACAACAGCTCTTCAGGAGTGAAACCACCATGGAATTTAGATGCAAAAGTATTTGCTTGCATTAGGATAGACACCAGAGCTGGGCAGGCAGGGCAAAATGAGTAAGCGTTTCCTGTATTTTCGGGTGTTTTTCTCTGTTTAAACAGGCCAGCGTGCAGGTGTAATAAACAACAGCGTTTTAGCCACTGGCAAAAAAGAAGCGTTTCCTGCTGCCCGTCTACCAGGGATCTGGTTTTCTTCCATGCAAAAGTGTTTGCAGAACACAAATGCTTTGTGCAGGGAATCACGAGGTGAGTCCACTTCTTAATTCAGATCATGTAAAGTGGGATAAAGGTGTGAAAGGGACCATGCAGTTGCGTGAAGAGGAGAGAAGGTAAAAAAAAAGCACCTCTTAAAGCCAGAAGAAAATCAGTGCTGTCCTGCAACAAGTGTGTCCTTGTCACTCACGGGGGAGCCAGGCACACCCTCCCCATCCGAAATGAAAAGGCTGTTCAGCAAGCAAGATTGCCTCCTGTTAAATCAGCAACGCAACAAAAGGAAATTGGATTTATTTTTAATGCAGAAAGCTGTCTGGACCTCTTCTTACTGTTAGGAAACTTAAGGAAGGGTGCGAACACACAGCTTAATACAGAATTTCCTGTTCTTATCTTGATTCCTGACACCTTTTGGCAAAAGGCAGGGTTAAGATTACAAACTGAGACACACCAAAACCTTGGGCTCTCTTGAGAAACCCTTTAGCTGCAGCTGAGTTGCACTAGTGTGCGCACAAATTCTCATTTGCACAATTCACATTCAATTCACTGTGACTACTCAGGAAAATAAATTAATGATGCATAAGATGCAAGATCTGGTTACCACTACATATGGTGTTTGCTCCAGCATTCTCCAGAAAGAGTTACACAAGGTTATTTACAAATATACATTATAATTTCTAATCTTAAGGTATACTGTCTTTGAAGTTTTAGAAGCTACACAGGACCAGATCCAGAATTATGTAGGTATCTAATTTCTATTTGACATCGTTGGAGTTCAATGCCTGGATGCTACTAAGGTATGAGCCTTAACAGTAGTATTGTGAATTCCATAGTAACAAATCACAGAATCATTTATGTTGTAAAAGACCTTTGAGATCATTGAGACCAACCATTAACCTAGCACTGCCAAGTCCACCACTAAACCATGTCCCTCAGCTCCACGTCGACACCACCACGTCGACACCCGTTTTAAATACCTCCAGGGATGGGGACTCTACCACTTCCCTGGGCAGCCTGTTCCAATGCTTGATAAACCTTTCAGTGAAGAAATTTTTTCTAATATCCAATCTAAATCTCCCCTGGTGCAACTTGAGGCCATTTCCTCTTGTCCTATCACTTGTCACTTGGGAAAAGACTGACCCCCCACTCCCTATAGCCTCCTTTCAGACAGTTGTAGAGAGTGATAAGGTCTCCCCTCAGCCTCCTTTTCTCCAGACTAAACACCCCCAGTTCCCTCAGCCGCCCCTCATAAGACTTGTGCTCCAGACCCCTCACCAGCTTCGTTGCTCTTCTCTGGACACACTGGTAATGTTCATGTTATCTCATTACAGTGCAATCTTTACCCCTGGTCATCCTAAACCATTTTTTTTTCAGATAGTGGAGAGAAGCTGACAATGCCCAATTTACCGTATCCTAAAGCAGATAGTTAAATTAGGTAGAAAATGTCTTCCAGAAGTGATTGCTTTTTTTCTACGGAGTATACAGGCAGCCTGGTGCCACCAGCTCAGCTGTGCCCACCTGGCATCCATGTAAAACTAGCAGAGAGAACTCCACACGGCCTGTCGACTCCCACCATCCTCACTCCCAGTAGCGCCACCCCGGGCTTTGGTAGGTGCCCGTAAACTAAGCCGAGTCTCATGGGGAAGGTCTGGAGGACCTGCTAGTGAAACACAGCTCAGGGACAGCACAGGCAATAAATTAAGCTACAGGACAAAAGGGAACCAATATTTAAGCAGAACTTGCTCGGCTTACTTTCAGTAATCAACAAAAATTGTGCTCTTGTGCAATAACCTTGCATGAGGAATTTCCATCAGAAGTCGCATTCTTTTAATGATTTCATTAAACCAGTATGAACCCAAATGGAAACTCTTATTTATGTTTAGGTAGGTTAGTAGGATTATGTCAAAAGGAATTATAAATCAGTTTTTCTGATGTAAACGTAAAAATTCATACCCAAGCACCTTAAATGAAGGTAGAATGAACTATAAGAAATATCCACAGCTCAATTTTTTAAAAAAGTAGGATATTTTTAGCATTGGTAGTGCTATACCTCGCCAATCGATTTCATCCATTTTCTCTCTTTGATTTATTTCTTCGTACCCCTCCCTCTAGAAGGTGCAACACTCTCTGAGCAAATGTAAACGTTAGACTCAAGTTAGACACCTTCCTGGGCTCTCCGACCTGCCCCGGGAGAGGAACGGGTATGTCAGCAGCGTAATTCATCTCACCTGAAAAAAACAGCACTGGATTCAACCCCACAGCCCCAGTTTCTCTGCAGGGACTGTATCAGGTGCAGCAATGGTCTAGAGGTCTACAGCATATAAAGCTGGTGGGATGAATCCCATTGTAGGCATCCAGACTGGAGTCCAGCTCAGCCTTTAAGTTGATACGGCTATTCCATACATCAGTGTGTTTAAAACTTTCCCATATTCACGGAAATGCTGTGTTCGCTCCTGAACTGGGTTAGCAGAGCTTTTCTCTGCTGTCTGGCAGGTTCACTTGCTTCTCCTCCAAAATCATCAGAAGCACCTGGGCCCAAATAGACACTTCTTTAGATAAGCCTCAACCAAACATTTCCAGTTTCGTATCAACCCAAGATAGAAAAACTGGTTTTGGAGTAACAACGGTATCTTTAAATAGCTCCGAAAAAGAACACGATGCAAAAGGCTCCCAGAGACACGTTTGTGTAAATGCAAGCATATGTTTCTGCATTTATTTTCATATTAATGTTATTTTAGTATCTATTTCATTGTTAGCATTCGAAAGGACTTAACAAGGTACTGATAGTAGACATTACAGTCCTCCCACACGAGTTGTACCCGAACATAGCGATAACGCTTTTCCAGCACTTTATGCATCAGAAATATTTATTCATTTGCCTTCATGGGAATATAAGGCAAAGAATATTAAATCAATAGCTATGCAGAGGTTTTGTTTTTCCGTTAAGTCTCCAAATAAAACTGACAAACTGATTAAACGGATCACATCTTGCAGTTTCCAAAGTCTTTTATGGGCTAGTCCGTGATATTAATCAAATGCTGAGCAAGAGGAAAATATTGATCAAACCCAGAGAATAATAGAGTCAGACCCTTCACTGGTGTAACGTGGAATAATTCAGTATCTCTGCCTCAGTTTATATTGGCTGAATGTCTAGTCCACAGGCTTTACACCAACTGCTCTTTTGAAAAAATCTGTGTATTAGACACCACATATTTTCATTTTCCTACTCACATTATAGTAAAAGGTTTAGACAGCAAGTTCTTTGAGGCAGGGATTTCCACAGCTGCCTACAACGGGCTATGTGAATATATAACTTCCATATATTGGAGGAGAAAGAGGTTTTCCCACCCCAAAAGGGTCGCTCTCGCTGAAGGCACCAGTCCCCTGCACCTGTTTTCCATTGCGCGCTCAGCGCGATGTGCTCATTGCTGACCGTAAAAACACGACTCTGGGCTCCTCAGAGTGAAACCGCGCGTCAGAGCTGCGGCCAGGAAGGAATTTCCCAGAGGTCTCAATGTCAGGGCTTGTTTTTTAGTAGTCTTTTGCGGTAGGTGGCACGGTCTACTTCTAGGATCACCTGAAATTTTGCTAATCCTACCAGCTCGCAAGCACCCATGTTCACTCAGCAGCTGTTTCCACAACCCCTGGGTGTCCCAGGTCACAGGGCATTTCCCCAAAGCCTAAAATATAGAAGAAAAACCACAAGCACAACGCAATAACAAGAGAATATGAGAGATGAGGAGCCCCAAGGAACCTACAACAGGTAGGAGCTGTTTTTGCAGTCGCATTTGCTTTCATGCCATCTCATCAACAGGATATCTACGTCCCTGCTACACCTGTTATCTGTAAAACCATAATCCCACAGACAGACCCCAGGTCTCTGCAGTGTCAAGCAATATATTAAAAACAAAAAAGAAATAAAAGCAAGGGAGAAGACACCTTTATGGTCCAAGATCACAAGCGACAATTAGGAAGTCCAGATTTCCTCCTGATCCTGATTTCTTTCCCTTTCCTCTCTTTTCCCCTTTGTATAAGCCCTGTGCTTTGCTATTGAACTTGAAGCAGACATTGCCCATGAGTACCTCACCTGGGAAGATGACTTTTACGTGTAGGGCTTATATATAAATAACTGGGTGAGGTCTCAGACCCATCTAGTTCAATATCTTGCCTCTGACAGTGGCCACCAGTGGATGCCCAGCATAAGAAAAGGCAGTTGCACTGATCTTTCCCCAGGATACCACAGGGTTGGGACATTTTGTTGTAAGGGCAGATGTGGACCATGAAAGTTCATATAAGCCAGGAACTGCAAAATTTGAATTGCACCCTTTCCTGCCAGGTTACTATTTAACCCTGAGCTAACTGCTTCTTATATCTGCTAACTCCCTGTCAACCTTCAGCGTTGTGGCAAGGCAAAACAGTTGCCAAAGTTAGAAAAAACTAAATCCCGCTACAGGTGGTGTCTGTGAGCTGCTAGGGCAAGGACAGCAGCAGAGTGGGGACAGCAGCAGGGTGAGAGACACTCCTTGTCACCTCGATCAGACGTTGAATTTCAGGATGGGTGCAACCTCACACACAAAGCCAAATCAATCACTGCCTCAAAAGTGTCCTACGAGTAGTTTTGCCCAAACCATTGCTTATGCTGCTCTTATCTCAGCACAATAGGATACATTCAGCACAATGATTAGGAAGACAGATTCCGCTTATAAACATTTTCTGCTCTTGTGTATACTTTTTCCATTTTTGAGCCCTGTGGGACCATTAGCAACAGACCAGTAAATCTTTAAGATCTATTCCCCATATGAGCACGATTCTCTGTAGTTTGCCAGGTTACAAGAAATATAATTAGGACTCCTTCACCTGACAGATTAATGAGTCGAACGGCAAAGGCCAGATAGCAATAAATTAAACACCTAAACACTGCAATCTCTGCACATAATATAATCGCGAAATAGCACATCTTTTGTAATGGCCTCAGCTGTTTCAACACATAAATTCTTTATAACATATCAGTTTTATGGTACTCTTTTATTGTACCTTGGTATAAATATTTATACTTGTAGTTTGCCTTGCCAGTAAATATTTAGCATTTTGTTCTAAACGGTGACAGCCCTGGGTTTGTACACACAAAATGCTGCATGGATTTGTCACGTGAAAGCATTTAATGAGCCACCGAGAATGTGCATTTGGCAATAATCACCTTTTAGAAGAACTAACAAATGCTCGACAAGCTGCTTGTTAAATCCTGTGTGCCCCCAGACTCGAAAGACAGAGCTCCCAACGTGGTGAAAGCAGACACATCCGTCCAAGGCCAGCGTGTTTGATTAGGTTAGATTAACACGCACTTGAGGAGGAAAATAAAATTAAAAAAAAAAAACCAAAGCCAACAAAACCCCAGATCTCTGCTAAAGTGTTTAATCCTGTTTCAACAAGAAGTAGCGGGATTACACGATTTTAGAGGCAAATTAAAAGAACCAAAAACCGATCAAGTAATTTTGTACTTTCAATGAGGTTTTATCCTATTGATGCTATTGGCAAAACTTAAGAGTTGTATTTGAGATTAGATACTGAATTCCTGCTCTCTGTAGGAATTCAGAAGCAAACAAGGTTCTTGCTTAATTTTTATCATAGTGGTGCCTAAAAAACCAAGTTAGAGCACAACTTGATTTCTCACACATCTCAAAGTTCCCCAATATCTTACCATTAAGGTGTAAAATAAGATGCAACAAGCTAATTCAGTGGATGGTCATCAGCAAAGCTGCACGGTATGGCTACAATAATAAAAAAAGACTTGCTTGCAACGCTCAGCTTCTCAGTCCTCATCTTTTGCAGCTACCCAAAGAGCCCCCAGCCCGATCGCGCTTTGTGCGGGCAAGCTCTCCGCAAACACATACTCTAGCAACTCATTAGCTACCTCGATTTCCTTGGGGTGGGATTCATCTCACCTAATTAGCCATCGCCACGCCAGCGGTCTGTGCAAAGCCCGTCTCGCGGGCTCCCCCCGAGCCACGGGAGAGCTGGCCACCTCCCGAGAGCGATTTGTTTTGCCCAAAGACAGAATGAACAGCCCCGAGAAGGTGCCTCCATCTCCCCGGGGTCGTTAGCGGAAGGCCGAATGACGGGTTTAGACTAGACACCTAGGTTTTAGACAGCTGAAGTTAGGTGAGAGAAACCCTACCCTGCGAGCGGGAGCTGATCCCGCTTCCCCACGCGGCCACATTGTTCCGCTCAACAAAAGGGTCTTTCTTTGGGGTGAGGCTCAGGATGGACGTCCCAACGAAGGGAGGCCAGAAGCGCTTCTACTGGAAATTGTTTACAGGAAAAAGACCTTTTTCCACCCTTTTCATGGGAAAAACTTCTCTTCAAACTTCTCAGAAAAACCCCAAACTCAAGCACAGCATTTAATTTCCTGGCCGCTCAGAGCTGGGTAGCTCAGGGTATGCCTGCTGGCCCCAAGGGCTCCATAAGGAAAATGTTGTTGGGTGTTCCTCCACATACAAAGTTTAGGGGTTTACTAAGGTTATCATGCATGCCGTGACAGTGAGTTTTGGGTAGACACACAACAAAGCAGTTCTTCCAACCCTGCTGATATTTTTGCTGTTAATCCCTAAATTAAAATAGAGCAATTCTACTAAAAAGCAGGAGGGTTGCACTTGTGTGATCCAAGAACGGTATGAGCTAACATAGAATCATAGAATCACTGAATGGTTTGGGTTCAAAAGGACCTTGAAGATCATCTAGTCCAAGCCCTCTGCCATGGGCAGGGACATCTTTGACTCAATCAGGTTGCTCAAAGCCTCATCCAGCCTGGCTTCGAACACTTCCAGGGATTGTTCATCTACAACATCTCTGGGCAACCTGTTCCAGTGTCTCAGCACCCGCAGAGTAAAGAATTTCTTACTTACATCTATTCCAAATCTACCCTCTTTTAGTTTAAAACCATTGCCCCTTTTCCTATCACAACAGGCCCTGCTAAAATGTTTGTCCCCATCTTTCCTGTAGGCCCCCTTTAAGTATTGAAAGATCACAATCAGGTCTCCCCAGAGCCTTCTCTTCTCAGGCTGAAAAACTCAACTCTCTCAGCCTGTCCTCACAGCAGAGGTGTTCCAGCCCTCTGAACATCTTTGTGGCCTCCTCTGGACGCGCTCTAACAGGTCCATGTCTTTCCTGTGCTGAGGACTCCAGAGCTGGATGCAGTACTCCAGGTGGGGTCTCACCAGAGCAGAGCAGAGGGGGGAGAACTACCTCCCTCGACCTGCTGGCCACGCTGCTTTGGATGCAGCCCCAGATACAGTTGGCTTTCTGGGCTGTGCACATGCACTGCCAACTCATATCATATCATCCATCAGGTGTTACCAGCATAACACCTCTGTAGCCCAATCTAAATTCAGGCTAACCCAGCACAGCAGGCAGAGAGCCACCCCAACATTTAAAGTGACTAAAATAAAACCTCAAATACAAATATCTAGAGGGCGGGTGGCAAGAGGATGGGGACAGACTCTTTTCAGTGGTGCCCAGCGACAGGACAAGGGGCAAGGGCACAAACTGGAGCACAGGGAATTCCATTCCAACATGAGGAGGAACTTCTTTCCTTTGAGGGAGGCAGAGCAGTGGCACAGCTGCCCAGAGAGGTTTGGATTCTCCTTTTCTGGAGATACTCAAAACCTGCCTGGACGCCGTCCTGTGCAACTGCTGTAGGTGTCCCTGCTGTGGCAGGGGGGCTGGACTGGATGATCTCCAGAGGTCCCTTCCAACCCCGACCACTCTGTGATTCTGTGATACTGTAACCAGCCCAGCCAAAATTACAATTCAGAGCTGCAAGGCTAAATAATGCAGTCAATAGTCTTCATATTTGAATTATCCATCCTGATTTAATTCATTGTAGGAGTCTTCATTTCCTCTTGTGTACACTTGAGTAGCGTCATTAAGTACTCATCACCCTTGGCCACTTTCTGCTTCCATGACGGCCATCCCTTTGCAGCAGGAATAATAAATTAAACGTGATTTGCAAAGCTTATGAGGCACTTCAGGATAGTGCAGTGGAGAGGGACAATTCAAGCACATGATGAATTTTGCATGTGTTTTTCACCATTTGGGACATGAACTTCAGGAATGGCACATTGCCGTAGAGGACTGTTACTGCCATGCGCTTGGTGCCCATAAAGCACTGCAGAAATGTTTTGCAGGAACATGATGATGTGGGAAATGGCTCGAGGTGGAATCCCCTCTGTTTCAGGGGTGGATGTGCCCCTATTCCCTGTACACTGAGGCACCGTGCAGCCTCCTGGGTGCTTGCAGTACCGTTTCAGCTCTTATTGCTACTTTACTGAAGCCCAGAACCCCACTTTTGGAGGTGTTTTGGTGCCTGCTGAGGTTGTCTAGCCCAGAAAGCCACCTGGCTCCCCTCGATGCTGCTCAGGGTAGTGCCCTACTTCCACCAATGCTGGGTCCTGAGGTCGCCTGGAGGGAAGTGGGTTCCTGTCCCCTGTGTTGTGGGAAGCTCACTAACCACAAGGTGAACCGTCTGCTGGAGCCCACTCAGAGCCAGGAACCACCGTGCTGCTGCTCAGAAGCTGTAAATGGGGGGGGGGGGGGGGGGTGAAAGGGGCCCCAAAGCCCTGGGAAGGGGGGAGAGGAGAGAAAAGCAAAACTGGGAGAGAAACCCAGTGCGTGTGGGAGGCTTGCGCTTGGGTACGGGTAAGTGAGCAGGTCTCCTGAGACACCCCTCAGGCAGGCAGTGCTGGCGGAACGAGGGCACCCTGCAGCCTGGGGGTGCTCCTGGGGCAGCGGCAGTGCCGTGCCGCGATGTGCCTCCTCGGGGGGTGGCAGTAGGGATGCATCCACAGGGGTTCACAGACCCCGTGCCACAGTTCGGGGTCCTCCCTCAAAGCCACCGAAGCAGCGTGCGCAGCGCAGCACCACAGTGCCCTGCTGCTTGCTGGCACCAGCAACTGCGTTCTGAGTCGAGCGGTTGGAAAAGGATGGGGCTATCGTGAGGAAAGGCCAGAGTGGCCACCAGACAGGACAGCATTCCTGCACCGCATCCCCCGTCAGCACCCATGCCCTGCAGAATCCGCTATGAACATCCCCCGGCCCAAAATTCACTGGGCTTCCCCCAAAAAGACAAGCCGGGGAGATTTTTACTGCCACCGGCCACGTTTCTAAGGCTGACTTTAAAAACAGCCCCTTCCTCCAGCTGCTAAAATAGCAAAGGGTGACCTCCAGGATTTTAATAACCCTGCAAAACCAGGAGCTGATGGTGGGTAAGAGGCCCAGAAGATCCTATTCTTTGGGGAATGGGATTTATTCAGCGTGTTGCTGAGTTCTTGTGAGATAAATACAACTGATGTGTAAGGTGTAAGGGCTGGCCTCTCCAGCAGCCCCTGGACAAGACAAGCCCTGCAAAACCCAGAGCAGCTCAGATTGTATTTTTCTCCCCTTTGATGCCAGGATGTCGGCAGGTCGTGGTGGGTGGTGGGGGGAAGGAACGTGTGAGACCGAAGGGGCCTGTTTTGGCTAGGGCGGCGTGGGCGTACGGCGGCGAGCGTTGGTTTCGGTTTGCGTGAGCCCGTGCGAGCGCGGAGCCCTGCCTGCGTAGCGGCGGCGCAGGAGCGTGGGTGGCACGGAGTGCCTGTGTGTGACAGACGGTGTGGGTTTGGGGCTGCGCGGCTGCGGTACGGACGCGATTGTCTGCGAGCATGTCCCGTAAATGCTTCTACTGTTAAAGGGAGCCATTTCATAACAACGAAGGGGAAAAAAAAAATAAATAAAAAAAATACTACTACTACGTGTTGTCTGTCGGGGCGGGAGGCTGCAGGCTGGTACCCAGGCGGTTCCCCAGCCCCGTCCGTGCTGCGGCAGAGGCAGAACATTCCCCAACTATAAAGACAACCAGAACGTGCAGTTGTTCCTCCCTAAACCAAAAGCTTGTGTTTGGAAACAAGCAGCGCTTTGTTATATCACCCCGGCTTCTGACCTCGGACAGCTTTAGACCAAAATGGTTAGTGTGCCTTTTCTTTTTTTTTTTTTTTTTTTTCTTTTTTAAAGAAAAAAAAATCAAACAAATAAAAATAATCCCATCTTCATTTCCATGAATGTGAAGAATAATAAATTTTCCCCACTTTCGCCGCTGTTGTTTTCAAGTGATTGTGAAAGCCAAGGGGGTTACTTTGGACACGCACCAGCGCAACTCCTGGGTGAAGTCAACCTCATTTCTCCTGGGCCTGGGGGCAATAAAACCTCTGTGGGCTTTGCTGGGCAAGGGGGGACGGGAGGGGATCTTTTATTTCACGGTGTGCCCAAGTGTTGCGATGGGATTAAGACATGGATAAGAAGGAGAGGCTCAAGCCCTGCGAACTGCAAACAGGCAAAGAAAGCTTTTCAGGGATGGCTCATCCCCATTTCGCTACCCCAAAAACCTCTCCCAGTGCTGGCCATTTTATTCGGCATGAACCCTGGAAACCGAGTTAATTCATTGGGGCTAAAGCAGATCGCTGAAACCCCGAGTACTGAAATACGCCTCATTTATCAGCCTATCTCTGTCTCCGTATGATCTACACGATAGGGATGAATATTAACTTCCTTTGAAGAAAATAAAGTGAAGCAGCCACATGTTTTACCTGGCAAACGTATGCAGGGGTGATTCATTCCAAGAACGCTCTGAAAAATCCCCACCTCACTTTTACCTCTAGGAAATTCCCTTTTCATGGGAATGAAAATCGCAGCTCCCACGCCCACAGATCGCAGGGCTTTGGCACTTCGAAAGGCAAGAGATGCTTCGCTGCAGCCTTGCTCATTGAGATCGCTCTGCGACAAGCGAAGCACGAGCAGAGCTTTCCCCTTACCAGATCGTATATATATTTTTATTTTTTTTTAACCAGAGCATTTTTACGGTGGGCTTAAGCAGCTTCCTATGCTCCTGTTGTTGCTTTTAATTTTTTTCCCTACTCTGGGTGAAACCCCTGCAGGGGGAAGGAAAAAAAAAAAAAAAGAGAGAGAGAATAAATAAATAATGAAGAAAATGTTTCTCTTTCCCTCTCGATGTCAGGAATGTATGGAAAGCTTTAGGCTGCAGCAGTATTTTGACACTGCGCGCAGTACTGCTCCCCTCCCCTATTCCTTTGAGGTTCATCTTTCAGACCACAGCTCTGTTCCGCTGCCAACTCGTTGGAAGTGTTTAGTGACTGGAGAACTGTTGCCTGCTCTCTTCAGAACTTCACACTTCATTTTTCCAGATCCCTGCGAGCAGCAGCAAATATTTCACCAGCCTGGTTTGCTGGCTACCACCATAAATCAGACTTAGGACCCAAAAAAATATCCAGGCCTGTCAAGGCATTAAGCTTTTATTTTCAGGCTGGATCCAGTGGTAAATGAGGGCTTGTATTTTTCTTTAAAACTGTAAAGGGATTTTAAGGATTGTCGTTGGACAATGGCCAGATTCAAAAGATACAATGCAGAATGTAACTGGTTAGAGGAGATTTGAAAAAGTCTTAAGTATGAAAAATGGCTTTTCTTAAAGGTTTTTCAATGAAATGTGAAGCCAGGCTTGAATTTCATAAAGGCTTTGGCGTAGGCTGTTTATGAGGAAATCAATTGGGAAAGCGAAGACGAGGATGCTCCTGAGCGTTTGAGGGGCTTATTTGTCCCAGCCTGCCCCTTCCCATTCACCGGGCAGAGATCTGCCGTGGGTATCACAGGCACGACGGCTCGGAAAAACCTCTCAAATGGTTATTTGCCTGATATCGATCACTTTAACACATAAAGTGGGAAGATGTACAACGTTATGGATTTGGGGAAGTTTGCAAAGCAAAGATGCTCGGGAAACTTGTTCTTCACTGCCCAGGCCACAATTAGATTGCAGTAGGGGTTTTTTTATAACAGCCTCTTGAAGCAAACAACCCCAATTCCCTCAGCCTGCTCTTCATTACCCTAAACAAGCAATGAATAGAAACTAGGTGGGGAGTCTAGGAGCAGGGCTTGATTGCCAGCATTGTCACAGCCTTGCTCTGCGACCTTGCGCCACTAGGATTCAGCAATCTGGTAGCTGTGTACAAATGGTCCTTTTTTTTTTTTTTTTTTTTTTTTTTCTTTTGCATGATAATAACGACCAAACTCATTTGCACAATTTAACTTTAAAACATGCCACAAAGCTTCCAGGCAGCAGCAAGCTGAACACCAGCAGAAATTGCCAACTGTCACGCATCCCACGCCTCAGTTTCCCCCGCACCTGAGAAATGAGAAGACTTGACCCAGACAAAGCAATGGGGGGGGTGGAAATGCTGCTTTGCCCCATTGCTGCCATCCCAGACCGCCTTCTGGCTCATGCTCTCTGACCCAGGGAGAGCAGAGGTCTGTTCCCATCTTTGCCGCATATTCCCAGGGTTATCCAAAGCAGGTTGGTTCGGTTTTCCTGCCCTGGAGGGAGATTTGGGTCATTCACCATGGCAAGGTGTTTTGAGGACAAGGTGGTTGACACCTGCTTGGTGACAAAGCCATACAAAACTGTAATTAAATCAGATCTATTGGAAATTTTTTTTCCCATCGGGCAAGTCTCCCTTACCCGGCCTCAACGTTAGCCTACACCATCCCATTTTGCAGCTCCGGAGATAGCAACTCCAGCTCCTGGTCCCAAAAAAATTGAGGATAAGGCACTGTTTTTTGCATATCGTGTGCTTCTCCGCTTCCTTTAGCACCTGCAGCACGGGCTAACCAAGATGAGCACCGGCATTCACAAGTATCAGCTACTCAGTCCCCAGAAACGCCTTTCCTTGGCACCGTGCTGCTCGGAAGGATCAGCATCCTCCTCGTCATGCAGGTGGGGAAAGTTCAAACACGCACGGGAGTGACAGCGGCTTAACAAATCACCTCTCTATCAGCTGAGCCGCTGTAACTGTCTGTGCACGTGCCCTTGGGCCACCTCCAATGGGAATTTATGTGATTTAGCTGAGCACACGTTCACGGGGGGGTTAGGCCGTGTCCCCTGGCCTCACAAGCCGAGGCAGATGAAAGCACCCTCGCAGATCATCCCCGTCCCTCGGCCGGCCGTGAATGGGAAGGGGTTACGCTGCCAGCACTCCATCGTGCGTCTGAACCGTCCCATTTGCACGACCTGCCCAGGGTTACACACACACGGGCCCAGAAGAGCAGCTCCGCAAAGACGTTTCAGTAACTAAAGGATTTCCATGGGATGTCAGTCCCCGGCTACTTTCAAAGAGTTGAACCTCAGTATATCAGGGCAGGCAGGTTTTGGCATACTCTCTGCGCCACGGACAACAGGCGCGCTCCGAGGGCTCTTTCTTCTAATTCATAAAATTCTCTAAGATTTGTAAAATGAGAGAAAAAGCATTGAAGCCATAGGAGAAAAGCCTTTATGGAGCTGTACCCGGCCTTTGTTCCTTTTTTCTCTCGAGGGGCTGACTCCCAAGCAGATGGCATGCCTGAGATAAACTACATAATTTAAGATTTCTTTACACAGCAAAGCCGCTGCTCTCTGCACTCACAGGAGATGGTCCTTAGGGTGCTCTTTGCGCATTCTGGCTAGAGGCAAAGGGTCTCTGGAGACCCCCCACCTCCCACGGAGAGCCGGGGGCATTCCCCGCCGCAGGCACTGCCAGCTCCCCCAATAAATACCGAAGCCTCCCAAGATCCCTTTGCCTTGTCTCCCATGGCTGTGTCTGATCTGAATGGTTTCCTTTTACATTTCCCTGCCGGTGCCCATATTCTGCTCTGCTTATTGCTTGCTACCTCTCTTGCAAAATTTCCCACCTCCTCTGACCTTGCTACCGCTGCGTCTTGGGTGTTCTGCATTTGAGGCTGCTTCAGCAGTAGGCTCTGAGTCAATTAATTTTCCAAATCACAGCTAACTCAGCAAGGCATTCATGAGCAGCAAGGTGGGGAGGCCAGCCGTACACCGGGGAAAGAAGAAAAAAAAAAAAAAAAACCAACAAAAAAAAGGAGTTTAGTTTCCCAATTTAGCCTGGTGTGTAGCAGGGGTGGCCAGGAACCGGCTCTGGCTGCGAAGCGGGATAATTTTCCAGGTATGCTGAGAGTGCAGGCACCGTGCTTGGAGTAAAACAGGAACAAAAGCACCAGCCCTTTTCCCCATGGCAGGATCAGACCCTCAGCAAAATTACTTCCTACGCCAGGAGCTGACATAAGACTCCACACTTCCAGGGAAATAAACACCTCTTCATTTCAGTGGCTATCTGACACGGGTGGAACAGAGGGCAGGTCAAAGCTTATAGCTCCTTTATATTTTTAATAGCTATGAACACACTGCTGGTGCTTAAGAAACGCGCTCGTTAATAACTGATGAGCGTGAAAGGGCAGCTCAGCGGTTAAGGCAGACGGTTCGGTAGAGACCGGTTCCACCCTCGCCTTCGCCGCAGACTTCTGGGGTGATCTGGGGGCAAGTCGCTTTGTACAAGAGTATAAACAAGTTCCCACAGGGTGAGCTATGGCGGGACCTCCAACTGAGTCATCTCTGCCATCGCAAGTGCGTTTTTTTCGCCCCCCGATGCCCTGGGAGCAGGTTGTTCTTCTGTAGCAGAGGGGATGGGTACCCGGTACCTGACACTCGCCGCCGGTACCTCGGGGTAACAAGCACACACAGGTACAGCGATGGAGGAGAAAGCTCACGCCCTTGTTTACCCTGCAGCTACTTGTTTGTGTGCCCACACTCCCAGCCGAGCACTGGTGTGGTCGCAGCAAGGGTAGGTGCATCCCCACTGCATAGCATGGGTCAAAACCACAGTCAAGACGTGACTCCATGGCTTCCACGCTGGGAAGCTACAAGCTGGTTCAAGAAACTACACTTTCAAGGTCCACACTACATCTTTACGATGTTTAACCTCGTTAACTTGCCCCGAGCCGGTTTCATCCAACTGTGCCGCTGTGTGTTGATGTGCACACAGACTTCCCTCCGCCTCCGTCCCCCTCGCTTCAATAAGGTTAATAGCTCTCTCCTACCTACCAGATGGGTTGCAAAGATAAATACATCACAGACTGGGAAGCACGCAGACACGCTGATGATAGGGTGCAGCTAAATGTTTTGGAAAGATAACAAAATTAAAATGCTTGGCCACATCAAAAAAAAAAAAAAGAAAAAAAAGGACCAAGGCCCACTGTTTGGACACAAGGCCAACAGGCATGGCTTGGCCATGTCCACGGTATTCAATTTAGCCTCCAGATCTGGGCAGTCATATCCAAACTGCCCACTGGGAACGGTCCCTGGCCTGTGCTGGCTCCTCAGCTGTGCCAGGCATTGTATGGGAGAGTCCAGGCCAAACGCTTGCCCAGGCCTCTCCTGACGATTCTGCTAGGGCAAGTCTAGGCTAATAACAGACAATCAATGTGTCCATTGAACTGTTTAATTTATTAGTATAAATGTCCCCTTTCAGACTGGCTTTCACCATTGAAATGCGTTTTCTTTGGATAAACATCTTTACTGTCATCTTTTCGTTGCCCATCACGGCTCTGTGCTGTGGACATTTGCAAGAAAATGCAACTTTGTGCTCATATGGCATCAATTATTTCATGTAATCTCTGCCTTCTCCCTCAGATGGACCACCTCTTTTCCCCTTCTCCCCACCTCCTTCCCTAATCTAAGAAAAACAGGCGTGATATTCATTAGAGGATCTGAGAGCCTCCTGCTCCTGTGCCCGGGTTCACCCTTGCTCCACCTCATCACAGTGGAGTGGGTGTAAAACCAGAAGCATTGCGGTCTGCTGTGAGGGAATTACCAAGTCTTTTTTGAAGTCCCTGCCACTGTGGCCTTTGGCAGTGGTGAAGAGCTTAACTGTGCCCATCTGATTTTGGGAGCCTCAGCACTGAGCCGGCTCACAGCCCAGGCCCAGAGCAAGCCAGATCCTTCACACCCGCCCCGTCCACATCGTTCCCACAAAGCCCAGATGTACAAGTGGTTTGGTGAGGGACAAGGTAAATTTTAACCTGGTTGCCCCCAGTTTTCATGAGATTGCAGGAGGGGTGAATCAGGTTAAAAGCTTGAGTTCTCTGTTAATTTTCTCTTAAATTGGTTCACTTGTTGCATGTAAATGCATTGAGTTCTTTTAACGTGCCCTGCGCTAGAGGGTTTTTTTGACCTTAGCAAAACTCTTACCTGGTCCCTGCATTGTCCCTACCTGTTGCCTTTGCTCTCTCAGAGTTGCCTCTCGCTTTGTCATATGGTTGGGCTGTGAGAAGGCACGTCTGGACAGTCATGCCTTTCAAGACTGCAGTCTCCTTTTATCTCACCTTGACTCCATCTGAGCCTCACACACAATCTTATTTCCTCTGAAAACCCGCTTTCGCAAGAGTGCCTCAGGAGCTGTGCAAGCGCAGGGAGGGTTGGTCACTGTGCAGGTGGCATGTCCCAATGTGGGCCTGCCTCTTTCACATGAATTTATAAATATACATTTATACAGCTCCTCCCTGTCTTCCTGAAAGGTCTCTACCTTTTTTTTATATGCAAATGCACAAATGTAAACAACGCTTCACGACAATCTCAGCTCAAATTGTCCACCTAGAGATGTCTGGCTGGGATTTTCCAAAAGATCCCATCCCATCCTTGACTTTTTTCCCTAAGTTGGTAATGGCAATGTGTTCTCATTTTCAGGGACTGTGGCAGGTCCCATCTTCCAGTTGGAAAGTCAAAGTCACAAATGGTTTAGGTGGGCCTAGCTCTGTTGAGACGAGTAGGACATTTCAAGCTTTTTGACTCTTTCCTGCCCAAGTCCCATCACCTGCTGAGCCCTTTTTCTGCCTTTCTCCTCCCATCCTGGACATGGCCCCTCCTTACAACCAAACCCCAGCCTGTCTCCTAAATTCAGCATCACCAATGGTCGCCCTGGGTTCTCCAGTACTCGCAGCAGCACAACCCAGTAACGCTCCCCAGTAAAATGCCCAAGACAACCCTCACATGAGGTCAGAAACCAGTGCAGGCTAGTTAACAGCGATGTTGCATTAAGGAGGAGGAGGTGGTGCTGAGGTGGAGCAGATGCATTCCCATAGCAGGTTGTAACACTGATACATAGAAATTGAGTCGCTATAAGCTAAGTCCTGGTTAGTTTTGTATAAATATTGGATTTTGAAGCATTACAATTTGATTTCTGGGCTGGGGCAGGGTTGGTCTGCAGTTTTGTCATAGTACCAGGAAGACCCAAGGAAGAAGCAAAGCAAGAACTGGAAAAAAAATCCCATGAAAATGGCTTCCTATCAGAAACTGTGATTCAAATAAACTTTCACTTTTTTTTTGTTCCTTTTTTTGGTGTGTTTTGTTTTGGTTTGGTTTTTTTTTTCCCCCTGACAAAAAGGCTTTGATGGGAAAAGATGCTTTCCTGAAACAAAAGAATTTCTTCTGGAAAAGCTCTGTTTCAGAAGGAAAAAAAAAAAAAAAATATTTTTATGATGTCACACTACAACTGCTCTTTTCTTTATAATGTATTTGGGTAACTGATTTCCTAATGCCTCGGTAGTAGTGTAAATATAACACAGCAGAGAGATGAAGTCATTTGATACTGTGGCAAGATGTCGCATAAGACCTGGTATAGCAGATGAAATAGCCTATTTATTTATTGTATATAGTTTCATTTTTTTAAAAAATAAACATTAAAAGCAGCTGTTAGCACAAACAGCAGAGCTTATCTTATTCTTTAAATCAAAATCTACCCTTTTGGTGATGTCATGTAACAGTTTGACTCTGACACGCAGTATTGGCATTTCCTGCAAAATGGAAATAATAAGACCGTGGGTTTTGCTGAGCGCTTCCTCCACACATACGTAGACACGTGTTTCTCCTCCTACCTCCCCCACCCCCCAATCCGTAATCACTGCTCTGATGAAGTGTGACCAATCCAGAAAAAAATTATTATGTGGGATGGTGGATTCAATGGAAAAACATCATTTATTTTCCACCCAGCAAAAATCCTTTTTGTTACTGCTCTTTGATAAACCATGGTTTGTGTTCTTTTCAGAAGCCTCGACAATGGTGGACTGTGCCTTTTCATCACTGGAGCGCTTTTGCTTTCGGTCGCTCGGCTATAAATAGGAAAGTCTTTGTTCCATCCCCTTCGGATCACAGCTACAAACACGAACCATGGAGGACACTCGAGGCTTTCCATGCTTCTCGGTTGTTCTCCTGCGAGAAAGCAGCCGCACAAACAAACAGGCTGCTTTGTTTGTACTTTCTCTGAAGTTGCAATTTCTTCCACTAAATGTTTACGCATTCCAAAGTCGAGCAACTTGCCTTGCATCTTGGGAACCCAGCGCTGGTGATTTACGTTATTTTCAGGAAGACTTGGAGATGTATATTTAATGGATTCAGTTAACGAGTTAATTAGCATGTTTTTTTCTCGAAGCTAAACTTTTGCTAAAATCAAAACACAGCTAGCATTTATTTTGGTGCTAATGGGAACATTTTCATAAAAAACCAAATTCAGAGCCAGTAGAAGGATCCTGGCGTGGCACATTTTCAGGAGAAGGGCTCTATCCAAAGCTCTTTACAAAGTCACGGGAGTTTTTCCCTCTGTCTCAGCAAGTTTGGAGTCAGCTGCTTAGTTTAGGTGTAGACTTCATAAGAGAGGGCAATCTCCCACTTAGGGTCCCCAGTGTCCTCAAGCCTGACCTGGAGGACCCATCTCTAGGAATTCAAGTCAAGGATAATGTTAATGGTACCTTCAGTCCCTGGCATCCCAGCACTGGAGGCTGCGCTGGGCGTGAGCAACAGGCTGAGAGCAGAAGTAGCTCCTGAAAACCCTGATGCTTGGCCCAAGATTGAACCACAGAGCAAGAGACAAGAAATCTGTTCTTCACACGTGTCTTTGCTGGCTTGCCAGCCTCCTCAGTTACTCATTTGAGAAGCTTTTTATTTCTCTTTCAGTTCAGCCTTTCTCTTTCCTTTTTTTTTTCCTTTTTTTTTTTTTTAGTACAAATGAACTAAATTCTCCAAACCCATCTGCATTGCTATCAGACATTGTTTTTCTAAAAAACTTGGCATCATTTCTGAAGTTTCCCTATGTACGCTTTCCTGTTCGTGTATTTCCGTCATCCAGGTATCATCACTCAATAACCATACTGTGGTTGTAATGCTTTTCACATGGAAGGAATTGTGTTTTATTGATGGCAAATGTTGTAATGCACTTTCATGTCAAGATGAAAATCTGAAAAAGAAACTTTTTATAGTGTATGCTACATGAAACCTCTACACTGAACCAGGCTGGAGAGAGAATATATTCAAGTACACATATGCTATGACTATATATAGTAAATTAAACAGTCCTGGCATGTGGGAATGGGCACAAGAACACATCCCTACTGCAAAATTTTTAGTATGGGCACAGTCAAGTAGCACTGTCTGAAGCCATTTCCAGAGATGTTATCAAAGCCAAGGACCACTCTGAATATGCATTTTGGACACGGTTGTTCTCTTCTAGGGGCTAAGGGTATTTAGTGCTATGGATCTGACTTAAAAAAAAAAAAAAAAGCCAGTTGCCTCCAGGACCAGAGCTTGAGCCCAGGCACTGTTTGGTTCCTGTAGCTGCAGGGATCAAGCCTACCATGGCCATGGGCAAGGACATCTTGGGGACGTCATTCTCCTCCCTGCCACCTGATTTCTGTGATCACAACAGGGACCAAACGCTGTGTGGGTCACCTTGATGATGGTTTTATTTGGTAAAGGGGTGCCTGGGGAAGCCCCAGAACTTCACAGCGAGGGGTTTGCAGCAACCTGCTCCTCAGGGGACAACCTGCCCCCACAGAGCGGCCAACTGCTTGGTGTGGATGGGTGAGGAAAGCCAGAGCCTACGGGATCCTTAGCCCAGCGAGAAATCAGGACAATACTGTCCAAAAAGTTGTGCAAGTAAAATAAAGCCAATCTTTGCTGGGGGCTGTCTGGGGATCAGTGGCTGTGGCATTTGGAGGTAGAAGCAAATGCGAGGGCAGCCTGGATACAGCACCAGCTGTGAGGGATCACTGGTTCATCAAAATCAGAGAGTTTCCCCTTCCAGCGTCTCCGCCAGGACTGCCCCAGCTCATTTCTGAGCACAGACAGAGGAAAAACTCTTTCTGGAAGGCATGGGCGCTGCCTTTCATGGTGGGCACAGCCTTTGATGGCTGTGTGGCACAGCCAGCTAATCCAAAATGCCTCCTTGGCATCAAGGGGCTACGACACGATGCACCTAGGGCCAGCAGTGCCTTTAGGTTGTCATAACCCCATGTCGAGCACGACTCTCTGCACAGCTGATTGATGTCCCTCCTCCCGCTGCTTACAGAAACACGCAGCCTGGCCAGAGCCCTTGGTTGGGTGCCACCTGCACCCAAGCCACAACTCTTGCTATTGCCAACACATGACTCTTTCTCTTGTTATTTTTTAGACTCCCTCACTCTGCTCAGGACCAGGAATGACGCGGTGAAATGCAGAAGACCCATCCTCAGACTGGGTTTTGTCCCAGTTTGGTACCCCGCTGCCACCTGCCATCGGCTCCCCTCCAACTGCTCCAACATGAACAAGAGTTGTCGCAGAGAGATTTTTTGCCCCGTCAGAGCAGGAAGGTTCAGACACCTCTTAGGAAAAGCCTCCTGGGAGGTTTCCAGCTTGTTTTTTTGCAAATGTGAAATGTTTTGCTGCACTTTGGGAAAGCATCCAAGTCCATGGCTGTTGGTCTGAAGGAGCCTTGAAGCTTTTTTGAGGTCGGATTGTCTCCCCAGCTCAGTCACCATTTGTGCAGTTACTTAACGTTAGTGAATTTGCAACTGATTTATGTACCAGAGAAGCAAGATTACCACCCGTCCCAAACGCAGGAGAAACGGCCCTTCTCCCTCTTTCTCATTTGATTCCTGGAGCAGTTTTCTGTTTGCCACTGAGAGGAAAACTAGAAAACAACCCAAAGCCCGGCAGCTAACAGGTCAGGTCTCGGGTCTTGCTCACTCCTGTCGCTCACCAAGACTAATTCAAAGGCTCTCACTATTAATAATATCTGTTGGGGCAGTGCGTGGAGCTGACAATTTTTTTACATAAAAACCACCTTCCTGTTCAAAAATACGGCACGCTCACTATTTTTGTGGACAACCATCAATTTAAAGAATTGAAAAATAATTTGAACTTCAACACCCAGAACTATTTTCCAGCCCGAGGTATATGAAATCTACTGGTTTTTGCACCTCCTCATGACACAGACCGCAGGGCAGATGACTCTGGGCTTCCTTTGCAGTCATCAGCGGGGAGAAATATTCTTCTAGAGCATAATTTATCTCATCCTAAAGTGGGCAACCAACCCATTTCAGATCAAAGTGCCGCTTTCCCTCTAAAGGGAACAAACGTAGGGTTAACTAGCTCAGATGTGGAAGTCTGTCCTGATTTAGGCAAAATAATCCCTGTCCTGCCTCTTTGGGCTCCAGCACTGGTCCATTTGCAGCAGTTCTTCCCAAACAGCTCATCCCCACCTTGGTCCAGGATTTTGGGAGAATGGCTGCTATGTGTAAGCATTAATTAGGCAGTGGTACAGGTCCTGGAAAGATTCACACCTGGCAAAACCAAGATGGAAACGCACTCCTGCCTCCTCCCAGGGGAACATCACCGTTGGTACACCTGCTCTCTTTCCGCTATATTTTCTCCCAGGTTTCATAAATCTCTCTTTCCTTTCCACACCGCAGCCCACCATCAGGAGCTGTGAATGTTCCCTGTTACGCAGCCAGAAAGAAAAAAAGAGATTTCCACAAGCTCAGCTTTGCTACGGCAAATGGACTCTGAGTGTTAGGAGGTCAGTGTGCCAGGGTGGGGGTCCAGGTAGATGTCAGCCGTGCAAAGGACAGGCCAAAAGAAGCGCAAAGTGTGCAACCATGTAGCACCCAGATAGGCAATCCTGACAAGGGGAAAAGCCTTCTGCGAACAACTAGCAGAGCCAGGAAGAAAGATCTACTCTCACTGCGTATTATTTTCCTATCTAGAACTTTGGGTCACAGCAAAAAACTTTACAAAATAGCCAGGCCTACTCTAACGGTGACTTTTTTTTTGTGGACGGAAAGAGAGAGGTCGACCTTTTCTCTGAAAGCACCCCACCCGGGGTTCCTGGAAGAGGTTTGAAGTCTCTGGTTTCTACAGTGGCTGCCTCTTATCGAGGGCTCAGTCTGGCGTATGACTCCAGTTTTAGCTCAAGCCTGCAGAAGATCTGAGGAATAACCCCAGGAGAAGGGCAGGGCGTGCACGGATGCGCAATGTGGTTGTCGCTGGTCCAGGACTATCATGCTCCCAAGGATTTGGAAAGTGGGACTCAAATTATTTTAAAAGGAGCATCTTCCCATCTTGCTTTCACACTGTTGAGACTTTTCTTTTAAAATGTTAATTCTCTCCTTTTCTGGTTTCTAGATGTTGAGTGAGAAGAGTCATCCTCCCCTATTTTTTAGATGTTTATGTTCAACATCCTGAGTTTATTCATAGAGCAATGAGCCTGCCTTTAAAAATCAAGGCCAAATCTAGGTCAAATCTGATAAACATTTTATCCTTTGCTCTGCAGAATCAGAGGGCTCAGGCACACGATCGTGTCACTGCAGCTCAATGAGTGACACCACGTCAGCTTCACCGCACTGATGGGCCGTGCATGCCGAGCCGCAAGGATGCGACCAAATGCATTAGCTTGAAACCTCTTTTATTGGGTTTTCACCAAATGCATTTTATCTCACGTTTGCCGACAGTCACCATTTGAGTTGAATTATTTCAGTGTTTGTGAGCCCAAAGCCTTTTCAAGAGCTCTTATTTTTCTATGCAAGAGAATTTCTTGCAGTATTTAGAAAAGGGACCAGGAAACATGGCACATCTATAGCTGAGCCTATAAACCAGGGCTGGGCAGTGCTGGTCTGCCAGTTGTCCTGTTTGGGTGTCCACTGGTGCGCAGCGGGGCTGTCCAGCCTGTATTTCCTTTGAAAGACATCCAGATGCAGAGGCAAATGCTTCAAGGTTCAATTTTCTCCCAGCAAAATAGTTGGGATATGGCAAAAGTGCACCCAAGCTGCAAATATTTTGATGACCGGAGAGGAAAACGGCATTATGGAGCACTTCTATTGCCCACTATATACTCAGTCTTTGCTATATTCTAGACATGAAATCATCTCCTCCTGCGAACACTGAAGAGCTGCTCCAGCTCTCAGGATGCTTAACCACCAGGCAATGAGCTCAGAAGGCTCCTGAAACTATTTTCAACAGAAACACAGACACATGCACTTGTGTACACACAGGCTCACTGGGGCACTATGGCTACGTTACCCTTTAGAAGCCAATTAGAAATTTGAAAATTATTCAGATGCCAGGATTAAGTATGTTGAAGAAGACATTGTACACTTGGATCCTGGGATGAAGTTATTCTATAGACATGAATGATTACATCCTTTCCTACTACTGTAATAAGTGGTAAAGTTTAGTGGCAGTTGCAGGCAATGGTTCAGTTTGAAGCAATAAGCTACTTCAAGAGAATGGGTGGGACAAACTTGTCAGGAGACTTCTGAGTGTCCTCTTGCTTTAGTCTAGGCCTAAAATTTAGGGTCTGTAAAAATACGAAAAGACTAAAAATACTCTCACAAATTTTAAGACAAGTCATTGCATGAAGAGCAAACCAGCCTTGCTGAAGGGTACAGGAGCTTGGTCTTCTGCAGTACAGCATGTCTTGGTTGTCTTCTTTGCCGCACAATAAAGGTTGCATCCACACCTGTGCCTGCACAGAAACATGTCTGCTATCCGGTGAGATGATATCATGAAATTGGTTTGAATTCAGGAGTTCTGAAATTGCTGAGTTTCACTGAACTGGGACTGGGCATGGGATTGAAAAGCTACAGGCAGAGGGACAGACAGACATTGCCCTTGTGTCCACACGCAGCATAATCCCAATAGTTCTGTCTCCTTCTGAACACAGCTGAAAATTTAAAACCCCCAAAAGTCTAAGTTAAACCTTTAAACTGAAAGGAGGACATGTTTCCTTACAAAATCACTCACTTTTTCTACCAGGGCTTCATGTTCATAGAGCTCCCTTATTCACGGAACAGCTCGAAGCAGCAGCAGCTATTCCTAGAAGTTGCTCCTACACATGAATCAAACCAGGCAGTCAGGATGTGACAGTCCAGACGAAGTTAGAGCAAATAAAATGCAAATAATGAAACTAGATTCATGTGGTTCAGCCCTTTTCGTCTCCTATCTTCAGCATCTTTGTGACACTACTGTGATGGCTGATAAGAAAACAGGGGGTCAAAGTGTCAAGAAAACAGAGGGTGTTTCCTTTGCATCAAATACGAAAAGCAACACCTCCCAGCGTTCTCATGGCTTAGCCCAACGCAGAGAATGGCTAAACCTTGTTCAGGTGGGACTGAGAGGTGCTGGCTGCAAGGGGGAGGCATCTGCACAACAATGTATCGTACCCATTAGCATGATTCAAAGCCCGGGACACCTCATCTTTCCTGGATGCTCTGCTTTTCTGCGTTCCATTCCAGGAAACATATGCAAAACCTTGTCAATAACGGTCAACGCACCAGTTATCCTCGACTTATCTCCTGGGGATGGAAAAGGTCTCTTGTGAAAGGTTTGCCACCTCTCCAAGCAACCCACTGACCATGCAGTTTGTCTTGTTCTTGCTGTTACGGGGCTCAGTGCGCAGACTTCGTACTGAGAAACAAGCACAGGCTCACAGACTTAAAACTCAAGCCGCTGGAGTCTAAGGATGTAAACTTGTTGAAAGAGAAACAGTCAGGCTGGGGGAGGGAGGGCTTTTTGAGGCAATTGATTAGACCAACCGATAAACTGTGAGCTCCCAAAAGCAACTGCTAAAGGCTACAAGGACAAAAAAAAAAAAATAAAGATGAACTATGTCAGACCTCTAAGTCCTGTAAGAAGATGACCAACGCAAGATGAATCTGAGAACTGAAATTCACAATTGTACTACATAGTAAGAGTTACAGATACAATAGAAATACTGCTTTTATGGCACTTAATCTTTTCCCTCATCTCTCCCACTGCAAGGTCCCTCTTTGCTCTACTTTTGTGTCTCAAATATTTTATACAATGACAGTAAACTCAGAGCAATTTTTCCCAGTTTCTTCAGTTTCTTTTTTTATTTAGAGTTTTAAAAATTACTATGCCAAGAACTTGTAATTTTTTCTAGCTGTGTCTACCAAAGATATTCCTTTGTCTCACTGATATTCAGTGAACTGATCTCCAACAATAGCAGTATCAGACACAAGAGTTTACAGAAGGGCAGTGGGATATATCACAGCCTTAATGACCAAACCATTGTCCAAAGGAGAATAAGCCTTCCCCCATCTTCTGAATTCTTCAAAACGATCTGGAAACCTCCAGTCCAATCATACACACAATTTTGGGCTCGGGGTGCATGGTCTAGTTGGGGTTCTGCACACAGGGGGGTCCCAAAGCACTGCAGCAATGAAGAGTACAACATTAACCACTGTTAGCATCGCCACTAGTTAATTAGCCGGACGACCTTCAAATCTGTGTAACTAGAGGCCAAAATTCTTCATCTTCCTAGGAAACAGAAATCCTTTCTGTAAGAAGAATGGGTTTTCCCATGCAAAACCAGAGGCAAATCCCTCCTTTTCCTCAGTGCTCTCGCACCGGGTTGTCCTCGGGAGGCCCAATGTGCCCGGGCTCCCCCACGCAGACCCACAAACACGGCCAGGCACAGGGTGCTGATCCACTCACACGCACAGAGAGTAAAACCCTGCCGGGCCTAAAGGTGCATTTTAGGGTACTTGTCCCAGCAAGGAAGCTGGGGTTTTCTTATGTTCCATTTTAAAATATTTGAGTATTTCATAAGTACTACAATACTGCATAAATACATATATAGGGGAGGGAAAAAATCTATAAACTATTGGCTCTAATCCTTAAATCTCAGCAAATTAGCACTTGACTTAAGGACAACCTGCTGTAGGTGACCCTGCTCTGGCAGGGGGGTTGGACTGGATGATCTCCAGGGGTCCCTTCCAACCCTGACCATTCTGTGGTTCTGTGACATCACCTTTGAACACATCTCAGGCCGAATTCTTTTCACTTGGTCATCTGCATGGTGGAGGATATCCATTCTGGCATCTAGCTTCAGTTTCCAAATTAACAGTCTACACTACCCATATAGTCTATGAAAACTTTTTTAGGGCAATTTAGGGATTACGTTCCAGCTTTAGGAAGGAGTTAGTCATTGCCACCAGACCTGAGCTCCGTGGGAGCTGTGAGAGGTCATCTGGCAGGTGAGAAGTCATGAGCCAGGAGGCCACAGTATTCAAGGCTCTCCTTCCCACTGTTATCTTTGCAGAAAACACTCAGATGGCTTTCACTGGCTACAAAAGGAAAACCAGAGGGATTTGATTCCACCATTTATTATCTAAAGCAAGTCATTCCTCTGTGTATCTTACTAATAAGGTTTTTAAACCTTAATTGTGGACCCAAAGAGGGCAAAGTAGAGGGAACAACTATAGCGTCTGTGGCAGAAAAAAAAATTTCCAAAACTCTAACCCCCCTTTTCTTTTTAATTGGAATTGGGATTGACCTGTTAAGGAGAAATGTGCTTACTGGCAAGGTATTGGCCTTTTCCAGAAAAACGGCGTCACAGCCTTTCAATTCTTTGAAATTTGCCTTGTCACAAAAATTAACAAATGGGTACATATTCTACTAAGAAATGCTGATTTCTTAACAACAGCTGTAAAGCAGCCAAATACCCTTGGAAGAAAAACAATAACTGCATTTTAAGCTAAAACAGGGAACTAAATAACAATCACTTTTCCCTAATAGACCAGGAACTGCAGGATTCATTGTAAGATCAGCTCCATATATATTTTTACCCATTTCTGATAATATTTCAAAAGCCATCCTTGACTTAACAAGGTGGTAAATACAGAGGCCAATTCATATTCATATTATATATTGTCACCAATACCTATCTAAAGGTTTACACAACTTTTTAAAGTATCCATCACTCTGGGCCCTTGAGAAGAGAGTGAGCTTAAGAAAACCTTTTCAACAGTGAACTACTCTTTCTGGGAGGCAGCCGAAAATTCGATTTCCCCCGTTCTCACATTGCATGTGGGTGTGGGTGTGTTTCTGAGCTTCACATCTTCCGTCTTTGAGGTTCAATTTCTTATTTGCCGTTGTTGTGGCAAAGAAAGAAGCACTGAAGAAATGACTTTGACATTTCATTCACAAGGCCTGAGGTCTGTGGTCATTGTCATCTCTCGTAGGAGACCTTTGCAAATTCAGTATTACCCTTTTCTCCGTCGGGTGCACATTTTCATGGGTCTTGAGGGCACTAGCCAGGCTGCTATAATATCCCCTCATTTTGGTCTGCAACATCAGTGTGGGGCCAAAAGGACGCATTGGGATGGGAGAAGCCCTACATGGACCAGTGATGGGCTGGGGCTACACATCTAGGGAAGGGATGGATCCCTTCGTGAAGCTCGTATCAGCTCTCGTGGGTCAGGAAGGGTTGATAATTAAAATACTTTAACACGGCAGTAACTGAAATGCCAAAGGGCCAATAGTGACATTAAACCTGGCAGCAACTTCAGCAAGTCTACACTTCCCCAAAGCGCGAACTGGATCCGATTTTAGCTTTGCTTTTTGACAGAAAAAAACGAGCCAAATGCAAGATCTGAACACTGACCCCTAGATGCCCAAAACCTTCTGGGGGAGCTGGAACAGGCCCTGCCTTCAGGACCCTGCTACTTCCAGAGGAAAGCCAAGATCTAAGCACGGAGATTTGCCTCAGAGAGAACATTTGTTTATGGTATGCATTCATCTATCCACCCTCCTCAGGGTTTCACCCCTCAGCCCCACCGGGATGGGAGCGAGCCCCCACTGACTGGACTTGAACAGACTCGGGGAGGTGCCAGCTCCTCTGAACCACACCGTCTGCTCAAGTACCGGCGGTTTGTGTTTTCCTGTCTCTAGGTTGTCATGCTGCAGATGACCTAAATTTTCTCTATTGTTTCTTTCTTCCAGATGGTGAGGTCTGATATAGCCAGGTGTGTCTGAGCAGCTGATTGCCCCGGCACGGGGCACGCGTCCTCAGCCACGAGTGGAGCATCCTCTTGCCATCCTTCACCACTGGTGCTGCCAACACAGAGCAGGCGCAGGGTCTGTCCCTCTGCGCCACGCACACCTGGATCAGTAAATCCAAGAGGCGGTAACCAGGTAACGCTGCAGTTCATCAGCACGTTGCCTGTTGGTATTTTCTGTCACGAAGGAGCCGGTGAGTTGCTCCAGGGCAGAAGCCCACAAAATGCCAGGCTTAACATGACTATCCCTAAAAAAGTATATTTTATAAATAAATGCAGTGCACAGAAAAAATAAAAAAAGTCTTTGCGCCCTGTTAAACAGAGCAACCAAAATGAGTTCCTAATTGGAAACTTATGAAAATAGCAACTGGGGGGGATCCTCGTGGTCAAGCACAGACGGAGAGGTTTGAAATGGCACGTACAAAACCTTCCCTCGCTGGCAAGGAAAAGGGTTGCACAAGTTCTCCGTAAACATCTTTATCTGGAGCCATTAGTCGGCAATCCTAAACATTGGATGAGTTCTCCCCATCGTTTCACAATGGGTTTTTTTTCTGGTTTCTAGGAACTGTTTTCGAGGACTGCCATTCAGCATATGAGATAAATGTGTGAACATCGTACACACTCAGTTCTTTTTTCTCTTGGACATCGCCCCATTACAGAAATACAAAATACCACATCACCATGTACCCTACTTTTCTCTAACACTTTTCATCCAGTACCTACAAGCACATTACAAACATGAGTGATTTTACTGTGATTTCAAAGATCCCTGCCTGGAGGGAATTGCAGTTTCTGTGCTGAACATAAGGAAAAGTTGTTTGAGGGGATAGTGTGAGGAGAATAAGAGGCATCTTAATGCCCACTACAATGCCTTATAAAAAAACAATCCTGTGTCTATCTAGTACAGACAAATAAAATAGACTAAGGAAAGAAAACAGGGTGGAGGAGAAAGTACAGAAAAAGATGGAACAAAGATGCCATTTTAAATCACTGGCCCCAACTCAGCATGTCACCATTTTCTACGGCAAGGAGAAAGTCAAGCCAATTCCTCATCGACTGGTACTTTCTACAGCTCCACGAAAGCCAAAGGCTGTGGATTTTGCAGCTCTTTAAAGTATAGGGGGAAATCCCCGCCAGCGTTGCTCCAAATCCCTGAGCAGTGCAGGAATTGCCGCTCGACACGCGGCGACCGATCGGCGAAGGGACAGAAGCATAGACTGGATTTTCAGTCCCGACTTCGAGATCTAGCTGCCAAACGGCGTTACAAAGAAAGACCTCTGGAGATTTCTCATACTTTTTTTGGCTTATTCTCCTGGTGTATTCATGTTAACAGAAATCAGCTGTTCTCCTTCTCACTTATACAGTATTTGCAGAAGAGACTTTAGCATCTGGCCTGGCTATTATTAAAAGATGAGAACATCCTGCTCTGTTAGGAGAACACCACTATTGGCAATAAAAGGACAAAGATCCTTCGCATCCAGGTTTCCTGAGATCTCTCTGGATTATTTGAGGATTTTTTCCCTTCTGCCACAGTCTTTCCTTCCTATTGCCTGACATTTGCTCATTGGCCTCACGCACCCTGAAGCAGGGATGAAAATTGCGCTTTCCTGGGAGAAGCTATCTCACAGCCTTTGGATGCAGCAGCATCGTTTTCAGCTACTAAAGGACTTCTTTTTCCAGCTGCGGAAATGAAAAAGTAAACAGGCTGGGGGGTGAGGGGCTGCCTTGGTGTTTAGGCTTCAACTTTATTTTTAATAGTGCTCTAAAGTCCCCGCCTGGAAGAATACAAATGAAGGGATGGAAAGGAGAGGTCACTAAGCACTGGACTTCTCTAGATGTGCAACAAGGTTTTAAATCCTTACTGTACCCTGCATGCCCAAACCCAGCAGCAGGGACAAACCCAAACCCAAACCCAAACCCAGAGGCTGGGGGAAAAGTCACCAATTGCACTTTGGAAGGTTGGGGAAGGACGTTAGGAGAAGCGCAGGGATGGGATGTTCTGCTGAAGCCCTGGCTCCATCTCCACACTTGGAAGGTTTTGAGACTCGATGGGCACAGCCACACTGAGCGGATCTGGTGGTGCTGGTCCTGCGTCGAGTCTGCCTTGGACCAGAAGACCCACGGAGATCCCTTTCAACCAGCATTTCAGTGACCCTTCATTGATAACACCCACATTTACGGGTTGAAAAATGCTGGAGTCCAAAAACGTGGGGCTATTAATAGAGGGACTTCAGCTGATCTCTACTGGCGTAATCACCATCTGAACTTGGCCTCGCGGTGAACATTAATCACTGGCAAGTTGCTGCGGCGTATCAACTTTAACATGGGTTGTTTGCTTTTCTCTAAGTGTTGGGACATCCCGCAAGCTCCAGCTGCTCATCCCGAGCGAGCTGCCGGGAGGGAGCGGCCAAGGGCTGCCTCCACGCATTGCAGCCATCTCTGCTTTTCTTCCTGCCCCACCGCAAATCCCGAGTAAATCTGTTGAGACAGCACAACTTGGCCTTAACTCCGCATTGTTTTTTAACCAGATCAGCAGTCTGGAAACTGGGTCAATTTTTCTAAACATGTGGTTTAGAAATGTGCTGTTTCAAAGGACGCTATCCAATGGTGTGAGACCAAACATTGGATTTGTAGTAAAAAGAGCTAAACAACAACAACAAAAAAAGTTCAAAGCTCTCTATAAACGCTGAGTCCATGGGACACCCTGACAAAGTGGGGAAATAGTAAATTCCCTCTGCTATACTTAGGGAAACTGAGGCATAAAAAGGGAAGTCCAAAGCTGCCTGGAGAATCACAGACAATGCTGAAATTTCCCAGCTACAAAACAGAAGCTGATCTGTCTCATTTTCACAAGTCCTTACAAATATATCTGTAGGGATTTTGTTTTATTCCCTCACCCGAACTGCAGTAGGGAAATTCAAGTCCACTTGTCATTTAGGTAACGCAGTTGACGTTAGAAACACAGGTTGCACCTACCCTAAGTAAGATACGCAATTAATCTGCATGAAAGTAGCAGGGCAGGCCCAAGAGCTTCGATTTTAAACTATGTCGTAGGTCCCAAGTTACTTTGTTTGCACTCCATCAGATCACCAGATGCTTTTGGAAGTTTAGGCTTTGTTCTTTCTCTTTGTATCTCACAGCCTTATCTGTTACTGGGGCCAACAGCTTCCTATTCCCAGAGGGGTAGATGCCGATGTCCCCCCCTCCAAGGCCATATAAGTATCACAAAAAGACACCATGGGAACAGCTCCATACATCCCAGACTGCTATTGCACCATCAGATCTACAGGGAAAAGACTACAATTACAGAAGGCCAAAGACAGCCCTTCTGAATGCTAAATATTTAATTTTTTGCTTTAAGCATGTGCTAAAACTTTTCTTCAAGACATTGAGTAGAAATGCTCAACCTGCTCCCAGTACTTTATCCGCCAGTCACCCCCATCACCTATCCGAAGATTATGGGTTTCTAGTGGATTTGCTTATAATTTTAACCCGTCCAAGAAATATTTCTGGCGCACAATGCTCTTGGGCTGTTCTCTGCAAGCGTTCAGCCAAGTGGTCAGAGCTCGAGCTGCAAATCTGGTCACCCACCCCGCAGCATGCCCTCTCCTGCCTGAATATATGATCTAGCGTGACGCCCTCCAAGCGCTGCAGAGCACTGCTGTGATTTACGCAGAGCATTGGCCATCCGCGAGTGGTCGCCCAGGGGAGGGATTTCACCTCCAAATACTGATTCATTTCCTCCTGACCACACAGAAGGTAACTAGACGGCACATGTCAATCCTTGGATATATAACTGAGGTTATTTCCTCCTTTTCTCCAGTAAACAGCTTGGTGATTTTTTTTTTATTTGGTGCCAGCACAGGGTTTGGTGCTGAACCATAAAGTCAGACCCTGCTCCTTCTCTCCCCCACCTCTCCCCAAGAGCTTGTTTTAGGCACAAAGAAGGCTGATTTAGGCCCGTGGCTGCCAACACGTGGCTGCTCGGAGCCCCTCCGGTGTTGCTCACTGCCACAGGAAATTAAAAAGTGAAAACTGAGGCCAGCAGGGAGAGGCAGCGCGAGATGCTGCCCGCTGTATGCACGCTGCGTGGGACCGGCAAAGGCCTGACTCCAGCAATCCAGAGTTGACGTTCAACCCTCATAACCCAAAAGCAAGATGCTATTTACTGACACCAAAAGATGGGGAAGACAACGGTCACCACCCCTTGTAGGAAGCATCTTTAAAACTAAAAAAGTAAAATTACTCCAAGTTTGATCTCCCCCCACCACTCCACGTCTCCGTATCAGGCAGTCCTTCACGCTGACCTCCAGCGGTCATTTTGCCTCAAGAGGGGTTGGTTTCTGGCTAAGGTGGGAGGATAAGAGTCACCTTCTAAAGCTGCAAAAGGGTAAATGAATCAAAAAATCAAAAGCAACACAACAATGGGAATTGCTGTACTGGATCAGGGTGGTGGTTTGGCTCTTCCAACCCTTGTGCTGACCCTGTCTGCCATAGACATCCCAGAGAAATGTGCCAGAAACCAAGAAAAGATAGAGGGAACACTGTAACTCCTCAATAACTGCCTGTGTAAGAATTTCATCCTGTCAAACCTCTTTATTCAGATTGGTTTTAGTTGAATATGTGTTATCTGTAGAGTCACGCAAGCAGTTTTTAGCTTAGACAACAACCTATAGCAGATAGCTCCTAGCCTGACTCACAGCGCCACGGGATAATTTGAAGGGGACCATGGGAGGCCTCCAGCCCAACCTTCTGCTCAAGCAGCCTCAGCTCCAGGTCAGACCAGGTTGCTCCACACTTTACCCAGTTGGGTCCTATAAACCTCCAAGATCAGAGGTGGCACAACATCCCTAGGCCCCTGTTCCACCACTTGACCAGACTAAATGGTAAGAAATTGTTTATTTCCCTTTATGAGCATCCGGATTAAGTGACTATGAAAGCAAGAATATAACGAGCATCCCCCTGTACTCTGACTAGCTGAGTTAACCTGTGTACCAGAGGGCAGCAGAAAGTCTTAACACTAATTTTTGTAGCATAAATCCTCCCCCGCCCCCGCAAATGATTTATATAGCAATCACACCACAGAGCATTGATTGGTTTGCTTGGTTCCTCACTCTTGGATAAAGCTTCCCTAAAATCAGGACTCAGATTACGGGCTGGAATGAAAGCACCCTTGAAATCCCCCAAACATTATCTCAATCTTCAACCACCACACAAGAAATGTGTAGGTCAATGGTAATGCCAACAGAGCTCACAAAAGCAATATTAGTGATATTTAAACTTCAGAGTTAAAGGTTTCTCGAAATTATCAGAACCACATGCCTCTCTGTGCTACTACTTCTCTTGTACAGACTCAAGAAATAGCTAAAAAGGATCAGAACTTACTATGAAACCAGGCACAAGCTTGCAAACAACTCCTGTCCTCTCCTCTCCTCTCCTCCTGCAGACAGCCTTGGGTGAACTTAACCTCACCTTCATTAGCTGCATCTCCTCCTACCCCTGACACTACGCTGGAGGAAAAATAGCCTCCTCCCTCAGTCTCCTCCCTATCCATATATCTTTTTCTGCTTGGAAACTGTTCTTGCCACAGGCCATGCAAAGCACACCATTATCTGTAACAGCATTCCTCAGGTCTGACCAGGAAGAGGTGGGGATAGCACAACCCCCATCCTGGAAAAGCACCATAAACCCCAATCCCTCCCCCCTTCCCGGTTTGGAAAGCTCTCCCATTTTTTTCCTATACTCCAAGCTCTGCCCACAGCGCTGTAGCACCAGAATGTCCTGGTTGATGTCAGTTGTTAGGTTTCAGAGTTAACGAGCTAGCAAGACGAAGGGAGCACTTTGCACTCCCCTAAGAAAAAACAGGGTTTGACAGTTTGCAGACTCAAGAAAAGAAGCAACACTTGAGATCAGATTTAGAAGGTGTCCTTTACCACCCATTGGCCTGGAAACTTGCTTTTTATATTTAATTGAAAACTTAAAACACTGCAGAAATTGATGGGGCCACCACCGAAGGGCGAGTACTGCGTCCTGCCCTGTGCTTACTTTACCCTGCCTGGTGCTAAGAGGAGACAGCGAAAGAAAAAGAAGCATAGAAGAACATTAACAAAAAAAAAAAGCCATTTTATTGAAAATGAAATTCAAACTTCAAATTAATATTACAATCATGAGAAAATGCCAAACAATTCAATTTACAGTTGCAACATACAATACAAATAGTCCCTTTGAAGTTGAAGTAAACTGATCCACAATCATCGTCTGTGGCATAAAGCAGAGTGTGTTTGTACAATATGTGCATGAAAAGCAAACCTCGGGTGACAGCATTTGAAAAAATAAAAAATTAAAGCTTGTATTTACACAAAATGCTACAAATATTTTGTTCCAGCGGAAATTCAAGACTGGTAAAGCATATTTAACAACAACAAAAAAAAAAAAATTGGAATGTCACTCATATTACCTAAAACAAAAGTTACTGTAAAAGTATGGTTTTGGCTGATATACTTAAAAGTACTGCATTAAAAAAAAAAAAAAAAAGCAAAGAGTTATCTGTAAACATGGAAGTAAACAAACATCTAAAAAAAGTTCTCAGAAAATGTTAAAATGAAATGCATTCTATTTAAAAACAACAAGATACTCAGGGGTTCAGAGAATGGGGCTTCTTTGAGCTCATGGCTGATCCAGGTTTTAATTATTGCTTTTGCTCATGGCTTGTTGGCCGCGTGCAGCCCGGCGCGGGGCTGAGCTTTGCTAAGTGTGAAAGTGCAAAATATTCCCCACTCGAGATGGTACCTGTGGAAACCGGTAAATCTGCGCTCGGGGGACTGCTGGCAAAAAAAGTTCAATGCTAAGAAAGACACAGCAGCTGGTCTTTTAAAAGAAACGATAAACGCTACACAAGTGATGCTGTGGGTTAAATAATTCGCTTTACTCATCTATCCCGACCCGCTGCCCCTGATCTGGTTACTCTTAGGAGGAGGGAGAGGAGGATTTAATCCTCCGTTTGGCAAAAGGGACATCGTGCCTGTTGTGCTGGAAGTAAATCTTTGGTAGGATAAGAGAGCTGGAAAGTAAAAAAAGGCGATTTTTTAACCTTTACATCTATGACTGGTGCCAAAGATTGCCACTCACCGAAGGGAAGGGCTGTCATACCTTTGGGAAAACTCCTTTCTGTCGATGCTAAGCACCTCGCAAAACATCAAACAATCTGATATGATTAACTACATAGTGCCAGTTGGGTTTTTGGTTTTTTTTGTTTTTGTCTGAAATCCCGATTCAAGAGCATTTCCAAGTGAACTCGAAAGCATTTTCCGAAAGCTTTGATGAGCATCTCTGCCTCAGCCTGTACAACTCCCTCCGGGACCAGCCTGACGTACCGGGAGAGATTTTCCAAAGGCACCAGGAGGGTTCAGGAGCACGGGGGTCTACTGAAAGTCAAGGGGCTGGTGCTCCTCCGTCCGTAGGTCCTTAGAAAATCCTTTCCTTTCTATCTCAAGCAGGCAGAGCCAGACGCCTGCCCGCACGGCCAGGGAAGCCGAGGGCACGGACCGGGCACGAGCGCCTCGACCGGGAGGAGAACACGTTTTCAACGTCTGTCCCTAATGGTCCAGTTGAAAAACCGCGGGTACACAAACAGAGTCCTGTCGGTACTGAGCAAAACAAAAGTCTGGTCTGTGCTGGATTTATCCAGAAACAAAAACCAAGTGCTTGAATTTTACAACAAAGTCTTAAAAAAAAAAAAAAAAAAAAAAAAAAAAGTCTGGGTTGCTGCCTGCAGCCACTCTTAACAACATTTCAACACAAAAGCACCCTAAAAATTACTTAATATGCATACAGTAAACCTTAAAAAGCCCTTCTCAGCAATAACAAATAATGTACAAATATAGTACCTTTTATTAAATAGGAAACAGCTTGCACTGGCAGTACATCTTTTTCTCTTGCTTACTAAACAAAAAACAAAACTGAAATGTGTAACCAGACACTGGCTTTTTAAGTGCTGCTGAGACTAACAAACGTATTTTACAGTTACAAATAAATGGACAGTGGTATGCTTCAAGCTACCACAAACCAACAATAAATAGAATCAATTACAGCTTCCATCTTTGAAGGAAAACTAAGTATTAGAAGAAAAAAAAAAAGTGTCTTACTTATACTTTAAGCATACTTGGTATACAACCTTTAGAAGGCAAAGACTTTATTTAAATTTTTTTTTTTTTTCTTAAGAGTGCGTCATCATGCAAATTGGAGGGATGTACCGTGCTAATGTCAACTCGTTTAACAGCTTCGCTATTAACGAGCAGTGAGGGTGTTGTCCGGCTCTGTACGGCTATGCCCACCGTTGAGTTACCGCGATACTTTGGAGGTAGCCAAAGCCCAGCCAAGGAGCGGCATGGTGGCCGGCAGCCCCCCGAGGAGGCTGCGGACGGTGACGGCTAAGGCAGGAGGAGGAGGGAGCACCGCCAAACCCCATCAGCACGTGTTGAACGTCCCGCTAAACCAGGCTTAACATCACCTGCTTGGGGATAGCGTGGGGAGGGCGGTCCAGCTCCCGCCGCATCCAGCCGATGCCGCGTCGCCTCCCCGTTTGCCGTAGCAGCTGGGCAAAATTTGGCCTCCTACATTGGAGAGCTTGGCGGCAGTCAGCTCGGTTAAGGGTTTTGGGTGCAATCTGCTCTCCCTGTATCACACCTGGGAGCCCTGGGGTGGCTTTTAAGGTGACTTTTTATCTTCAGCGTTTGCAGAGGTGAGTATCGCTGCCCCTGGGCTTGTCTCTAATATGGCAACAGCCACATGGGCTTCAAAGTCAACACAGCATCCTGACGGCTCTAGCATTTAATGCTAACGGGCGGTGATGCGCTACCAGGCAGTTTCTGTCTCAAGTTTTGAACCTTTTTGTTCCACCGAGTGGGCTGAAATTGCAAGGGGAGGGGAAAAAGTTTCACCAGTTCTCCCTTACTCCCATTTCTGAGATATTTAACAATTTGGTATTTGTAAAATACGGGCTTTGGAACGGTTTTGATTTTTCTTTGGGGAAAAAAAACCCCACCCTGTAGAAATTCAAATCATCCTGTCAAAACAGATCGTTTTAAATATGAATATTTTCAAATTTTGAAGTTCTGAGAAAAATCCTGGGAGAAGAAGAAATTAGGGGAAGGGTGGAAAATATTTCATCCTTCCTACCATTTTTCCAGTGTCTCCACAACTACTGATTAAAAGGCAAGACTGTGTTGAAGGCAACCAGACAGCTAATAAAAATATTTTAAACACAATATTTCCTTCATAAGTTATATAAAAAGATCCTACATCCAAAATCATTTGATGTGGATGCATTTGGGTTGGGTTTGTCATTTTTTAAGTCACATTGTAAACTGGTTCACACTGGAACTGCTTTTCAGAGTTGGGTAAAGGTTTGAGGTTTACACCATTGCAGAAATGTAATAAGTAAAAAAAAAAAAAAACCAAAAAAAACACTTTTAGAGACCGAAGTCAATATATCATTACATTAAGAGACGTTTAAAGGGTCCAAATGTCATTAAATAATTATAAATATTCTTTTAAACTTATATGATGATTCATGTTAGCAAACAACCTCAAATTTTACACATTTATAATTTAAAAAAAAAAAAATAAAAAAGAACATAGCCGAACACAAATACTATGTATACCATTTTGGCTCTAGTAATATATATTGCCATTTTCATATTTTGCATAAGTAATAACATTTTGGTTTTTGTTTTTAAAGGTTTTGGTTGTTATTTTTGTTTTTTTGGCGAATCGAAGGCAAAATGAATGGATACAAAAGCAAAAAAGGAAACCCCAGGGTTGTCTAGCCTAACTTGAAGACTTGTTCTCTTTAAGTACCCAAAAACAAACCAAAAAAAAGCAATGAACACAGAGAAGTTCCAACCGTTATCTGCAGCAAGGCTCGGACAGAGTTTTTTGGGACAGCTATTTTCATCTGAATGTATCACGGCAAAATGGAAGCAACTCGATCTTTGCTTTCCTTTCTATGTGCACCAATACAAGCCAGTTGAATTGCACTACCGGTGTGAAGAGGGTCCCATACGTTGTATGATTGCAACTGTATCTGGAGTTCATGGTTAGGGTTTTCGTTTTAATTAAAAAGTAAAAGGGAATGCAGCCTTTGCCTTGCATCACCATGTTTCTCCTGATAGCCGGGGGAGTCCGTTCTCTCCTCATTGGCAAAAGTACTCGCTAGTTATTACAACACTCTAGACCAAAAACAAAACAAAAAAAAAAAAAAAAAAAAAGGAGGGGGTGATTTTTTGTGTGTGTGTGTAAAAGGTACATTTTAAATATAAACCAAGGTAAAATGGTTCCAAGAAAATAAAAAATAAAAATATGTGCTTTGATCCACATAATCTGAAACATGGGCTGTGGTGTGTTGGTAACTTGTGTTATTTATGGCCATTATCATCCCATCTACACAGTTGCACATATCGGTAAAATCTTTTTTTTTAAAAAAAAAAAAAAAAAAACCAACACAAAAACCAGGCACTTCGTAGTTAGTCGACCATTTGTTTGGTTTGGTTTTTTGTTTTTTTTTGTTTGTTTTTTTTTTTTTTGGCTCGCGGAGGTCGGGCCGGCTACAGAAGAAATCTCAGTACGGCCTCCAAACGGACTCATCCATTCTGCCACTAGAATTCAAGACAGTTGGGGAGCTGCTGTGGCTGCCATCCGCCTCCACCCCGTCACTCTGGTTGGGCAAGTTAGGGTTTAACAGCGTGCTGCCGTTGGACGTGGTGGTGCACGGAGGAAGCATCCTGGAGGGGGAGCGGTCCCCTCCCGGCACCATGGGGAACTGGTATGATCCTGACGAAGTGCCATAGTAGAGATATGGAGTGCTGCTGGTCTGGAAAGGTCCACTTTGGTTTTGGGAAGAGCCGGGGTAGGGTGGTGGTAGGTAGGTGTGGTAGTGAGTGGTTGCGGACATACCCAGTGACATGCCTGAGGTGACTGGCGGTGTATAGGTAAAGGTGGCTGGATAGTGCATTCGTGGGTTGGAGAAGCGGCTCTCAGTGAGGGATGAAATGCTTGTGAACTGCCTGGGATCTGAAAATGGGCCCAGCTCTGAAGCACCTAAAAAATTATAACAAAAGATGGGGGAAAACAATTCTGTAAATACCATTTTTTGTATCAAGTGATGATAGAATTTTATTTTTCTAAGAAAACCCACTTCTTTTGGCCCCCAAGAGAACAGCAGATCATATCAAATAATACATTGCAAGGAACAGAGTCATACACCTGTCTTCTACAAGCGCTGGGCCAAACTCATCCCTGGTCCAACTCCACTGATGCCAATGGAGGGAGCAGCATTGCCAACCCAAAGCACTGAAAAGTCACAAGTCAGGCCGGACAAAAAAAGAAAAATAAACATCTCAAAAATCAAGAGATTGAAAACAAGCCAAAAAGAGAAAGGTGGATTTGGAGTTGATTTGCATTCTTGGTTCTGAGCTTTGAAGGTTACGTGTCTCTGGGTTTTTGCTATAGTCTCTCGAAAAACTCAGGTCTGGTTGCACACGAAAGCTGAGATTCCCACCTCAGCAGATGCCATCAGGAGCCAGTGTTTCACGAAAAGCAGAAATTACCGTGCAACTTGTAATAAAACTACAAGAGTTGGCAACACCAAGTTAGTTGCACCACTGACACCAGGGGAGTTACACCGGGGGTGACTAAGCCCCACTTCTTGCCTCAAATCAATTTATTTAGGTGAGAATCTGCTCAGCCACTTGCTATGGCTGAAAAATATGATTTGCTGGATCTGAAGGATGGGCAAGGCCACTGAGCTGATAGCAAAGATGCAAATTTTATTTTTCAGTGCAGTCGGTGGAAAATTACAAGCCCAACACTCTTTTTGCCATTGAAAAAAGGTTGTTTTCATATGTAGTCTGTGCAGTCTGGTAGAAAAAAAGACCACACAGTTTATGGCTACTGTGAACGTCTGGATGGTAATGCTGTGAATTGGAGTCTAACGCAAAACAGGGTTGGGTAAACTCATTTTGCCTAATTTCTAATCCCACATCAAACAGCCAAAGTTTCAGAGCAGAAGTGGAAAGCAAACGTTAGTAGCTTGGTGATCTGCTCAGGAGACTGTGGGATGGACAGGAGCAGAAGACAAAGATGGTGAAAGCTCGCGTTGAGAGCCAGAAAAGTGGAAAACAAAAAGGGTATGGGAAAGGGGACAGTGGAAAAGAGAAAACGCCTAATGAAGAAATACAGTGCAAGAGGCCAGTATGTTGTACATACACATACACATTTTTAGAGAGAGAGAGCTGGAAAGAGAGGGGTATAAATAAAGGGGAAAATTCATTAAATCAAACGGGCTCTCCCTGCACTTCCCAGCTGACCCTTCTACAGCTCTACAGTCCTCTAGATCCAAGGGTTCACCCATCTCTTTGCCAGTCTACCGAATCAGATTTACCTAAAAGGAAAATATGACATCTTCTAGATGCCAAACTGACATGCTAAACACTGAAACACCCTGTGTATCCTCAGTGCAAGATGCAGCAGCGCTTTTCCTTGTAGGTAGGCTTTGGATCTGACCTGCCGACACTGCTGTGTAGAAGGAAGGTCTCTCCAGCCCTTCTGCCCTTGGCCCCCTATAGGACCCACAATGGCGGTTGCTACCATAAGCCACAGACTCTACAGACCCTGCCACCTTGTGTGGCACGTTTTTTTTATTTAGATCACTATTCTTTCCTGTTCTACCAGCTCATTTAACCCACATCTTCCACGATATCTAAAAGCAGCAGGGGGGCAAAGCTCAGGTACAGCGTGGGTTCAGGCTGGAGGACCTGGGCCACAGCCAGCCAAGCGTCCAAATCACACAGCCTGAAACCTGGCGATTATAATCTGCCGTCTCAAAAGATATTGACTACAGAGCTTTAAGTGGGCAGTAAAAGCCCATTTTTAACTCTGATGACAATGTGATTACTATTATCTTTATCTGGAACTGAATCAGTGACCTACGGGTGAATGGGTCTTTCTCCATCATCAACCCCTCCAACCACAGCCCGGTGGAATGTAATATAACTTGTACCTTTACAGCAAACACTCTACTACTTGATGCAACTTCTTTCATTCCCAACTGCAAACAATAGCCAGAGGCGATACCACCCAGATTCAAAGCTGTAATTTTGGAACACTATCCTTTATATTGTGAACAGGTCTGATACGTATCTGGAAATATAAGGTTAGAACATAATTTCCCCAGCTGCTCAAAATACTGAGTTTAAATCTGCTACCGCTTATACTTTTTTTTCTTATTGTTATTTCAACTCTCCCAACATGAACAGAATTGCTCTTAGTTTACCCTGATAGAAGCTAAACAAGACTTTTATAATCAAAGGTAGAATTGGTTTGAGTGTAAGGGTGTAGAACATCATCGGCATTTTTGGTTTCTTTGCAACCAATACTTTTTTTTTTTTTTTTCTTTAATAACAAACTATCCACACAGTTTTACACATTAAAAGGCAATCTTCCTTTCAGGGCTAAATTCAAATATTGTCTAAATGGGCGCTGCCAAGAGATCATGTATGTGTCAAATGACTGGGAATGTGCACACCACACGTCGGCATTTCTAATGTGGGGCTACAGACCTCCTCACGTAGCCTAGTAAATCCACACTTGTTTGTTTTTACTGTTGCTTGTAAAGCACAATCCTATTTACCCAAAGGCCAAATAACCATAACCCTTTCTTATCTCACTCATGGCTGTGGCTTCACAGCTCCTGCATACTCACTTCTCCAACCCTCCAAATGCCTTTTGCTGTCTCCATAACTCCTTGCACCAGGCTGCGATTTGCTCCCAGCCTTCTGCATCTCCATTGTGTAAAGATATTTTCGGAGATCAGAAGAAGTTTTCTGTGATGCCTGTCCTAAAGTCTCTTTTCTAAGCGAGTCTCGAAACTTTTTAAAAAGTTGCCTCTAAAACTCAGCTTCTTGCCAGCCTCAACGCTATGTGATCTCACTGATGCATTTTCACCTTCCTCCTCTCTCTGTGCTACCTCCTTGTGTTAAGGTTGATTTTGGTTCTAATTTGGAAACACGAGATGCATATTCATTTACATATCTTTAGCTCTTCGCTGGACTGGGAAGATAAATAGGTCTTTAGGGTATGACACCCATCTTTGTATATCTAGTTGCGCACAAATAGTGATGTCGATCAGCAATATAGAAACATGACAGTGCAAGTAAATAATTTATTTATTCCTCTCTCCAGCAGGATTAAAGATTTATGCTAATTTTTCCTCTGTCAGAGCAAGAAAACAATTTGCATCTGTGAATTCCCACTCTCGTGATAGCTTGTATTAAATGGGTGAAACACAGATCCTCCGCCCTACATCGTGGCCGCAAGATTGCGAAACCACACTTCTGTAAAGAGAAGAGACTTTATTTTGTGCCGTCAGAAAGACAAACAAGGCAACAAGCACAGCAAGTGATCCTCTTTTCCTATACAGTCTGATCAGCTCATCGTGCTTGACAATACCCCCCAAAAAAACAGTGTATTTTAAAAAAACCCAAACTTTACATCTGAAAGAGTCCAGGTTAAACTTTTTTTAAATCTTCCAAGCTGATTGCTCCCTAACGTAACCTGGCACTCAAGTTTTCTGAGAGCTGTACGTTTAGAACAGAAAAGTGGTCATGTTAATCTGCCAATATATATGCTAACATCCCAGATTCAAGAATACTGCTCCAGTGTGTTTCATATTTAGAATAAGAACAATTAAAATTCCATGTGGTTTCACTTATTTTGATGCAGAAGCCTCATTAAAAACCCTAGACTTGGGCATTTGCCAGCAGCCAACTAAAATGGTTTTGCATTCGTGCTTAAAAACCAATTTTACCTGTTGCAGCTTTGCAGCTCTACTGTTTCCAGCTGAATGCGTACCGTGGCCATTTCTCTTTTTCAGTTTACACATGCTAGCTAATGCCAGTTAATGTTCATTTCTCAATTAATAAGCTGTGCTTGTGGTTTGCAGAAAATAAGGCAACAAATTTCTGCCAGGTTTACAGCACTTTGGCCAATCGCTTCCAATTATTAAAGATCATAATGTACCGTGGATAGATTAACTCCTTGTGGGTATAGCAAGCTGACATGTACTTTAAAGGGTTATAGGATAATTTTATAACTTACATATATCGCAACTTGCTTTGTCATTTTATGCTATAAGGTCACTACCAAAAAAAAAGGTCCCCTTGGCTTATCGCATGTGTCTGATAAGGAAATTTCTAGCACACCAACTCAATGCATAACCATCGGATGCAAGAAAACAGAGTGCTGCTTTATTCGAGAGTCACTGAACAGTCTGTCTCAAAGAAATTCAGCTACACAGAGTTAAATATATTTACCAGTAGCTAAATGATTCACTTGTGTTTTGGGGAACTTCACTGTTAAGACATTCGCTGAAGTACATACTAGATTTTGTGGGTTTTTTGTTCATTAGCTTGATTTAGGCTGGGACATAGCACTAATTGATGTATTAAAATTGTTTTTTTCCTTCCCTAACATCTACGTCTGTGAATTATATGTGCAGCTTGGATTACTTACAGCTGATAATATCGCCTCGTATGAAGTATGCCACACACTTCACATGATGAGACGCTTTTCAGTCTCTTACAGCTTTGCCAAACTTTAAACGTTCTGGCTGAAATTGTCCATGCTGGGCGTCTGTCTCAGGCTAAATTGTGATTTATGCATTTATTTGTTTTTAAAATTTCAGCTGAAACTCTTCTGCTGGGAAAAATATATTGTTTTACTAATCTTAAACTCTGAGAAGCCTTCCTTTGAAAAGCTGTACCAGTTCCATGCTTTGAAGTAAGGACTTGAACTTTGGAATAGGAGTGGCTTTTGTGTGAGAGATGTTGCCATGAAAATCCAGCCAAATAAGAACAAATCGTAAGCATTCTTACTAAAAATGGGCAGAAGAGTCTGTGCCCCTACAAAGACACTTGTCCAGAGACTGGAATGAAATCCAGGAGTCCCAGGTCCCAGCATTTTTTCTGCAAACACTGCTGAAACACGGGGACACCCCCACCCATCCCCGTGCCAGTCCCGATCAAGAATCGGTCCATCGGTGGCTCCACTCACGGGAAAGGCGTCAGCCTGACTACGAGGAGCCCATGGGGATGTTTGTGTGATATTGCGAAGAAAAATTTGGGAAGGCGGGGTTACTTGGGGTTTGCTTTTTTTAGAAATCTGAGAAACTGTAAACACAACTAGAGACAAACAAAAGGACATTATGAAGGTTACCACGTGAAGAGTGAGAAAGTTAGGAAATACCAGCATTCAAGTTACTTCTCTAGATGCACTACGATAGAGCATTCCATTGCAGGAGAAGATGCTATTCCTTTTACAAGAACCCTCCTGCAGGCAGCACACAAGCTGACCTCCTCTGGAGATGTACCAGAGCTGAGGAATACAGAAGAGTGTTGTCTATACATCCCCCAAATCCACTGCTGGAAGAAATCAGAAGGGGTGAAGTGAACAAGACCAGGGAGACCCGATTATTTTCCCGAGCAAACTGGATTTTATACGTGTTTCTGCCGCACAGCTCCTGCGTGACTCAGTTGAAATCTCTCCAGATCACATTCTCTCATTTTCTGTGCCCAGCAAAGACGTTGGCTTCCGATTTGCACGTGCGCTAAATAATCACAGCTGCAGCTGAAGCCAACAGGAGCTCAGGTCTGAACATAAGGCTAAATTCATGCTGTAGGTGACACACAGAAGGTGCACTGAATTACAGGAGACCTTAGAGTCAGTCTCAGTACCCTTTTTAAAGCGGGTTCTTTCTTTCTTGGGAATATTGCACTGCGACGAGCTGCAAACAAATGCTATGGCAGAAATACTAGAGTAAAGCCCATCAAGAAATTAAGAATTCCTTCTTCAGAGCAGAATTTAATGCTCTGCAATAAGCAAGGCCTGGGGAAATGCAAAGAACAAGAAAACAAAATATTGAAGGGCTGCTCATTAAGTTAGCACTGTCCATCCTGCGCACTGAATGAGACAGGAATCCCGTGGGAAAAGTATCATGTGATCCTGTAATTAAAATCTGTAATATAATGCATAAGCAGAATGAGGCTGATTTAAAGTTGCACATGCAACGTAAGTACTGAGATTTCCCAATTTCTGAGCACTTGGTTTTGCAATCTTAAGGATTCTTTGCAACGTGTTTGGATAGGGGGGAGTGATTATTTGCTAGCTCTGTATTCCCCAAGCATCCTTCTGTATCGGGGGACAGTGTTATTTTGCTCTTCATTTTGGTAAATTCTTGTCACCTGCCTCTGCTAGTAACTCTTTAGTGAATCACACACAGCACAATCCTTCTCCTGCCTCCTTTTTGGCACGACTTTGGTTCTCCAGAGGTGCTGTACCAGCTTCCCTCCGGATGATGCTGCAGGATGGAGCCTGGGACTGCAATTCCCAGGGATCCCAAACCACCTCCTCGTGTATCTGTTCCTTGCTGTAGCCATTAAGTCCTGATCCCTCAAACCTCTGCTGGTGCTCAGCTTCGTGCTGGAGCTCAGGGACACTCCTCCCAAGCATCTACCACGGAGCGCGTCTCTACGGGTATTAAGGGCGAGGGTCCTGCAGCATCGCAGAAACACCGCACAGGGCTTCTCCTTCTCCACTTTGCTTTTGGGATGAGCGCCTGTCGCCTGGATACTTGCAACCATTTATCATAGGAAATGGTACGTTTTCAAATGCCCTTTCCCTCCGTTTAATTCAGAAAAAAAAAAAAAAACTTTGGGAGGGGGGAAAAAAAAAAGGGCAAAAAGCCTTTTACATCCTTTTTTTGCATTTTTTGCCCATGTCACCCTTGCACACCAGCAAGCAGGTCTCCTGGCAAACAATACCAGGAGAAAAGGTGTGAACTGGCCCCCCCTCCTCTTTCCTTCACCTCAACAAGGTGTTAACTTCAAGGCCTAGTTGGGACCATTTAAACTGCAACATTATTAAGCACAGCAGTCTCACAAAAGTCAGAGGGAGGAAGGAACATTTTAACCCCTTCAGAGCCTCACGCACAACACGCGAGACGCTAATTGTAGTGCATCTCGTCTCGCCGTCCCTCGGTACCCCGGTTCACACGGTAAACTGCACACTTGTGCCTTCTGGTATTTAGGTAACAGGACTCTGGCACCTAAAATACCACGGATTAATTTGCAGATAGATGTTTTCACTGAATTTACGGCGCAGCACCTAAGCCCTTTGCTGGGAGAAACACCCCATAAATAACGTAATTAGCAGCGACCATTAAAGTACCACTCCTGCAAATAAAGGAGAGCGGTTCCCAGGCAGAGCTGTTACATTGCTTAACGGCAAAATCGGGGTCTCTTTGCACTTCTCCAGCCCAGGCTCCATCATTACCTGCCCTGCTCCCTCAATAGGATGTTTCTCCTGGATGAACTGCGCTGGAAGAAGGTGACTTTCTTTAGGCACCTAACTCTTGCTGGGTGACACTACGCGTCTAAACACAGGTGGCTCCTGGCTGCCCCTCAAGAGGTAGCTCATCTTAAATTTAGGAACGTCAATGGGTAGAAATTCCTCCCGCGTGTGGAAAAAAACAGCAACAAACCCCTCCTAGATGGGCTGTTGGGAGCAGAAATGGAGCTAGGAAAGTATCAGTCATCACTGTCTCATTTATAAACGTTGCCTCTTGTGAAGCTTCACTTATACCGGACTCATAAACCTTTCTAACGAGAACCACAGGAGGGGGACAAATGGTCACATTACAGAAATACGCCCTTGGCTTGCGGTTGTGACCTGCCGCCCATGGATGCCCGTAACCTGGTGTGATGGGGAGCCTCTGAACTTCTCGGTCTTTGCTATCTCATCTCAGTGACTTCAGCCTGGAGCTGTCACAGGTGATTCAGGTGGAAAGGAATCGGTAGTATATCAAAAGTCCCCTGCTTGTTTAAAGTCTCAGGCCATCTACGCATTTACGTTGGAAGCAAAAAGTAAATAACATTTCCTGGAAATAAGTCTAGCAGCTCTGCAATACCGCGTGGCACAAACACGCACGCAGATGCGTATCACCCTGGGTTCAGTTTTCCCCAATTTTTCCTGCCTGAATTTCATCCGCTGCTGTTTTTCACCAAACCCCAGCCGAAACGCATCAGAAGGAACATTTGAGGCTTTTCTTGGATAGCAACCTCAGCGGCGGCGTATACAGCAAGGGGGTGAAACCGCAGGGCTGGGAGCTGCAACGCATGCAGAGCGACGGCAAGCATCAGTGCAAGAATCCCGTATAAATCCAGTGAATGGGAAGATAATATACATTGGGACTAGCAGTCTACTTTATTACTTTTTTTTTTTTTTTTTTGCAGAAAAATGTGCCTTAACTATCCAGTATAAATATTTGTTTCCAATGTTGTCATGAATTGTACTTTTCCACTGCATGCTAGCAACTCAGAAATACCATCTGATCCTCAAGCAGACACAAAGAAACTATGTTTTGCAGGGGCGGGGAGGGGGGGGAAGCCCTTGGCATTGCTCTGTAATTTCACCCTTTCAACCCCTCTTTCCCCCCCCCCCCCCCCCTCCATCCACATTTTCCTTTCGAATCTCGTTCAACTAATACGCATCCCTCCTGAGGACAGAGGATTCCTTGCTGGTTCTTGATTAAGAGTTTTTAAGAAGCCGGGAAGGAAGATATTCTTTGAAACTGGATCTACTGTAGGATGGGAGCCAGCACACAGGACACCGTGTCTTTCAGAGAGGGCCACACACAGTGCCACTCCAGTCATATGACTTCTCTGTCACATCCTGAAGCCATTTCCAGCTCGTGTGCGAGTTTGTACTCCCATTTAGAAGAGGATGGGATATATTGGGAACACACATATGGAAACACTTTCAGGGAATCAGTTTCCATGAAATCCATAATGAGCCAAGTGGCTTCAGATGTGGCAGCGTGCCTCAGATTAGCCAAAAAAAAAAAAAAAAGAAAGAAAAAAATAGAGGGGGGAAAAAAAAAGAGAGAAAAAGAAAAAGGAGGACAAATCTACCCTTTCAGCCCTTATTTCAGTTTCAAGGAGGAAAAGAAGGAAAAAAATAATTAAAAACCACTAATGACTTATGGCTACCAAAACAGGGAGCCACAAAGAAATAGAACTAACGAGCGCACTCCTCCCTCCCCCAAATAACGGCGCTGCTATCAGCGTTCTCGCGGCTCCCAGAAAGCCCTCCCAGCATCCGCCGGCGTGCCGAGCTCACGCGGGGCCGGCAGAGCCGTCGCCCTGCCTGCGCCGGCGCGCGTGGGTCGGGCAAGGCGCCCGCCGTGCCGGGACCTGTGCGGGCAATGATGAGCGTTTCCAAAAACTGCAGCTTGGTGAGAAACCTGTTTGTTAAGTAAATCTCCCCAGAAAGGTGGGATTCGGGAGGGACATCCTCTGGATGTGGTTGGGTGTACCTGGGTCATGTTAAAAGCTGGATTTATGGTGGGGATGATGTGTTGGGTGTTCGGCAGCGATGTCACGCAGGGGGTGGAAATCATCTGCCTGATGTGCTCCGGTGGTGAGGAGCCGAAGGTGAAGGGCAGCCCTGAGGTGCCCTCACCGATGGGTTCCAGCGAGCAGGAGCCAGGGAGCACACGGCCCAAGCCCTGCTGATCCCAAATGTCATGGCAAAGGGCCGGAGGCCACGTCAGTCCTGGGCAGGAGGGAAGCAGCCAGATCATCTGAGCTAGCGTGGTGCCGGAATAATTATTGCATGGCCGAGGAAGCGGGAAGAAGCACGGAGCAAGTGGCAGGAGTTCAAACGGGAACCGAAGGGATGCTACGTGCATCTCTGTGACAGCGAGCCGTGTTTTTATCACGAGAAAATAACCAGGAATTTGGCTGCTAATTGGGGCCGTATCCTACAAACCCTACTTTTCCTGACAAACAAATGACTCCACAAATAGTCCCTCTGTTTTCAATAGGGTTATTTGTGGTAGGAGGGACCACCCAACACGAGAGGATCAGGCCCTCCGCTCCCTCGCTCTGCAGCTCGCTTCAACCTTCCACAGCCAAATCCCAACACAAAAATCCCCACGAACTGCAAAGGCTTTTCCTCGCTGCCGCTGGAAAAGCCCGGGACGAGCAGCTCTGTGGAAAGGTCTCGTGTGCTATTAATACGATGCTCTCCCCGACTTCCGCCTCCGAAACGGGGATTTGCGATTCGTTTCTCAGGCTGTTTCTTTCCACTCGAGCCTCAGCACAGTAAACTAACTGAAAACTGCTGCATCAAGGAGAAGGTCTCTTTTAAAGTTTTGCTTGGCTTTGCTTTCAAAGAGTTGTCTGTATATTTTAGAATATGTAGAATTTGCCTTTGATTTAAACCTCTCTCTTAACAATAGACAAGAGACGATTTCTCTACTGAGCGATTTAAACAAAAACAAACATATTTTGGTTACCCGGGCCTTGTTCTCAAAAAGCTTTTTTTTTTTTTTTTTTCTTCCAGAGAAAAATCAAACCCTACAAATTGTTGCACTTCTGGCCAAAAAAACTTAAAGTCACAAATGTAGATAGTCCAATTTTTTTTTTTTTTTTTCCTGAACAGTATTGTACACGGAGGAAGAAAAGGCACCTCCCCAGCCCCCAGACATCCATAAAACACAGACTCCCCTCATCTAAACAATTAAAAACACACTTCTCCCCTCCAAAATAACTTCTGCCTTCAATGGACATTTTCAGCCTCGGTCCCTGTCCACATCCAGGGCCTCAATGTTGGGTTTTTCCCCCCTCCCTGGCATGAAGTCCCATGTCCCCGGAGGGGAAACAGACAGACAGACACACCTCGCTGCTTGTGTTCGGAGCGGGAGCTGCGCGGGAGCCTGCGAGAGCAGCCGCTCCGAAGGGGACGAGGGCACTTAGCCCAGGGAGAGCTTCTGGCTACCGGAGAAATGAGAGGGGAGATACCGGGGAGGCATTTCCATCTTAGGTTAAGGATTTTAGCAGCAGGCGAAATAACACTGTTGGAGTGAAAACAGTGGAAAATAACTCACCCAGTGACGGCCAGAGGTTTTTTTTCCCTTACAGTGAGAACACATTTCCCCCAACTAACACGAGCAGCGGTAACGTCAGGCCGTGATAAAATTGTCAAACACGTCAGCGTGACTCAAGACCCACCGGTCAAAGGAATTTCGGGAGGCTCAGGCTGCGAGGGAGCCCTGCGGGGAGATGCGTGGGTGAACACCGAGCCGAACCGCTGTGCCTGTCTCATGGGGCAGAGCCAGAGCAGCTCAGGGACATCAGGACCCTCGGCATCGCTGGAGCACGGCTGTGGCTCTCGACAAGCCGCAGAGCAGGACTCGCCCCCGCGCAACGCAGACGTGCCCCGAGTCACCACGAGCTTCGGGGAGATGGAAGAAATCTTTGCATGCAACCGCTGGGCTGTTTTAGCTTGAGCTGCCGCTCTTAGAGACTCGCAAATACTGACCTGTGCGAGGACCTACAGAGGTTTCAGTCTGTGCATTTAGGTACTCAGTGGCCAATTAGATACCAAACTGCCATCACCTTCAGCAGGGCAGAGATTGCTAAACACGGTTGTACAGCAGGGCTAGAGGCACTGTATCCCTTTTTATATTCAGCATCGCTCTACTTTAACAATATATGATTCTCAATCTCATTTAATAAAAGCAGTGTAAAGCCCTCCGTACATGTTTTTTCATTCATTTCAGACCCAGCCTGAGTTTCTTCCTAAGTTCAGGCAAACTACTGTAAGCTAAGTTTCAATCCATTATAAGCTTGTCCACACAGCATCTCCATTCATCAGCTGAGCTGAAGCTTAAACCACCCAACTTTGAACACCTCTAAAGAAATGCTTCTTCTCCATAGTGTAAAGTCTGAATATGGTTTTTATCCTCCCAGGAAACTGGTGATGAGAAAGAGAAACAGACTTTGGTCTGTAATAGCTCAGGCCATAAACATGCTTTAGGCTGTTTGCTGTATGGCACCGTAGGCTATACCACCAGCAGCTCAAATCACTATTGATGGTCTAAACTTAAAATCCAAGTTACCACGTCTCAGATAAACCCCAGTAACAGTCACTCGAATGGCCACAGCTCACGGAAAGTGTGAGATACTACAATTCTGTAACAGAGGATTAAGTTAAGACTCACCGCCTTGCGCTTGCCATAGTCTGCAGAAATGCACGCTCCTACCAAAGTCTAACTAAGCCTGTAATTAAGTCAGGATAACCTGGCTAATCTCTGCATTCGCTTCATTTCAAAAGAGAGCTTGGACAACTTCTAACCAGGCCGGTAAGAAACATAAATGTATCATGGAGATATTACACAGGATAATTTCATATTGGCAAAAAAAAGACGTTGAGGCAGCCCACTTACCCGTTAAAGCTGTTAAAAGGGGGAATGTGATGCATTGCTTTCTGGCTCTTGCTACTGATTTGTTTTGTGACTTTGGGCATATAATTTGATTTTCCTGGCTAAATTTTGCTTTCTATAAGATGGATATTTTAATACTTTGTATTAGCCAAGTGACAAAGGTCAGCAGCACAGTTTGGAAAATACTATGAAAACCTTTGTTGGAAGATGTTGCAAAGTTACAAAGATTAACGGCAAAACCCATCAGACCTTTTTTATAAGCTCTTCAACAGGTGAAGGCACAGAAAAGGCTGAAGTCAGACAGAGTAAAGAGCACTTGGCTGAAAATAAGCTTTCGGACGCAATCCCAATATCTGAAATAAAAAAGAGGCGCACAAAGACAGCCTGAGTTCCCGCCTTCGGTTGTCTTCATCTGCTTGAGAAAGCAACAGCTAGAATTGCTTTAAACTAACCACCGCTCCAGCGCATCTGCAGAGCAGACCGGTGAGAGCAGAAGCTGGCCCGGCTGAGGACCAGGCGCCGTGCTCCAGCCCCACTGCGGCTGGAACGGTTTCCTCCATGGGCAAGCAGCCTGTCCTCAAAACAGCTCCAAACCAGTCTGGCCCACCTACGTGGGCCAGGCCAAACTAGGAACTGGTTGGGTTTGGACTACCCTTAAACCCAGCTTCCTATCTAATTTTGGAATCTAATACAGCGGCTCCTAATTAGGCTCCGGTGGTACTTAGATCCTCCCCTGTGCTTCTTTTCACCCATTAAAAAGAAAACACCAACATGAGCTGGCTTTTAGCAGGAATCAAAATGAAAACAAAAACAAACAAAAAAATCCCTTTAGCGGGAGATATTTGAGAGAGGAAGAGGGAAAAAAGGGGGAAGAGAGGTGCCTTTTTCCCATTGCCAGGATTCCTCTGTGGCTCCTCCGGCCATGCCAGCATCCACATCACAGTTCCCGGGGACTTCCTCTGAGGAGCTTCTGCGAGACGCCTCTTCCAAAGAGCCATTTCATCTCAGGCTTATGTTGCAGAGATTTTGGGTCAGCAGCCCTCCTGGTGTTTTTGAGGCACTTGCTTCCCTTCCTATTTGGTAAACCAGTCACCTCTGCAGAAGGTCTAATTTTCAGTCCTCCATCCCCAGTCCAGATCCCAGCCTTTGCAATCTGCGCCCCAGAGGCTATCTAAATGTTTATGCTGCTTCTCGCAGAGGTTTCTACTCTATACCTTCCCTCTGTCGATGCTGACAAACCCTGCGCAGCTGTAGGTCTATTCTCCGTGCTGCAGTGACGACTCCCACTTTATGGGCAGCAGTCTCATTCAGAAGCCTGGGGATATTTCGAAGGTATTCAGAAAGCCCCTATCACTTCTCAAGCATTTATTCATATATTCCTTTTTAATGTTAGCTTTGACTTCCTTTGTTTTTAAGTTTATTTTCTAAAAATCTTTTAACTGGACCGAAATGATGTATTTCAACCTTCATGAAGTTTTTTGGCTGGGATTTCTCCTTCATTGGGACGTGGTTTTATTTTTGTTTTCAATGGCAGCAATACACATAACTAGTTGGCTACACTTAACAGGAATGACCCGCAGATGTTCGATCCTATTTCTGCGCAGAGGGCAACAGATCATATGATCTCATGAGGTCCCTGTCAGCCCTATATGACTACAACACTACAGACCTATAGGAAACAGAAGAATTGATGTAGCCTCTGGGGTTATTCCCGGTTACCTAAGGGTAAGTAGATTCACAGAGGTCTATCAATGGCTATTAATTACAATGATCCAGATATAAACCTCCGGGTTTGGAAACCCCTACGGGTTGGGAATATATATATTCAGATTTTGCACTGCAGGGGAACTGAGTGACCGCTTTTGGCCACGCTGGGAAGGCGATGGGTCCTGGATGGACCCTTGGTCTAATGCAGTAGAGCTGATCTTCTGCCCCACTCTTTGCTTTTTCAGTAACGATGCTGACCAACACTGCTTCCCTTTTATTACAGGCTGCAACGGGCAGCTCTGTGCTTTCTTTCCTGCTGCCCCTGAAGCCTGGGAGGAGGTGAAGCATCACAGAACTATCTCAGTACCCTCCTTCAAACATCATCCTTGCCCTCCCTTCTGACCCATGCTCACTACCACCCGGCTCCAGCGAGGCTGCAGCCACTGCCATCACCTCACTGGCTCTCTTCGCCTCTCCTCAATTCCCTCTTGCATTCTATTGTGCATCTTGTAACCAGTTGTACTGGATTTAAGAGTGCAAATTCATAGAGGACGGAGATGACCTTTCTTTTTTTTCCTTCCTCGTCTGTAATTGTATAGTCTGTAGCACAATGGGATCGGACTTCCAGACGCTACCGCAATGCAAACAGTATTAGCAGCCACTGCCTACCGCATGGTCACCAGTGATTCCAGCAAAGGCCCATTAGCTACTCACAAATACAACCGTTACTTTGATCACCAAACCGCATCGCCTGCAGTAGCCAAACTTGGGTGCTCCAGCTAAAGTCCAAACCTCGCGTGAAGCCCTGTCAAGGGGACCGACCTCCAGCTCGTGGAAATCTTTCAATCCCACGTTCAGCTTTCAACACAGCACCGAACATATTTTCAGCACAGAATTAAATATGGCACGCTGTGTTTTTACAGACATCTATCGCCTAAAAATGATGTACCTTATACATTTGGTCCTGTACCTGTGCTGCAATCCTGTTTTGCAAGCAAGCCCGTTGCACTGCCTAATTATATAAACTAAAACAAGGTGGATGTACCTTTAGCTGCTGGCTTCATAATATCCTGCCAATTCTAGAGAGTGCCTGCTTAATAGAAAAGCGCATAAAAAAGCACTGATGCCTATGGATGAGACAGCGATAGCCCAGTTAACCATTAAAAATAACGAGTGGAAACCACGCATGTGGCATCACTGGAGCGTAGAGACTTTTCATCTCACCTAAATGTAAGACGCTTTGTGGGTACTGCTCCTAATCCAGGCATACTACCTTCCACTTCTCACCACCAGAGAAATGTGATGTTAAGAGTTAGAAAGTTCGACGTGAGATGCCCTACCCCTCCATTTTGCTTTCAGGATGGATCCTAGTTTTAAATCCCCTGGGGCTGTTTTTCTCTGCTGCTGCTCCCCTTCTCTTAGCACGGATGCTCCTCTTTCTCACCAGAGCCCCAGGAGGCTCTCTCCAGCTGCCTACACTCAGCACTTCTGTATTATAAAAATAACATATTATGGCAAACATTCATGGCTACCACAGGATAAAAGGTCAAGTGGGTGGTAAAAGAGACCTTTGGGAAAAGCAACCAGGAAGCTTGGAGGTGACATGGCCCAGACAGGGCTGAAGACGCAGCGCGTTGACTCCTCTCCTCCTCCACAAGCACCTTTAAAACACCACAAAACCCCCTGCGTTGAGTGTATGATACCTCTTTTGCCAGAACTAAACTTCTTCATGCAAGGAGAGCATTGCCTGGTCCAAGCAATTCCAAGGGTTTAACGCAGTTTCTACGCTCTATTTGCAAATTTGCCCTTGGAATAATTATGAACGTGGAGAGCAAAGAGGCTGCTCTGGCTGCGTGTCTGCTACCCAACGGGGCCACAGCCTGAGCCCAGAGCTGCAGGCTTCTCTTTGCTTTTGGCAGGGCAAATGCTAACGAAACCTGGAGGAAAAAGCCCCTGTGACTATAGCTGTGCTTCTTAACTGTAAAGGTCAAACAGTGTATGAAAACCAGGGGAGAATGCGTATCCTGTTGCCCTATTACTGTATCTCCATCTAGGGTAGCGGGTGAGGAATTAAATTAATTTTGTCAGAAAAAAATGGGAGGAACTTCATAATTGGGCAAATATAAAAGCAGAAAAATTCCTAAAGGAATTGCAGAAGCCCACAAAGTCAGCGAAAAATGCTTTCTCAGTGCGTTTTTTCAGGTGGGTTGGAAAAGTAGAGTCCCACTAGTAATTCAACCAAAAATAACTCCTTTTCAGCAGATACCGTAGGATTGTGGCCGATTAGGGAAGGGAACTTCCACTATTTGATAGATCATAGTCAACCCACAGCAAACTTAAATGACCAAAATATTTTTGCACAGTGCCCCTCCAGCCTCCTCGCAAGTCAAACCAGTTCTGCGTCCCACAACGTCCAGTTCCCTGTGGCTTCTGCCACCTCCCTGAGACCCACCACAGCAACCTCCTTTCTTACCCACCTCCTTGTTGTATCTGTCACCGCCACAGGAACCCACTCGAACCTCAGAAATAAAACTCGGTGCTGCAATCTGGCAGACAAAGTTACAGCAAGTTCAAATGAGTGGAAACTAAAGTTAGACAAATTCAGACTAGTAATAAGACCCACATTTCCAAAGCGAGCTTAATTAGTGTCTGTAACCAAAGGTTGTGGTGGATTTTGCTTCCCTGGAAATTTTTAAATGAAGACCAACTGAGTTTTCGTTTTGGGTTGGTTTGTTGGGTTTTTTTTTTCTTTCTCAAAGGTTATCCTCAAGTTCAAATGAGAGCAAATTTGGGGAAATCTTACAGCTGGTTCAAAGCAGATGATCACACGGGCTTCACTGTATTAATAACCTATGAATCTATGTATCTGTGGAAAGCTCCTTCTATCAAATTATTCTTCCCTGAGCTTTACAGATGAAGTTCCACCATTGCGAAAAATCCGTGCCCTCCACAAAACCTCCTTGGACACAGAAGCACCATCGAGCACTGCATGGGTGCAGGGTTGGGTTCCCCCTGAGGGGACCCTGCACCGCCCGCACATCACTCCTGGGGACATGGGGAACCTGTCCCAAGCTCAGGAAGGCATCCCCTGCTTTGATCCCTTCCTTCGCTCTTTTTCGAGTCAGTCTGAAAGCAAATATTAAGAGATTTCCAGATTAGTGTCCCCAAATACCCTCCCTTTATGCATATGAAATAGTTCGTTGTCTCTTAATAACATCCTTTATGAGCCACGTGAAGGTGCGCACCTTTGTTTTATCTCATTCATCTTCCTCTCCTTCGCTGCCTACGTTGTTTTATTTTATATAACCACAGAAAGCCTGAACTGCTTGCACGGCTCTTACCTTCTCTTTTGGTCACCAGTATCAGCCCAGTATCACTAATATTGATTCTCTTTTAAATCTGAAGCCAAGCTGGCATGACACCAGATCCTTTTCTCCTAAAACACCCATCAAGGAGGGAGGAGATTTGGACATCTGTAAAATGGGGCCAACAACCATTACTAAACCACTTCAAAAAGGTGTTGTGAAGCTCTGCTAGGCTCTAACACTCCCATCCTGACCAAATTCAGCACGGTCAAATTCTGCATGGCCAGAAATGAGAGGAAATTTCACTGAAAGTTGAGGCAGCTCCAGCTATTTCTACAACCAGGTTTTGCCTCTTGGATTGTATTTTTTAGGGTAAGATTTGCAGAATTGGGCCTTTTAAACCATACAACTCCAGGAGGGCATAAGATCCTTTTCTACCTATCTTGTACCAAACAGTCGCAGATTGAGAAGGACCAAATTCTCCCACGTTTTACAGAGCCATTTCATAAATTCAACTTGTGCAATTAATCAAACCAAATTCAGTGGAACAAAGACTTAAGGCCACAAAGACTTAAGGGAAAAATAAGTGATCCTGATCACCCTATATGTACGAGAGAGCTTCATGTATGGAGTTAGATTCCCTTTCCGTATCAGGACACACGTGGTCCTGCATCACCCACTGCCGCTGGCTCCATCCTAGGTAGAAAATCAACAGCGATTCCACCGAGGGGATGGAGAAATCATCGTACGCCTTTGCACAAGGATGAAACAAAGAGCTCAGTCCCACAGCCTTCCTGTTAGGAGCTTACTGACTTTATGGGGAGCACACATCTAGGTAATGGCTCAGGATCTGGCCCTTTGAAAGTCTGGAACCAAGCGCCCGGTTGCCCCATTAACAATTAGCATTCTGTTTACAAAACCCAGCAGAGTCAGTAAGAATAATCATTACAAAACATGCTCAGACTGTGATTCCGGTTTAAGTTAATATAATTTTAATGAGTTCTTCAGAAAAGGCCTGGCACTTATGGAAAAATTTCCTTAATTAATATCAGACCCTAAATTAGTAATAAAAAAAAGCCCTGAATATCATTTGGTCTCAAGCTGGAACTAAAGTATGTTTTGGCATCATTACTAACTGTTAGCAGCAAGTTCTGGAAACAGATGCAAATCTTGATATGTGTCCTAAATATAAAACACATTGCAAAAAAAAAGCTCAGATAAAAATATATCTATACATCCACATATATTTGAGTGTGCTATTTCCTGCCTGTATCAGCAACAAATTTATTCCATTTAAAAACATTCCACTTGTTTCTTTTCGGTATTTTTTAAATCCCTTATTTCAGGACTAAAACTCTTTCCCTCTGCCTTCATTTTTCCTGTTTATTTCCTCTCCCGACAGCCGTTTTAAGTAAATGAAAAGGGACTGAAGACACGCATTATAATATTCAAACCTCCGAAAATCAGCCCGCTTGTTTTACCACCTAAATATGGGTATAGGTGCCTAATTTGAGGCCACCCACGCTAGAAAAATTTGGCCTTCGTCCTTGAGGTAGGGATCATGCAACGTATCTTCTGGACAATTACCCCAATGAGAGATTCTACCCAGCCGAGAGGCTGCTACTGAAACCCCACAGATGAGTGCCAAGGTGCTGAGATTCCCAGGTGGCACCAAGTGGGCAGGAGACTAAAAATGGAAAACCTGCGGTAAACAAAATAAATAGAACCACTGAAAAATAATGAAGAAAAAAAAAAAAAAGACAAGTTACAAGTTTCGGGAGGGTAGCAAAATGAGCGGGTTGTTTCTGAAGACCCGAGCTCCCCCAAGTTCTTTACTTTGCCTTAACTCAGTGTCGCCTCGCAGGGAAAGCATTGAAAATTAGCTAGGAGAAATGGAGACAGAGACAACCTTGAGTCTTTCAGCTTCCATTTCAAAAAAAAAAAAAAAAAAAAAAAAAAAAAAAGAAGACAGAGTGAAAATTGTTACAGTCACCAAGAAAAACAGCACAGCGTAGCGAGTGCACCAGAAACAGAGCTGGCTTCTTGGGTTTGCCAAGAGCCTGAGACAATATTGCTGAAGCGTGAACTGCTCATTCATTTCAGGAGCTGCTAACACCAAGGCTGTCGCTGGCAATCGCCACAGCATTAACCATTTCTCCGCTTCCCAGAGCATGTAAAGAGGAAAACAATTGTTTTTTTGGAGACAGCACTAATGCCTTCTCTTATTAAGGGTCCGGTCCTGAAATGGGCTTATTACCCACAACATTTAATGAAGTTAGCAGGAACTAAGGGATGCAAGAATAGATAGTTCACCTGACCACAGTTTTTACTTAGTGGCTGTACAGTTTTCTGAGCTCCTTAGAAGAAGGTAAACAACCTTTCTTAAAGTTAGTATTTTTGAAAGACCAAATCCCTCCTTAAAGGGAAAATCCTTATTATAAAGATCATGCGTGTATGTGACATTAAGCAAAATCCAAGGTAATTCACATTCAGGCTAAGAAACCCAAGATGACAACCCATACAGGACCTCAAGAAAAACCAGCCCATCGCTGTGAGCCACTTTCTCATTAACATATGAACAGTAAATCCAGAGGTTCAGCTGGAGCTGCTTCCATTATCTGTGGTTTTTTATTTCAAGATTTGTAGGCTTACAAGAACTAAAATTAAATTGTGTAAAGGAACAGTATTGTCACTGATTAGGGCATGGCTGGCATTCACAGGGTTGCATTTATACTTGCCAGCCCTCAGTGAGCTGGGAGAACAGGAACGTCTCCTAAATTCAATATCCGATGAAGGTCCAGGATGGTCCAAAACCATGTGGTGATTATCTACAGAGCGAGACGAATTAATGGAAAAGTTTGGCTACACTCAAACTAGCAAACAGCCCAGGGTCAGGGCCCATTTTCTGGCTCTAAACCCAGCCGGGGTGGTCTAGCCACAGCTGTAATATTAAATCTTTTTAGCTTCCACAATGGGGTGACTGCCTCCAAGCAGCCCACGGGAACAGGTTCGGGACTCTGCTCATTTCCAAACCACGGCTGGGACCTGTTTGTGACGATGCTGGCCAACCCAGCTCAAAACCAACCTCCCTGACAATTTAACAGTACCGGTATTTAACAGCCCAGTGTAATTTATTGGTAAAGATACTACTTTCTGGCCATTTGAGTTCAGAAGGATGGGTCTGCAAACTTCTTTTGTTTAGAAGCTGAGCCCAACATGTCCCTCATCTATCTGAGCGTGTCTTTATTCAATGATGGGGGCTGGACTAGATGATCTCCAGAGGTCCCTTCCAACCCTAACCATTCTGTGATACTGTGATATAAATTGAATATAAATACAAAGGCATCGAAATCCACCCTGCACGCTGTGGGGACCCCAGTGTGTGGGATGGGAGAGTTTGGGCATGGTGGCACAAGGCCAGCATCCCCAAGTGACAACTATCTGCAAAGAGTGTGGGCCTGGGGCTGGAAAAGGTAGGTTTGGTGATTTGTCCTGCTATTTAGATTCAGTTTTAATTTTCTCCTTTGTCATATAGGCATTTGTCAAACACAGTTGCATGGGACAGGCTCTTCCACGGCCAGCACTGAACGTGTTCATGTTACACTTGCAGGGCAGGTCCTCCAGCACCTTAAGACCTTGACCCCACAAGTCTCTCTCACAGGTGAAGCAAAAAGCAAGAGACTAGGGTTTACACAGAAGGGCGAGGAGTTCCAGGAAAAGTGTAGGGGAAGAAGAAGTCTCCCCACCCCCCTTCTCAGTATTCTCAACAAAATTAAATTCAAGTTCAGAACTAAACCCTGCAATCCCAGAGCAGGTAGAGGCCAGAGTGAGGGAGACCATGGCAGCGTTAAACCAGGACTGAAGGGTAACAAGGCTGTGATATGGATACGTTTATGGGACAGTTAAATCATCTCTTAAATCACCTCACCAAAGGCAGACTATCAGATCAGACGTGCCCGTACCTGAACTACTCACCTAGGCTTGCTTTAAAGCCCGTGGAGACAAACAGGCTCTTCCAAGGCACTGCCAGGGACCAATACAGCTCATCCGCAGACTGGTCAAGTCCTGCAAATGCCAGTTTGTCCCCACTGACTCAAAAGGGAGCTGAGGGTGACTCTCTCAGAGACGGATGTCTACCCTGGGGACATCTATACCCATACCTCCTTCACCTGCTGCAGAGCAGCCCTCTTGCGACTGCAGGAACAACCCGACCTGTACTCCCTGCTCTGAACCTTGCATGTGCTGAGGACTTGCTGGATCAGTCCCAAAGCTTTATGTAAAATGGCTGTGATGTGTATTTATATGAATCATATACATTAATTACATAATAGACACTCATGCTCCCCATCCCACATGCACTTTGGTTATGCACAGGACACAAAGACTGAGTGCATTCGCTATGAATCATGCAATAAGACTAGGTCCCTCAGGCAAAACTCTCTCTAAAATGACCATGTTCATATATTCCCATGGTTTCCACTACAATATTATTTAATTAAGAATATTAATCTGCTAGGCCACCAACTTTCACTGTCTTCTGGGGAAGTCTGAGCAGACAGATATTTTAATAAAACATGGGGAATCCAGCTCGTATTATGACTGAGTTGGTGCAACAAGGTAAGTCAGTTGCATGGCCTTGTGAGCTTATTTTTTATTTATTCTTGATATGAACATGAGACACATGCACCAGAGAAATCATTGGTTCAAAAGTTGCATGAGTGATGCCAGATAATCTTTTTTTTGCTTTGCTTTTCAGCTATTGCTGTTGAATACTGCCCAAATATGGGTGACACATCGTTAATTAGTTGTACGACACTGCAAATACAGCACCGGTCCCCATTTGGAGAATAAAAGATGAATAATTGAAGTTTGACAGCCGCGGGCACTCATTTGCACATGCCTGCAGCATCCATGCAAACATTTCAGTTGTGCAAAGAAATCAGTCTTGACACTGACACGACCAGTTCAGCCATGTTACACCAGCCTGACCGAGTAACTCCTCAGGGTTGCAGCCTGCTGCCCTTTTCCCCTCTCCCATGGGACGGAGAACTGCATGAGAACTCCACGGCCAGGTTGGATGGGGCTTTGAGCAACCTAGTCTAGTGGAGGCTGATCCTGGTCATGGCAGCGGGGTTGGGACTAGATGATCTTTAAGGTGTCTTCCAACTCTAACCATTCTATGATTCTATGAACGGCTATGGCAGTCCCCATCACCTCCTGTCCTACAGCCCCAAACCTCTTCTGATGCTCAGCCTAAACCTGGGATTGAAACACAGGCGTCCTCATCACCAAGAGATGTACCCCTCCCAGGATGGGGAGGAACACCACCGTTTTGGCCATGGGATGGATGTGTTTCTGGTCACAGGAGTACCATCAAAAATAGCTCTTGAGGGCTGCCACTGACAATACAACCAGGAACCACGCTTCTGAAGGACAAATTGCTTTATTAGATGGTGTATTTTCAATGTCTGGGTGAGCAGAACTTAAGTAGTTGTCTAGGCAGAGCCATGGAGGCCTGTGGAAAGACTGGGTGATGTGAAATTGTGGCAGGTAGGAAGTCCTGTGGCTGTAGGTGTGACATCCAAGGCCTAAGGGGGAAGTTTTACCCAGTCTTCCTCCTGCATGATGTTAAGCAACAGGCAGTAAATATGGCATTCATTAAAATTACCTTGTATACTTTTAACAGCCTTGATAATCAGATTTCTGCCACTGTATCGGAAAGCAAAGTTTGTTTTTATTCAAGGCCTTGTAAAACTCTAATTTCTCCCTCGTGCACTGGAGATGCCTGAAGTTTTCTAACGTTTTTAGTGTTTCTTAGCAGTCACTTTTTTCCCCCATCAAAGCTCTGCTCTTGTCTGAAAGTGGTATCATGTAATGGAGTGGAGATTTGCGTTTCTCTGTGTGTGAGGGATAAACTGGTTGCTGTAAGTGGCAGCTTTATACTTGCATTTCTCTTTCTACTTTATACACAAAATGGGTGGGATCCTGCCCTCCCTCCCTGTGGCACTGCTGGGTAGAAACCCTTGAGAGGAACCGCCGGGTTTGCAGCTGGGGCCGCAATGTGCCTCTTTGCAGCCCGAGCATCAGAGCTCGTCCTCCACCCAGGAACGCCGCTCTGTATTTCTGAACGTCAGCAAACACTGCAGACAACCTCTGGCACTTGTGGAAGATCAAAGTCCCCCTTTTTAATCTCGAATCTAACTGGAAGCAAGATCCCCAAGCTGGGAAGAGGTAAGAGCATTGCGGAGGCGTCAAGCGAGCCCCCAAAAGATGAAGGGCAAGAAGCGTGAACACAACCAACCGTAGAGCACAGCAGAAAAGTTCAGTCCGCAGCCACAAAATGTACACAGCCAGGGCTTTTAGTCATTCTGCCTGTGCCCACACGCCAGGCGCTCACGTCTGAATACACACAGACAAGCAAGGGCTGCAGGGCAAGTAGGTGGTGGTACAGCTGCTGCGGTCCCAGCCCAGCCTCTCCTGGAGGTATTGCTGGGGGCACAATTGCAAAAATAACCCATTCGACAACACAGACCATCAGGAGGAGGCTCCCACTCAAAGGGAACCTGTCTCAGGCCAAACAAAGCACTTCCTCAGCATCAAGCCCGTCAAGTTTTTTGAACGAAGTCAGCGCATTGCAGGGAGAGCCCGCAGGAACCTGCTCCACCACCCTCCAACCCTCGGCCCACATGGAGATGTTTGGCATCTCGGCGAAGGCAGAGCGCGCTAGGACCGCAGAGGTTTTTGCAGCTGTTTGTTTGAGAAACAAAGCTTCCCTCCTCCAAGATGAAAGAAATCAAGGAGTCTACGCTAATCAAATCCTACACGCCTGCTGGCTGCCGTTCAGCTTGTCAGCGATGCAGCTCAGTGGAGGGATCAACATTTCCAGGGCTATGAGCTCGGTGGAAGGGGAAAACACGACAGCAAGAAATTCACCTGGCTGCGAGTCAAACAGGTGTATGGCAGCAGCATCCAAGATTATAATAATATCTTGCAAACATGCAAAAAATAGATGTAATAAGACTGATTCTTTGGTTTTCATTAATGAATCATAAAAGCTTTCTTTACATTACACATGCTTTTTTGGCATACGCTGCTAATATTTCCACACTTGCAAGGTTGGAGTTTTAATACTGTGCCTCCCTCCCCTAAGGTTCCTCATTTTTGGCAAGATATACAAGGTGACTGTGTGCCATGACAAGCTCTATCTTACTTTGGGGCAATCAGATTACTTCACACAGATGGTTTTATCACTGAGACCATTAGAGATGAATTGCACAGTATTTAAATGTACATTTGTTTGATTAAAAAAAAAAAAAAGTCTCAGTTCCTTGCTGCTGTCTTGTCTGTGTTCCTAAACATATTTCCTCTCTTCTGCATCATTCCAAAGCACAATTTGTCCGATCTTTACCCTAAAGTGACTCAGCTAGTTTCTGATAGGCATCTTAAGTACACATTAACTAAGGAAATAGGCTTTCTTGAGCTATTGGATTGCAATTCGGGAGAATGAACCTTAGCCTTAACTAGTGAAGAAATAAGTCATCTACCTGTCAGGATGCTTAACATCACACGCACCACAAAAGCAGAGTACCAAAAAAATAGAGACTATCACAATTACTTTAAAACATGCAAGTAAACATCCTCTTGTAGGGTTAAAAAAAAAAAAAGAGAGAATTTGTTCATAGAATTAGGTTCACAATTTAAAAATAGTCTGATCAGAAAAGGACCTAGAGACATTCGATTGATACATACTCTGAGCAACACAGCAGCTCTTCCACTTCGAAAAAAAAGGGACTTCGACCCCCGCCCGCCGTGCACTAACCCTCTTATCACCGACTGAGCTTTGCTTTCTTATTAAGGTTTGTCTGAGGCCACGGAGGCAGCCTCTGCCAGTCCTGTTCCTATCTGCATAATTGTTTTAGGCAAAACACAGTCTTTACCTGAGAGGCGTCTGGGCACATCGGTGATGGCTGGAAGTCCTGTGCCTCGAGTGGAGGACAGGGGAGTTGTGGAGTGAATGGACGGTGAAGTCATCTGGCTCAAGTAGGATGGGTAAGACTGGTCATAGGACCATGGCGGGGATGACTGCGCCTGCCTGGGGTCTAGGGGAGAAAAAAAAAAAAAAGAAAAAAAAAGAGAAAATGTTTTAAAAAGGATGAAAAATTTTAGGGCATCAACAGCCTCATTGAAAGAGGTGGAGTTAGTGAACATACACACACATCAGTGCTATAAGGAATAAGAATATAATGAAACACAACCTGCTCCTCTAGGACTCAAGTCTCGCTCTGTGCTTTTTCCTCTCCATAACAAGTTTTTGGGGAAATGAATGGAGCAGTGAGGCGAGTTTTAAAAGATCTAGCAGCTGTGCTGCAAATTCCTGGTGTCTCTTGTCTAGGTCTAACAGCGTGTTATACCAAGACCCGCCAGTCCTCGAGGATTCGGACAGATAAGCAGACAGCAAGTACAAGACCCAGGTCTGAGCTTAGGGAACGGACTTCAGAGGTGGGGAAACTCTACAGTCAGCACTTGGCACGGCTGTCAAGTTGTTATCCAGTTCAAACATTACACAGTAGTGTTTTCAGTGCTGAAAATACTATCCAAGAAGGAAAATGTCATTAATCTTATCAGCATCCGTCCAAAAAATGTCACATTTGGATGCTGGCCCAATTACCTACAGTCACCTCAATTACAACAGTATGAAACCAAATGGTTTGGGATAACTATCGGAAGCTAATAATGCCTTTTGATGTACTTGCTACAGCTCACTATGGAGGAAATGACTTTAAGGGTAAATACAGTTTATTTTTCGCTGAAGCACTGGTGTATTGCACTGAGTGAGAGAGAGGGAGACCCAGTTTTACTCACTGCTGCTTGGATTTATAAACCATTTGCTCTCACTTAATATCTGCTGATAAAGATACCACTGAATGCCTCATAAATTATTATTTTTATTTCTTTACATTGATAAAACCAAAGCACTTTCAAGACCAAAGTTTGGCTTGGGCACTGCACGATAAACAGAAAACTGTCTCTGAACTGGTTCATAGAAATTGTAGCGCATGCCTCCAAATTCTCCCCAATATTTTCAGTGAAGCACATCAGGTCCACTCAATTTGGAGAACCAGCTATATCAGAGCACTGTGTTAGGGCTCTACTTTGTAGACAGCAATGTGATAGCCACATGGCATAAGCAGAGGCACTTTTTCAGGAAACTCAACTTTTTTTTTTTCTTTTTTTAACTCCTTTCCCTGCTCGTCCACACAGCAAAACCTTGTCGTTTCAGCTATTCCATGTTTATTTTTTCTGTTCAGACATGATTTGTTTGAAGAGATGTCTGGAAAGCAGATACTTCCTTGAAGCAAAATAACTATATAGATATATAAAAAACCCCCCAACTTTCCAATTTAATTTTAAGAGGATTTTCCTGGAGTTTGCCATTTATATTAGAGCTGAGTAATACAAATGGTTAACATAAACTCCTCAGAAATCCGAAGGACACTTGATCATTAAATGTAATGAACTTCTTTGTTTTAACAATTTCAAGGCTAGGGTTGTATAGATTGGCGCAGGTTCAAATCTGACTGACTGCTCGTTGTTATATCTGATATCGACATATTTCTCTGCCTCATTCCACTACTATAATTCACCATTCAGTCAATGGTAAATGATCTTCAACTGGGAACGGAAAGCCTAGGCTTGCTGGGAAAACAATCTTAAAATTAATGATGTGTCAGGAGCACAATCTCAAATCCAAGCGCCTTCAAACTCCGAGAGCTTTTCAATCTCTGCTTCCGAATCTAAAACAGAGTCCCTTAAAGTTTTGGTTTTAGGTCAGCTCCAACGCTGAGAGGAAATTATAGAGCAGGTAAAGGCTAGGAAAAAAAATCATGGCAGAGGATGTTTTCACAGGGTTTTGGCCTAAGATGGTGAAAACCTCAGGAAAGGAGCTGCCTTTTGGAAGGTCATGCCACTTCTGGTAGTGCAATCCTCATAGCATGAGAAGATCTTGAGCATCTCTGGCACCCTCACCACTTTGAACAGCCATGCTAGACTTGGTTTTACACCTAACATCCTTAATCCAACAACTGTGAATGTCTGCAGACACAAGAAGGAAAAATGGCAAAAAGCAGTCTTTCAAAACAGTATCTCATGCTGCGCTGCCAGAGGCACAATATGGGGCTGGATGGACCATCAGTTCACCCACAAACATATAATGTATTCTTACGACATCTAGCTTAAATTTATACACAGCTTCTATAGCTTATTCCACCTCAGAGCCGCAATGCCACATTTCTTTTTTAGATATATGTATTTGATTTCAGCTCTCCATGAGAGCAATACTGTGAGATTTTAAACCGCAAAGTATTTTAGAGAAAAACAAAAAAGAGGCTGGACTGCTAGTGAAGACACTGTGCTGTGCCTTATCTGCTTCTGGTCCTGAAGCAGATCTCTTGTGGGACCTGGGTAACTCACCCAACCTCCATTTGACACAATTTCTACCTAAATTTAAGGACAATAATGATATATTGCATATTTAGTCGGTCATATCATTAAGGTGCAGGCACTCTTTGAGTACTACACTCACAAAATAGGGTGCTTATCTTGGCTGGGCGATTTCAACCCAGATATTCAGGTGCAAACTTCAGCCCCTCTGAAACTAGAATGCAATCAGCTTAGCTCCAGGGAAATGAGATAATAATACAGAGGAAAATCCCCAACTCAGTTGAACATCAGATGATGCATCAGAGCTCAGTGACTGAGGAGAAGGTCGCAACACCCCAGGCTGGAGGGTTACTGCGATTCCTCCACACCGAGGCACAGCTGAGGTCACGGTTGAGGCAGGGTGGGGGATTTTGCCCTGGGGCCAACTGGCTTCAAGAGTCATCTTTGGCCCGTTAGGAAACTGGAAAGTGAAGGTACAAGTTTCACCACAGTAAATGCCCTAAAACCAGCCCCACTGACTGATAGCCGCCAAGGTTTGCATGGACATGAGAGGAGAGAGCAGCACCCTTTGGTCCCACCAGCAGATGTTCCTTGCAATGCTGCTGGAGTAGAGACTTTGGCTGCTGAGGCCCAACCAACCCATCTCTTCTGGTCCCACATGCCACCAACCCAAACCTCCTGAGGGGAAGGAGGGTGCTGGGAGCACCACAGAGAGGTGCCAGCTGCCAGAACAGCATTCCAGAGCAGATCCACGCAGATGCTTCTGAGGGAAACAAAATGATGTCCTTAGGAGGGTCACCTCCTCCTGACTTGGGCATGGAAGACGTGGAGTGACTATTTAGCACATACCAGCAGTGAAGAAGCTACGAGCAGATTTATGAGAGGTTTTCCTTGAACTCCTACACCAGAGACCAGCTTCCCTGTTTGCTCCGGCCAGTGAGCTCGCGCGTGTCCTCCGCACCCCTGCAGGCCAGGGGCTTTGCGCCGTCACCCAAAGCACCCAGTGCTCTGCAGGCACAGCACATCTTCCCAAACACAAAAAGCCCAGAACAGACGAGAAACCTTAGAGCTCTGAGGCAGAGCAAGTGTAATTCCTCCCTAAAAGAATCCCTCCAAACCAAGGAAAAAATCTAATATAAAAATATAGTGAACAGCTCAGGAAAAAGCCCCCCATCTTCCTGTATGGGGGAAGGGCTGGCAGAGCATTCAACAACAGCAGAAGAGGCAGAGGGCCACTTTGAGTTGGCATTTGCACTTGAAAATTTTGAAGTGATTACTAAGAGCAGTCCTCCTTTTGTAAACATTTCTGTTATGCCTGCGTGGGTGTGAAGAAAAGAGAGGCTTTCAGCATATTCGTTCACAACAGGGCATATCGTGTGTACGCTAAGAAAGCCTGGGCACAGCTCGGCTGAGACAAGTCAGCGGGGTGAGGTCTAAACTAATGCACAAACAGCACCATCCTGTTTGCACTTTCAGGTAAACCTCACCGAGGCAGGAAATCTTGAGTATTGCAAATTATTTTGTGTCTACGTTTTACTGCCACGTGTAGTCAGTGGGAGATATACATGGTTCTTGACCTTTGTGGTCTGTGGTTGACTGCATCAATGGACATTGATACTTAATGGACAATAAGCGGTTTTAAAAATCAGCCTAAGATTTGATGCACTGTATAAAACTAAAAAAAAACAACATGAAAGAATGAAAAAAACCTGCAGTGACCTGTTCTCCCACTGATGGCATTGGCTCTCCAACAACATGACTTCTCTTCCTTCAATGGAAATGTTCTGAAGTGTCAATGGAGAGAAGAAAAAAATTGTAAACAGCCCTGAAAAATGACTTTTCTGACTGCTTTGGCACTGGATTATGAAGCGCACATATTTACTATAGAAAAAAAAAAAATCAATTTCCCATTTCCCAAGCTTAGTTACATGATCAGGCCATGATCACAGGCTCGCAGCTCCTCGGCGTATCGTCTGTAACACCCCAATGTCACACGCGTGCACACACTTTGCGAAATCACTCACATTTAAATCCAGCCATGGGCTGTAGCACTGGCTGCTGCTGATCGTATTAGTGCTACTGCCGCTACTGAAAAACAAGCTGTCTGGAGCTATCTTTCGTAAACACTTAAAGCAAATATCCTCACTTCTGATCTTAACAAAGCCAAGATGACTTTCTGCAGGAGTAACCCAACTATTGTTGTAACACCCCCCTCCCAGAAAAACAACAACAACAAAAATGCAACCTCCTTCTCTTCTCTGATTATTTCTTAGGCATCTTTCAAAGCCCAGGGCTTGATCCGAATTGCCCAGTCCAATCAATGAAGCCAAATCCAATGGAGTTACACCCCAATGTATGGAAGAGTAATTGAGACCAGATTTTGGCCTGAAGAACCTCTAAAATCATTCCCCCCCTTTCCTCCCCCCAGGAGCCACATTTCTAAATGAAAAAAAAAAACAAACCCCAACTGAACAAGTCATGCCAGTAGGGCAACAAAATGGTAAGGTGGGGAGAAAAATAAAGTTAAAGGAATACTTTAATAGGAGGGACACACGCTTTACCAAATGGAGGTTCACAATGGCAACTTGCCAGTGGCCTGAAGGATGCAATCAATTTGTATAAAATACAGCAGACTGCAGCCACCCTTGTGTTCATGGCAGCAGAAATCCAAGCTCCACCACCTCATCCACTCAGTTTCGTAGCTTTTATTCCACGTTACAGTGAGCTGAAGGCAAAATCCACCCTATAAGCCTATTACTTGGGCTGTTTCTAAATTATGCGTTCCAGGCAACCATGTACTTTGTTTGATGTGCTCTCAGATTGATGTGCACCAGCTCCAAACTGGTGCGTGCCTCAGAGCGCTGCCGGTCCCAGGTAAAACACAGCCAACCCCTGGCAGGGCACTTGCATAGCACTGGTCTAATAACAGCTACTCCGTTTCTGTTTCCAACCTGTCCTGCAGCTGATGGTCTCGGAGAACAGACACTGGTCTTTGAGGCAGATGCTGCACAGCTGCACATGCAGAGCCCAGGACAACGCTGTGATGAGCACGGCTTTCTGCCTTCTCCCCGACTCTGCAAAAGCGCAGCATCCAGCCCATTGCCTGCAAGTCCTGAACAGGGGGAATTAAGGAGGGCCCAGCTGGTACCATCCTCACCCTCCATCTGAGAGTCGAAGGTGCCTTCTGCCCACGCTCTCCCCAGCAGACAGAGTTTACATTGTCCCTGAAACCAGTCCCTGCCTGCCAGCGGAGATGGGTCCCCTCACTAACTTCCAGGTAAGCCAGCTCTGAAGCCTTTAAATCTGCTTCCTACTACCCTAAAAATGATGAGAAACTGAAGCATAATGTCCCTGAAGTGCATAGGGAGGGGAAGAGGAAAAGGGGGGGAAAAAAAAAAAAGAAAAAGATTTCACGGGACCTGCTTTTGAGTGCTGTTATTTCAGTGATGAAAGTCACGGGTTGCCTATAGATCAGACGGTGCCACAGCGGTGATGGAGCATGAAACCTCACTTAACTCCCACTTCGCAGTCCCCGCAGCCCAGCCGCCGGGCTCCTCGCGCCGACCGCATTCCTGCCATTACGCCCGTGGCTTTTCCCGGCCGATAGAAGCTAATCCTCACCAGTTGCGTTTTAGAAAAACAACAGTTTTCCTCGTTTCGTACTGAAACACTGATGCAACAGCTCTGTGTCTGAACGGGATTGTAATCGGATACGTGAGCAAGTTGTGCGAGTGCCGTTAGGGAAAGGGGGGGGGAAAAAAAAAAAGCAAATATACCAGTATCCAAATGTGAACAGACAGGATTCCTGATTTACGGGCAGCAAGCAGGGTTCAAATTGAATCTGCATTGCCTCAGCAAAGGCATCTGCTTATTGGACGATTTGTTTTTTAATGACCCTTCGATGTTGCTTTTGCAGAATCCTAGTTAAAATGCCATGTTGAATAAGGGCAACTCTGTGCCTTGTACTGCCACAGCCCGGTCCTGTGGTAGGTTTAGGACTGTGCCGTGATTTGTAAAACCTGTACTCTGATACTCTAGGAAAATAAACACAACCTAGACAGAGAAAAGAAATATAAGGGTGAACCCCAAAGTGCTGAGTTCTTTCAGACTCAGGTGTGGGCCAGCCAGGCTTTAAATATTATTTCTGTTTAATCATGCAATAGCTATGCAGGACCTCAAGTGGAATGAAACAAAAACAGTTTATGTGCTTACTAGCAAGAATATGGATTTTGTCATAGGAAACCAGTATTTACTGTTAAAGTTATTAGGAATTAATTATTTTCCCTAAATTACTGGGTAAAAAGATTAAGAAATAAATGTATTTCTAAAGGAATGCTTGGTTAATTCCAATAAAGGTAATAAAAAAATCCTTGTTTTTCAGACAAGGGTCTATTCTCCTTTCAGTACATACCCAAGCCACACCAGCCCAGTGACCACGGTAAGAAGCCCGTGGTATTCCCACTGAATATCGCACCACAACAAGGAAACTGGTGGAGATGGACAGCCCAAACAGCTCACTCCCTACTACCACACCAAACAGGCGGACGTTTAGCAATTACCCATGGTCATCTAACACCCGATCAAAGAGCTGCCTCGTCTGCGGCATCACCTTTGTCTCTCCTTGGCACAGTTTGTGTGGCAACGAGCATCCATTCATCCCAGAAGAACTCGGAGGGACTGTCCGCAAAAAGCACTTCAGTGGAACATCAAAGTGCGTAGAGCTTTACAGATTACAATCAACATCCTGAAGAGCACCAAAAAGCCTTGTGGGGAAGGCAGCACAATTCACAGATCTCACATCGATGTAACGTGCTCATGCTTAATCACCTTATTAAATGGGAGGGCTACCAGAAAGCTAATGAGTAGCCTTTGAGGGCTGGGTGTCTGACTTTTCTAAATTGAGGAGAGAAGGGTAGGGAAAAATATGGCAAATACTGTATCAGACCACTTACTCACTTCACACTTTAATAAGCAGCCGAGTCCTCACTGTTTTGGGGGAAATTAGAGCAATTTGGGATCCTAAAGTATCCCGCGACCCTGAGTTTATCCAGCAAGAAAAACACCTAATCCACAATAGATGGGAAGGTCAGCCTGCCTTCCTTGGTTCAGCTCACTTCCCTCTGCCCTACCAGCACCGCATCTTCCCTCTCTCAGTGAAGTCTCAGCTGTTATTTTGAACTGCTTACTCCTAAATTTGCAGAGAAGACAGCCAACGCCACACAGCTTTGTTTCCAGTCAGGCTTATTTAAAGCTCATCTGAAGTTTTCACCTCCCGGATCTGTAAATGCTGCTGCTGATTCATAAGGAGGCAGAGAAGTACTCTATTAATCAAACCCAGCAGAACATTTTCTACAGGAGGCATTTACGTGAACGAGAGCAGCATATGAGGTTACACTTAGCTAGGAAGAAAATTACAAGGGGATCTCAGTTCTCGTGCTTCAGGGCATAAGCTGATCACCAGATGGGGTCAGGAAGAATTTCACCCTCCTTCATTCCTAGATATAGTGTTGCACAATAGGTAAACTATGGAGGCACAAGGAAGAAGGAGAAAAGCTGATTATAGCCCCAGATTTTCCCCCTGCTTTCTTGGGAACTACGTCCCCAAACATTGCCACACAGAAGACAGTACGTTAGAAAAAATATTGGGCTTTAGTTTGGCAGATCTTACCCAGAAAATGATACGCATGAGAGCCCTGACTTCACATGTCCAACAAACAAAACACTAAGCCCGGCCAAAAAAACCTGCTCTGGGAAGCTGGTGGGCAGCAGGTACCTTGTAATGGGTACTATGGAATATATTTACTATATTATAAACATTTTACGCTAGTTAAAGCTAGACTTCTAGATCTGGGAGAACTTTGCCACAGCTCATGTGAACAATTTTTTCGTTTCAATTCCCCACGATTTTCGTTCAAATTAACCCACTCACTTCTCTTCCTTACTGCAAATTAATAAACCCGTTGAACTTAAAAAAGAATAAAAACAAAGAAGAAGAAAGCCACAACACTTTGTTAAAACCGCTAAGTTTCAGCTGGTATCATGTCAAAACCACTTGAAACATGAAACCAGAAATCTCCCTAGGTTGACACAAAGACTATATACTAGGAGTGCTTTACCAGTAAAGGAATACTGGTATACAAGATTGGCAAAGGTCTCCTAGTGTAGATGCAACTATAGCAGCAAAACTGAGTTTTAAACTAGTCTAGTAAATTGAGCCCAGAGTTTTGTTGATGAACTTGCACCTAGGTGAAGTTTTCCAACAGTTCTCGCAAGTGAATTGGTCAGGGGCAACACCTCTTCACATTCTGGACAGACACAAATACGTCAGCACAAGTTTTGAGTGTAGAAATGGCCAAAATTAGGTAGAGGTTGTTTTGACATTCTTTGAAAAAATTAACCAGCTCTGAATTTAGAAAAATGACAAAATTGGTTTATTTTGGAGGCTTCATGGTTTTGTTGCAAACTTCTGGCATAGCTGCAGTTAAACATCTTATTTCGGTCTTATAATCTGTGACACATGGTACTTTATGATTTCTCTCAGCACAATGAAATCTGTCTCTCAGCGTGCAATCATAAATGTTGCATACAACCCTCGCAAGCAACCTTTGGAGACTTCTCCATAACCCAGTTCGTTTATTGTAACAGTGGTCAGCACTGGTGCTAAAAGGAAACCGCCAGGTGAGAAGATTGTATTATTATTCCAATATAAAGACCGTTAAATGCTGGCTGCTTCCCTCAACACCAGTGCAGAATAAAAACGCTGAATAAAAATGTTGATTCTAATATGTACTACTGCACACGCGGAGGAGAAGGCAGAGCAAAGTGGCAGTTAGAATTTCACCAGATTCCTACTCAATTTACCCAGATTAACTATTTTGGACTAATTTGGATTTATGGCAGAAAAGGTATTTTAAAAAAAGCAAGACATTTGCAGCTCCAAACACTACAGAAAAATCCACTTCCCACCTAGCCTTGATTGGAACACATCTCTCACTCTGTAACAGCCTCTTTTACTGCAGTTGAGACACAAATATCCATAAGCAATTACTACCGTTGCCTGTGCAAGTCAAACCTATGGTTCTGTCTCTTACCTGTAATCTGACTCTGTCCTTGTGGATTAAAAGGACTTGGTGCAGAGTTCAGAGAGGGCCGTGGGCTCTGGGTCGGGACCCCTACTCTCATACTGGGATGAGGAATGCGCCCTAAATCACTGAGGCGTTCAGAGAACAAACTAGGTTTAGAGTCATCAAGCTTCTGTCTGTGCCCTGGAAACAGCAAATCATAAAATAAAAGCGTTAATAACAAGATTTAGTAATTTAACACACCCCAAAATAAACCCCAAAATGGCCTCTAAGGACCTGTTATTAGATTTAACGGACTTACAGGTATCTCAGCTCCCCCCGATAACACAGCGGCATCGGTGGGGTGCTTTGTGTTTTGGGCCTGGTTGTGCTGGTGAAAGCCTTATCGAGTACAACTGTGCCCATACAGATGTGTAACACGTTGCAATTTGGATCAAAATAAGCACTTATGAGGACACCCACACAAGGTCTTTTTTTGTCTTTTTTTTCTTTTTTTTTTTTTGCTGCTTTAACTACACTAGGTAGTTAAAGGGGCAAACTTTCCTTCCAAAAGCAAGCCTCATACGTAAGTACAAGTTATCAAGAGGGACAATTACTCCATGCCTGGTTTATATGTTGTGGATTTTTGCTAAGGAAATGCAAGCTTCTCTTCTCCCCTTATTTTTATTTTTTTTTCTTTAACTCTGTCACAGTTAGTCATTAGCTTTCATTCCTCTGGGAGTTCTTCCAAAAAGTAAATAGTTGCTGTCATTTGAGAAGAGCAGTATCACAAGGAAAACCTTCAAAGCTGCTGGCCAAGACTGGGTCCTACGCTCCCTTGCATGGTCCGCCTTCCTCAGTGCTCCTACTTCTCTCCCCAAAAACAGGCTAACTGCCCTCGCGCCGTATGGCCGCACTGGGAAAAGTCACGTATGGGTGCTTGGTTGTCAAAATATAAAGGGGGAAAATGGCAAAAGCAACTGGATGCCCCAAATGGTACTGCTCATATTGTCATTTAGATGTTTCAAGAGGAAAGGCTTTACTTCTCTAATTACATTTTTGTTCCTAGGTTTAATTTCTTTCCAAAGTAGTCATAGGATGCTCCTCGCCCTATGGTGCCTTTGAATAAGAGGCACAGAAGGTGTTATTTCTCTCATTCAACATATGGAGAAACAGGCATGCATAGAGATTAAGGTCAGGACTAATTTTACTTAACTTCAGCCATTCATAAATCAGGCATCTAGTCTAAACTCTTCTAATGTAGACTTCCTCTACAGTTAATGGAAAGAAATAGCTACTTCCAGAGGGCAATTAATCTCATTTGTCTCTGACACCAGTCTTAAAACGGGATGATTCACCTTCTGAATTTGCTTTCTCTTCCTTCTCTGATCAGAGAGGGAGCACACATGACTAGTTTAATTAGACACTCACCATTAGTCAACATTAAATGGAATGAATCTTACCCTAAGTTGCCGACCAAGGTGACACAAAAAGCTTCTGGCAGAGCTGAAACGGGGGCCCAGACCCCCTGATTGCAACCCAGAACCACGTCTGCCTCCACCCCTGGAAGCACTGCCGGGGCACGGGCACAGGCACAAGCAATAATCGGGTAGGATATTTTTATGCTTTTAACTATAAAAAGTGTTCTTGGTAGGGTTTGGGCTTGAACCCTTCCAGATGATGCCCTGTGGCTTGAGATAATCCACGTTGCGCCTCAGCAGTGTGAACACAGCCATCTGTCTGGAGGCTACGAGAGTTCAGCTTTGCAGACACGGTCAGATGGTCCCATCAGTTTTAGGGCCAGAGAACCAATTCTGGCACTGGTTAATTTATTTTAAAAGTATAAATGAGGCCACTGAATCTTGAGACTGAACTATCAAACTACCACGCTTAAAAAAGATGCCTTTTAATGATACCTCTCACCACAGTACCAATGTACATGAGTTCACATCATCTAACTGGGACCATGGTGCCTTCATGATGTATAAGCAAAGTGATGTCAATACTATACAGGTAAATCCAAACTAGACTTGGAGAAATCACGGTTCTAGATAGAGAAGTGAAGGATTCAGGCTGGGAGATGAGAAGAAACTGTATGGAATTTAATTTTGGAGAAACTTCTCTAGCAATTTAAAAAAATTAATTAGTTGACCCATTATTTTGCACTTTGAAGTATGATCTTTCTCTCCCAGGATGACTCAGTCTAAAAGCGCAGGGTAGGCGGGAGCTTTCTCCTTACAGAAAAGGCGCTGCTCTATGTTAGAGCTGACATGGGTGGCTACTCCTCTCTTTGGGACGTATCAATCACTTTAAATGGGGAACAATTTTTGGTGGGCTTGTAACAACTCCATAACGGCAGCTTAATTAACAATATAACATCTAACCTGGTAGTCTTTAGCATTATCTTTTAAACCTATTTAAATTGCAACTTGTACAGGCTGGGTGCTGCTAAAGCTGAAGAAATTACTTTCACGGACACACGCTCAGTGTTCTCTTGGGATTTCTCCTTCTCCATCTTCTTTTCCTCCACAATTTCTATGTATTTGCTTTTCCCTTTGCCAGTTGTATTTTGCCCTCTGTTCTTTAAAGGCATCTCCTTCCTCTCCCCTTTTCTCTTCTATTCATTCCTAATCACTTTTCGGCAAATTTAAGAGGGCTCAAAATAAGGCAAACACGATTAGCCCATCTCTGGCCTCACACGCCAGGGCTGACTTTATCCAGGAATGAATCCACCCCCAAAGTGAATTTTATTTTGAACTTTCAGAGAAAAATCCTGCGCTGTGCTTATACAATTTTCTTTTTGCTAAAGAATCCCTAACAAACTGGTGCACAAGCTATTTCAACTGTCTTCAGGTAACTCCACAAACACTTGTCATATAGGTCACCGCTCCTGTACCAACCTGTGCCCGATAACCCCCAGCTTTCTTTTCATCACACTCTGTTTGCCCGTGCATAGCTTTGCTAGAAAGAGTTTCTATTTAATTATGTGTATTATTATTATAATGAACTAGGTTTATCACACAAAGACAAAAGTCAGCAGGATAGCAGTGCACTTTAGTGTAGGCAGGGGGGAAAAAAAGGAAGAAAAAAAGAAAAAAAAAAGAGGAGAAAAAAAAAAGAGGAGGAGAAAAAAGAAATAAGAAGAAAGATTCCCACATCTGGTTTAATTGAAATGATCTAGAGATGCGTGGGTTTGGGTGTTGCCATCTCCCCCCCCCAAAAAAAAAAAAAGTAGGGAAAAGAGAGCTCCATGCACATCTGGAAGACCCCAGGCATCAATGGAACTGCAAGTCCCCAGAAACCAGCAAGGGGCCGAAGGCAGACTTGCCTTCCCCTTCTGGACATTTAAAATTTAGGGTTGTAACATGGAGTCATGTTGTGACAAAGAGATGCACAGAAGGAGCCACACTCCCCCAGTGAAATGTCTCAGTGAGATGAGATTACATTACAGCTTTGCACGTTATGGGTTACTCTGCTTTGATAAAAGCTAAGACGTGCTCACATTGAAAGTAAGCAGGAAACTCAACAAAAACTTCATATTCAGGAGGTGCTCACAAAGAAGTGTAGGCCACTTAAATAAATCTCTTGTCCTGATTCCTGCACAGAAAAAAAAAAAAAAGTAAAATCCTATTAAGGACAGAGGAGCCATGAGGTATGGGCTGAAAACACTCTGAAAAGGCCTTCTGAGTAGCGCATAAGCAGCAGCAATGAAATATGTGATGCATGTTTAAAACTCATTCCACAAGCTGCTTTTCATCTCTCATTGATATATGTGTCCGTTGACAGAGAAATTCCTTATCCCAAGGGAGTGTGCTAAGAAAAGCTGTATTCCTTGGTCTCAGTCATGAGGTGTAATTTTATTTCAGGAAAAAAGATTAGGGTAGCAAGTGTGGATAGCTCGGGGAGAATCTGTGATCTGCTGCAGCAGTGAGTACATTAAAAAGCAATATAAAGCTACATAAAGAATAGGATAAAATAATGTTGCAGCTATCCCAACGCCTGCAACACTGCGTTGAGTGCCGGTTGCTCTGTTACAAAGACAATTTTGTGGAATAGATTGGGCTTGGAGGGGGAACAAAATGGCTACGGCCACAGGCAGTCTGGGATACAAAATGCAGCCAAAAAGATTTAGGCTGTCCCATGAGCTACTGAATACGGAGGGGACCCAGCGGCTGTTGCAATAGATCAGGTCACAGGCAAGGAGATGGGAAAGAGACAAGAAAAAATGAGAGTTCACAGGCAAGAGTTACACAAGCCATTCTGATCCGTCTGTTGTCATAGTAGAAAACATGTTAGATATTAGAAATTCATTATTTGCTCCAAAATGACGAGCAATATTCTGGTCTCTCACCACTACTCAGCTATTTCAAGCCAAACACCAACCTGAATATTAGTTTCTGGAGACAGAAAGTGTTGCCATTAATCCACCCCAGTACCAGTTTTGACCATTTTACATGAACCGAACCAGAAAATAGTACTGAGAGAGTGCAATGAAGTCAGCGCAAACTGTAGCCAGCCAGACGGTGCCTGCGCTGCTGCTTCACCGCGCCAGTCCAGGAGGCCTCAGAACATGTTAAAATGGCCCATAGAAGCCAATGTTCAATTATCACATCCCAGGCATGGCAGAAGATGTGAGGAGGCTTCATCTCCAGCGTAATCATTTCAGTTTAAACTAAACGCAGGAATGTCTTCCAGATCAAAGCAAGGCAATCTTGACTCTGCTGGATGTGGTAACTGGAAAGGGACGTGAGCTCGTCTCTCATCACAGAACTTCCACCGCTCCGCTGGAGAAGTCAAGATGTAAATCGGGCCATGGAAGAGGCTGACTTGCAGAATGTAAATGTGGTGTTGATGCTTGAAGATTTTTACCTCCTTGGGGAGGAGGGGTGTGCGTTTTTATCTTTCAGCTTGTGGGTGTGGAACTGAAAACTAATCAGATTATGCTACACGTGGCCTCGCCAGATGCTGACACTCAGGGACTCCCTTTCTTTGTACCGTGTACACCACCCACCAGTTTTGTGTGTGTGTGTGTGTGTTTTTTCTGGTACCAAGGAGATCTGGTTACCAGATTTTCAACAGATGCTTTTATCACTCTCAAGTGGGTTAGCTATTTCCAGTCATCGCCCAGTTCTACCTTTTTTGCTTTTGCCTTAACAAGAAGAAGTACCGTGGGAGTCAGGTGTCTCCGCAAAAGAATCAAAGGAAGGCAGAAAGGTCATGAAAGTAAGAACCTGGGCTCTCACCTGCTGGGGACGCATTTGCTGGGACATCCCAAACAGAACAGATGGTGATGACCCAACATGAAACACCACCACGGTTTCTGTTTGCTATATTTCATGAGTGCGTTCAGCATCAGCTAGTGAATTTTGGGGAGTCTCTCCAGGGAGTGACTACAGCTGGAAAGGGCAAACAAAATGAAAATCCTTTGAACGCCAGGGCCAGTAGCCGAGGCTTTCTATGGCTCTGGGTTCAGTGCTGAGTTGAAAAAGAAGAAAACTTTCATGGAAAAGGGACTTTCCTTCAGGCTAAGAGGTGGCAGAAAGAAGAATCACCTAGTTTACAAGCTATGAATTTATACCCTATATGCTCCAAACTTTCCATGACTTCAAGAGAAGCACATCAGAGACCAAGAACCCAAGTCTTGATTATTCCCACCGTTCTCCAAAGGTGAAGTGCTTTAAAAAGGTAAAGAATGGGCATGGTTTTTCCTACTAACATTATATGTTAGAGACAAGCACTCTGATTATATCTCCTTTAAGACTAGCACACTAGTGACATCCTTCTGTGTACATGCTATAGAAGGCAGTTTCACACCACAAAAAAGATAGGTTACACGTCCTCTGAATTTCATCCCGAATTCTCCTTAAATTCTCTTTGGATGTATTCCTGTATTTCATCCCGTTTGGTCCTACGGATCAGATGTAACTGGGAGATACTGATATGGGCTTGACTGTGAATTCAGCTACAGCCTTGTAAAGCTGAAGTCAAGGGAGCCACATTTATGCCACGGTAAAGGAGTTGAGACCTGAGCCTAAGGCTTCTTAACAGCTGTTGTGCAGGAACTGGATAATGCTGAGCATTCAACATGAAACAAAAATATTCATTGTTCTGTTACAAATTTCAGACAATACATCATTGCAGCAACATGTCACTCCAAAGCAGTGTCAATCTACACTCTGGAGGTAAAAATAAGAGAGCCATAAATCAGCAAAAGCCCAGAAGACACACGTCAGCTCTTTGCAAGGAAAAATCTCTGAAGCAAGTCACAAGCGTCCCACTTGTGTCTCTTGTCTTGTGACAAACTGTCATTCCCAGGCTGGCTTCCCCCAACCCAGTCCTACCGAATGCACCCAATCCAAAGTTCATGAAAAAAAAAACAAAACACAAAAGAGCCAAACAATTTTTACCCAGGAACGGGAAAGCTTGGAACCCTTCCAGTCTCTTGGGTAAAGACACAATTATGAGAAGAAAAATATAATCCACCCAAGAGACATAATTACCTAATTAGGCCATAGGCTGTGCATAGGAAAGGTTCTTATAGTTCATAAAACAAGGAGCTACATAGGTGCAGTAACTACAGCTAATTCACTCAATGGAGAAAAAAAAAAAGATGTTTGTTTTTTAAATAGCTGAGGGCACCAGTTTGCATTAGACTGGAGATCTTATTCTCCTGACTGTACACAGAGACCTATTAGTGTCAACAGGAGCCACTCAGACGCAGGCAGAAAACAAGACCCTGTCTCTTTTTGTTCTGAAAAAAAGACGTATTTTTTTACCCAAAGCAGGTAAGCCCCGTACCTGAAACTACTGGCAGGAAATGGAAACAAATAAAGGCAGAGGAACGTACGCTGTGGATGGGCTCAGTGGATCCAACGTGGCCCATTGCCAAAACCCCACTGAGCTCCTCCTCCCTGACCCCTGCTCTCCCGAAGGTCTGCAGACTCCTGGTACGGCTCCAAAAGGGCCAGATCCAGCTCCCAGGGGAACCAGCTACGCTACTGTCTCCAGGAGCTGTGGCTCCAACCCGGGGCGAGCAGAGGCAGAGGCAGGTTTGAACCTCAGCGTAGAGGTCAAGCCCCGCACAGCATCTCTGGTGTCGATGGTCATCTCCCCACTGACTTACTGGGAGCAAAAGCAAATTTCGACTCTGCTCATCTTGCAGGCAGCCCGCCCAGCGCGGGACGAAGTCAGAGCTTCCAGCAGGTCGAAGGGAGGAAGGGGCAGGAAGGGTGAGGGGAAACGATCCCATGGGTGTGTAACCCGTGTCCCGTCGCGCCCACGGGAATGACTCTAGCTCAACCACTGCAAAGCCTTTGAGGATATAAAGTGCTATCAATGCCTTTTAAAATTAAGCTGGGGTCTGTGAAAAGTACGCACCCGGCTGAAAGACAGACCCAGAGGTCGGGGTTTTTCAGCAAATGGCAACAGCTGCAAAGGAGCCTCTCGCTCCCAAAATTTCTGTATCTAGAGAGGTGAAAAATGCCTGCTGGCTGCAGGGCTCCAGGCGGCTCCTCCAGCAGGCAAGGGACTGATGGGGGGCGCGTGGCCGGGGCTGGGCTGGCCCCGAGGTCTGCACAGGGAAAGTTGGGTTAAAGCAGCAAAACCGAAAGATTTAACGAATGAAACTGAAAAGGTGCTTCAAGAAAAAGGAGAAGCAGAGCAGGAAGGGGCTCGAGTGGGATTGCTTTTGCACCCGTTCCCTCCCACCCTTCAACTCATCCCAACATTGCAGGATCGCAGCGCTGCCCTCTGCTCTGCCCCTCTGCTGCGGTACGGCTTCGCCTCGCCAGTAAATGAGCAAGGTCTCCCCTGGCTGTAGTGCTTTTTTTGTCTTTCTTTCTCTTTCCTTTTTGAAAATTCTTTTGAATTCTGACTTGGATCATGGAGCTTGTTCTGTAAAGCTGAGCAACACCCTGTATCAAGACCAGCACAAAGCAGCCAGGTCGGGGAGGGAGCAGGTGGGACCCCCCTGTGCCACGATGCTCTGCCTCCACCTATAGCCATCCTTCATGAACGTAAAGGAAACTGCGTGCATGTGTGCCAGGAAACCAGCTAAACATCGCTGGCATCACTGCTCCGAGACATTAAAGACAACTCCTATAAACAGAGACTGTCACGCAAGCCTCGGTCCCTGCCTGAATTCCCTTTGCACGCTGATATCTGTTACGCTGTCCCCCTTCTCCTCCCCCTTTTTCTTTAGCAGAAGAGGGGAAGAGGGAGAGCAAGGGCCGTCCCGCAAAAGCGCGAGAGCTCCTCGTTACGACTTTCATCATCCTCATCCTAACCCAGCAATATCTTTGAGGAATAAAGTTCCCCCCCCCTACCCCCCAAAGGCAGCTATCCCATCAAGAGCGCGCCAACCCCTCTTGCTTGCTGCAGCGACCGGCAGTAAAGATCACAGCAAACGAAGGGGGCGAGAGGAGGGGGAGAAGAGAAAAAAAAAATCTCCTTGAACTGGCCTCCCTCCAGCTGGCAGGAGGGGATGGTTTTCTTAATGCTTGCGAAACCTGATTACTTTAAAAGAATGAAAGGGGGGGGGGGGGGGGGGGGGATGTAAACACAGCTATTAAACCAGATTTAAGGCGCTTAGTTTAAATCTAGTCTAAGAGCTCTCTGATGCTACGCTGCTCTGCTCTCTAGACATCAATAAGGTGCATTTTCATTTTTGGTTTTGTTTTACACCCCCAAAACCAGGAGCGGATTGCAGGCTGAACGCTGCGGTTACAACGGGAATTCAGGCATGGAAGAAACAACAGTTAAGCAATAATAGATGGATGTGTGCGTGTTTGCACTCTATCTTTCAACAGATTGTTTTGCTGCGTTAGAAGACTACTGTGTTTATATCCATGCAGCAGGTTTTAAGCAGATTGTTTAAACTTGATTAAAGTGGGATATTTCTAAAATAACCTTACTAATAACATTCAGATGGCTAAAGAAACCTGAAAACGTGGTTAAAAATAAAAAAGATGCCATTTCAATCTACACTGGCGGGGGTAACATGATATAAACTCCAAAAGAAAACAGTCTTTACAAGTTCGACTTGAAGGATTATCTTGTGTATCAGCACCCTCTGTGGCAGCGTAGCATTTATCCACGTATCCACCCATGTTAATGCTGTTGCACAATTTACTACAGCCGTGATAGACAGATAATTGCTTTATCCACCCAAGTGTAATAAACGGAGTCTACTATGTTAATCCTTGTATTCTTATTGTCTGCGAATGCCAAGTAAGGGAGAGACGTACACCGAAAACCCTACCCTCTCCTTCCAAAGCTACTGGAGTTTACTCGCCCTCAGACCTGCTAAAGTGTTCTTATTGCATTCCACTCCCCTGCTTGCAGCGCCAAGTATTTTGAGTAGTATCAAGTTATTGTTATATAAAGGGCACCTACACTCAGGCTATATGGAGGCAGAAGCCAGGATGCAGCAGCCTTTAGAAAAAAAAAAAAAAAAACCCAAACAACCCACCCAACCACCCTCAAACATCTTTTTCCTACTCAGTAGGTAAAACAGGCCAAGTATTATTTGATCCTGGGCATAGCACAGAAAGTAATTAACCTGTCTTTCTAAAACTGGACATCTATTCAATCTGTGTGGAGTCTGTCTGACTGTTGAGAAATGTCATTTAGCTGCTGGCCCACCAGTGTTTTCCACAAAAATCTATAAAGATTTTTTATTTTGAATGTCAAAAACAGGCGTATCCTTTAAAAGGTTTACAGATAGATTCCTGGCGGCTCCACGAGCTTAGGTTTGTGGCATCAAATCTGCAATGACAGTTTGATGGATGTCTCCCTTTCTTCCTCCTGAAAGGCATAAAGAATTGGTGGTTCCCCCAGTAAATATTATGCTTAACGCTGTTCTTTGCTCTTATTTATACACTCAAGTGTGTAAAAAAGTCTCGCGCTGCTGGCAATGAGTGGGTTTATTGGGGCAGCTTTCACGTTGCAGAAGGCAGGCAACTTTCTGTGTAATCAGGGCACTTGCACAAGCACCTACACGATGTGCAGGTTTTGAAGATGGACAGCCTTAGGCGGCACATAAATGATGCAGCCGGGCTTAAGAGGAGAAACGTTGGCCTGAAGATCCTGCCAACAATCCTGGAGGTGAGTAGCAGTTTTTATCCCCTTTTTATGTTCCACCTCTATCTGCCAACGCCAGCAGGGGCATTTCTGTCCCAGGCGGAAGCTGGGATGGACTAATCTCTGCTTTCAAGTCATTGAGGGAAAGAAAGTGTCATTTAAAGGCTAAAACACAGCTACAGGGGATGCACGGAGGAGAGTTTGGTGGTACAAAGTTGCCCACTATCACTAGTGATACTGAAATGGAAGGCATTTTATGCGCTTTCGGCCAATTAATATTTATTATTGTCTTTAATAACTTGGATGATGCAATACAAAGCATGTTTATAAAATCATGAGATGACATCCAGTGGGGAGGAATCCTCCAGACTTTGGAGAAAGGGGTCAGAATTCAAAACGATCTTAGGAAACTGGAGAAATTATATTTGCCATGTCATTAGCCAAATGACATGCAGTAAAAGTTACGTGCATCGTACTACACGTGGGAGCAAGAAATCAAATGCCCAAACGCAGCACAAGGACAAAGCGATCAGGCAGCAGCACTGTGGAGAAAGATCTGGGGTAGCGGGGAGTTGCAAGTGGAATGTGAGTCAAGAATAGAATTCTGTCTTTAAAAAAAAAATAAATAATCAAGTAAATGCAGTTCTGGGAAAGATTAATGGTTATGTTGCATAGAAGACATAGAAGGTAACTATTACATTCTGCTCAGAAGTGGTGAGACATCAGCTGGACTGCTTTATCCAGTTTGGGACACCACCCTCTGAGAAAGAGAGAATCCAGAGAAGAGCAACAGGAGCGATAAGAGATTTAGAAAGCATGACCTACATGGAAAAGTTGAAGGAAATACATTTGTTTAGTCTAGAAGAGAGACGAGCAGGAAAGGACATGATAAGAGTAAAATGTTTTCTAAAGAAAATGGTAATCAATTGATCTCTATGTCAGCTGAGAACAGAACAAGAAAAAGCTGGCTTCATTTGAGGTAGAGGAGATTTAGGAGATTAATGTATGATATTAGCAAACTCCTTTTTAAGTATAAAAGAAAAAAACAAAACACAAAAACCAGACTTGGTAAGTAAGTGGAAGGCACAGTACTGGAGGATTTAAGAATTTGGACAGATGTCAGTGATGATCTAAGTATATATAATACTTCCTCTGAGGAAAAATGGACTAGGTCGCCTGAGGTTTCTTTTAGCCCTACTGTTCTAGGACTGAGTGATTGTCTGTGCTTGGTTAAGTCACGTACACAATATTTTTAACATGAGTACATCAACTCAGGCAGCTCATGCTAACCGTGGGCCTGGTGCTGCAAAGCGTTCAGCATCTCCCGCTGCCATGAAAGGGCACAGGGAAATGAAGGCTGCGTCTGCATAGGTATTCCAGACCCCAGGGAACCTGAGTTTGGAAACGCTGGCCTTAACCCCTCTTTGCCAGAGTTTCCTATGGCTCGAAGTTCAGAATAACTGTCATTTCTTTGCCTCACAGTGGCTAGTACAACATTGATTTCACCATTAACTTAGCAAGCATGACTCCGAGTTTCCACTAGTTTTTCAGGGAGGTGCAACGAACAAGAGGTACAAGAGGTCAAGAGGTACAAAAGGACAAGAGGTAATGGGCACAAACTTGAGCATAGGAAGTTCCATCTTAACATGAGGAGAAACTTCTTTCCTTTGCGGGTGGCAGAGCACTGGCCCAGGCTGCCCAGAGAGGTGGGGGAGTCTCCCACACTGGAGCCATCCCAAACCCGCCTGGACGCCGTCCTGTGCCACTGCTGGAGGTGACCCTGCTGTGACAGGGGGGTTGGACTGGGGGAGCTCCAGAGGTCCCTTCCAACCCTGACTATTCCATGATTCTGTAATGAAGCAAAACTAGAGTTTCAGGTCCAATGCTCGAGAGTGTTCCTGCATCCCCAGATGCAGGTCCAGAAGATCACTAACATGTTACTAGTCCACCACTGGGTTTGGTTGTTGCTTTCTTATTTGTGCATCTGCTGGTTACTTGAAGAGAGATGGTCCCTCTTCAAGGGATGGGCCAGAGTAGCCCTGGTCATCCCTTTCTACTAAACCCTACGTGCTCCTCTCCGTGTCAGTATGAAGAACAAGGGACATCAAAATAACAAACTTCTTGGGGGAAAAAACCAAACCACTAAGCCTGGAAGCAAATATTTTGGACAACCTATGTCTTCTATGAGAGTGTAGAGAACTCCTCAACGCACTGTAAGACAGCCTCAGTATTTGCATTATTTGCTCCTGGAAGTGCTTCATTCATAACTATCTCCACTAGATATTTTTTCCTTTGGCGGAAAAGCAAAGTTACATTCTGCTGTGAGCTACACAAACACAAATCCCGTCTTTGCTACAGAAACTCCAGCCCTACACACATTCACCTCACATTAAACCCCCCGAGCCCTAAGGCTGACTGTCTCTGCCCCAGACCGGCTGTTTAATAACATCATGCCCAAAACTCAGCGAGGCATGGCAAGCCCATGAGATGCAAGTTGATGGCCAAAGTTAAGCCTGCCCTTATGGGCTTCGCAGGTTGTTGATTCAGAGCCTAAGGCAGGTGTTTAACTTGCTTAGGGACGATGCCTCATACCGAAAGCCCCAGGGGGGACAGAGGGGAGGGAGGTTGAGTGACACAAGTGCATTTGGCTGCGAGGAACGTAGTATTTTTTTGAAGGGCTCTGACAGGGGGCTGACCCTTTTGCCGACAGTTGTAAAGTTTGTTTAGTAACGGGGAGCCTCCCGTGAACTTAAAAACAATAGGAAAACAGAGTCCCGGAGAATAAATCTCACCCCCTGCCCCAGTTGCCTGTGCGTTTGGCTACCAGAAGGTAACAAATCCCCAGGAATGCGGGCGGCGGGGGGAGGATGCGCCTGCGAGAGGGAGCTGGAGGGTGGCCAACACAAGCAGTGGGCGATGCCATTCACGCCGCGGCGAACTGCGCTGATGAACACCCGGGGAAAGCCTGGGAAAGGCTGGGGCTACCACAGGCAAGATGTCCCCTACGACTGCTCCGGCCGCTTCTGTAGACTGCTCTTCAGGAGCTCCTCCCACAGAAACCCCAAATATCTCTTATACTGCTTCCAGCCGTATCGAATTTGGTAGAAAGTGGGCTTCTCCTCAAGGCATGGCGGGAGAGATTGGTCCAAACAGGACCTCACTTTTATTTCTGAGTTCAGGAGTCTCCCTTGCCCATACACCAAGGGAGCTCAGAGAACATTAATTTTTGGTCACTGGACAGGACGCAGCATACGAGACAGGGAAACCTCTGTCTTCTCACCAGTCCCCTGCACTGCACAATCCTCCCCCAAGTTCATTTTTTAAAGAAGATTACAGCTCACAGGCTTTACTTTGACCCTGCTGTAATTACTCCATTATTTCACTGCTAAACAGAAATCCACTTGGGCATTACATTGTGGGTGCAATCCGCTGGAAAAAAGGAAAATCAAAGAAACAGAAGCTGTAAATGTCTGGTTATAAAAATCACAAGTTCTTCAAGTGGGCAGCTGTGAAGTTGATAGCTTTCAAAGATGTACGCAAGCACGTACATACAGCCCGACCTATAGATGTGCTTCAAGCTCGGAAAGATGTTAGAACACATTGGATCATCCCTGGTACGTGTTTCAAATAATCTCTAACTATTTTATTATTATTTGGGTGAGTCATTAAGTTTGGATGCCCACTACAGTGCACCAGTGGAAAACATCTCTGCAATGCAAGAGCGGCAAGGATATTTTATTCTGCTCTCTTAAAACAGGCAGAAATAACGCTAAAGTACTTAAATTCTGGAAATACTCATCATCCCTGTGCTATTAATATCGGCTCAATAGCTCGTTCTATTTAAAGTAAGTTTCTTTCTTTGGGTTTTATTTTGTGGGTGGCAAATCCTCATTTAATTCGCAGGATAAAAAAGTATGAACCTAGAATTGGAAAAATGGGATTGTATGGGGCCCAAACCATCCGCCAGAACCATGAATAGAGGCTTTGCCACCGTCTTCAGTGGGAGACAGCCCGGCCCTGAAGCCTTTACAGCTTGCACAAATTTGAATTTTATTATTTGCTTTCTTTTTAATGTCATGCGACTCATTTTAAGGAATAATATAGCTGCTTCCACTGTAACGGTTACAGTTACTTGTCTGCAAGGCCAAAACTTGATCCCTCAGTCATGGAATTTTAGATACAAGCTGTGCAGTCTACCTTTTAGCCCTACTGCTTGCTATTTTTCCACTGAGAAAATAAGGCACGCTCAAGCCATAGGCACCATTTATTACTGGACACATGAGGGGTTTCCTTTCTCTTTAAGCACAACCCTGATTTAATTCCATCAAAGAATGATGGAAAATAGAACGCAAAGTGCTCTTCTCCTTTTGTCCAAGAAAAGTAAAACAAGCAACGCTGGTGATGCTGAAGAAATTGGATATCTTTTAGTGGTGCATTGCCTTGGGTTTTTTTACAAGTAAAGCTCATCTGTCTTAACCAATTTAAATGAAGTAAAAAGGCAACAACAGAAAAGAGCGATGGAAAACTTTTTCCAGCTTCAACACAAACTGTGAGGAAGTCAAAGCTTAAAAAAAGAAACTGATTTTTTTTTGGTAAAAGTCTACAGAGAACTCAGCATTATGACTAGGGAAGAAATTTGTTTTTTAACTCTTCTCCAGGTAGGATGGAGACTCCTTGTCCTTTCGCTCCAGCTTCCCACAAGGCCCATGGGATTACTCTCCTTTTGGCAGCAGAAAAGGAGTTTGGCTGTCAGTGTCCCCATCACTGACCACTTTTGATGCATAAACAAATTATTCCTACCTTGACAAAAGACTCTGTGCACTTACAATTCCCCTTCATCAAATGATCAACATTAAACTAGGACTAAACACAATTTCTAATCTCTGATGGATTTAGATGGTCAAGCTACCGCCAAGGGTGATCTGCTGTCAAGTCTACCCCCCAGCATCTGGCAACATTTCCAACAAGACATCGGTTTAAAATTATACATCTTGTATACAGTAGGGAAAATATGCTCCCTTCTCTGTGATACTGATATGTCACTGCATCATTTGAACAGGACATCTATCCCCGACACTCACTCTCTCACCAGGCGTGGTGGTGATTTACTTCCTGCACATCACTCAGATTTGACAGTGAAAAGCGTTTTTTCCGGTTTTGCTTTTTTTAATAAAGTTTCTTGATAGTGTTTAAGAATGGCTGATACTACTGTTTGCTAAGGTTTTGGTAATGTTTCTTGCTTTCTTGTTGATTGTAGCATAAATCTTCACTAAAATAAATGGATGCACACGGGTATAAAACTGATGCAAGAGAGAATTGCGGCCTCTGAATTTAAAGTGAAAGCCAAGGCTCGCTCACCTGACAGTTAAGATAACCGTACCTCTACCAAGCTCTGTGGTTTTCACACCTTCATATTTAGTGTTTGGATGTTTCCTTCTCTGCTTTCACAAAAACAGCAACACGAAAAACTGGTCAAAGGCCTTCTCCTGTAAGGAGCAGCTGCCCCAGCCCTGGCAGGCAGGGATGGGTACCCAGCTCCTGGTGGCCGCTGGGAGTATCCTGAGCACAAGGAGCTGAGCCAGGCACGGGGCCACGGCCCCACAGCACGGCAGCATCAGATGTGCCGCTGCATTGCCAAAAGGTATCACATCCCCCATCACGTCAGACCAGGGTAAGCCCACCATCACCTGTAAAAGTGGCAGGAGATGACATGCCAGGGGAGAAGGGTGAGGCACACCGTAATTAAAACCTGCCCTTTGTATTTTATTTCGCGTGCGCGTATGAGCTAAGTGCCCTCGTTTAAAGTAGGGCAACATCATTTCCACTGCCTGTAGTTTCTAAAAGTACCATTGCTTATCCTAAACTTCAGCATAACTCATTCTGATGGAGTTTCTCTGTTACGCAGTTTTGGTATGTACACATGGTGGTACATTCCTTCCGTGTCTCTAATTTTGTTCAGAGGCAGCGCCATATATCGCTGCTTCAATACACTGAAAAGCAAGCTTCTCTGTGTATGCAAACAAACACACCAGCACCCTCACGCATGCTAAAAATGACATTTTTGTGTCTGCTCTCAAGGAAAAAAAAGGATTAATTATGCACAAACATAACAACTTTCTCTAACTCTGCCTGGAGATGTGAAAAAGAAGTGGTCCTGTAATCACGTCTCTTCTGAGAATACTGCCATATGGTTTTAACAGAGGTTTATTTCCTGAAGCAAGAGAGGACTGCAGATTCTCAATCCAACTAAAATAATTATGCAGACAATTTCACTCCATTACTTTCAGTGGAACCCAAGCTGTGTGGTCCTCACATGCTTGCTGACACCTTTAAAGAGACATTAAACCATTTTTACATAAAATTCCCTTAAAGGGTGGGATGTAGGATGAATTTCCTGGAAGATTAGCACCTGTCGCATTGCATAAGGCTTGCCTCTGACTGCTGCATTAATTCCCTTTGGTTGGCAGACAGCAAAACTGCGACTGAAGTCTCCAGAATACAGAGCAGCGAAGCACCAACCATCTCTCTACAGAGGGAAACGTCTCCCCTATGCAATTATTTTACCTCCCACGTTTGACCCTGAAATAGCACCGGACTGAAGTACAAATGGATGCCCCACATTAAGTAAAAGGAAATTGAAATACAGCCTTAAATTTGAGCGTTGGGATACGCTACGAGCGCAACGCGGAGACTTTGCTGAGAACTTTTTTCAGAGCCACCCCAGGCTGCCGATCTTTCCCCTCAACTAGATAGATCACAGTATTAACCTTCCAATCTTTCAATCATCAATGGGTAAAAATCCAAGCAAAATGAAACTGCTTTGACTTGAAATAATAAAACGTGTATTAAAACATCACCTATCCAACTTCGAACGTGAACTACAGGAATCCTGTAAAAACAGGGATGTTAACCAAGACACACAGTGATTAAAGGATATTTTAAAGGGAGAAGGGAGACCACCCTTAAAGCATGGAAATATCCCTTTTGGACTAAAATGCAATCTGGCTTTTCTTTTTTCGTCAACTGTGTCTGATTTTAGTTACAGTAGCTAGTTTATGGAATTAGCAAACATACTACATTTCAGACTAGCAAATCCAATTAAATCAGCAGAAAGCACACACATACTTTTAGTGTGCCAATCTGCCTACGGTGTTAGAAAGATGTAATTCCCGGTAGCGAAGAGGTGAAGGAAGGGGAAGAAGGTTTGCCACAGGATCGGGGGATTTTTCATAGTGTAAAACGCTGATTTCTTCAGATCAAAAAGGTAAATTTAAAGAAAAAAGCAACCGGGACTATGAGATGAGATCAGAAATCAGGTATATACCAGCAGCAAACCACAGGGCACAACCGAACGGTGCACGGTGTTGTTTTCTTGATGGTTTGCAAATCTTGATGCAGCTTGAGGCTACTGAAGGAGCACCGAGCTCCACCGGGCATGGGGGCTCTGCAACAGTTAATGGCACCCTCTGCATGTGTGTGGCCCGAGCCGCGAGGAAATCAAGCAGGAAACATGTTTCTAATTTTTTCTAGTGGCAATTTCAACGTTATGCTACAGATAAATTATGGTAACGCAAATAGCAAAATCCAGTTCTCAATTCTTTGGCTCTGTGTCTGCCACCACCTTAGGTTTTGGCAGGCAGGATGGGCCCAGGATGCTCAGCTACGGGGTGGAGGTTTTGTGCTCAACTCCTGATGGTCCCATAAGCAAAGCAGTCTCCTCTCCGCTTTCCCTCCCACGTTTTATCCCTGCGCATTGTAAGATCTGGGGAATTTTCTCCCACTTCAAGCCTGGGGAGCAGGGTACCGAAAAATCCCCCTCCTAGCTGTGGCGTCAATATGTCTCACTACAAAGCAATTGCACCTCTGATAAAATTGTAAAACTGTATCAACCATTATCAAAGCTGCCCTTAAATAATACAACCAAATAAGGTTGTTTGTTAAGTCAACAGTACTTTCTCGGTCCCATGTCCGAGCAAAATGCTCTGAGTGAGCCTCTCGGCACAGTGAAGAAATACTGAAGACGTTAGCAATGGCATTGTCTTTCTGCAACGCTCTAAAAAAAAGCTACGAATGTATTTTTGTCCAAGCTGGATTTAACAATGCTCGCTCTCCCCCTAAAACCTTCTGGTTTCAAAAACAAAACCTAAATTTCAGGCCAACGTTTCCTGTGGTGATCGCTGTGGTTAAACAATATTGGTGAGTTTTGCATGCTTGATAAGGTCTCTCGGCAGAATTGCTTGTCAACTGAGGTGTGGCAAACGGAGATGGAGGTTAAACCCAGCAGAAATGGCCAGATCCCGTTCTCCTCTGAGTTCATGGCAAAACTCCCGCTTACTTCAGGAAAAGCAAGATTTGGGCTGAGGCAGCTATTCCAGTTAAAGTTTGGTTTTGTGGGGAGAGGGACGGCAGCTTTTCCTGTGTTATTCACCGAAACAGGAGGAAAACACTCAAAAGGATAAGAGTGCCGGGGTTTGGCCAGCTGCACTTACTCTTCACGCTACACGCCACAAACGTCTAAAGTGGATCTTGGGGAAAGTACCCACAGTGGTTTTGAGGTTTTAAATAAGGACCAAAAAAAAAAGACAGGAAAACTGCTCTCGAACACTGATTCACTCTATAAATTGATTTAACTTTCCGACAGCTGAACTGAAAGTTCAAAGAGGCGATCTGGTTTATCAAGATGCAACCCGGCTTTGAAATCATTTAGCCAAAATGTCACCTTCTTCCTTGAGAAGATTCTGGCTCTCCTAAAGTATTATCCATTAATTTTGGAGTATTATGAGTTTGAGACCAAACCTGTGTACAGACCTGCTCAATGGGCAGGACCATGACTATGTATAAGAAGTCCATCTTCGCTTAACAATAAAAACAAGTGCCAGTGCTTTACAAATGACCAGCAAGAATTGGCGACCTCACCAATGAATAACATCAGGTAATTTGGGGACTTTGCACAAAAGTCAGGAACTCATCAGTCATATAAAAATGTGCTAATCACGTGAAGCAGCAGTAGAAACTCCTACGCGTATGTTTATAATGGCTGGCATTCACGGGCCAACATTCATGTGCTGGTGAAAGTACAATGAGATCTCTGACCACAAATGATAACAACCTTCGTTTTATGCCGCGCCCTGAAGGCAAAACTTTGGAAAACGCCAGCGTTCCCTCGGTCTTTTCAGAAATGGCACAGACTGTTGGTTCCTTATCGTGATGGGGATTTCCACTCATCTCAGTTTTTTTAAGATGGAACCTGTAAAGCTTTTTTTCTCCTACCTGGACACACTGGATGCCTGTTTACCTGACTACTATACTCAGATTTGGACTCCCTTGTCCATGTCAGACCGGGGAGAAAGTGTGTTAAATACATGACTCATAATACTCCAAAATTAATGGGCAGTATTTGTGGAGATCCAAAATGCTCTCAAGGAGGGAAAGGAGTCTATCTGCCCTGTACTGAGGTCTACAGGAAATCTCCAACACTGAAAATAACAATTTAATGGGACATTTCATCAATTGATCTTGAAATTATGGGCGTGTTAGACATCATTCCCTTCCCATCAGCACCGCTCAGAGTTGATTAGCAGGTTCTAGAGCACTCTAGGTTATGATATGTCCCACGTCTTAGAAATTACTGAACTTAAATCAATGAGATTAACATGATCATTCAAAACATGATGGATCTTTGGCTTTTAACGGAGCAACTAAGAGGGAAACAATTTATCAGCTAGCAGCACAAATAAATACTATTCACAGACTTCTTTCTCTGCCTTTTTCCATGTCTGATTCCTTACAAACTTTATCCATTTTTTGGTCCTCCTCTTTTTTATTTTCTGGCAGCTTCCTCCAGAAAACAAGCCAACAGAGACCAGCACACATTTCTTCTTTGATGTCTTCCATTCATCTTATTTTTCCCTCCTTCTCTTAGCATTTACCGTACGTGTATTTTACGTGTGCTTTTACCTCCTCCCATTCATTAACCTTTCATTGCTGTAGCTATAATAGCACTAGACATTTAAGCCTACTTCCTCAAAAAATATGGTTTCAGTAATCTGCTCTGCTCCTCTGTGAACTGTCAGCCTTTCGAGATGGGTTTGCTACAGGAGAAGTTTGTTATTTCTTGGCTGTACCAGATACCCTTTATTCCACGGCTGCACCCTGGCCAACATGTGTGGAGCAGCGGGAGAGAACTCACCATTGCCACAGCTTTTCTCTTCTACCTGAGCTTTTCTACACCAGCACTTCAACAAACGGGAGGGATGTGCTGGACAGTAACACACAGAGGAACACACCTGGCATCCCAAATTACTCCCACGGGTTCATTGTTGCTAACGAAAGATGAGGTTAGCAAATATGAGAGGCTCCATTTCAGAAATATTTATATGGGCAGTGTGGAGAAATGACAGAAAAGTAAGCTATTAATTACAAAAGACAACAAAAAAGGTCATTGCAATACTCTGAGCCAAAGCGAAATGGGATTTCACAGTGACTGCTCTGGTACCTTGCATTTAGTAATGCATCGAGCCAAACTTTTCACAAACAACTTGACAATTTATTACTGTCTGTAATGTAGAAATGAATTGGCTAAAAACCGGCAAAAAAAAAAAAAGAAGTTTTTCTCATTAACGTCTGCTTGCAGAATTCCAAATTAAAACAGCCTGCAGGCTTTCTCCCCTCTAATAGATCTCAATTATTTTTTCCCCCTTAGGGGAGAAATGACCAACTAAGTCTTGCAGCAGCAGCTTTATGGCTAGTACACTGTCAACATTTCCAGGAGAAGCCCCTGTTTTCAGGGTTTTCTGACACTGTTGTAAAGCTCACTCAGACTAACATTTTTTTTTGCCTAACAAACTCTATGAATTTTTAAACAATGCTTTAAAAAACAAATCTTGCTTAGGTGCTCAGCTAACGGGAACTGAGTTTTTTGGAGCTCACTTTCCGCTCCCAAAGCAGAAGCCGATCTTAGCGAGACGTTTAATTGAAACCTGGTCACTGTCCACTTCGCAGCCCCTGCTATTCATCACGAAGCTTGGACGTGCCATCAGCATGGAGGGTAAGCGAGCCCGACGCAGCTGTGTTCATGTGGCCTCTCCAGGTTGCAGCGGTGCCAGCTGACGGGGTTATCGTGCCTGGCCTTTCTCCCCTGTTCATCAGTCATCTTCCACCGCAGCTACCGCCAATTTGGAGCAGGACTCTGCTAAGCAAACTCGTTTTGACTGATGCTGATTAGATGAGCACTGGGGAATCGTGTCCTCCCCAGACAGCACAGCCGTGGCTGGAAGAGGACGTCCAAGGAGCCCTCAGGTCCCCCCAGCCCCTGGGATTCCTCCTGCTAGAGGACATGCAAGGCAGCGCCATGTGCCCTCCCCTGGTATGGATTTATTGTCATGCCAGTCTACAGGGCTCACAAACTTCCCAATTTGCCTGTAGACCTGCAGGGAGGCTAAGGCACTTACGGCAGATGCCTCCACCCTGACATCTTCTGCTTTTCCTGCTGTATTTGCAGTAGGTTCTGCTATCAGCTTCCCCCACTGGACATGGCCATGAGAAATGCTGGATGCAAAGTCCACCTGAGCTCAGGAAGGAGCTGACCTACCTTCTCTTTTCCTCCCTTACAAAAATCTAATGATAATCCACAGGAAAAAGATGGGAGCTTCCCCATGGACATGCATGTTTATGAACACCCACAGAACGCCATATTTACATATATTAAGAATCAAATGTCATTAGGGATACCAAAAGGTTAGTACAGGGACAGACACCACTTGCTAGACCATTGTAGACACAGAATAGAGGAATGACCCAGAGGATTGCGAGTAATGGAACTGGAAATCCTGCCTGTTCAAAGGGGCTGCAGAATGTGGAAACACCAAACTCATCACTTTCACCAATCCCTTGTCTAAGGAGGGTCACAACACGTTAAGGAAGAGCAAATTAAGGATATGTTGTTATAAATCCAGAGGTGCGAGTTTAGATAGCTCACCCTGAACTGAAAAGACTTAAATGAGTTATCATTCACACCGAAAGTCAAAAGCAACGCTAAGCTGTGACTTACTGAGCGCCACTCACGGTGCAGCCTCACCTTCTCGCACGGAGCTCACGATCGTGCTCACTGCCTACGTCCTGGAGAAGTGTTGCAACTTCGCCCTACTCAGCAAGCAAAGGAGGCCACAGGGGATTTCAAAAGCAAATTTCTTAAATCAGCTCTTGGCTGCTATATACTAAATATTGTAGACTGTGGGAATTATAGAGTTCAAGGTAAACAAGTGCAAGGTATTTTTCCATATCCAGAATATCTAAGAAGTCAAGCCTGGTAAAATTTAGGGCCTAAAATACCTGCCAAACTCTTTCTAAAGTAGTCTCTCCCAAACCAGGCTGAGAAATCAAATAATTTCTGTTTTGAATGAGCCCCCCAAAACGCTGTTCTCCTGTGAGCAGCAGTGCTTCTGGGGCTGAGAGCGGAGAACTGGCAAACTGGTTTAATGCAAGCCAACAAACCCAGCTATGTTAAGGGATTCAACAACTAATTTTTTAAAAAGGATGTAAATGCTGATCCAAAAATTGGTTTGACTGTTGCCAGTGTAGGACCATACAGATATACAGCCAAGTTCCTGGGGTGGAACAGGTTACCGTGTCCCGGACCTGGATGGTAACCATCTGCGCGTGTGCTCTCTGCCTGTGGCAAGTGTGCAGCGATTCTACTTATTTTAAGCCTCTTCTATTGAGGGCTAAGCTAAATCAAATCAACTTACATTTATGGGGGGCCAAGAACACGTACCGGGCAGCTGCTGTGGCTCAGCTGACACGTGGAAACACAGACATCCCCTGTAACTCGATCACGCATCTAAGCCCTGAAATTTTCTCGGTATGGACTCAACTGGAGGCTGAAATTAAGTACAATTTCGGGTCTACCTTCTTTCAGACTGAAGTGGAGCACAGGTCTAGTGTTAACACTTCACAGTAGGGCAAATTCCATGCATACATACCAAAGCTATAATGATTCTGTAAGTTAAATATAAACAGTTTTGTTTGTGTTGAAATATTTGAACATCTGTCTACTGTGTTGGCAGCCTGATTAATAGAAGTACGCTACTGCACAAGAATCAAATGATGATAATTACGGAATGGAAAACAAAGCCTCATGATAGGCTGTTTCATAAGCACGCAGTACTATTATGTATATCCATATATATGCATATGTAGGCATACAGCATAAGAAAAGAAAACGCAAAAAACTCAATAAACACCAATAAGAAAAATTTAAATGTTAAAAGTCTGTCTCATTGAATAAGTGAGACTGTGGTTGGGAACACAGCAACAGACTTTTATACTCGTCTTCAACATTTCAACTCTCTTTGCAATGTAAAAACAACGAAAAACAATGGTGCTCTCATGAAAAGGCCAAATACACAATGCAGAGACTGCTCCTCCCCATCAGGCAGGGTATTCATTATTATTTTAAATGTGCAGAGTCTAAAAAGCTATAAAAATATTTGAGTGTGGTGTGTATCCTTTTAATTCTGCACATACTCATCTTGTTCCATCAAGCACTTGGCATCAAAGGTTTTCTTTATGTGCAGGTGTGAAAGGTGTGTGTACAAATTAAGGAACTATCTCGCTAGCTATTCAGTCTGGAGGAGCACATGAAAAAACCTGATTATAACAACCCAAAGGATTCGTTTTAACTCTGAATTAGGATTCCCAGGCTCCAGACCTGCTCCTGCCGTCTCTGCACATCCAAAACTCATGCTGACTTCTGCAGGACTTTCGCAGAAAAGTTCCCTTGCTACAGAGATGGATACAAACAGCTATGTCTGTCTTTTCGATTAGCAATTGTTGTCTAAAAATTTCAAATGTATCTGGTAAGATTCGTTTTTCAAATAAGCCGCACATCCTAGTGCGGTGCAAGCGATCTGTTTGAATTTACGTATTTTTTTCGGTTCCGATAGGGAAATCGCCTTGCCCCCACAAAGTGAGGTTTGCCAAGACCCGTGCCCTCCCCGCAGCTCCAGATGGCTATGACTTCAGTCATATATTCTGGCCAGTAGTCTCAAGGCTGGGGTTAAACAAGCAGTTTGTTCCTTTCTTACATAAGCACCGAAAGACAATACTACATTTGAGCTCATAAAAATATTTTAATTGGTGATGATTTCCAGACAACTATGTCAAAATTAACTCAGAGTTGATGCCCACTTGCTTAAATTTCATTCATCTGGGTTCAAATTATTTGCTTAAAAGAAGAAACATTTCCTTTTATACACACTTCGGTTTCAACCTCCAAAACCATTGCTAGAAATTAGTCCTAACCACCCAGTCGGCTGCCTCAGAAACCAAGCTCAAATCCATCACTTTAATGACATCAATAACAAATACACAACTTTAAACCCTATTGTGAACAGTGGCATACCAAGGAGCATGTGTAGCTGTCATCTCATTAGTCACTAGAAAAACACCAATGAAACCAAAAGAGCCTAACCATGACAAATTATTCAAGAGTTTAACCTGAGACATTAATGAGCGCTAAATAGCTTGTTTTCATGCTTGCTTAAGGAGATTTGTTTAAAATCCCACCAACCTCCCCTGAATGTCACTTGGTGAAGCCGTTCATTCTTGTCAAGCTGGTTTTCCTATTCCAGCTAAAACAGCAGGTTGCAAATGTTTGGTTAAGGATGCCGGCCTTCCCCACCCCTCAAGACACACACACACACAGAGGCAACCGTACCGGCTGTAAAGCTTCCTCCCCTCGGCTGCACAGAAGTGGCTGATTCACTCCTCAAAGTCAGAAAACGTATGGTTGATAAAGCATACGCACTGCGATCATTCAACAGTCAGCGGTATAAAAGAAATCACAGAATCATAGAATGGTTTGGGTTGGAAGGGACCTTGAAGATCATCCCCCAGTTCCAACCCCCCTGCCCTGGGCAGGGACACCTCCCACCAGCCTAGGTTGCTCCAAGCCCCATCCAACCCGGCCTTGAACACCTCCAGGGATGGGGCAGCCACAGCTTCTCTGAGCAACCTGTCCTAGAAATGCAGAAAGAATATCTGTCCATCCAGGAGTTTCATCTTCAGACTTTCTATTTTGTTTGGTTTTCATCTGTTCGAGCTGTACCAGAGCAGAACTAGAAGCAGGGACTAGAAGAGCCCGGTACTCGCCATCCTCTGAAAGCAGCACCAGGTCTTTAACTCTGAGTAAGGGCTGATTTAGTGAGAGGCTCACTCCTACAAGCCACCTTTACCTCCTGCAACGCCTTCAAGGAGTTGAAGGAATTGGGATCTGAAGCCTAAGACAACTACACTGTTCTGACACAGCAATACGGAGAAGCAATGTATAGTGGGAGCTCAAAGCAGGATAGAAAAAAAAAAAAGCACATTACTTCCCATCTTGAGGATGGACAAATATGAAATAAAATAAAAAAATATAAAGATGTTTCCATTTATCAAGGGAAACTGACGCTTTCTGACTCATATTGTGATATACCTTAGACGGGAATATGTCAAAAATGTAACTTTGGTAAAACAAACACCTTGATCTTCACCGTCGTCCCATATTCACATCATTCCTGGGGAGGGTAGTGCCGCTATTTATACTTCACACAAGGGGAACTGAGGCAAGAGAAAGAGGTACCCAATTTCCACTGATAGCAGTAAGTCTGGACATCTGCTGAGAGGGATTTTCGAACGCACGAAACGTCATAAAGACGTCAGAGGTGGATGACGGACCTGGAGGACCCACGTCCAAATGCGTCAGCCACTAAATCATCCTCCTACATCCCTGCCTTGCTCATCTGGCGACAGAGAGCTGGTCTTCAAAACTTCCTGACATGAGAATTAAAGGAAGAAAAAAAAAATGGCATAGGGTCGGAGTGTTTTGTTCTCTTTAAAAAGAAACATTTCTTCTAACAGACAGCCTTTATGCTGATGTTCCAGATACGCTAACATTGCTTTTTGCTATATACAGTCTAAATCTTCATTCAAACAAGACATGAGCAGGCTTCCAAAACAGGAGCAGTCTCAAATGCACTCCAAAAAACTGCATTGTGCTCCAATGTAAAACTATTCTTCAGTCCATATGGGAGATCTCAAGCATTTGCTGAGTCTGGCTTTACTTTTAATGGAATTTATGTTGGAAAAACCATTTTATTTTGACCAGATTGGTTTTTATGCCAAAGCTTTTTTTTTTTTTTCTTTCAAATTTTGGGCCAAATTTCACTTGACAGTATCCTCTTTGAAGAGATGACCGAGTAGACTCAATTGTTCCATGTTGCATATGAGCCCAAAAATCTAATCTTTCCCCGAACTCGTGTTCTTATAAAAATGTGAAGCCTTCTCATAACTTGAAGTTGTTCTGCATACTGAACGTAAATTAAGTGAGGGGTTTTGGAATTTTTTTAATAACTCGTAAAGTTGGGAAGTTTTCAGCGTGGATTCTGGAACCGAAGCTCAGGGCACGCTGAACTAATTTAAAAATGTAAATGTAAAAAGATACGACCCATAAGCGACAAATTAAAGGGGGAACGTAAACGGTTTTCAGAGCGTGCTGCCCTCCACCGCTGACTGCTTACACAGCGCGGCTACGTCGGGGTCAACATTTTCTGGCAGCACGAGACAATAAAAAAGGCATAAACTCGCCGCGCCTGGTAAAGCTACTGTGGCTGACATAACACTAACGCAGAGGCCCAGAGAGGTGACTGAACCCTGGCTCCCAGCGGCATCAATCCCTATTTTAATCACCCTCCTGACAACACTTCTCTTTCAGCTCTCAAGCTGCTTGGCTCCCAGGGATGGGAACACCGTGGTTAGCAAAAGACACAGGGAAAAGCTTAAACGAAGTTGTAGCGGTGAGGGGAATAAAGCTGCCTGCGAAGGTGCCTTTTGCCCAGCACTGAAATCTGCCTCCAAAAACGGTTGTTTGCACCGAAAATAAAAAAGTTCGCAGCAGACGGCTCATCCCCACGCCCCGTCCCAGTGAGCGAAAAAACGACTCGAGAAGGAGCGCGCTGCCCGCGGCGCCGTTTCTGGAGGCAGCTCCGAGTCTGAGAGAGTGGGTTTGACACAGAAGGAGGGCAAGGTTTCTACGCAGGAGCAGATCTCAAGCATAACTTGCAACGCTGCCTGCTTCTGATCAGCTCCTTGCTGGCAAACCTGTTAAAACAGCTCTTGTCGCTGGTTTTAAACGGGCCCAACGTCTCCAGCAGCTCTGAGTCACGTAAAGGAGGAGAAGGTAACAACGAGCAAGTGTTTTTCCACTTGCTGACATCGGAGTATCCAAAACACCACGGACTGTGCCGCTGGATGCACCTATTGCCCAGGTACACCCAGCTTATTTTTTGCAGAAGGATTGGTCATTTGCCCCGGATTTTACATGGCTTTGCACCTTTCCCCGGAGGCTCTCGGAAGCCCAAAGTGTCCTTCTCCACATTCACTGACTCCGGCTGGACCTTGGCAAGGAGACTGGGTCCGCATTTTGCCCACCCTGAGGTCTGGGTGGTGCCTGGCCACAGGCTGTGGCTGCCTGTACCTCAGCTAAAGGGGACCCAGCAGTGCGTAGGGAGCTATTTAGGGCAGAGTTGGGGGGTGGGTGGGGTTCAATTCTAATTCTGTGTGGTTGTTTTTGCCTAAAAATACTCCTTTTCAGAAGCACCGTGGCCCACGCTGTCTCTCTCAGCACGGCGAAGGGTGCCAGCGGCGCAGGAGCGGTCGCAGTGAGGAGACCTGACTCCTTGGAGGAGTCATGGTCTGGAGCCCAAAACCTCTCTCAGCTCACGCTCCGTGTGTGTTACAGCCTGCAACGTCTGGGCGGACGGTGCCAATTCAGTTGAAGTGTACGCACACACCAAATTACCCCTCTGAAGCGGCTCGGGGTGGGGAAGGAGAGTCCTGCCAAACACCGGCGCCTGGAGGCACGCTGCCTTCTAACCTGCAACGCCTCCAGAGGCCCTGCAGGCTGAGCTGGCCTTGCTTTCATCTTTTACAAAGGTTGCTGCCTTCTCCCAACACGTCCCCGGCACACAGGTAGGAGTCACGTCGTGCTCTGCGGTGCTGCTGGAGGTGGCACCTCGCTCGCGGCCCGTCGGTCACCAGCCAAGGACCTGAGCTGTTGAAGTCGACGCCGGAGCTGCTGCAGCCCACGAGGAGACGCTGCCAACTGCCGACTTAATTTTCTATGTAGGATTTCCACTGAAGCTAATGGATTATTTTTCAGTTCACATTAATACCACGGTAGATTAAATATGTTAGAGGTGGGGCTGGTGGGACTGCCTATCATGAGTATTGCCCAACGTTTCCCATTATAAGACCCAATTTTCAGTCGCTTGCAACTTGACTGAACTTTGACTGTTTGCATTGCATTTTTTCTTGCATGAGTAAGGAACACATTTCTTCAATTTCAACCAAAATGGCTCAGACATTCCTGGAAATGAGTTAGCTCAGGGAAAACGTAGCGCCTCGAAAAACATTTTTGGCAATCTTTTCTTGAAGGAGCTCTTTTGTTGCTATATTTTGGAGTGGAGATTTGAAACTTGGCTCTTTTTTTTTTTTTTTCAGAATTCCATGGTAATCCATCCAGATTTGGTAAAATTGTAAAACTTTGAAAAATAAAATGTCATAGAATGGAAATTTCTTAGATTTTGTCAGCTAAAAGGCTTGAATACAGCTTGGCAAAGGTAGCTGATTGCTGTCCCACAGATTTTATGCTCCTGCCACACTATTTTTTGTTGTGACAATAGTTAAGTTGCTTAAAACAAAGAGTTCACAGATCATATTCACTGTGTGTTCATACTTTTCCCAGTGCCTGCTATGAGACTTTCAGTTTTATTCTTCAGAAGCACTGACCATTGACCACTAACTCAACCTGAGAGCGGCATTTTGAACATATAAAGCACCAAAAGTTGTTAAATCTCTAAAAAATAAGAGTAAGCAGGCGTGCTCCATCCCACAGGACATTGCTGTCCTGTGGATAAACCAGCACATGCTCTTACAGTGAAGGACTGGTCTGTCACACACACGATAGGCATGAATTAAAGCTGCACCGATAACCCTAATCTTGGCATGTCCCAATTCTGAGTGCCCAGACACGGACTTTTTCTACTGTAATTTCTGTCTATAGCATATGCATAAAGTGAGACCTACAGCTAGAGGTTTCTGCCCTTTAATCAAAAAAGATCTATTTCTTTTATGTCAACAAGTTATTATTTATCTGATGTGTAAGTATCGCCTTGTTACATACCTTAAATCTACTGTTTATACCCTTTTACACCAAGTCACCAGAGAAAAAGAGTTCTCATTTTAATTCTTAATGTTGCATGGCTCGTATAGTTAGTGAGGTGTTTACTTTGCATCCCATACAGAAGTAAACACGCTTCCTTGAGAGCTTCCTTCATCCTTGAGCTGGGTCTAAAGAACAGTCACTGTTATCTGGATTTTGCGAGCACCAAGAACTTAGTATTCTCTCCTGCCTGTCTATAATAAAGACTACCTCTACAAGCCAGCTGCTATCAGGTTTATCTTGTGCTGCCATCTTTCAGAAACAGTAAAGATCAAGAAGAGTGAAACTAATAACATAAATCGGTAAGTCTGTATACACGCAAAGCACAAACCCTACCTAAATACCGAGTCTGAGTATCCTTCATGTGCTGTAATTCTGCTGTCCTAATTCTCAGGGATGCTTATGACTGCGTGTCATACCGCAGGCAACGAATACTGCTGCGTGAGACCTCTGCACGGCACTAATAGGCATACCCTGGGCTCATTCTTCCAAAGCAAAAGGCTAATTAAACTGTCTGACTTTGCCGTGAAGTTGATGAGGATCACGTATAAAAGCCAGGGCACTGTAGGGCCACAGCCTTTGGGAGAGGAACAGTAACAAGCACATCAACATGGGGAAAGACTTTTTACACCAGGATGGACATTTCTGCACTGAGTGCCTGAGTTTCAACCAAGCAGGCACGGAAGAAGAAAACATGAAAGATCGCACGCTGGCTATTTATGTCTAACGAGGAGGGGTTCACCCACATCCGAAATTGTGACAAACTTCAGAGAGCAGCCTTTCAATGTGGCTTTTGAAAAAGCAGGCACTGAAGCCCCCTTTTAAAAGGTTTAAAGAATGATAAAAATGAGTATAACGAAGCATTTCAAAGCTGTGTGCTGCTGCAGTTTCCAGTAAGTTGTTTAAAGCCAATGCAGGTGTCTGCACAGCACTGAGCATCAGCCCTGCAGTCCACACTGCTCCACGTTCCCTCTGCAGTCAGTGTTCATCGCCATTCACCTCCAGAGAGCTGCACACTGACACTTGTAGATGCACAGGGTGGGATAAACCAGCTTCTAACACATACGTACATCTCTCTCTTGACCGCAACGGGCCAGAGATGACTCACTGGGACACCATATCTAGTTTTTAGGCAACTACAGTTAAGGGGAGTCAACCCACCCTGCACGTCTGAAAATTTTACCCATATGTCCCTTTACAAAAAGGATTTTCATTTTGACTGCTTAGCTGATGAATTAAAACACTGAATAATTTACATTCACAGCTCTATCGCTGAGCCCTCTTCCGTAGTCAACACTTCTGTCTACAGAGGTGGCAATTTTATTATAGCACTGGTTTTACAAACAATTGTCCAAAGACATCAAAAAAGCCCAAATGGGAGTGGACCCATAGCCCAGATCATCAAAGCCAAAGAGCGTCCAGTGTGAAAGTGAAAACTATGTTCCACAAATCTAGAGTTTATGGTGATAAGAGACCCAAGGAATGGAAAATTAAATTATTCTTAATTTAACTGGTATCCTAGAAGCCTGGAACCAACTCTATTGCACTTTATATATCTACAGTGCTTGATATTTTCACTAGATAAATTGAATTAATTGAAGTATACTGGCTAAGAATCCGAATGTGTCCTTGTTTGCATACGTACTCATGAAAAAAGAAAAAAAAGTACTGCATGTATAATACCCTCCGTACTTCTAACCAGTGGTTTGTACCACACAGCCACTGTATGTTGTACTACCACGTCTCTGTTCTTTTCCAGCTTCTATACAACTTAGCAACCCAGGTCTGAATTTTCAAAGTACAACACATAATTGTAAGTATCATCGCTTTTTGATGGGTAATGTCTGGGTTTCTGATCCCTTTTAGTACAACCAGTTAAAATTGGGCCTCTTTTGCAAATCTAATCTAGGATTTACCATATGTAAACAAACATATACCTGGTACTGCATCAGTGCCTCCAAGTGCCTACTCCTTTCCAAGGAGATGCTGCACCAATGTGAAACTGCTGTGTATAATTGCCCACCTTTCTCATGACATGTGAAGTGGCGCTCTGGAATACAATGAGCTAGATCCCTGTTTCTAGCAAATTAAACTACAAACGCAAGAGCTGGACTCATCCATTTCTTCCACAGCGCACCTCTGCAGTGCTTGTGGAGGTGATGATTTTCCTGTTGAGCCCCGAGAGCAGTGAAACAAAACACCGTCAAGCGCCTCTGACTGCACGTGACATTTAAGACCATGTCTACTACTGCGGGAATGAGAAAGTGTACGAAGATTTAAGGAAGCAGACAACTAATTGGCATTACTCACATGGATTACAGACAGGCAGGAAGCAGATTCTGCACTTGTAAGCACCCTGATTAATACCTGTTTGGCACCCTGAATTTAAATTAGCAGGGCTACTGAAGAGGCAAGGTTTTATGAAGTGGGAATAAAGTTCACCAAATGCAAGCAAGAGAGTTTGAAGAGTGATGGAAGCAACAAACATTTATGCCGGCAATAATCAGGTAAAAGGGTTTGCCTTCCCACGCTGTGGGAAAGATTACATCTCAGAACCAAAGGAAAATGGGCAGCACGTTAAGGTTGGATAAAGAAGGAACAATTAGTATGTTCTCATGTGAAGCAGGAACATTGGAAACGTGGAGTATTTCCCAGTGTTAGGAAAATTTGTAAATGGGTTCCTCAGTATTCTTCATCTTTAGGTAACACCTACAAAGTGTATTATCACCTTTATATTGTTTCTTATGCAGCTGCAATATTTTAGTTAGCGTGAGAATCTTATTGAATACTGTGCCTACAGCTAAATAACCTGAGTTTTAATCTCAGCAGTTCACACAAGCCAAGCTGAGTAGGACCTAAGCAGTACTCGACTACCGAAATCCTGCAAGAGGCGATAATGATGCCTTAGTAGATAGCATCATTTTTTAAGGTATGTGTGTATTGCACTCATTATGGCAGCTGTATAGACACTTCAAAGTCAGCTTTAAACATTTCCTTACATTGTCAGAAACGCAGCACGGATGGTTCACAGTTCAATCGAAGATGAAGCATCCACCCAAGAAGCTGGGCAAAGAATTGGTTAACCCATGCTGAGCTCCATCTTATCTGTGACTGTACTTCTATCACCACCTGAGCTACCTGAGCTTTAAAGCTAACTCGGGTTGTGTGAATTTCACAGCAGTCATTAGGTACACCTTAGGACTATAATATCTCATAATCGCATCTGATTTCAGCCATGTCAAAAGCAGGGTGCCTAGTCTAGGCTAGTCATCTACCCTCCGTTTATAACCAATGGAAAGGGACGGATAGCTCTAAAGGGCAGTTCATTGCACTCTAAGATAGGCATTAAGATAGGTGGGATGAATCACTCTCTGCAAGTGCCTGTGTCTTTTCATTCACTTCAGAGGAAACCTATCCTACATGTCTAATTTTTGGGGAGCTGAAAGCCACCCTCAGTCGACAGCGAGCCACTACTGTGCTGAGTAAGCTGGTCTACTGTAGATGAGATATGTAACAGGGGATCTGAGCAGACACACGCATTAAGGAACCCAGTTCTTCATAAGAGTAAGGTTTCCGGCGTCCCAAACATACAGCAGCATGAGATCATTACTAAGTTTCTTCCCCTGAAGTTTCAATTAAGTATGATATTCTTCCTCATTTCCTCTTCTGCATTCCTTGTCTGGTTAAATCAGCATCTGTGTTTCACGTCTGGGATGACCATGTTTCAGTGGAGAATGAAGTTTATATGGACAATAAAAATAAATTTTATAAAAACCTTATAAAGAAATTTGGCATTGCCAGCAAGGAAGAACTACATAAGCACTCTACTTAGACTACTCCAATGCAGCGTCTCCCAAACGTATTTGCCCTGTTCCCTACTTCCCAACCCAGTTTGGAAAGTGGAGGGAGAGGTATAAGAGCTACAACACTGACGTGTCAGAAAAAAAAATGCTGATATTAGCAGAAAGAAGCTAAATGCATTTCAAAAGCAAAGATGTACAACAGTTCTGTTGGGAGGAAAGCAGGGAATAAAATGGTCTGGGAAAAGCTACTCTAATGCCTTTTTTTACCCCATCTTCCTCCACAGTACCCACACAGTCCTTTTCCTTTCCTTGTAGTCATGCTGCATGGAGACACAGAACGAACTCACTTCCACCGTTGACTTCATTTGTTTAGTTATAACCCCTTTTCCCATCTGTGTTTTCAACAGAGGCTGTAAGCTATTCAGAGCAAAACTCCCTTACCATACGAGAACCCAGCACAACTATGCAGAGGGGCCACGATTTTATTTGTGACTTGGAGAGACGTTTTGAATACAAACAGGAATAGCTGCAGTATCAAAAAAACACCGTGATGGTCATCTCACATGCCAAATGTACCCAGAATAGACTGCTTGGAAGCAGTGTTCCCTCTACAAAGGGATGGAAACAATCTGTTCTGTTGACAAATACAAACCGAGACTGCATTACTGTTGGTGAGGACATCGCAGGGAATGGTTTTATGCTCAGACTTGCCCTTTTGTTTTACATAATCTTCTCAAGGCCTTTTCCCTCTCACTGTAACAGTGAATATATGGTCACCCTGTCACCTCCCTGGGCAGCAATGTCCTCCTATGGAGCGAGCCAGCCCGTGATCACGCAGATCACTGAGATTTCAGAACTGCCGCGTACGAATTCAAGCCATGAGTGAACTACGTGGGTTTCGCTTTCATCTTACCCTACGCACTACACCAGCAGATCAAAGTTGTGATCACCGGAAAAGAAAATATTTTTACTCTCATAGTCTGTTCCTCAGAGGATGTGTTTTTATGCACCAGCCCCTCTCTAGCCGCAGTGGAAGAAAGAAGAACCGACTGGTCCTTGGGATGCCGCTACCACCCCTGAGAGCCTCCTGGTCACCTTGGTCCAGAAGCACACCTCGTGGTGAGGGTAACTGTAAGAAGCCCGGCTCTGCGGGTTACGCACCCATCTCGAACGTCAACCTAAACCACGGGCATGTATAATGTCTGTCACCTTTGACGAGGAACACTTGAATCATCCCACCAGTTTCTTACAGCCTCTGGGAACGCTCAGGAGCTCCAGTCCCCAACTAGTACAGTTCTGTGAAATTACACATTTGCAAAAAATAAACCAGCAGCAAATGACAGTGAGTGAAACCACAATGTCTCTCGCATTTTTCACTGCAAAAAGGAGCTGGTGTTGTACTACTGAAATCAGAAACACTCCTGACTACTTTCTGGGGACCTGAGCACAGGAGGTCGGGTCCTGGCCTGCCAGTGGACCGTGGTCACGCTCAACTATGCTAACGACAGCCACAGGAAAGAACCTAAACCCCACAGAATTGCCACGCTGAAGATTTCTTTGGCCGTATAATCACATTTTGCCTCATTTCTTACAAAGGGGCATTATAACACAAACATTAAGCTTTACAAAGTCATTTAGAGCAACTTGCAAACCGCCAGACCGCCCACTCTGCCTTTCCTCCGCTCCCACTTACGCTGGGAGCAACCCGGAGTAACCCAAGCCCATCTCAGGAGAGACTTCTCGCTCTGAAAGGCACCAGCGCGACTCGCAGATTTTTCTAACTTCGGTTTGGATGAAAACCCAGGACTTGCTCATCGTATCTCAGAGTATTTAGCATTGACTATAATTAAAAACCTCCTCGCCGCGCCAAGAAGACATGCAGATGCAAACTTCCCCGTTCGGCGTCTGCAACACACGGCTTGAAAAAACCGCGCTGCTACACTTACAGTCTGAGGTAGACGCACAAAGTAGGACCTGCCTGTAAAATTTCCTCTTGTTCTGCAAACTCTCGCTGCACTGCCCCAATTTACCACAGCGCAAAAAAAAAAGAAAAAAAAAAACCCAAAAACTGCAGCCAAATCAATATATTCTTGGGAAGGAAGGGAGGGGGGGGGGGCTGGTAGAGTGGTTTTTGAAGGCAAGCCAGAGAATATTCTAAACGGGGGACACACAGCGTGTTTTAACTGCTGTGATAATTCTGCATAAAGAGATGTTAAGGATCTAGCTCCTTGCTGTAGCATGCCATGTGTCCCTGAATAAAATTACTGCCATGCAGGCTGTTAGCAGAGGAATGCGTAAACAGACAATGTATCCTTGCATCAGTTCCACAAAATGTTGCACAACACAAATGCCTCTCGATGTGTCATTTCCTGCTTGGCCACCAGCCCAGCTCCTGACAGGCAGTCAACAAAAAAAAAAAAAAAAAAAGAAAAAAAAAATAAAAAAAAAATAAAAAAAAAGAAGAAAAAGAAAAAAAAAAGAAAGAAGAGAAAAAAAAGAAAAAATAGAAGTAAAATATATATTTAAAAAAAAAAATACTGAAAGATTTAAAGCTGTTCTACTCCAAAGCACATTCCACCAGCCCCAGACTTATCCCTCCACCCCTCCGCCTTCGAAAGAAAAGAGGGAGAACTTCCTAAAAACTGTTACGGTTTTCAGTCGAGGAATCTCAAAAATCTCAATTGCTTATCTGCGTTTTATAAGCCAGGTCGGCCAAACAGTTAATACAAAGGCTGAGCAGAACCTCTCGCTGACTTCTGCAGCGTGCGCAGACAAAAAGGCGATGTTTGCTCATACCTTTCGTCACGTGCGCACCTTGCAAGCTGCAGCGGCAGGGAAATATTCAGGAGCTGAATGAAAGAAGAGTTTTCTCCTACTGAAATGCTTCAGTTCAAAGCTCAGAACCACTTTTCCATTCACGCTGATAAAGACAGTTGTGGTCGGTGACTTTGGAGACTACCTTTAATGAGAGACGAACTAAAGTCTTTGGAAGCCAGGCAAAATATAAAAATATATAGACTTCTCCCTCCTTCTTCATGATTTCCCACCTGATTGGGTTTCTGCCAAAAGCAGCCAGAAAGGAGGGCACGACTCCTATTCCAAAGGTACCACTACGGAACAGCAAATCATTATTTCTGTATTTGTAATGAGGTGGGCAAAGGCATTAAAGGGGGGTTAGGTAAAGGTTTGGCCTTTTTTTTTCTGGTTTTTTTTTTTTTCTTTTTTTCCCTTCAATTCCTTTACAGGAATCCCTTGCTATCTGTCGGTCAGTTATGACCTCATGACAACTTATTTCTCCGGAAAACTTCTTTCAGGCCTCCCAGCTGGAAGGCAGCTCTGCTGGCTAAGATGTGCATATGGCAGAGGATTTATCCTGGATACGAGGAGAGAAAAATATCTGTAGGATTTCCCAATGATTCCCAAAGATCTTATACAACCCTGTCTCTAGACTCCATCACTCAGAGTGCAATGCGCTGTCTCAATCCAGCACAAAGACTGTGCAACACAGTAGATGTCCCTGGACGGTAATTTAGATAGGCTGAAATAAATGATTAAAAATAAATAAATCTTTTCCAAGGAAAAATCATCAGAAGACCTTTCCTCATATAGAAACGGGCAGGTTTTCCTAGCAGAGCAACCTGACATCACTGTCTCTATTAAAACATTTTAAAATAATAACAGAGAGGCAAGGCAGCAAGCTTCTACAAGCATATGTTTAATACAAGTAAATGGCACTTACATTCAAGAACCTGACTTTTCTGAGGTGCTGAGCATCCAAAACACCAACTGGAGTCACTGCATGCCATGACTGTTGAGCACTCTTAAAGTCAAGCTCTAAATGATTGTGATATCTGTCATGGTACTGCTGCTGCTCCTACTGCTGCCGAAAGCACGCAGCATTCGTTCACTCCAGTCAACTTGCCAACAGAAGGTCAGAGTGCCTTGCCTATAAACAAGCCTTACAAATTCACGATCTAAAGCATGATGTCATGTCTTAAAATGATAAGCTGGCAACAAAGTAAATGACATTTTGTAAAGATGTGCATAATTTTATGTTTACGCTACTTAGAATGAAGGTTCTAATAAGTCATCGGTTGTGTTCCTTTAAAGGGAAGTTTTATAACTGAGATGAATCACAACTGCAAAAGATCAAAGTTAAAAAACATCAATGATGCCATGGGGTACTTTTTAATCTTGTAATGAATGATGATCATGTGCTCTTATGAAGTTGGTCCAACTGCCAACGCCAGATGTGTATATTAAGAAAAAAGTTGTTTGTGATGTGACAGCTCTGGTTGAGCTGCCAGAGAGAGGAAAACTGGGATAACATGCTTGAGATGTCGAAGTGAAATACAGATCCTGGCAGAGAGGGGCACTATTTACCGATACATAATTTGTTAAGAAAAACACATTTGCTATCAGAGCCGCTCGTTAACTTGAATTCCTCATTGCCCCCAACCACCTAATTTTCCTTATGCGACGTAAATGCCAGATACACTTCTTGAACGATTACTACCAAACAGTAATAAATCTACATGAGTGCAGGGGCTCTCACAAGGAAACAGAACCTCAGCGAAACTCCCACAGCTCACTGGAGCTACTTTTTTCCCTGAAAACTCAAATTTAATAACTGGAGGTATCATAGCCTTGAAAGTATCAGACTGCAACAACAGAACTTGCAGAACCAAGCTGACCCCAGAGTGGAGCTTCACTAAGTATTTGGCCAAAATATTAAAATTCAAATGGATATTCAAGCTCAAATTTGGCGTTCTTTAAGAAAAAAAAAAAAAAATAAGAAGAATGACACAATAACTCCATCTAGGCTATAAGAACTAAGTTACTGGGCATTCCTAGGTTCAGTTATTCAAAGAGAACAGCAGACAGGTATCACATATATAGGCCTTTCAGGTCGAAACTAAAAAACTCCAACAGAACTTGGAAATCTTATTAATTTAGATGCACACAGCTTCACCTTTCGTCCACTCATCACCAAAACGGCTGGTCCCAATGCAAGCGGGTTCCCTTTCTGTTCTACACAGAGTAGTCCATGCTATTCTCCGCATCATTTTCAAACCCCTCTGCTCTTTCACAGCGGTTGTGTCCTCTGCTGGGAAATTTCCTCTTTTGCTGATGCCTCAATACATATGTGGAAGCAGCCTCCAAATGGGAATGGCTAAATGATATATCACTTATTCCCTGGTTTTTACTCCATGAATGCAGTTTGCCCAGTGTCTCCAAGTAAGCTGCATGGAGCAGGTGAAAATTGAAAATGGGAACTGATTCAGCTCGGGAGAGAAGACAGAACAAAAATCCCCTCGCTGTGACAGAAGAACACCTCAGCTGTGAGCAGGCAGCAGCACAAGTACCTACATACCGAAATTTATCCATAGCTATTTGCTTTTTCTTTTCTGTTATTCAAGGTGAAACTCCGCAGCCTGGACAGTTCTTACAGAAGGCAGTTCAGCTCCCGTCTCTCAGTGTAAGAGGAGGTGACACCGCAGTGTGTATTAGCACGAGAAACACTTAACTGCATGAATTCTGTCTACGTCTTTCTACTTCTTCTGTCTTTGTGGTATTTTAAACAAAACTCCATGAAAGCTCCTTAAAGATCTCATTTATATGTGCAGATCAAAGGCAAAATAATTATTTGAGATGCTTCCATTACAGGGATTTTTTTTAATGTGGTTATTCATCAAATAATTCTTAATCTCTAAATGTAATTTAAATACAGCTATATCTGGTTAATCCAATCAATTTAGAAAGAATCGCTCTAGTTAGATTGAGACAAAACTCCAGAACTGGCTCATCAGTGATACCCATATGATGTGAGACTGGTTAGCAGCTCAATGTGCTAAACAGCGAGACAGCCGTATAAATCATGACGGATTAACCAGACTTGACTGTATCTAAAAATAAGTGCTACCCATAAAACTGCTAGAACACGGCAAAACGCAATTTTCATAAAAATACAGCCAGTGATCATTGCAAATAGATTCTTAGTAAGTTAGGAAGGTGCGTTGCTATGAGATAAACGTGCTGAGTGAAAATCTGCTGGCCTATGTTTAAATAAAATATACTTTCTGTGCACAAATAAGAAACAAAGACCATGCTGTTGATACGCTGTTTTTTTATCTTTCTTTGGCCCCCAGGGGTCTATGATGAGTCCATAGCTGAAAACCAATTTCAGGTATGATGAGATTAACCAGGTGCATTAATTATCTGATGGCAAAAGAATTTAAGGGCAAACAAAAAGGCACTATATTATATATTTTCTCTCTGCGCTAGGGCTGATCCTGAAAGATCAGTCTCCTATTTTGTTCTAAACGTCTTCAGTTGGAAGCTTAGAGGAGTTTAGGAAATTCAGCACGTTGCAGGACTGTATCTATTATGCCTAAATCAGATTATATATAAATATAGTGGGTTTAGTTCTCATTTACACTGGCAGATAATGTATCAAGACCTTGATGTGAATGAGAATCAGGTTCGTGATTGCCCAAATTCAGCCAAGCACTTAACCATGTGTTTAATGCAAGTATGTGTGTGGTCCAATAGACTCCAAATTAAGCATGCGCTTACATATTTTGCTGAGCAAGAATCAATGTTTGACAAAGAGATATATTTCATTTATGGGTCTCTGTTAAACAAAATTAAGCAGACGTAAGTGCAAAAATAAGAATTTAATACTCACTTCTTGGCTCCCTTGGCCCATCCACTGTAACCTTTATAGCTCTGTGGTATGTAGCGACTTGGGGGGGATTTGTCAGGACAGTTATTGTCAAAGTAAAGCTCTTCCCTACAAAGGGAAAAAAACAAGGAATGAGTGATTACAACATGAAAACAGTCACATGCATGTTCAGTAAGGAATCAGAGACGTTTAAAATTATTCCCTGTCGTTACCACAATCGTGAAAATTAAAAACATAACTGACCATAGGAGTTTTCCTCCCCTTCAGTTTTACTCTATGTCAAGAATATGTCCATGTGTTGACAATCTAAATGTTTCTTATTTAATAATGGGTCATCATACAATGACAGAACAAAAGTGATTCACTGCTGAGGACAAGCCAAATTCTTTGCTGTATTGAAAGTGGTGTAAATCCAAAGCAAGTCAGATAATTTAAAAATTTACTCCAGTTTTGCAGCTGTGTCACAGAGAGCAGAATGTGGCCACATGTTATTTACTTCACACAGTTTTATCATTTCATTTGTTTGACTTGACTACAATAAGATGAGGAAAGAATATATTTTCCTCCTGGGAGTCATTTTAACAGAGAATCAGTGTCTCCTGTCCTTCATATACCAGGGGTAAGATGATGACATCATTATTACTGGAACAGACTTTTTTTTCCCTTCGTATATTCCATCCATGAAATACTAAGAAAGCCCCCAACTTTCCCGTGAGGGTGAGAAACTGCTGTGTGCACGTACGCTGCTACCGTAAGTCTGCTTTTTTTTTTTTTTTTTTCATTTTTCATAGTTTGAATTCATGCAGAGATTGCACAAGACCATCCACAGCCTTCAGCTGAATGAAAACGTTAAAAAGAAATAAATAAAGGGAGCTGCCTGCGTCTGAGCGCACATTCTCACAAGGCGCTGGCCCCCGTTCGGGAGACTCACTGACAGTTGTAATCTGTTAGATATGCAACGGTTAGTCATGTCAGATAGTCAAAACTGAAAACTGTTTCAAGACAGGAAAAGGTGGGCGTACAACAGTGACTCAATAAAACAGTCAGCAATCTTCGGCCTTCATGCTCATTTAAGCTGCTACTTTACCAGACACTAAAAACTCTCTTCCCCCCCCCCCCCCCCCCCCACCCCGTGTGTATACGTGCATTTTTGTTGCTAGGGCTTTTCCTCTTGCTGAACTCTGAAGGCATTCAATCAAGACACAAATCTTAAACGATATGTTACAGTGCAAACTTAATGCAGTTTTTTCAAGCCTAATAGAGAACAGCTTATATATAAGGCATAATACAGAACAGAGCTTTGGTTGTCAAATCTAGTAATTGGTCTTTCTTTCTGGCCCAAGTCGTATATCCCCCAAACCTGCCTGAGACACGCATCATTTATTATCAGGAGTGCAACTTCAAACTGTCTTGGCTATATTTTTCACGACCCAGAATGTGACATGGATTTTTATTTTTTTTTTTTTAAGGAAATATAACTGTCATTTAGAGTAAAATGATTTTCCAGGTGTAGCTGCGCTCCAGCTGTGCCCACCTCTCCGAGAGATGCCGGTCAGAGGGGAGGTCAGGACTCCAGCAAAGGTGCAAAAATCTCAGGAGGCTGAATTCTGCCTCAGTGGAGAGGTACGGCCGCCTTCAGGTGGCTTTCCCCGGTTTTGTTGGGAAAGGGATTATTTCTCACACCTTTCATAGAACCATAGAATAGTTTGGGTTGGAAGGGACCTTTAAAGGACATCTAGTGCAACCCCCTTGCCATGAGGAGGGACACCTTCAGCTAGATCAGGTCGCTCAGAGCCCCGTCCAACCTGACCTGGAACGTTTCCAGGGATGGGGCATCCACCACCTCTCTGGGCAACCTGGGCCAGGGTTTCACCACCCTCAGAGTAAAAAATGTCTTCCTTGTATCTAGTGACAATCTGCCCTCTTTTAGTTTAAAGCCGTTACCCCTTGTCCTATTGCAACAGGCCCTGCTAAAAAGTCTGTCCCCATCTTTCGTGTAGCCCCCTTGAGGTACTGAAAGGCCTCCATAGGGTGTCCCCGGAGCCTTCTCTTCTCCAGGCTGAACAACCCCAACTCTCCCAGCCTGTCCTCACAGCAGAGATGCTCCAGCCCTCGGATCATCTTTGTGGCCCTCCTCTGGACCCTCTCCGACAGGTCCGTGTCCTTCTGACGTTGGGGTCCCCAGAGCTGGACGCAGCACTCCAGGTGGGGTCTCACCAGAGCGGAGCAGAGGGGCTCTGCTCTCACCAGAGCGCGGACGGGATCACTTTGGGGAGCGATTGTCACAGGAGGAGAGTGAGGTGTATGCAGAATGTCCAGCCTTTGTCCCGTCCTGCCCGTCCGCTGTCCCCAGAGGTAAACCATGCGTGCTGCCAGCGTACAGCGTGCGCGCAGGCAGCCGTCAGCCACAGCAACAGCCCCGCTGGAGCACACGGTGCCTCCACGCCTGCTTGGTCAGGGCTGAAAAGGGTCCGTGCCTTTTATCCCTCTGAGTGGGAATTCAGCCTATCGCTTGGACATATATAAATTCGACTGGGACAGGTTTAAGGCCTCCTTCAGTGCCAGCCTACCCTGTCAAAAAGTTCTGGTGATGAAGTTGTGGGATGATGCCATTCAGATCACAGATACCCGTATAAAATCAGTAGAATATTATTGGTGACAAAGATACTAAAAGGATTTTCCATGCACTTTGAATGAAGAATTCGGCCTTCCAATTTATATGCCAAACAGTATAAAATTCTATCACGACTAAAAATTAACCTGACAAAATATACTGTTCGTAAGACCCTGTAAAATCACGTCGGCGTGATTTTTCTGCACTAAACATATCTCAACAGCATACAATGGCACAAAAAAAATGCACTCCTTTGTATCTACGAGCTGCACTTTGACCTCGCCTGTGAGCACTTTTAAATTATCACCTTTAAGCTGAACAGGTAAGCATCTAATTTGAAAGGGAAACTGGTTTTGGTCGCTAACTGGTATTCTACCAAACCAAAGCATTACTGAATTACACTGAGGAAGCCCCCTCACGCTCAGTAAAAAATACATCATTTCATCACGGGGAGCCGCGCGGCCCTGCTAGCGCACTCCGGTTCCAGAGCTTTCAAGAGATGATTTACATATCACAGGACTAAGAACAAAATAAATTTTTGAGGTCCCCTGTTTCAGTGATGCTTATGCCACAGATATTTCACAGATATCCCTCCTCAGCTGCGAAATCCTTTAATGCACTTTTTATCACCTTTCTTTATTGCCCTTAGTCATTTCAACTAACCACTTGTAGAGGCTAAAGACTAATTGTAGTTCTGTTTTATTAAATTCCCCAGCCAAGCAGTCATCTGGCACTATTGCTTCAGTGTGTCTAAACCGTGCATTCTTTGTTATTCACACATGGGAGCCGAGCTGACACAGGAGGACGAGATGGACATATGCTGAAGCACAAGGCAAAGCCCAGAAATTAGCTTGAAAGGAGACTCGGCAGCTTGTGCGTGTTGCATATTTTTTCAGTTAGATGCTAATGTGATTAAAGTATCAGGACACAACAAAATTAAGGTTATGATCCTTTGCCTATTGAAGACAGGAATTCTTTCTTCTCTGCGCTGTGGATCGGGCATGTAAAACTGAGCTACTGCCTCAAAACCACACACAAACAACTTCTGCATTCACAGAAAGTGCCCCAGTTACTTATTCTTATGAGTCCAGAAAAGGTGTTTAAGAGAAATTATACAAACAAAAACGTGACGCTTCTGTCAGGCAAGCAACATTAATATGTATAGAAATCAAGTTTCTCCATTGAGCCATGGGAAGCAAGAAAAAACGTGGGAGAGGAGGTGAAGCAGTAAGTTGATGATTCAGACTTCACAATCAAATTTAGAGATACAGAGATCAAAGCGCGAGCTGTTTAGAAAGATGTAAATCTAAAGTCAGGAACAGGTGTGGATTAGTTTCTCGCCACTGAAAAATGATTTCTTTATTACTTTATTTTTCCTGTTCTACTTCAAGACCTGTATTTACCGATATTTGTCTACGTAAGGAGCTTTCTCACTTCTGTCTGCAACTACTGCTTTCTTTCCCTGCTATTTTAAGCAGAGTTCTAAAAATCTATCATTAATGATAACTCCTTCTCCTTCTCTCCCTCTCTCTCTCTCTCCCCCTCTCTGTTGTAAGTCTGGAAGACAAGTCTGGACCAATTTCTCCATCCTGCCTCTGGCAGCAGAATGCAGCATTTCAGATCCTCCACCGAGTCCCGGCTGCTTCAAAGGAAAAGCCCTACTTTCTTCCGTTAAGATCATAAGAAATATTGGGGGAGGGGGTCAGCTCTGTTTGGACATAATTACACTTCATCAAAAGAAGCTTTCTTCATCTTCCATGCGTGAAAAGTCTGCAAGCAGTTAAGTCTGTCTTTTTTCTTCCTTTTTTTTTTTTTTTTTTTTTTTTTAAATATAAAAATTGCTATTTGGGAAACTAGCCAAAACTCAGAAAGCCAATATAGTAAAACAGTGCACACCCTTTGTTTTTCTTTGAAGTCTCTTAAATAAATACGTTGAGGGTTTGAAAAGTACACTATCGCTTTTCCATAGATTCTACCCAGATTGATCAGAGAAAAAGTCTATTCCAAGTCTGCTAGATACAAATATAAATTAAACTCCTGGAACCAAATTTTAGGAGGTTTGTGTTTGTATGTGTCTGCAGCCATATCTACTGAGGCTTTAGGCCCTCTGTTTCATTTCCTACGCTTTAATAAAAAGTATGTATCATAGGTTTCAAATGAAATTCACAGATCAGAGGTAGTACATCACATTTCAGTTCTTTTTCAGCACTACTGAAAGACTGATACACTACTGAACTTTTACTGTAAGGCAGCAGTAGTGATGGAGCCAGAGAACTTTCAAACCTAATCCATCAGCAGAATAACAAAGCAGACTGGGTTTTTTTGAAGAAAGCAAGACAAATGGAAGGGACAGGTAACACCTTATGCAAAAGGGCAATGAACTCCGCATTTATATTGCATTACTGTCGCAAGAGTTATTCTGTCTTTCAAGTTATTCTTTAAGTTATGCTTTATTATCAATACTTTTTAAGCTGTAAAATGATAAAGAGAGTTGTTGGCCAGGTCACTAAAATAAAAAACGGCCACTGTAAGCCACGCTTATGGCCTCACTTTCACAAAGCACTTGTAAAAGCACGCCAACCGATTTGGACTATCCAGGCCCCTGTAACATGCTTAATTATTTTTTTTTTTGTAAATACTCTTTCCTTCCTTAAGATGAATTACAACTGCTTTCTAAACAATATTACCATAAAATTAGCTTTATTGCTAATTTACCAGCACAATCGTTTGGCTTCTGTTGCTTTGTTTTGTGCCATGCAGGACTAGTTAAAAAAATTAATAATTACTTCAAATGCATAAAGGAAAAAAGTATGTAGGTTGAATCAAGGACTGATACAACAACCCCCTCTGAAGATTCCTGCAGCAAAAACTGAAGTGCCAGCTTCCTTCGAGCTATCCTTTCAATCATTACCTGAAATTGGAAAGCAGCTACAAGACTCTTAACGAGGAGCTCTTGCAAACTTGCAATGATTACAAAGGCTTTCTATGAGCACAGTGCAGTGCAGTTTCCAGATTATAGGAAGCTCCCAAACAGCTGGAAGACAATGACAGCGCTCTACATCTTCAAAAAAAATAATTAAAAGTTACCCTGTCATTTAAAGTAAAGGTTAAATTTAGTTCAAGCCCGAGCTTACCAGCAATTCATAAAAAGTCAACCAGGTTACTCAAAAGAAAAGCACTGCTTATTTTTGCGGGTCATATGCAGTTTGGTTGTAAAGGGCAGGGAAGTTACTAGAAAGCTTTCCACCAGTAGCTGTAAGCCCTTAAAGATGTAAGCCCTTAAAGAATATATCCTATAGCACGTGTGATATGCAAAATCCCCTTAATTATAGGTCTTCTACAACAACTTCAGAAGCAGCTCTACTGCTGGAAGGGAATTCTCCACCTCTCGTTGCCGTGGCCTGAGATACACTCTCTGACTCCACAAACCCCACATCACAAATACCCCCGTTTCCTTCTGCCTTTGCTGGGTGATGAAAATAGGGAGGCAGGTACTCTGCGAATCATTTTTCAAAACCTGTGTCTGACAAAAACGTACAGAGACGTGAGGAGTCAGAAAAGCTTTAGAGAAACTCTTAGCTTGGTTTGCACAGATGCTGCGGTTTGCAAACAAAGCATGCGCTCATCCCTCCAAATGAAAGGCCGATGACGATGTATTTACAGATTGATCAGTACTTCATTGCAAAGTAAGTTTGACGTCTAGACATTGTTCTTACTTCGTTATGGACACGTAAAATGCAGTGGCCTACCTCTTCCACTTCTGCCCACAAATCGTAAATCATTAAATCTGGCCACCTGGTTCTTCATCACAGCAGAAGCGTTTCGCAGCTCTGCAGAGTAGTTCTCATCGTTTCCAGCCATGACGGTGACCACCGTCCCATCAGGCACTTCTCCTAAGGCCACCACCTGTTAAAAGGGGAAGAGAACCACAACTCGTGAAGCAACGCTTTGAAAATGCGTGTCTCCATCCCAGCTTTGCAGGCTGCCATGCTCATTACGAAGCTCTGTGGCAGCTTCTCCAGCCCGCTGTGGTGACGAGTCATGTATTAGCTGAACACAGAACAAAGTGCCACATCAAACAAAGAAACATCTTGTATTGTCTCCCTTTCTCATAGCCTAATAGGGAGTTTCTTCTTTGTTACATTTCTTCAGAAACATTCAACGTCCTTATGTAGAGTGTATGGTTTAATGCCTCCTGAAGGCCAACTTTGTTCTTAGCAACCAGTGAGCAGCGAGAAAACATGAGGCATGGCTCGTATCCATAAATTATATGCGGGAGCACATTTGAAATGGAAAGTTTGAAATTACTATTAGCAGACCTATCGCCCAGATTCGCTTCTACTTCTCTGCCGGTTGCACCCATCACCCTGACCCCAGACCTCCTCGGGCTTCAACCCAGAGAGAAGCCCCCCCAGATCCCCATCCCAGGAGCGGCACCGGGGGCATTAGCAGACACAGCTCTCCACCCATCCCGCCGCTGCCATGGAGCACTTCGTGGCTGGGATTCAAACTCTTCAGATGCAATATAAAACAAAGGCTGTGTTTCCTCGCAGGCATGTAAATTTTCAGAGCGCTCGCAAGAGTCGCGTGTGGTTTGCGCTTATACCTCCCTCAAACTCCAGGACGGGTGAACAGAAGATACCAAAGAATTTCTCCTGATGTTTCAGCTAGCTGATAGTCTCGCTTTTATGCTTCAGTGGTTGTGTAGCGCTCCAACATCTGATCAGATAAATGCCACAGAGCAGACAGCTACTGTCTTCTAATTTGGAAACACCAGGGATACCCATAGTGTTACTGCACCATCAGTTTTCAAGGTAAAAATAAACTTAAATAGGAATACTAAGTTACTAGGAAGAAAATATACATGTTTTTTCACGTGGGGTAAAAAAAAAAGTCCACGTAAGTATCAAGAAAATAAATTCCTTCTGCCCAGTTAGCTAATACTGATGCTGGAAATAAATGTATAACAAAAAAAAAGATTCACAAATATTGCGTGGTTGAGCTCTAACTTGAAAAAAAATAGATCTTGAGATACAAAGTGTGTCCCCTTGCAGTTTCTACCAGTTTACATGGTCAGATATGACTTTTTATATTCTTCAGAGTCATTTATTCTGTCCCTTGAAATATATATTACATTTTGTCATAAGCTCGGCTTGAAATGTCTCTGCCATAAATGAATCTGTCTGAAACTAATAATTGCAGGTTGCACTTTAATATTAATTAAGTGGAAAGAATGAGTTCTGAACTTATAGGGAGAACATTATGTGGCCCAGTGCACTGTACAATGTTTTTCTAAAACAATAAAAATTAACGACAAAGGTATACAAAATCTGAAACTATTTAAAATAGACTGTATTACTGAAAATTACAGCTTGTCTTATTGAAAAAAAAATATTGAAGAGAAAGTAGAAAGCAATGCTGAAACGCTGTATAAAAATGATCTACCCTGGTGCTTTTCTGCTTTTCCATAAAACACCAGGTGATACCACCCAAAACTGAAAACTGAGTTTTGCCACAGCCTACTGTGAAGTCTCCGTCTATCAAGCAAAGATTCTACTTTAAAGCGATATGAACGTCTCCCTCGACGTAAAAACACAGGAACCACGGTTGTGGATAAGATCTGAGGTCCCGCTAGCTCGCTGCCTTGGGTCTGACAGCAACCAGGACGGACGGCTTCAAAGCGAGGTGTGAGGAATGATAAATAATAAGCAAATAGCAAATAATAATGTGTTGAACAGATTATAGAGCTGACTCTAACCCTTAATAAATGGATATTGGCTTAAACTCTAAAGCATGGGGCTTGAGACTACTTATAAAACACTCTCTTCCCAGTTTGACAGAGAGCACGTTATCTCTGGACGGTCTTGTCGTGCACATCAGCATCCAGGGGAGCTGCACCCTGTGCTTTTTATATCTCACAAAACACCAAAAAAAAAAAAAAAAAAAAACAACCCCAAAACCAAAACCCAACAAAAAACACATTAACTCCAGAAATGCAAAGAAGCCAAGAGCGCAGGAGGAAGTGCGAGTCTGCCGGGGGGGGGGGGCCCTCGGCAGAGGGAGCGAAACGAGCGTGGCCCCAGCTCACCTCCTTCTCTCGAGGGAAGCAGAGCAGCGGCATCGCCTCCCGCCTCACCCCGCTCTCCCGGGCACAGCTCCCAACACCTGGGCAGGAGGGAGCAGAACCTCTTTACAGGACACCCCTGTCCCTCGCTGCTTTTCAGAGGTTTCCTCCCTACCCCTTCCCCTCTGCCGTCGGTTCCATTTGTCAGCTCAGACAGCAGCCTGTACGTCCACGTGCCGCTGCCGGAGTCCCCGCGCTGATGGCGCCTAATCAAGAACCGCATCCTTAACGAAATGCACCGGCTTTCTGATGCGGTATGATGCAACATCACTAGTTGTCTCATTAGAAGACCGAAGGAAAAGACAAACTGAAATCAGAGGTGCAACTCAAATCTTCGGCTAATAAAAGCAAGTCCTATTACACGGAGAGGTCCCCTGCTATGCAACGGGAGTAAAACGCTTGTTCTTCTCATAATTTCATACTTTTTTTTTGCTATGAAATACCAGAAGACTATTGCACACATGCATAATAGCATCGGTTAGAAAAAAGCTTTGCCAAACAAGGTTGAAACCTGGAGAAATCTACATCCTTTTGAGAATTTTAAAAAGTAACTTCACGCACTGGAAGACTGGCGTAAATCTCAATTTGGTAATTTTATGCTATGTATCAATCCAAAATTCTTTACATATTCTTAGAAAGAGGATTGTAAGCACACTGTGAAATTAATAAGGACTGCGTAAAAAATTAAAGATTAGAAGGAGCCACAGTGCACATTCCTCACCTATTCTTCAAACATAAGTATCTCTACTATTTCAAAATCTTTACTTTCCATACTAAACTACCTACACGTTTTGCTGATTAAAGGTAGATTTCGCTTTTGCTTTTTTTTTTTCTTTTAACTGAAGCTCAAAAAGGTACGTGAAGTCAGATGAAGCCACAAAATAAAACCAAACCAATTCTTACAAGTCGAAAATAACTACGTATTTTTTGCATAACACAATTCTCGTCTGGTTAGGCAACCTGTTTGCCCAGTTTCGGTCCGGTGGGATTTGAACTGGCCAAAGTATGTACCCTAAAGACGGAAGTTATAGGCACGAAGCAAAACTACTATACAACAGCAGGTAACTACGACTTTCTGCAGAGGAAAATGCTGGTTTCAAAAAAAAGCTAGCGTCCACGCTAAACAGTTCCTCTCAAACATCGGTATCTACCACTTCAACAACTTTTCTTGCGAAACACTGAATTCAAACGGCCTCTGAATGTAAAATCTTCCGTATCGAGGACGCCTCTTCCAGAGATTGCCAAAAGAGCATCTGATACTATTAAAAATATTTTAATGTTCTGTAACTTGAAACAGAATAACTGATTTGCACTACTTTTTGTTTCAAAATATACATCTGGGCTGACAATTTATACAGCAGGTTTCAGCTTGAAGCTATTTAAAACAGCTGAGTTATAAACTCTGAAAATTGGGGTTTGGAGTGGAAACGCTGACAGACCCTGAACTACTGCGGTGCTACTGGGGAGAGGTTTTAGACTTCACGGCCCTTTTTTTTTCCCCTGCCTTTAGGTCCACCAAGACTCTTTGCTGCTATCAGCATCATCCAGAAGCCACTCGTAGCATCTAACGTGGCAACTTGTGTCTTTATGACTTTCAGTAAAAACTCCCAGGCAGACACGTAAACAGAGGGCCAAATTCTGACGACTCTACTCAAATCAAGTACCGCTGGCTATTAAGATTAACAAGGGAATATGATTTTGGACCAGGGTGCACAAGATCTATTTATTTTATGCTGGAATATCACTAGATAGTTAAGAGCTACACTAGCAGGTACATGTCTCATACTCTTCCCCACAAAACCAGTTTGCATTAACAACCTTCTTAGCGCACTCGACACAGACTCGCTCCCCAGTGCGGGTATGTATTAATACTTAAAATTCAAATCTAACACCAATCCAACATTATTTCAAAAAATTATAATCAACCCCAGCACTGTTTGTAACAGACTTCCTCTCCTGCATATGATTTATATCTGTTTTTTTTAAATTAAAACAGTGCTATACCCAGAGTACTTTTTAACTCGAGATCTCTGCGAGAGAATTATGACACACTTAACACACTACTCAAAACATTATCATCAACATCTTATTTATTGCCAATAAAACTTCAAAAAGTGTCTTGTCTCTGAGCTATTTTACTTTCAAGTTACTGTTTAGCCGAGATTTCTGTAGCCCAAATCTGTCTTTTTTTTCCTTTTCAGCGATAATTCCCACTCTGTTATATCACAGTCGAGTATTTCACTGTATGATACATGCAGATTTTTGGTCTAAAAGTACTGGATAGCTCCACGCAAGTTACATTTGAAAAATGAAATAATTTTTTTTAAATGGTCAGAATTATTTCAACTCAGTTGCAACTTAATTGACCGGTAAATAAGGGCGTATATATCTTCCGCATTGTTTTAAAAAGTAGGCATTGCACACTGCATGTGAGAACACAGATGCACCCACAGCGGAAGAGCGCAAAGGGCACGGCGGCCTCCTGACGCATCAGTAAATTGGTCAGAGCTATACGTCCCCAACAGCAATCAAGTACAGGACCCAAATATAACGTGTATAAATCCATACATATACGAACACAGAAAGACTGGGAAATGGTCTAAACCTTTTTCTATCCTTCTGTCCCATGTAAGTATTCTTATTGTAATAATATTCTAAATACTTTAAGATTTAGTTTAGATCTTTCCCTTATTCTAATGAACCGCGACCGCATCCTTTGAATTGCTCTAAGGTAGGAGAAGGCTCAGAGGTTTCAAACGCAAACAGCAATGCCGGTACCATAATCTCAGAGCTCCCGCGTCCCTTCTGTAAAGAGGAACTATAACACCAACCTAATCTAACGCTCAATTAAATTATAATCACGATTCTCCAAAAGCTCCTCCTCCTTACCCCGAAGCCCCTGTGAATCAGAACCGCTGTGATCCACACCTAGAGAGCCCCCGAGTGCTACGCCGACTCACGGAAACAGCAGACGCCCTATTTTTCTCCTATTTCCACTGAAGCTTGCCCATCGCGACCTGCACCAGCAGGCCCCGGTGCAAAGGGTCGCTCTGCAGCTCCAGGCTCTCCGGGCTGCTTCCCCCCCACACCAGAGCGCTTCAGTCAACTCTCCTCCGCGACCCTATCGCATTTTTGAAGCAAAGCTTCATCTTCATCACCAGTCCCTCGAAAGCCAGCTCATTTAACCGCTTCTACTAATTTTTTTCCCCTGGATAAACGGCCGTGATTACACGGCTGGCAATTGGGAAACGCAAAAAAACAAGGGGGACGTTCTGGAAACGGGCTGGGTGAGACCGTTCCCAAACTCTTCTACCTTTGGAGCGATTTCCAGGCACGTTATTTTTCACGCAGCGGGTGTGGGAGCGATGAGATTCTCGCAGGGTCAGCCCACCCCGCCTCCCACCCCGCAGGTGCTCTGGGACACCCGAGCCATCGCCCTCTCCCTCCCGAAGGCCACGGGGAGAGAAAAATCCAGGGGGAACGCTTTCCAATATTGCTACGGGGAGGAAAAGGGCTTGCTTTAAAGCGCGCGATTATTGTTGTTATTATTGCAGTTTGTTTTTTTTTTTTTAAAAAAAATCTTTTCCTCTCGTTAGCGCGCCACGGGGATGTAGAGAGAAAATGAGAAGCAGCACCCGCGGTGCAGCTGGGGTGGCATTTATGATTGAAGCGTGCGAACCCCACCAAGGAGAGCCACTTCTGGCCAGACACTTCCTCGCTTGTCCACCAGGAGAAGTGAAAGGGCTCCGACACCCCCCCCTCCCCAAAAAGGAGCCCCGTCCCCCCCCCATTCCCCCCCCCCATCCCAGCCCCCGGGCTGCCTCTGGGGTACGGGTGCCCCGGTACCCCCCTCTCCCACACCAGTGTCCCCAGTCTGACCCTCGGACCTCACACCCCCCGCCAGCACTCTTCAAAGCCCCCCCAAAATCCCCCAGTCCCACCCCCCCGAGAGCGGGGAGGGAGGCAGGGGTACACCCATGGGTGAAGTACCGGTCATGTCAATGGGGGGGGGGGGCGGGGGGGGGCACCCACTTTACACCCCCACCCCCACGGCAGATGGGTGAATGCCCCTTTCCTCGGGGGGGGGGGGGGGGGGGGGGAAGGTGTTGGGGTTTTTTTAAGAAAAAAAAGGAAAAGCCAGGAGAGAGGTTTGTGGGGAGGAGGGGGTGTCTCTGGGGGTGCTGCTGGGGGGGGGGGGGGGGGGCACGGGGTGCCCAGGAGCTGCGGGGGGGGGGCACACGCCGGCAGTGCCCTGTAGGGATGGAGATAACGGGACGGGTGCGGGGGTGCCGGCGGGGCGGGCGAGGGGTGCATGGCAAAGGGGGGGGCACCGATGGCGGGGGCGGGGGGGGGGGGGCACACACAGAGCGAGCACTGCATGGCGGGAGGGCAGAGCAGGCGCTCCGGGGGGGGGGGGGGGGGGCGCTGGAAGCATCGCAGGACCGGGGGGGGGGGGCACAGGAGACGCTGCGGGACGGGGGGAGCACAAGCGGCTTTGCAGGATGGGGGGACATGGGCGCCACTGCGGGGAGGGGGGGGGGCGGTATGGGGGGCACTGCGGGGGTGCACAGGAGGCACTGGAGTGCGGGGGGGGGGGTCAGGAGGCTTCGCGGGGCAGAGGGGGCACAGGCGGCCCTGCGGGAGGGAGGGGACAGACGCTACTGCGGGGGGGGGGGGGGGGGGGGGCACGGGCGGCAGTGCGGGACGGGGGGAGCAATGAGACAGCGCGGGATGGGGGGGTCAGGAGGCGTTGCAGGCAGGACGGGGGGGGGGGCGCGGAAGCCCCTGCAGGACACAGGGGGCACAGGAGGCATTGCAGGGGGGGGGGGGGACAGCGAAACCCCTGGGGGTTGGGGGGCACAGAAGCCCCTGCAGGCAGGGGGGGCACTGGAGGCACTGCAGGATGGGGGGGACACCCGAGACACTGCAGGCGGGGGGGGCACAGGCGGCATTGCAGGATGGGGGGGACACACAGAAGCCCCTGCGGGTTTGGGGGGGGCACAGGAGGCGTTGCAGGCCGGCGGGGGGGGGGTGTGTGTGTACAGAAGCCCTTGCGGACTGAGGGGGGGGGGGGGGACACACGGGAGGCACTGCAGGACGGAGGGGCCAGAAAAGCCCCTGCAGGTTGGGGGGGGCACAAAAGGCATTGCAGGACAGGGGTGGGGGGTGGGGGGGGGGCTACAGGAGCCCTCGCAGGACACAGAGGGGGCACAGGAGGCATTGCGGAGGGGGGGGGGGGGGGGGGGGGGCATAGAAGTCCTTGCAGGACACAGGGGGGGCACAGGAGGCACTGCAGGACAGAGTGGTGTTGGGGACACAGAAGCCGTCGCAGGACACGGTGGGGGGCACAAGAAGCACTGCAGGACAGAGGGGAGGGGGCAGAGAAGCCCCTGCGGGTTGGGGGGGGTCACAGGAGGCTCTGCGGGACGGGGAGGGGGGGGGGTGTGTGCAGAGAAGCCCCTGCGGGGGGGGTGGGGGTGGGGGGGTGTCAGAGGCGTCTCTGCGGGAGGAAGCGCGGCGCAAGGACGGGGCGGGAGGGGGGACATCCCCGGGCAGCGGCGGCGGCGTCGGGAGGGGGTGTCTCACCTTGAATGCCACCGGGAGGGTCTTGTTGCAGCGCCAGTGCGAGGGCAGGACGGAGCAGAGGAAGTTGGGGCTGTCGGTGCGGACCAGCTCGGCGGGGTGGTCGGCGATGATCTCCACCATGGTGCGGTTATCGTGGGGGCGCAGCCTGGGCACGGCGGCGGCGGCGGCGGCGGCGGCGGCAGCGGCGGCCGCTTCTTGCTGCTGCTGCTGCTGCTGCTGCTGCTGTTGCTGCTGCTGTTGGGCTACTACGACCGGGCTGACCTCGCTCATCTTGCCGGGCTGCAGGCTGCTGGAGGGGGGGCTGAACCTCCGGCTGGTGCTGGGATCTACGGGAATACGCATCACAACAGCCACAAGTTAGCGAATTGGGGGGCGGGGGGGGGGTGGGGGGGGGGTGGGGGGGAGTGTGGGTGGGTGGGTGGATGGAAGAAGAGGTGGTGGTGGTGGTGGTGGGGGGAGCGGTAAGGGGGGGGGGGATCGCTGGAGGAGGCGTGTAGTTGTGGGGGTGGGGGGGGGGTTGTAAAAAAAAAAAAAAATAAAAAAGAATAAAAAAATGTATATAGCGAAAAAAAAAAAAGAGGGGTGACGATAAAAAAGCAAATCAGGAAAAAAAAGAAAAAAACAAGAAAA